>CM041629.1:22355548-22428382 GCA_023333625.1 Bothriochloa decipiens
TGGTGAAGATCTAATCTAGCTTGACTAGAAGAGGGTCTTCCTGCATGTTGCTCCATGCGTAATTTCTCCCACTGAATGGAACCTCCACAAGGTCAAGGTCAGAAATTAGTTCATTGAACATATTCATTTCATCTATGTCACCTCCTGGCTTGTTCCTGTTTTCAGGGCCTCTGATGAGATTGAAGTCACCACCCAGGAACCATTCATTGGAGGACAATGTGTCAAAGTTCATGAGCCAGGTCACAAAGGCCTGTTTGAGAGGTCCACTAGCAGGACCATAAATATTGGATACACATAATTCTTTGTTGTCAAGTGTGCTCTGGAATTTTACATTGACAGAGTATGAGTTGCACTAAACCACTGATCCATTGAAGAGGCTACTATTCCATACTGTTAGGATTCCTCCTGAGGCTCCAATGGAGGGAAAGAAGGCAAATTGATCCATGTTCCTTGGGCAAAACTTTTTGATGTAGAATAAATCAAAACAGTCTCTTTTAGTTTCCTATAAACAAAGAATCTGACAGGCACTCTCATTATTTTTTTCCCTTATGGCATCCCATTTGGCTTGGGAGTTTATACCACTGATGTTTCAGAACAAAATTTTTGTAGTTCTGTTGTTGCTATCCATAAGAAACTGTGGTGTTGGTGAACTGGTTGCATCTCAAAGGATGAACCCATTGCATGATCATGTTCTGACACCGGTATTTTACAAAGGTACTATGAGCAAAAATGGGGGCATGAACATGATAATAGGAAGGACAGCAGAGATAGATAAAAAAGAAGCAACTAGCATTAACCAGAGTAGACGCATTTAGGAACTGGTAAGGCCAACTTGTTCGACAGGCAAACATGAAACAAAAGCTCCTACAGGTGCTATTACACCAGGATTGATAGATGGGCATTTTATTATGCCAGTTCGCAGACTGGACAAAGGAGCAGGACACTAAACCAAAAGAACTACTAGACCACTTCCCCTAGGAAAGTGCCTCCATCACAACTTGCTTGGACTTAATCATCAAGATCATCAGCTATCAGCAGAAAGCAGACACAGCCGTAGGCTGCATCTGGAGGAAGCCTTCGCTAATTCCAATCAGCTCATCCTTGGATAGGTAGGGGGAAATCTCAACACCAGTTGGTGGGATCATGGCCAGGGGGACAGCCTCAACCACCTCCTCATTGGCTGCAGTCTTCTTGCCCTTCTAGGGGTCTTGGCTTTCTTTCCTTTCTTGGCACTGGTCTTGGTCTTGCTTGGCTTAGCCTCCTTGTCAGCTTCTGCTTCCTTGTACTTCTTGGCACTGTTGTCAGACTTGAACCCAGCATGCCTTTTAGAGACTCTCTTACTGCGCCTGAGGAACTCATCCTCCAGCTGCTCCTTGATTTTGGTGGCTCTCTTCTTCTTTACAGACTTGAACACTTCTGATGCCTCATCAAATATCTCAACATTAGAATCAGTCTTAGTCTTGTACGCTATCACCATCTCTAGGTCTTCCTCCTTTTGCTCAAACTCCATCTCATAGTCATTGGGTTCATCCAGGTTAACATCTGGGGTGGGTGCCTCTTCCTCATCATCCACATATGTGAGGGCAAGCTTCTTCAGATCACCGTTACCAAACTGGGGGTACAAGATAAAAGCTAGGTGAACCAGCAAGGGCAAGTCAGCAAAGAATGGTGGAATAGTGATATCATCAATTGCAATAAGACATGTAAGATTCCTCAGAAAGATAGGAGATGGGTTAATTGTTATGGAATTAGCTACCTCTTTGAGCAGCAGAGATGGCAGCACTAGGATCACCGGGTCTTCTTGAATAGAGGGGCCAACTATCATTGACTTCATCTTGGCAGCAGTACTCACAACCTTCCTTAAGAATTTTGGAACCTGAGGGGCCAATTGAATCTTATCTAAAACTGAAGCACCATTTAGATCAGGAAATGAGCATTCAGAGGCGAATCCAGAGTTAGAAACTGAAAAGAATGAAACAAGACAACAGGACAGATTACCATTCTCTCAGAGGCTCCTCAGTGATGTTTAGGGCAGAGGCTTCATCAGTAGGTGCCAGGTGTTGTTGCCAGCGTCCAGAGTTGTCAGCATCCAGGTTCATGCCAGTGACCTCATTGGATCCAATGGGAGTAACAGATCCCCTGGGTGGATCTGCATTCTGATGGCGAGGAGCAGGAGGAGGCATTGGGTGCAATGGATCATTGGTGACAAATCCTTCCTCATCATGAACCTCAAAAACAGGACCAAACTTGAGCACATAGCAAGGCATAGTCCAAGATCTACCTTTCTGAGGAAGACCAGCATTGGCCTTGACAGAACCAGGGATTTTGCTAGCATCATGCAGGTAAACTTTGACAACAATCCTAGCCAGATTTTTAGGCTCTAACCACTGAACCATAATCCCAAAACCTGAAATAGCCTTAGCAGTGCTAGCACTATTTTTCAAATCCTCAGAAAATCCAACAAGCATAAGCCAAGTCTCTCTATCCAAGTCAAAGGATCTAACATTGTCATACTCATCATGCTTTAACACACTGATGCGATACTGCTCATGGTGAAAAATAGGACCCAAGAAGCGCTCTCTATCCAGTGGAGTCAGAAACCTAACATAAGCATCGCCCAGAGCGCAGGGGGAGATGCCATCGGTGCGAACCTGATGAGTTTCATGGAAGAAGGACTGGAGCACTCGCTTGACTTCCTCAAAGTTCTCCTTGTCCATTGGTGGCTCCATCTTCACCACTGCTAGGTCTTCGCTACACAGGTTGTAGTAGCCGGTGATGTAGACTTCGTGGTGGAGTAGAGGATTGGCCACCGGAGCCACGGTGAAGCCCGCCGAGAGGTGGGGGATTGGGTCACAGGCCCAGTTCGCTATTGGTGGTGGATTTGGGAGCTCAGAACGGGAATGCGAAGTAGACGGATTGGAGGGTGGGATGTCTCGAGAGAAGGAGGGGCACCAGGATTTATAGGTTTCTTGCCCGGTGATTCGCGTTCGGAATGGGGAACCACCTGAAAATAGCATTTTGCGTGATTCCTGTTGAGGCAAAACGGGAAGGTGTGCCCGTAATTGAAGCACTCACTACATCTGATGGGCTGATAGCAATCTTTCTAATGATGTCCTTGGCCCAGGCAATTGAAGCACTCGTTTCCTTTTTTGGGCCGGACTGGTGGGCTGCTCGAGACTGGCTGAGAGGGAGCGTTATGGGGATTCAAATTTGAATTACACCCTTCCTGATTAGCCTCCACATTAACGCCCATTGATGGCGCTTCTTTCAAAAATTTTCCCGTTCTGGACCAGCGTAGAACACACCTGGCAGCAGTGGGGGGCTCCAAAGATTTGAGATTGGATCTAGGTCCTAAACTCGGACGATTAGATTTCACATCAATTCCAACAGGTGAGAAGAAACTTTCATATAGTTGGCAGGATAGTGCAAGCATTTGAAAACAAGATGGGTAGCAGATTGGTGGTTATGAACTTTGCTAGCACTACGCACTGCATCAGCATAGCTTTTAGATTTTTTTTCTAGAAACTTTACACCATTCAGCCTCTTGTTCTTGACACCAGGTGGCATAATCTCTTCTGCAGTTAGGGCCTCCTCCACCCCAAAGATGGAAGAAGGCAGTGAAAGATTTGCAAGAGAAACTTTTTGATCTATAAATCATGAACCCCACATCCTTGCAAGACACAGTGAAGCTAAACATCCAACCTGACAAATGAATCACATGGAAATCCTTAGCATGCCCGCCGAGGCAAGAATAAAGAATGAGACTGACTGAATCTTCATTCAGGCGGATAGCAGAACGACCGAAGCTGAGTACTAGGTGGAAGATCGAGGGAGACAGAGGGGAGACTAGACTAACTGAACAACTAAAGCGACAGGAGACGACGGAGAACTTTGATCCCGGATCAAAGTACAGATCCGACAGGCCCGCCATGGTATACATCCGCTTCACTGGAGGAAGCCATCAGCGATCGAGGAGGGCGACGACGAGGGGCGCGGTGGGTGGGAAGGCGCGGTGGAGGGCAGAGTGGAGCGATGAGGAGGGAGCCATGACCCTTGTGACTTCTTGGGCAAAGGATTACTTGTGGTTCTTGTGGGGAGAATCCATTGGACTAGTAGGAAAAAACAATTACTACCACAAATCGTACGTCATCATCAATTGATGTTTAATTTTATCTTTGCTTGATCAGGAATTGGACGCTTGAAAGGTGCTTTAATTTAGACAAACTATTGGCAGTAAAAAATTCTCTCCTCAAACCCATAGAGTGCTCCTCCTCGAAAGAAAATATTAGAAGAAAAGGGATCCAAAAGTTTGAATTAATTATTTCCATCCATTATGCATGTAGACGAACTCTGGCCCATGTATACCTATTTTTGGGAAATGGAATAAAAGACCGGCCACATGATGTCATGAATGCTGCTGGTGTTCCTTTTTCTTCGTTCAATGTGAACTTGTCTTTTGCACTACTTGATTTGAAATAATAATTGTTGAAACGTTGTTTGTTTCGGGTTTTAGATAGAGATCGCATAATTATAATAACCATGGTATGATATGAGAGCTCATGATCTGCTCGGTGAAGCAAATTGCATTGAACTTGGAAGGCAAAAAAAGGGGTTGCATTGAACTTGGAAGGCAAAAAAGGGGGCATTCAGAAAAACCCTGCTACTGACCTTCAATTCGGTGCACTCCGTCCCTCTGCACGAGAAACATGAGGACATACAAAACAACGAGTCGTAGATGGATACTAGTTTTAATCTTGTGCATCAGAACACATCATCTGTACTTGCACTACTACAGATTTGGTTTTTACTGCTGGCATAATCACTACTAGCTTAAAGCGACAATGATAGCTGAATTAGTAGTGATATACGGGTCTTCACTGTTGGTTTGAGCCACGAACTGACAGTGATGTCTATCTTCACATCACTGTCGGTTTAAGCCATGAACTGGTAGTGATATTGGGTCTTCACTGCAAGTTTGAGACACGAACCACCTGTTGTGGGAGCCCATATGCATATGGGCAAAATCCCCCTATAAGAGGCCCAATAGGGGCTACAGTAGTCACTTGTCAATTTCACCCCCACCGGGGGGTCGCTTGTAAACTGCCCCCACCTGGGGGTCGCTTGTAAACTGTCGTTTGCCTATATAAATACCAAGAGGAGGGCAAGGGGCATGGCTCACCCTTCTCAAACCTAATCCAATAATCCTAGCGGCTTGGCTCCTCTTCCACTCTCCTGTTTGGGAACTGTGTTCCAACAGTTGGCGCCCACCGTGCTTGGCACAAAAATTATTTTTGAGAGTTAGAAGTTGGAACCTTCATCAATAGGAATATTCGAGACTTTCTCCCGTCGGCCGTCTTTGGGGGGACCTTTTCCGTCGCGACCTCAGTGGCGACCTCCGATTCGTTATCGGCCTCTGTCAGCGGACCTTCTCCGGCCTTCTCTGGATTTTCACCACCGGCCTTCTACCTCCGTCGACATACCTCCGTTGGGACCTCCGATTCATCATCGACCTCTGTCAGCGGACCTTCTCCAGCCTTCTCTAGATTTTTGCCACCGGCCTTCTACCTCCGTTGACATAATTCCATCGGGACCTCCGATTCATCATCGGCCTCCGTTAGCGGACCTTCTCCAGCCTTCTCTAGATTTTCACCACCGGCCTTCTACCTCCGATGACATACCTCTGTCAGGACCTCCGATTCGTCATCGGCCTCCGTCAGCAGACTTTCTTCAGCCTTCTCTGGATTTTTGCCACCGACCTTCTACCTCCGTCGACATACCTCCGTCGGGACCTCCGATTCATCATTGGCCTCCGTCAACGGACCTTCTTCGGCCTTCTCTGGATTTTTGCCACAGGCCTTCTACCTCCGTCAGGACCTCCAATTCGTCATCGGCATCCGTCAGCGGACCTTCTCTGGCCTTCTCTAGATTTTTGCCACTGGCCACCCGTCACCCATTCAGATGAACGCTCAGATAAGTTCTCGGGTCCAAGAAAAGACAAGCTCACCATCGTTCTTTGACCAATAACATATACACGCACATACCTCGTTCCCAGTCATTGCATGCAGGTGACCGACCAGAGTGGCGGAGGTCCGAGACCAAGTTTTTACTGGAGCCTACGCTCAATATCAACTCCTCATCATGAGCCTCCGCTTACTTACATGTTGATGTTAAACCATGCATTCTCTATATTTTGCAGGAGCCTCCACTCAATATCAACTCCTCATCATGAGCCTCTGCTCACTACCATGCATGCTCTATTTTTTGCAGGAGCCTCCGCTCAATATCAACTCAGCATGAGCCTCCGCTCGCTTCTATGCCAACCATGCATGTCCTATTTTTGGCTTTTGCTATTTGTCGTTAACAACCAACGAATGTACCAATACCTAATTATTGGCCTTCAGGCGCCAATAGTTGCTACATGCCGGGCCTCTGCCAGAATATAGGAATTGAAGTGTGTCATCACCTCCTGCTAGTATTTTGTTTGGAGTATCTTGGGCTATTTCTATTTATACAGGCTAACACCTTGCACTATCACACCAGGTAAGTACTCAGTTTGCATCTGATCTTTGAGATAATATACATATCCAAGTACATTAATCTCTACTCTAATTAATTAGTTTTTCATAACATCTGAATTTGATTATCCTAACCTTCGATTTTGGTTACCATTCAATTACGTGAATTATGTACGCTCACATACATTACTAACTTTTATCTATGTTGAAAGCACCCCCGCTCTCAGGAACCAAACCAATGTGAGTAAATATTTCTCACTAGCCTATAAATATTTCTCAGGAACCAAACCAATGTGAGTAAACAACTCGGATCTTCGCAATTTTTTTATCATGATCTTGCCACAACAATCTTTGGCTCTCAAAACAATTTTCCAAAACTAAACTTTGCATACAACTTGTCACTTTTGTGACCAAAAGTGTTGTCACGACCTTCGCCACAACAAAAGGATGGCCTGAGGGGCTATACATGCTAGGCCATAGCTGGCTAGTTCAAAAACTTTTTTACTTTTTTTTATATATCGAACCTCTGTTTGTTGCTAACATGCAGATCACCACCACTGTAAGTATCTCTTACTCTCAACACCTACCCTTCACATAAAAAATATTTATCTTTTTTATACACATTTCCAACATCCCAAAATAAATGTGTAATGGCCAGAGACCCCATGAACCTCCGCTTTTGTCAGATAGTGGTATCTATCAGTCAGTATCTTCGCTTATCAGGCAACAACCTCCGTTAGTCATTGGACTTCATCAGTATATTGGACATTGTCAGTCAGTACCTCCGCTTATCAGGCAACAGCCTCCGTCAATCATTGGACTTCATCAGTATATTGGACATTGTTAGTTAGTACCTCCGCTAGTCAGTACCTCCGCTTATCAGACAACAGCCTCCGTCAATCATTGGACTTCATTAGTATATTGGACCTTGTTAGTTGATACCTTCACTAGTCAGTAACTTTATCATCAGTAAACAACCTTCGTCAGTCGGTGGCCTTCATCTATATTGGCTATCATGATGCAGCAGCCTCCGTCAGTCAGTGGTTTTCATCTATATTGGCAATCATCAGTTAGCAGCCTTCGGTAGTCAGTAGGCTTCATGTATTTGGTTATAATCAATCAACAGTCTCCGTAAGTCTGTGATCTTCATGTATAGTGGCTATCATCAATCAAAAACCTCCATGAGTCAATGGGCTTCATGTATATTGGTTACTATCAGCCAACAACGATTCTCATCTATCAGTGGCCTTCGTTGGTTATTACCTTTCAACAGTCGGTGGTTTCCCCAGTCATTGGTCTTCATTGTCTGTTAATAGACTTCATCTATTGTTGGTTTTTAAAACCCTTGACACTTATTGACCCAACTCAGTGGCCTTCATCCATCAGCCAGCAGCCTCCATCAGTTACAAGCCTATGACAGTTGACAAACTTTGGTAGATAGTGACCTCTGTCAGTCAGCTGGTTTTTCTCAGTAATAGACCTCCGTCAGCCGCCCAACATTTGAACCCTCTAACGCTAATGTTTTCCTCTTTTTGCAGGTCATGTCGTTTAGTTTCTCCATTTAAATTCTCATCATACGCATCAGTCCAATTTTATTTGGTCTAACCTTTGCAGGAAACTAATATTTTTTATCTTTATTACTACAAGTCACATCTATACTCGTATGGGTTCTTGAATGACTGCCTCCGCTAGTCATTCAAAACTACAACCCCTTTATTTAAAGGTCCTATCTCTTATATATAGAGCATAGCCTTAGCTGAAACTCAACCATATTTTCTGCAGGCTACATAATATTTTTACCCCCATAAATATTTCTGGTGTGAATGATATAGTTCTCATCACATGAATGCATTCATACATTGCAACATTGCATAAGTTCAAATAGCACTGCATGGCTAAGGCCACCTGGAAGAAGCTCGGAAACACGGGCACCAGGACTCTGCATAAAAATCCTAGAAAAAGTCCTGAATTAATACAGGCACCAAGTCACAAAGCTCAGACTTTTGTGCTACCTTCATGTATCAATTGAATGACTAACAATTTTTTCGCAGCAAATAGAAAGCCAGCGTCTTTCTAAGTGTCAAAAGACTTGCAAAGCAAGTCAATATTTGACAAAGCTATAACGCACAACCTAAGTCCCTAAAAATACAGGAGATCAACTCCAGTGCATTTTGACGCGACTTCTCCAGCCTTCAACATGAGGCATCGATGTCTACATCAACATGGCCTTCACCAAGCTCTTCAGCATGAGGGGCTTCGCCACCATCTTTGATGAGTTCGCCAACATTGCGTCCGCCAGCCTTCACAAAGCAGCCTTTGCAGAAGGGCCTTCGGCAAAAATACCTCTGTCAATAGCATGAGGGGCTTCACCAACATCACCTTCTACGTCTACACCAAAATCGTCTCCGCCAAACTTTTTGCAGGAGGACCCTCGCAAAACAACATCAACGAACCTCTACAACCGGCCTCCGCCAAAAACTTCGGCAAGAGGGGCTTCACCATCATCTCCATCAAGGTCGACCACACCTTCATCAACCATTCTGGCTCAAGGGGCTCACCGACATCTACTTCGATTGTTACAACTACATCGACAACACCAAGCGTGGCCGAGTATTCACTCACGAGTGCTAGCCAAGAGGGACTGGGGGAGTCCACCAGAGGACCAGTAGCTCTGGAGCATGACACTTTTTGTCCAGCGCTCATGAGCGAATATTTGAAGATGGGGACCTCCGATTGAAGAACAGACAGAGATGAAGAACTCTACATGAGGCAAAGTCGAAGACCTCTGCATCAAGAAAATTTGAAGCCGGTGACCTCCGATTGAAGAATAGATAGAGATGAAGAACTCTACACGAGGCGAAGTCGAAGACCTCCGCATCAAGAAAATTTGAAGCCGATGACCTCCGATTGAAGAACAGTCAGAGATGAAGAACTCTACACGAGGCGAAGTCAAAAACCTCCGCATCAAGAAAATTTGAAGCCGGTGACCTCCGATTGAAGAATAGACAGAGATGAAGAACTTTGCACGACGCGAAGTCGAAGACCTCCATATCAAGAAAATTTAAGGCCGGTGACCTCCGATGGGACCTCCGATGCAACTCCCGAGAGTTAGAACATGTATAGGTTAGAGTCGTGCACGTGCTCTTTTCTCTGTACCCTTTTTTCCCATAGGGTTTTTGGGATGGAGTTTTTAGCGAGACGTGCATGTTTGGGTTGCAAAGGACAGTCCTTGCAACCAGTTTTCGAATTGTATTGTGCCTCTTCATGTATGAGTAGCTACTAGGCCATGTAGTACCGTCCATGCCCTAGTAGCTAAGAGGCTACTGTTGGGGGAGCCCATATGCATATGGGCCAAATCCCCCTATAAGAGGCCTAATAGGGGCTACAGTAGTCACTTGTTAATTTCACCCCCGCCGGGGGGTCGCTTGTAAACTGCCCCCACCGGAGGGTCGCTTGTAAACTACCATTTGCCTATATAAATACCAAGAGAAGGAGGACAAGGGGCATGACTCACCCTTCCCAAACTAGTCCACAAACCCTAGTGGTTTGGCTCCTCTTCCACTCTCCTGTTCGAGAACTGTGTTTCAACACCGCCACTGTAACTGTTGAAGAACTATTTTAATCTGCTGCTAAAACTTGTAACTAGTCTTTCTTCCTTATATCGACTCCAAATGCAATGGTTTTTTTCCTAAAATTTTCTAAAATCATGTTATATCACGTTATTATGTTCTTACAGCTATTGCTTTGGTCATATTTTCTTATGATTTTTCCAAATTTTGAATGCTAAAAATGACAAATTCAAATAAGAAACCTCAAATGATTTTAGCCGAAGAAGTAATGAACTACAAAGTTATAACTCATCAAGATGTATAATTCTTATTTGGATTATTTTTTCATATAACAAAGTGAAAAAAATATTGTTCATAAAATTTATATATCTCTCTTATAGTTTATGAAACTATATGTAACCATATAAGAGATATGTAAAATTTGTAAACAACGATAGTTATAGATATTGAGAGGTTACAAAACTTTATAGTTGTAAACTTTTTGAACTATCATCTTGTCATAGAAAAGTAGATTTTATAAAATTTAAAATTCTAATTTTTCAAATGACCTTAAATAAAAAAACAACCAAAATAAAAGAGATAGATAAAAAAATTATGAACCTTTATAGTTGACAGCTTTTTAATTCGAGACGCACCAAGCATGCATGTGCGAGCACCGGTGGCCGCGAAGTGCGTATCTTCGCGTGAAAGATCATGTGATTTCTTATGATGGCACATGAGTGTCTCATGGGTGGAGTGGCTAGCTAGGGGACGTACGCGGTCATGGGTTCGCCCGCCCGGGCCACGAAGTGCTTGTTCTTCGGGCGAAAAAACACGTGACTTTTGACAGCATGCGTGTGTGGCTACCAATATGGTTTTCCAATATTAAAAATTAATATTTTGTAGCCAAATTTGGTATTCTCGAAGACCTTATCACTGTTCTAGATGAGTTGGTGTTCTAGAAGAGTTGGCAACGATGAGCCCCACATCACCATCACTTTTCCATTGCTGATTTTTGAACCAGCAGTGATAAGGGTCTTTAAACTGGCAGTAAAGCATGGTCTAAGGTGGCCGCAGTATACACCATGGATTATATATATCCCTATGCATCTTTGTGAGGCCCTTTGGATCTATAGCTAGATCACGACTAATATTTGTTGCTATTAACTAGTTTGGTCTAACTAGTAATAATAGTTATTAGTTGGACATGCAGCTAAAAATTAACGTGGCCAATTTGGATCCAAGGAACTTATTATTCTCAGCAAAATATTAACCTTAGATTTGTTTGGATCCATTAGCTGCTACTCTCTCGGTCTTGTAATATAGTGCATTCTAGCATTCAAAGTTCGTCTTAATATAATACATTCTAGAGAGTAAAAACTAATTTTATATTAAATACTTTCTTTTATCAACCAAGCACCATTAATCACATTGATGGTAGCATTTGATTAAGAAATAAAATAAGGGTACATGCAGCTTTTGTATTCTCTCTTAATTTGTGTTACAATTCCAAGAATACAGTATATTAAAAAAGAAAGAGTAATAGTTAGCTAGGAAATACATAACAACTAACATTAGCTACTATTAATTAGTTTTTCCAACTAATAAAATTGTTCTTAGTTTGGTTTGCAACTAAAACTGGTTAAACTATACTAGCTAAATCTTTTTAGATCTAAGAAATTAATTATTGCCAGCTAAAATATCACCCCTGTTTGGATTCAAGGAGATAATTATTAGCAGCAATCTATTAGCTCCTTGATTAAATGGTGTGTTGATGTCCCGTCTTCAATTTCCTATAAATAGGCGTGAGCGTTTAAGAGGTTACAGGCAATCGGTAATCTTCACGAACATCTTATATTTCTTTGTTTAACTAGCTAGTCCCATTGATCCCTTTCTCCTTCAGAAATGGCCCTTAGCATGTCATCAAACAGTATGTGCAAACTTGCTCTCGCTGTAGTTCTGCTTCTAGCCTCTCAAATCATATTACTTGACGCTGCTTCGACGCCGAAAGGGACGCTCGAGGGCACGATCACTCCCATGGATGGTGGAGGTGCTTTAGGGGCAACAAAAGATAATCGCCCAACTACCCCAGGCCACAGCCCTGGAATTGGAAACCATGCATTCACCGACAACAATCCCACAGAGGGTGGAGGTGCTACAGGGGAAATAGAAAATAATCTTCCAACTCCCCCAGGCCCCAGCCCTGGGATTGGCCATGCATTCCCCAACAACATTATGGGAAGGAAGCTGCTCGCTGTCAGTCAGTCATCGATGATAAGTGCCTCAGTAGAAAACCGCAACTAGCAAGCAATAGGCTTCTCTTGTGTTGACGATTTTATAGAATTCCAATAAGAAATTACTATATACAGTGCTAGTTGTTCCTACTTCCTAATGACTCCATCTATTTTCAAAGAACACGCCGATGGTCATCTGGCCCGAGCCATGTTTGCTGGGTTACACCGTGTTGATCACACTCATGGTTACTTGTTTGATTTGATGTAAGAGAGAGCTAAAGTGAGAAGACGAGAAAAAAGACTTCAATCTACCAAATCCTTTCATTAGAGAGAGAAAGAGGATTTGCAGCCTTCAACCTTCACACCCCTTGTATTCTTTGTCTCCGTAGTGTCTTCATAGTGGGTTACTTGATTGTAGTCTCCCGAGTTTTTCCTTAGAAAGGGTTCCATGCAAATCATGATGTGTGTGTCTGTTTGTTTCTTTCGTAATCTTCTTGCTATATCTGTATTGTCAATTTACGGTTTTGCTTATTGTTTTGCTTCTTGTTGGTCACAGTGGCTCAAGTTATATACTGTAATAATATATGCTGCACCATAGCATTAAATGTGGACTCATTTGATTTGATTGAGTAAAATATGGGACAAGCCCATATTAAATCTATCATTACTGAGCCTAGTATGCTGTGTTGCTTTATTGCTTAGAGCACACTGAATCTCATTTTTCTTTATTTATTTATTTATTTACTTTTGCATTTATATTGGCTATTTGGCTAGATACACCATTTGAATGCAGAGGTGGCGATAATCTTTTTGCATCTCTAAATAAAGCTCCATTTATCTGTAAAATGACGAATGGTTCATTATTTGTACTCCAGTTTTCCATCTTCAAGGAAATTACAAATGATGCCACTATATTGTCAAAAAAATGATGCCACTATCTCACTCGCTAGCTTTACTTTGATTTGAGAAATTAGGTAATATTGTGCTTTTCTCTAGTTAAATTAACTATCAAAGTATGTCCATCGAGGTTTCTTATACGAAAGTGTCATATATATCTACATATATGTATGTTATAATCAACTTATCATGCAGATATATAACTGATGAGTGCTGCACGGCAGCTTTGTCGTCGGCAATGTAGCTGTTACCAGCACTGGTATGGTGGGTCTCTCGGTATGCTTTTGAGTTTGGGTTATATATAAGTTTGAAGTGGCGGATCTAAGGGGTGCTGCCGGGGCTCTAGCTCCCCCCTACAGCTAGCAAGCCCATGGAGCCGCCCTAAGCCCCTCCTAAAATTAGAAATTAGAATGAGAGCTTGCATGTGTGAGAGTGTGTCTAAAGATTGAAGAAGGAGCTAATCTAACTGTCACTTGAGTCAATCACATGTATGTTCAGCCCCTCCTATTATATTTTTCTGGATCCGCCTTGAAGAGGTATAGAATTAATGTGTAACATATGTATATACAAACACTAATATAAGGACAAGCAAGCACAATGTTAAGGCTAACGACAAACATAAATGGAGGATCGATCAAGGCTAGGATTCCAGACGTACTTTGCGAAGTGGGGGTAGATTTGCTGTTTTTTTTTAAAAAAAACGCGGGTATATAATTGATAAATGGCAGCTGTCCTCCAACTCTGGTCAAGCTGGAACGTTTTGGTCATTCAACATGCCTAACGTTCCATTCTTAGGGATATATATGATCCATAATCTCTAGTTCATCCAAGATTCATCATTCTTCATGTAATATTACTAAAAATAATAGCTTGATTTAGGAGCGCTTTTGCGAGGTATATAAGTCCGTACTTTCTAACAAACATGTTACAGTTAGTGCACGAGTATAGTACTACTTGTGTGGTCCTTCACCTTCTTCATGTCCTTATTACCTTATATATATAGCTTGCAAAAGAGTGGAGTTTAGTGTTGATTAATCCATTTAATCAAATACTAATACTTTGTGCCGACCATGTACTTGTACCAAGCTAATAAAGGTGCCTCAGTTATGTTACATTGTTCTATATAATATAATAGGAAATTGGTGATTCTACCCTTATTTTGAACTCTAATTGTGATTTTACCCTTGTTTTTTCTAACTTTGCGTTTTTTTGTCCTCGTTTTTTCCAGCGAACCCTCCGTCTACCCTTGTTTTTTAACACCGTTGGGGCTGGACATATTAAATGGCAAAAGAAAAAAGAAACAAAAAAAAGAGGCAGCCGAAAGGACAAAACTGCCCCTGAGGCCTTTTCTACTCGCTCGTGAAGGCTCTATTCGCAGAAGCATCGGGCTCGGGCAGCTTCTCTTCCCCGTCGCAGAACCAGCTGGCCATTGCGGCGCCACACCACACATCTCTGTTGCGACGGCCAGGAACCAGCCGACGCTCCTCCTCTCCCCTTCGCCCTCCTCCTCTTCAATCGCCCTCCCCCTGTCCCCATCTCTCTCAGCCCAGGCTCGCAAGCGCGCATGAGAGGAGCGCGTTAGGGTTTCGAGTACCGGCGGCGCTGCTGCTCCTGGCGGCTGGCGATGCTGCTGCTCCCGGCAGCCGACAGCGCTGATCCTGGTAGCCAGCGGCCCCTCTCTCGTCGTCGTCCCCCTCCCCGTTGTCCGTACCCCGGGTCCTGTGTCTCCAGCCTGCTTCAAGACGGCCACCATGGGAGAGCCAAACTGTTTCCCCAATTCCTGAGATGTATGTTTCATTGCAATCAAAAATAGAGATTAATATATGTGTTTGTGATTCTCTGCTATGATTTGTAGGCTAAAGTGTTGTGATTCCCCAATACATGGATGATAGTTGAAATGATATCGAAATTTTCAAAAAAAAAGTTATATACAAAATGTCATCTTGCTTATCTAAATTAGGAGTAAAAACACAAATATCGTAATAAAAAAGAGTAAAATTATATGGACAAAATTGTTCTTTTAACACCGTTACAGGGACTTAATGGAACAGGGGTATACTCTTTCTTCATTTTGAGAAAGCAGGGGTAAAATCATAAAGTTAAAAAAACAAGGGTAAATTCACCATTTCGCTCTTAAGTGTTTTACCCTGTTTTGGAGCGCGTTTGTGATTTTGCCCTCGTTTTTTAATTTTATGATTTTGCCCTTTTCTACAAGCAAGTCAATGCAATTTTTTCCCAAGTCAATGATCAAAACAGGGGCAAAATCGCAAAGACCAGGAGCAAAAACATGTTGACTTGCTAGTAGGGAAGGGCAAAATCATAAAGTTATAATAACAGAGGTAAAATCACAATTAAGACTTTATAGTAGGGATAGAAACACCAAAATCTCAATATATACTGCAGCTATAGTCGGCAACGTACACCTTCAGTGTATCTAGTACGATGCTATAAATAGCAAAAAACATGAGCTCACACATCAGATCATCAGCCACACCAGAGTTCACTATTACTCGTAGCTCATTCTAGGAGCTCATCACCGGCCAGTGTTGGCCCTGCTGCCTTCTCTAGGTAGTTAAGCTTTATACCATGGTCTTCTGCAAGGTTAGCAAGGTAGCGATCATCCCAGTGCTCATAATCCTCGTCTCATCTAACCATGTCATGTACTCTCACCGCAAACCCCTCACGGTGATGCTTAGGAGGTTTAACTCGTTGTCACATTCCGATGGGGACACCATGGGGACGATGACCCCAGGCACAATCTCGCCAGACAGCACTGGGAATGGCGGCGGAGTCGGCGGTGGAGTCCTCGGGAGGACACCCGAGCGACGGATCCTGGACACAGCCCTGGTGCCGGCCATGCTGCCACCAACGACAATGGGGTTGGGAGGAAGTTGCTTGGTGTTGATCTGTAAACTAGCTAGATAATACTTAGTTTCATCCTTCTTATTCCTTGTTTTTTTTTTCTTCTTCTCTCTCTCGCGCGCGCGACGAAAATCAAATTTGTTTTCTTCTTTTTGCACAATGAATTTATTACCTCATTTTACTGATCTATAGTAACTTGATTTATCCATTTCCTTGTGTCCAATGTTGGTTGCAGAAGTTGCATGAATGTCTGATTCAATGGTTTACCAAATTAATTAGGGTTTTCACATTTTGATATGACTAAATTGCTTTATGTTAATGGGGGTAACAGTTTGCACTATAGTCATATCCAAATGTCCAAAGCCCTGATTTGGCACATTATTGTTTTGTATTTGAATTTGCAAAAAAAATTTCAGAATGAAATTAAATTTGCAATGATTATTGAAAAAAGAATTTAGAACAGCTCACACTTTCTGACTTTTTTTGGACTCAACTCACACTTTCTAATGAGGCCGGAACTTGGCCCACGTCCAGGAAGAGCATATTTGGGCTGTCACTTTCTAATCATGGTATGAGATGAGACTACGAGAGCCCAAGCTTCTGCTCGGTGGAGCAAATTGAACTTGGAAGGTAAAAAGATGCAATTGTTTTAAAAAAAAAAGGGTAAGAGGATGCAATCTAAACCATCCAATTTAAACCACCGTCGGATCTCAAGTGACTGACACCTGCAGTACGAAAAAAAATGCGACATTCTCCTCTTGCACCGCCTGCCACCCGATCCAGATTCCAGCGGCGAGAGCTCGCTCGACACTCAAGACGGGAAACGCCAGGAAATAGTACAAAGCATCGAGTCATAAATAATGGGTAGTTTTTAAACTTTCAATCCTGTGCATCAGAACACATCCTCGGCGCTTGTTTTGATGAATAAACGAACCAATAATATATACTTAATGTAGGCATTTTAATATCTCCCACAAATATAAAAGTAAGACCACAGTTTGGTGCGTTAAAAATTTTCACCTCACTTTTGCTCATCCGTGCGAAAAAATCTGTCGTAGTCCTGCCCCTGGCTGCTGCGATCCCTGCGATCCCGCGCTTGTTCCTTCCATGCTTGCGAAACAAAATTTGGAAACATAGCCGTCAATCACGCACCACGCCAGCCACCCTGCTTCCTCTGTCCTTTCTGCCCCCGCGGTCCTTCCTTGCTCGCCGCCAACGCCACGGGTAGCTTCGTTTCGTCACCGGATCACCTTCTCTCTTCCGCTCGTGTGTCTAGACGTCCAAGTGCTCCACTCCGGCGAACTCCTTGCACTCTCTCACAAGAGGGGAGGGAGGTCGCTCGCCGCGACGCGTTGCGAAGGACGCCGGTGAAGCTCGCTGCGCGGACCTCGGGATTCTGCCAGAACCCTACGGCAAGCCCGTCCCGCTCGGTGGGACCTCCAGGTGCGGCCAGCGAGCGGTAGCTTCTTCATGTCCTCCTACAACCTCTCTCGCTGCAGTCACCAGGTATGCCAACTTCGATTTCTTTCAAATGTTCAAAGGAAAAGCCAGCGAGCGGAGCGTCGGAAGAGGAGGCGCTGCTGTGTTCTCTGGTCAGTCCCAAGACACCTCATTGCTGCTTGAATCCAGCGAATGAATCCTGTAAGCAAATTCTTTTGGCAAAATCCTGACACAGTACATTCAGTTCTTGATTTCTTGAAGGAGACTTGTATATAGATTAAAAAAGAGGAACAGAGTTGTTGAATGAGCAACCAATGGATCTGTTTTTCTCCTCCCTCACCTGGTTAGGACGATGTGGGGTTCTTGATTTTTTTTTTTTATTTCCCTCTTGTGATCTGAGCTCAGGGTTACATTTTATCCATTCTAAAAATTCCAGATCTGTGATAACTTTTTTTTTCATCTATTTTTGCAGAATATTGGTAGCTGCTCCTTTTTGCGTTTGTTTCCCACAACTATGCCCTGTTCCAAGAAACAACAGAAAGCCTCTGCGATTTTCAGGCATGGCTTTGAATCCTGTTTTCTTCGTGTCACTCTTTCATTATTTATGTGGCTGGAAACTAAAAATTATATAATTGATAGAGATGTGGATTCTTTTGACAAATATTTTCTTGTGTTCTTTTTCTCCCACACAAATAAAAAGAATAAAAGTAAGAGAACTGTTTGGTGCGGTAAAAATTTTACCCTCACTTTTGCCGCACCGTGCGAACCGGCCTCTCCATCGTGCGTCGCTGGATTTAGGAAAGTTTTTTTTTTCCGAGGAAATCACGCTCCCGTGCGTCTCGCGGTGTGCCGCCTCCCTCTCCATTTTTTGCCGTGCCTCTCTGAAACAAGATTTAGGAAGGGAAGGGAAGGAACGAGAGATGAGAGGTTTTAGGAAGAGATTGGAAGAGAGATTTTTGGACGCCGCACTGCTGCCCGCCGGACCCTGCGTCCGTGCCGCCGCCATCCCATCGTCCCCTCCCCGACCTCGACTCGATCGCCCGCTTCTTCAGTTCTTCTCAGGCTCAGACACGACGTCGTCAGCGCCACCACCGACGCTGGGTAGCATGCTTCGCGACGGCCTCATCTCACGCCAGAACCCACCAGCTCTCATCACCGCCTTCCGTACGCCGCGCATTTGCAGCGCCGTTGCCAGCCATCACCACCACTGCCAGTAAGTTGCGCATCTCGCTCCTCTCCCCATCCATATCGCCGTCAGCCCTGACATGCTCGCCCCACAGCGCCTGTCACAGCCGTGACAGCCGTCCTCCATTCTGTGTGGATCTTGGGTGTGCCGCCTCGACCTCGCCGCCCGCCAAGGGAGCGTGCAGGAGTCCGGGGAGTCATCGGTGGCTACGGTCGCCGCCGGGAAGGCTACCATCAACTGGCGCTGGCGCCCGGTTTCTTCCAAGCTGCATCTCCTCAAGAGTTCCGTGCCGACAGCTCCATCTCCAGGCCATGACGGTGATGCACATCTTCCTCTCCTCCCCTCTCAAATCTGTAGGCCTTGGCTACATCCTCTATCTCGATAATGCATTTTGGTTTGATTGAATAGCCTGTACCAGTAGATAGTCCCATCACCGTGTGTTCTTAATCTACAAAGCTAGAGTTTACATTGTTATTATTATTATTATTATTATTTAACGGAACGTTATTATTAATTGGATGGTCCACAAATGATAAAGATACAAAGAAATATTTTCTGTGGGTTGCATAAATTCAGAACATATTATGGCATATCTTTTTTTCTTACATGTACCACTAAATAGTTGGATTCTGAGCATTGATCCAATTATTATTTTATTTTCCTTGTGCTATACCTGTTTGCCAGATAGATTTTCCTGTAGAAGATATGTACTGCTATTTCGGTGTATGCTGATTTCCAAGGTTGTCCCTTTTTTTAGCTTGTATATTTAGTACCCTAGATTTATAGATGGGAACCAAGTAGCAATTATACTCTAGATTATACCAAACAGCTGCACGTTATTTAGCACCAATTAACTTGAGTATTACACCAAAAATAGCAATTATATTATACTCTAGATTCACTGGTTGTTAACTTGAGTAAAATTCAATATTACAGTTTTTTTAATTAAAGTTTACCCTTTTAGTCTTGGGAACCATCTTACTGATTCTGCTAATGGGGATTACATCCTAGAGAAATCTGACATTTACAAAATAGCGGTTTCTTGCTTCGCATGAGAGATATATCACATCCAATCTTCGCTTCAGATGAGTTCGTATCTCCTCTTTAAATTATCCGTGTGTCAAGTTTTCATGTTATAGTATCACCTCTTTAAACGGTAGGCTATATCAAAGAGGCTATATTTTGAAACATGGTTCTTTATTCCTTGCATTTCACACGTGGTTGCTCGATTTGGTATCCTGGACAAACCAGGTTTAATAAGTTTGTCAATTGCTTGATTCCTGTAACAATGGAGTTTGGCATATGAGTCTTTCTGTTCTGGCATGTGAAAGCCAGGTTTGATTTATCAAACATAGCATGCATGAGTTTGCGATATAAAGCACTATCTTAGGAAAAATCATAAAAAAGTCTATACAATAGAGTTAATGAGTTTGTGACTGTGACAACGCGATCTCTGAGGCCGTGTTAATTTCATAAACTTTATTTGTTCAGATTAAATGTCACTTTAATATCGTTATTTAATTTTATATTATTGTTGTCTTATCATGTGACCCATGTATTTTTATATAAAAGTTTGGTCATCCCGTAGCAACGCACGGTGTCTTTAAATTTAAAAAAATATCACATTAACCAAACTAATTCATTTTTGTTTTCTTAGAACTTTAATTCATATTAGTGAGGATGAGTATCCCAATCATATAGGACCTCCTTGATTGACTTCTAATTAATAAGTGGCGGACCTAGCCCAAAATATTAGGTAGGACGGATTTATATATATATATATATATGATTATGATATATATTACTCTAGAACTGATTAATAATCCGTCACCGAGCCAAAAGTCACGGAGCCCGACGCAATCAACGGGCGGACCGCGCCGGTCACCACCCTCCTCCACGCTCCCGTCTCGATCCCGAGTCCGCGCGGCGGTTCCCAATAACGCCGGACCCAAGGCAACTCACGGGTTGCCACGCCCCCAGCGCCAGTCACACCCCGCGGCCGCCCCTCCAAACCCCACTACACCCCCCACCCACCCCCACAACCCCCACCACCCCCCCGCCCCCTATTCCTTTACGATATTGATATCCAAAGGAGTCGAGGAGACGCCGGTTTCCCCAGGTCGCCGCGCTGCAATCGAGAGAGCGCCGGTGAGCTCGTGGAGCAACGGCGTTCTCCCAAACCTCATCCATGACGCGCTGATGTGGCCTCGAGCGGCGACGGCGGCGCAAGATCCGGTCGGCAGCAGGCTGGACGCCGAGCCCCTCAGATGTCGTCCCACCGCGCCAGCGGCACCTACGGTCACTCCCGGATCGGCTGCTTCGGCATCCGGCTTCTCGGCTCCCCACCATGGCCGACGGCGGTGCCCCTCTAACTGGCCATGGTGGGTCCGGCGGAAAGGGCGGATTGCGGCCAGTGCTCCCGGCGTCGGCGCGGCCAGCCGCGTGGCCCCTGGCGTTGGTGCGTCCAGATGCACGGGTCCTTCGGTGGGGAACGGGATGGACCTCCGAGTGTATCGCGCCGTCTCCGTCACCCCTCCGCGTCACCCGCATCCGAGAAAGCTGGCCACCACCGTGTCCTTGCGAGCTTCGAGTTGGATGACGAGCGAGCAGCAGATCGACAAGGTGCATCCTTTCCTCCTCCCTCGCTCGACTCCTTCCTATCTTCGTCAAGATCCACCAGATTTTAATACGTGTGCCCCTTCATCCCTCCGTCAAGATTCAGATCCCATGGCGAGAGCTTGGCTAGTGAGCAACTGGACAACCGCGTCACCTATGACTTGCGCGTCCCTATGGCGAGAGCTTCACTGGTGAGCAGACCTGCAGATAGTTTTATTTTAGTTCTTATTCTTATATTCATATCTGATGTTTAATGCCTAATTTTGAACTGCATCTCGCAATTGAGGTTCTCTAATTTTATTTGTGCCTTAATTAACTAATTAAGGGAGGAAAGTACTCATTTGATCTATTCTATGGGAGATGTATGTTTTTTATCGACTTGTCGACCGAGGAACATAAAGATTTCTTGTCTATTTTATGAAACGAATGAATTCATGTGCTTCGATATTTTTATTTGTGAATACAGATACCTATGGATTATCCAGGCAAGATGTAATATGCTAGTGCATTCACAAATTAGTGCTTATGTATGAAGATCCACTTGCACATTTTCTTATGATTTCTTTTACATTTTTCAGTCATGCAGATCCAATTAATCTGTAGCTTCCAAGTTTGCTCTGCCGGACTGACAGAGTCGCGTTCAGAATGGTTCAGGGAAATACCATTTTTTCCTCATTATTCATATGTATTATTGATTGCATTTTAGGGCTAACCTAAACAAGTATAGCTGTTGGAGATGCCTCCCAGCTTTACTTGCTCTTTTCACATTAAAAATGTTGATTCATTGATGTTTACTAAGTTATTTAAGAAAGCACAAAGCAGCACCTTGAGTTGGTAGGAACATGTCTCTTTTTTTTTGTCTATTGCAGAACTGGATGTTAAGTCTGGACCAACTTTTCTTGTCAATTCGGTTTTGATTATTTACATCTAGCATTCTAATTTCCCTTTCAAGTCAAATTAGCATTCTAATTTCTAGCATTCACAAATTTGTCGTACATAACAAACTGAATTTCGTAGCGCATGCAGAAGCAGAATAGCACCACAAAACATCGATTGCGAAGGTATGTGTATGTATCCATCCATCCATCAACTGTAATGTAATGTAATGCCACCGTGCGCAGTACAAGTAGTGTTAACGTGCGTGGTATTGTACAAAAGAATTTGATCGGCGATCTCAACACCAAAAATCGTAACGAATTGAAGACTCACGGCTTCCATGACGACGGCGGCGGTGGCGCGGTGGGGAACATCGGCGGCACGGCGGAGAACATGGTGTTCTTGTCGACGGCGGTGATGCCGACTCCCCTGCCGCTGTTGGTGAGAGCCACGAGGGCCGCGACGAGGCCGGCGTTGCCCACGAGCGTCGGCTCGTTCTGCCCGAAGGTGTTGCGCGAGTCCTTGAAGCCGTCGTTCCTGTCAGGGCCGCCGACCATGGCGCCCTCCAGCAGGTTCGGGTCCGCCTTCTTGGAGTCGCGCCACTTGTAGCCGCCGGTGCACGAGTACTTGACGCCGTTGTGCGGCGTGGACGCGCCGCGGTGGTGCAGGTGGCGCGGGTACTTTTTGCCAAACCCGACCACGTAGCTCATCTTCTTGGGGTTGGCACCAAGAACGTAGTTGATCTGTGACCTTGCAAAGTCCCTTAGGTCGTTTGTCGTCATGAAGTTCGGCCCGCAATACCACCCGGGGACGTTGACGGCCTCCATGTAGTCGGCGTAGAGCGCGGCGACGAAGGAGTTGGCCACCACGTACTGCAGCGGCTGCCCCTTGCCGTGGTTGAAGAGCGCCATGCCACCCTTGGTGAAGTTGAAGCTGCCGAAGCGCGGGAAGTACATGCACATGTTGAGGCTGGTGGCGTTGTGGTAGCCGATGAGCGACTCCTCGTAGGGGTAGCCCGGGTTGAGGAACATGCGCAGCCGCGACAGCAGCAGCTGCGCGCCGGGGAGCTTGTTGTCCCAGCTGAACACCGAGAAGTCGAGGATGTTGAAGAAGGCCTTGGCGTTCTTGGGCAGCCGCGGGTCGGTGGCGAAGCTGATGTAGCTGGTGTTGCCTGTCGCGTAGTACATCCACGCCGCGCTCCACATGTACTCGTCCCAGTAGCTGGTGGAGTTGTAGTAGTACTCGATGTCCGGCTGCCGGAGCGAGTAGGGGGTGCGCCGCCCCGACTGCCGGGCGAACTTGTACACGGTGGCCGCGCCCCGGCTCAGCTTCTTGGAGTAGGCGGCGTTGTCGCGGAACACGATGGAGGCGGACGCCAGGGCCGCGGCGACCTCGGCACCCAGATCCGGGGCGGAGCCCACCGACAGGGAAGGCCGAGGGTACGCCATGTCCTCGGGCCGGTTCCAGCAGTAATGGTCGTCGGGCTGGCTGCCGTTGATTTTTGCTCTACCCACCTGCATAATATGTGATTTGGTTGGATTTAGCTGCCAAATTTATTTACTTGACATGTTTCAGTTTTTAAGCATTTCATTTCATTTCATTTGGGTACTTTCTCACTGTTATATCATCCATTTTATGGTCAGTAGTACTCAGTCATGTTCTAGATCGCAGCAAAACTGGAGGAAGATAAAAAAAAAATGGTCTCGATCACACCAGCAGACAAACTAGTTTTGCTTGTATAGGAACATGGCAAGCACATGTGCATGGTTGGAAGCTGAACCTTATTTTAGGATCAAGTCATGTGGCAAGTCAACTGGTTGGGCGTGCCTGCCCATTAATTAATCTCATAAATAAACTGCACAACTAAACTGTCACTTGATACTCACTGTATTATTATTTTGTCTGTAAAGTGCTTGGTAATTTTACACTACTGTATATATATATATATAGTCCTAGTTCTAGAAGACGAACTGTTTACCTGAGCGTATAACTTGTCGATGGTGGAAGCAGAGGAGTTGAAGGTGAGCAGCAGATAGTCGGTGCCCCACTTGATGAGCTCCCTGACATGGTCATACTCCCCCATGGCCTTGTACTTGGCGCTGTACTCGATCACCGACCAGCTCAGCAGCGTCATGGAGAAGGCCATCGGGAAGTGGAACTTGATGTTGTCGCCAGCGTCGTAGTAGCCGCCGACGAGGCCGCCCTTGACGTCCTTGGCGTCGGAGCCGTCGGACAGCCCAGAGTTGCCGCGCCACTTGATGCCATTGTTCTTGGGAAGGTGGCCGGCTGTACGTCAAAATTCAATCATATCTTGTGATGAGAAGGGATCGGATCGGAGAATACAGTAGGCAGGATCTACAGGCACACTGTACTCCGTGCAAGATCCACAGAGATCGAACTCAGCAAGAACACAGAATCATAGAGAGTACAGGCACACTGCTACAAGAGCCGAGAATTGATTTAATTCAGCAAGATCTACCTACACGCAGTTAACTTGATTCAGATCGTAAAGCTGAACTTTTTTGTGCTTTGTGTTACTTAAAGAATTGATCAACTTGGTGGCCTACAACCTACATCTACATGTGACCGAACATGCCAAAGTTCCTCCTATCCTATCCTATCCTATCAAAGGCAATTGGGAACAGGCAATTGGAGTATGTACCAGAGTTTCCGGAAATTCTCAACAAAAATAAAAATCCAAGGATAACTAACTCACATTTCTGGGCGTTGAAGAAGCGGAGCGCCTTGTGCAGCGCCTCCGTGTACTGATCGGGCGGCGGCGGTCCGGGCTTCTTGTGCGGGATGGACTTGGCTATGATGATGGGGAGGCCGATGAGGACGAACGCGGCAACGACGCACCAAAACGCCCACCACAGGAGCTTGCGCTTGACGACGACGCACCCGAGGTCCACGTACTTGTCCTTCTTCTTGGCCTCCGGCGGGCCTAGCAGCCAGCTCTGCTGCGTCTCGTCCAGCTCGTGGTGCTGCCTCGCGGACAGCGCGCCGCGGTCCAGGTCCATGTTGCGGCTGTGGTCGTCCTCCGCCGCGCCATCGGCGATCTCGAAGGAGCCGCCCCAGTGGTTGGCCGAATACATGGCCGGCCGGCTGCTGGTAGAGTTGGCTTTGATTTGATGGCAGCTAGCGGCGCATGGATGGGGACGCCAGCTTAATTTGGGTCGCTGGCTGGGGCAGGCGGTGGCCTTCAGTTCCGGGGGACTGATCGATCGAGCAAGGTGCAAGGTGACCGTGTTTTGAAGAGGGAGGGGAGAGCCGATCGAGGGGGGTGGGTGGTTGGTTGACCCGTGGAGGGGGGTGGGGTGCTGGTTCCTTTGCTCCCTAGTTTAGTTCCCCTGGCCTGCACACTGCTAGCTAGGGAAGGAAGAAGGCGCGTGTGCCACAGTGAGTGAGACGTCTACCAGCTCAATGGCAGTTGGCACTGTCGGTGGCCAATTAAAAAGGCTCTCGATCTCTCTCTTTTCCATGCATCAATCAAATGCAATATGCTTGCCGATCTGTCGGTTTGCGAATTTTGTATTGCTCTCGTGGCTAACAACTTGATTGACAACACATACTCTGTGCAAGTCCCGTGGCCAGCTCCCGATCGAGATGGAGATGCATACAATAAATAAATAGTTGGTGCTTGGTGCCAGGCTAGCTCACGAAGCTCAACACGCATGTGCCGCGAAAGATGGACAAAAAAAAATGACAAGAGTGGAAGAAGGAGACACTCGATCCTGCCTACCTCGCATTCCATGTGTTTTTTCTTCTCGACCATAGACTAGTAGAGACTAGAGTGAGCGACCGACACAACACGGCCCGCACATGGCTGTTGAGCTTGCAATTTTTGGCCCGAGCACTATCCTCTGATCGGTGGCTCCCGCTGGATATCCTTGGCTAGTTACAACTATTTAATTTCGGACCCAAAGGAACACCATACCACAACTCTTAATCAACGACGGACTGCGGTTGCTAAAAATTGTTAATTGGCAAAAAATGGTGAGTCGCTAAAGGTTGACGAAGGACGGTCAGTTGCTAAAACCCAATAGGGCAATGGAGGGTCTGTTGTTATTTTTTTTTTCTTTTGCGTTAGATGGTCCATCGCTATAGGTCAATAACACAATCGTCCAGTCTATCGCTACACAGATTTTGCATTGGCGCGCTGTATTTGGGCCCTTCACGTGGGTAATTTTGGCCAAAAATGACGAAAACCCTAAGTCATCCCACATACTCCACTAGCTAATTGTTAGTGGCTGCTTTATCGGTGGTTCCTCTTACATGTCATGGTCGGACCTTGTGTGATGAACATAGGCAAGAGCCTGCATCTATGCATGTCGTTCGTACCTTTGTGATGCTACTACTTGTGTTATTTTGTTTATTCTGTAAATCATCAACAGCATGATTGTTGAGGTGTTCGAGCCCTGTGAATTGAGCTCTCGCAAAAGAGTTTTGAGGTGCCCGGATTGCTCTGCTTTTATCTCCTCTGTTTCAAATTATAGATTGTTTTGGTTTTTCTAGATGTATTTCTTTTGCTATGTATCTAGACAGTGTATAACCAGGTGCATAGCAAAAGCAATATATCTAGAAAAGCCAAAACGAATTATAATTTAGAACAGAGGGAGTACTTATCGTTTTTCAAACCATATCCTAAGGCATGTTTTTTCATTAAGCAAAAATAAGGTTTAATAGGGTAATTGTTGATTACCGAGCCGGACACCCCAATGCTCATGCGATTGTGATTACAAAAGAACTACTGAGCGACACACCCAACGCTCTGCTTATGCTATGATATGACATGCTCTGCTCTCGCCTAGTACATGCGATTTTCTTGTGTTTATTATGATGTCAGTCTCGCTCTCGTGCATACTATGCTGTGTCCCTTACAGTATGGCTAGGCATGAGTATTTAGGGCTTCTTTCTGGAGCCTATGTCTTACAGCCGCAGTTCACTTACCTTCTCCTTTTCCCTCTATCTCAGCACAACTCTGACATGGCAATTTATATATACCCTTAGGACAAAGACAATGTCAACAAAATGATCTTAAACATGCGCTCATACTTCAAAGCACAGTGTTGGTTGCAATACAACGGAAGGCCTATAGGGCATTAGGGCCCAGGAACATTAGTGTGAACTGCTAATTTCGTCCGCGTTAAATATCGTCAGTGTTTATACACTCTTCTATGACTTGGATGCAAAAGCCCACTGACTGGCTTTGCCAGTAGACATTACCAGTAGACATTGCCTCTGCAGGCTGCGATCTAGCTTTCTCGTGACGACACGGATTTTTTTTAAATTTAATCCTTTTTTAATCAATATTTTAAAAGTAATCCTGTTTCAAACTTATTTTCACCCTACACCTTTTTATCGCGCCAAATTATTTGGCACGACAAATGCATGTGGTCACGCCAAATAATTTGGCGCGACCAGAGAGGACACTGTAGTAAGGGAGTTGACCGGGACCACCGTGGGTTCACCCCCGTCGCGCCACATGCGTTGACTATGGTTTAGCCACTTAGAAAAACTTTTATTATGGTATGGATTTTAGAGTACTTATAATTTTACTATGGTTCAGGTACCAGTCAACACCGAAGTGACTAAATCATAGTAAAATTTAGGTATTTTCGTTTGTCCAAGGCATGGTTAAGATGGCTATAACCAAGGCATCGAAAAAATGCACAGTTAAAATTCTTTTGTTGTCCAAATCGTCGTCCAAGGCATGGAGTTGTTCAAATTTTACTATGATTTGGACAACAAAATTTATTATTCCATAGCTTAAAATTTATCCAAACCCTGTCGCTGGTCGCGCCAATGCATGTGGCGCGACGGGGGTGGACCCATGGTGGCCCCGGTCAACTCTATTGCCACGGTGTCCGCACTGGTCGCGCCAAATCATTTGGCGCGACCACGTGCATTTGTCGCGCCAAATTATTTGGCGCGACAAAAAGGGTGCAAGGTGAAAATAAGTTTGAATCAGAATTATTTTTAAATATTGATTAAAAAGGATTAAATTTAAAAAATCCTGACGACGCAGTATGAGAACGGTATTCAACACAGCCCATCTCACCTGTGAATCAGCTTTCTTTTGGGTGAAACCCAAACTCTTGAGCAATCCATCAAGCTGTACATAAGGCAAATGGGGCACACAAAACAGAAGATACGGTGAAATATGATGCCTATCAAACCCAGTAGAAGTAATTGGTGCTTACAGCACCACAGACCTTATTGATGTCAGCTAATCCTCCTCCTGCAAGTCCATACAGAAGATACTCTGTTGCGACTCCAGCTAGTGCTATACACGAGAACTTGTTCACCATCTGAAAGAAGAAAAACAATGCTCGATGACATTAAAAAAACTGAATGGCAACAAAATAATCCAGATTACACAAACAATTAAATTTAACTGGTAATGTTCAATTTGTCTCCTGGGTGGCTGGGGTGGAAGGCCACATAAATGGAACAGAGCTGGAAGACATCATCCCTATTTAGTTAATGTTTGCATTTTTATCTTCCTAAATGGGTTATCAAAGCAAGTGATAAGCAGAGACAGAGATTTCTTTGGTAGGATGAAGAGCAGGCTAAAATGGCAGCAATTGTCTTGTGGCTAAAGTAAACAAAAGTCATCTTGTGGCTATCCCAGTGCCCAAGCTCTGTTTTCAATGCCCACCTGGTAGAAAATGGTAGAGAGATCAAATTCTGGTCAGGTTGTTGGTTGCATTATCATATCGTATGCCGAGTGAATTGGCACCTCACCTCTAGTTACCAAAAGGACTATCGATCAAAGGATTGTTGCTCAGGGTTTTGAAATCACTGCTGAATAAGCACTGAAGAATATCTGTTAATTTTGGCCTTGGTGGAATATTATAATTTTTCTGGACCAGCTTGCATGGATATTGACTAGATCAGGATCACACACATGCAAATAAGCCTTCAAAGCATTCTTTGTGGGTACTATCAGTTTTAATAGTTGCTGCTGACCATTCTAGAAAACCATATTAAAGGCATATGCAAAAAGTCTTAATAGTTGTCCTTAAATTTGACAAAATCAATAAAAGTGGTCCAAATTTAACATTTTACATTTGTTAAAGTAACACTAAAAGGGCGTACCCAGTGCCGTAGGCTCCCGCACTGCGGGGTCTGGGAAAGGGAAAATAGCCAGTAGCCATCCCTACACAAATGTGCAGAGGCTGGGGCTTAAACCCTGGACCTCTTGGTCACAGGCGGTAAAGCTCTATCGCTTGCACCAGGGCCGCCCTTCTTGTTAAAGTAACACTAGTATCCCTAAAACTTCTTCAAATCCTAAACTTCACTGATGGTATATATTGACTTTTTGTAGATATTATACTGGTTAACACTTGACTGTATGGTGGGGCATCATGAATCACATACTAAAGTGAGGCAGCCAGCCTTTTATAAAACAAAGGTTTCTAGGAACTCTCACCGTGGCAGATAGCTTGCCTGAATTGATCTGAAAGAAAATGGATGACCATTAGTCTAGAAACTATACAACACTGTTGTAGTGCTTATTGTTTAAAAAAACAAGTTATGTTAACTGCACAAAATGAAAAACTGGTAATATTAACTATGCACTCCATATAAGTTCTTGCAAAACTACATGTGGAAATTTGTCAGCCAACAGTATTGAATCATTCAACTGAGGCAGATAATTTGATCTGCTTTCTTTGTCTTAAGGATGTTCATAAAAATTTGACCAGACGAAGTTATGCAAATTCTGGCCATCATTCCAATGAAACCATGGGGCTGGAGTTCAATCTGAGATATAAAACAAAGGGGTGTGGACATGTCTGCAGATAATCTAAGCATACAAGATGCATAACCAACTTGTCAAGTATCTGTTCACACAATATATGAGCTAGTTCAACATTCAGATGGAAATCAGTGGAAAGTGTTTTTTTACTTGTAGATAATAGGAACTTATCCAAAATTTGAAGATTAAGAAGTTTTTAGAAGGTAACAGAATTAACCTCTCCAAGGAACTCATAGTCCACAAAAGCTGTTCCAGCTTGCACGTTAAGAGATCCTTGATTGATAAGTGTATCCAAGCTTGTAATTGTGTATCCTTTTGGAAGCACTCCAAGCAAGTATGCTATCAAGAAGTGACCAGCTTCATGCTGTACATGATATCAATTTTAGAACATATATCAAAGGAAAGCACTCAGTAATGAAAAAGGAGAAAATGAAGATTTGCATTTTGTGGTCTTTTTGGAAAATGGAAAACCCAACACAGCAGCCACGTTTAAATCATGTTTTCGTCTTGGTGGCATCCTCATTAAACTACTTTATTGAGATCATTTTGCCTTCATTCTATAAGTTACCAATTTGAGTGTCTTGAAAGTTTTTTGTTTATCAAGTCAAAACAACTTCCAGGACTATATAAAACCCACAAGAAGAACCTGACAAAACAGTATGGAGTGTAGGACTACCTGAATAACTCTGTTGTGACACTTCTGGCTGAGATAGTGACCAATTGTATCAAGAACCAAGTTTCTCACCCCACCACCAAAATATACCTAGAAAACTGTAGTTGGGTAAGCTCCAGACAGAGAGGCTTATTGGAAGCTCATTAATTAGATAAGGACGCATAGAATTAAATAATTGTTCATGTCTGAACTACATATGTTTAGTTCAAGAATGAAAGAAAATTCCTAGCTAATTGATTAACTGAGTGCAGTAATGCAGACATATATGTTTTCTTGAAGCGGATGATAAAATGTTTTTCGTAGCAAGTTGCAGATTACTCACAAAGTCCACGGACCACAAAGATAGTAGACCTAGTATAAGAAACAGGATCTGGAGTTGAGAAAGTTCTAATGCAGCTGATACAGAAAGCCCTCCAAGAACTGCAGCAATTTGGAGATTTCTCTCAATTGATCCTAGTGTCTGATCCACGGGTGATAGGAAAGCAGAAGTATCAATCCCATTCAGTTTAAGCTCATCCAATTTATAAAGTCGTTGAGGTACCTGTTGCAGGTTTGGTTAAATAAGAGACTGTAAAATGAGGTACCAAAAATGAAAAGGGTAAATCATGTTCCTTCCCCTTCAATTAAAAGAAATATCACCACCTGGAACCATTTATGAAAATCAAATAGAGAAGCGGATGGACAAAAGGTTGCATTTGCTTCGATAGAAAATTAGTTACCTGAAAGGGAAAAGGTCAGATAGTTCTCTTTCTTGGGAAAAAAATAGTACTACTTTGCTTGTACTTAGTTTGCAACAAATTTAGCTTCATTTATGAATTGAATTGAATGGATGCAAGCAAGAAATACATTTATCTTATAGTTACATTCCATCACATTATTATACTGGCCAGAAGTGGTAAATAATGACGCATGCTGCTCATACCCACTGTACCAGGAAGAGTTGTGATGAAAATTGCACAAGTGCGAACCATAGCAAAATCAAGACAGTGATTCCTGCTGTTTAACAATTATTATTGTGTACTCTGTAACTCAATAGCCAAGGCAAAGGTATCACGGGCCGGCCGTGTCGTGTTCTGATCCCAACATCATATTTGAGCTCTAATAATAATTGATGATTATGGGTTTTCGAAAAAAAAAATTGATGGTTATGATTTCTGAAGATGGTTCCTATACCGTTCGCAGTCAAGAAGTTAACTAATCACCAGAAAAATGCTCAAAATCCACACATAACCGCAGGTTCATTGACTGTTACTAATCGTACGAACTGGCACTAGAAAGCAAGAATAATGGAGAACGCGTCGTCGTCAAGATAAAGAAAGCAGGCCAGGTGCGTGGATGCAGCACAAACCTGCCTGGCGGCGCCAAAGGCCCGGAGCCTACCGTCAGTCCCCTGCGAAGTGCGCACAAGGGAGAGCGCGGCCTCGTCGTTCCCCTTGCTTAGCGCCTGGTCCACCTGCTCCAGCACCGCCCTCAGCCGCGCCCGCGACTGCGAAGCCGAAGTGTCCGTGGCGCGAGCAGGCGGCAACCGGAGCCTAACAGCGGCCGGTTGCAACTGCGTCAAGCCGAAGCAGCACCAAGGGGCTCCTCGACACGCGAAGCAGCAGCAGCAGCATTCAAGGTTCGTGCCCATTTTTTATCCTTGGCCTTCGACACGCACAAGAGAGGAGAACGAAGGCTTCGACACGCATAAGAGAGGAGAACGAAGGCTTTGGAGCCAAAGCCACACACACGACACGAGTACGCGACCCTACAATAAGGCGAGGAAGATTTTTATTAGCGGGGCATTTGGCCCAGCCCAGAAACATAACCCTTGGTAATTGTTATGGGCCTCTACCAGTCGTGTTTTTTTTTTTTAACAAAGGGCCTCTACCAGTCGTTGATCGCGACATTTGTACCACCTCTTGCTTGTCGAGAGGGAGCCGTGGACGAATTCAAAGTCTGTCAGAAACGACAGCGTGTAGACGTCCTAGTCGACGACTGGTACCCTGACAACAGTGAGACAGGTCATGATCGAAGAGTATATATGAATTTGACCGTCTAAAAATCAACTAAGGGATCGCTCCAATATGAAAAAGGGACCTTTCTACCCGAGCCATAGCACACCCAAACAGTTCACGGTTAAGAATGCAAGATCACCGAAGACAGCACGCAATCACATGTGAATCAGCACAGCAAGCACTACAAGCTGGCGGCCAAAGATTAGTGAAGCTCGAGGGTCAATCATTGGGACAAGAAAGCAGGTATACAATTAGTGAGGCTTAACCAGGAACTCAGAATGCAACCATGGCAAAGCGCCTTCTCCGCATCAAAATTTCTGCCAGGCACGTCCAAGGCCAGCTACATGAAAAAAAAAAAAAAACAAGAACGAAAGAATCACACGCACACAAGGGAACTACAAGGGACTACATGTATATCTACATCCACGTCGAGAGATGTGGAGACGTAATGTTATACGACTTAGTGATGTTATACTACATAGTCAGCTGCATTCAGGAAGCCCTCGTACTGGGTACCATTTAGAGCACTGTAGACTTCATCCCAGTTCTCAATTTGCTCCGACAGTGGCTTTGTGTGTATCTTCACGTGCCGGCTCACCAGGTTCCTCCTTGGCACTTTGAGGAAATCCAGGACATCAAAGAGCTTCTGCAACAATGCAGTGCTTGTAAGCAAACAGAATGGAAGGAAACACAATATATTCACAATGAATCAGTAAGAACTCACTGTTGTGTTGCCAACAATATCCTCGTAATAGACAGTGATGTGACGTGTTATATTTAGGTTTTGAAGAGCATCACGAGTGTATTCATCAGCTTGTTTCAGTTGCCGTATTAGTGATGTCGTGTTGAGCCTAGGCTTGTATCTTGCAAGTATATGGGCCTGTGAAGGAAAGCAACACATCAAACATGGAGATCAACTCAGAGAATGCTGTGACATAATTGAGGCAGAGTTGAACCATTTCTTATATAGCATTACCTCATGCTTTGTGTGAACATGGGCCTTATGTGTTCCATTTAATTGCTTAAGATATCTGTCATGATTATTAGCTAGTTGTGATACCAACTGACGGAGCAGATTCCTTCTAAAGAGAAATATTGCAGAGACTCCTCTTCGATTGAAGTAGTCAACTACATCCACAAGATTTGCTACAAGACCCTGAAAACATACATTGTCAGAAATGTCTAACAATTAGATGAAAGTCTACAGAAATGGCTACAAGACTCCTCTACAGGAAAAGTAAGTTTTCAGAGAAATTAGATGAAAGTCCTGAAAGAAATATGCTTCCATGTAGATTATAACTGGTCTACTGGACACACTACGAAAACTATCAAATATATACTTCGTATGCATTTGCAGTATACTCTCTTTCATTATCCAAAATGCATCTAACAATGATGTAACAAACTCTCTTAATGCAACAACATTCACTTCCCTTGCATGTTCGAGGAAAAAAATGTCTAAAATGCAGAATCTTGAGGCCAGAATATTTACATCTATCAGATCGATGAAATTAACACTACACATGAGTACATGACAATCATGCCATGTTCAAGAATTGGCACTACCAAATCATGGCATGCCAAATTGATGGTCATCAATTGGTTTGTTGCCAAAGAATTGGCACTACCGATTTCCATGCCAAAACTTTGGCAAGTCTCTAGAATGTTCTTGAACTACATGTAAAAGAGAAATTTGGCAAGCCTTTGTTTTGGCAACCAACCAAATGCATACATATGGTTTTTTCCCTAACTTTGGCATGCCTTGATTGGTTAGGCTAAGTTTTGGCTTGCCATGATTTTGGTTGGGCAAAAATTGGTACCCAACCAAGTAGGCCCTTAATCAGAAATGAGGTTCATAAAAAAGGTGTATAACAAATCATTCAAACATTCAGCAGTTCAGCTGAAGTAAGAGCCTGCATTTTTCTAGCTCTAAACTAGAACCACAAACAGTAATCCTTGTTTAGGCAGCAGTTCAGTAACCACATATCTGCCTAAACAAGGCATCAGAGCATTTAGCCCACTGAGCCCAGGGTGTGGATCATTAACCATGTATAAGGGCATTCCCAAAAAAAAAAGTTCCATAGAGTGGTCGAAAGTTTGGTGCAATATGCAATTACATCTAGCATCTAATAGTTGTGAACGTGTGTGCCCTTTAGGAGCCTAGAGATTCGATAACTGAAATATACTGGAACTAATGAATGAAAAATAAACAAAAATGATCATCAAAATAAACTATGAATACTGCATGTTTTAGCCCTCACCTGATTAAGCATCCACTTGAAGCCAATAGCAGCAGTGCACTCATTCTTGGAAGCACTACTGTTCCAATCCAAGTTGTACACTTTATCCAAGGTATTTATTATAGAGGAAATGTTACTTCTCCTTTCTTTTCTAGAGAAAATTTCACCATTGGAGCTAACATTCATGTGGCTGTTAAGAAGGGTTTCAAACCAGCCACTTCCTGATCGCTGTGATGATATAATTGCAAAGAATCGGACAGCATTACACTGGCATTCCTCCCTAGAGATTAAAATTATATTAGGCATTAAACAAACCAGATTGCTCAATCTTGCTTCAGGGAAAATCTCACCTGCTGTAAGTTACCGGTTGAGGATAATGCACAAACTGAACCTCAGAAGGAGGAACAGTGGACTTATTACATGGTTGTTCCACAACTTCAATCTTGACGATTCTTGACCAGCCATCACTCCCTAGTTGCTTCATACACATTGAGCAAATAGATATCCCGCATAACATAGTCATAGCAAAGACAACCATTCTCAACGTGATTGGTGACTTCTTCGGGGCCTTCAAGTCAAATGCATTCTGCAAACAGATTCCAACCAGAACAAAACCAATCAGCAGGTGCACAATGCATATTCCATTCAGAGCCAGTATATACATTGCAGCCCTTTTTTGAGGTAAGATCTGTTATTTTGTAACCTTGTGCTACAAAGTATCGAATCTTACAGCAAATAACACAAACATGAATATTTCCATGTCAGAACGAGGTGAGTTGAGAAGCAACCATTTGTCTACATCTATCTATACAATAAATAAACAAATAAAACTTCAAGATCTATCTGGTCCTTCTCCCCAACCCAGTTGTGCCCCCAGGGGAGTTAAAATGGATCAGCTACTAGTACTAGCCTTTACCAACATGAAAGACACAGCAAGGGATGAAAAGGCCCTTTTCTGTGAAGTACATTCAAAGATTATGTCGCCTTAATAAATGAATCTATCCCGACGAGTATGACAGCTTTCGTTCTCATTCTCAGCAAGGAAGACGAAAAAAACTGATGGCTGGAAATGCTGGAAGTACTAATGAAGAGACAAACAAATGCAAGCCGAGATGGAAAATGCAGCCACCATGAATTTGACACATCTGAGGTGACACAAGCATAATAAACAGACTAAATCAAGTGGATTCCGATTCTGCAACTCATACTGCACCCAGAAATGAAACAAGGGAATAACAGATTCCTAACTTCTCCAGCAATAAAAAGGATTGGACCAAAAAACAAAGGTTTGTACAACAAAAACAGAACTTAACAATCTTTAACTCTGATGAAATGGAGAACGGAAACGGCTCCGAACTTGGAACTAGCGAACACATATAAGGGGAACAGAAACATAAGAAGGGAAAACGGAAATAGGAAAGGATTCAAAACAATGCATCACTATTGACATTTCAGGTCAGGGTTCCGCGGGACAAAATGTTGGCTACAGAAAGTGCTGAGTGCTGATGGGGAGCTCGCAGAGACGGATTTGCAGGGTGAAGCCAAGGAAATGATCCCAAAGGCCAACACCAAGGTACTCGGCTTTTGACTCGAGATTAGTCAGCCTGACCTCGCCGCGGCGGCGAAGCGGAACCCGAAAACGTGACCCAGAATCGCACAGAGAGAGCTGCAAGCGGTGTAGAAATCCAACCTTGTTTCCAAACTGGTAGCACCAATCGTCCGCAGCGGTGGTGGCGGCGGCGGCGGGCCTGTCCTCCGCCTTGGCGCCCCCCATGGCCGCCCCGAACCGCCTCCCGCCTGGTCCTCCCTCCGCGGGCGCCGCCTGGAGAACGGCGGGTTCAGTTAACCCGCCGCGCCTCGGACTCGCCCGACCTCGACGCCGCCTGTCACGGGCGCATTAACTGGCCTCCAGTCTAGCCGCCGCGCAGGGCGGGGAAGAAGAGGACGGTGGGGCCCCCGGCCGGGTCCGTCGAGGGCGGCAGCAGGCGCGCGCCAGCAGCGCAGCGCAGATGGCGGAGGGAGCGAGGGCGGGCGGCAGAGGGGCTCGAGGTGGCCTCCTCTGTGACTCGGTGGGGAGGGGACGGTGAGCGAGCTGGGGCTCCTGCTCTGGCCTTTTTTAGATCGATTCGGCGTTCTGCACTGTCAAATCAGTATCAGTGTATATTATTTTATTTGTATTTAATAAAAATTATTTAAATTTTAATTAATTAGACTTAAAATATTCGTCTCGTAAAATACAATAAAATTATATAATTAATTTTTAATTTTATATATATTTAATACTTTATATATGTGTTAGTATTTTAATATGATGAGAAATAAAAATTTAGTATAGTAAATTTAGTGATAAATTTAATTAACTAAACAAGTCTGTGTCGCCTGCCTCGCGTGAGGCGTGTCAGTGTTGTGTCCTCGCTCGACGCGTCTCGGTGCTTTTTGTTTGACGGGGCATGGAAAGGAACGGGATTTCCCCCTTTCGCAGCGCCGTTTCTCGGTATCATTAAATGGCAAGTTTCATCTCTCGTCTGAAAACTTGCCATTTAATGATACCGAAAAAAAATGGCAAGTGTCATTTTCTGATGAAGGAAAGCATAATTATTCAGTAGAGTAGAGAGTACTCCGTACGGTACTGCGTTGCATTCTTTGGTACTACGGAGCATCGTAAAAGGAAAACTCACCCCAAAAATTAGGATAGTTTCTATGACCATTGATTAAGTATTTTAATGAACTAACTAAATTTGTGATGTGACGTTAAGAATTAAAAAGAGAAGAAAATATTTTTTAAAAGAAGCTATATTTTCACGAGAATTAAAATAGGAAGAGATAAAAATGAAATAGATTGAGTATAAAGAATCATTTCCCTCCTGGTCGCCTCCCCAGCGGGCGATGCGGGAGGACCCCGCGAAACCCTAGCGCCGTCCCCCTCCCTCTTCATCTCCGGCCGCGCCGCCGCCAGAGCTGGCCAACGGCATGGCCGGTCGGCTGGCCGGGAAGGCGGCGGCGGGGCGTATGGCGGTGGGTTGGCCCCCCCTCCTTCTTCCCCGAGCGGCTGTGGAGCTCGACGGGGGGCCGGCGGCGGCGGACGGTCCGAGGCCCGGGGGCCCGGATCCAGGGCCTTGGTGGCCGGATCCGGCCACCGGCCGACCGGATCGGGCCAGTCCGGTGGTGGAGGTGGCGGCGGCCAGCGTTTTATCGGCGTGCAGCGGTCGGCGACGCCGGACTGGAGGTGGCGTATGGTGGTGGCTTTGCTTGCAGGGCGCTGGCGAGGGCTGCTGGCATCGTCGTCCCGGGTCTGGCGACGCGGCCCCCCTCCGGCGGGCGGTGCCGCTTGAGCTCCCCTTCTCCTTCGCCGGAGCTGCCTGGTTTGGCTGGGGTTTCTTCCGGCCACCATGGCCGGTTGCGGTGGACGGGCTGGGGCGGTGGCCTAGGTGGTGTGGTGGTTTGGATGCCCCCCTCTCCCCTTTACCCCTGGTGCTCCCGTTTGGGGGTGGCCTGGGGTTGAAAGCCGGCGGCCGATTCTCCGGCCAGCCACCGGTTCCCCTCTTTCCTTGCCAGATCCAGTCGGCCGGGCCTACTCCGGTGACGGTGGGTGGTTGGTGTGGTGGTGCGGCGGTTGGGCCCCGATCTACGGTGGTGGTTCAACCTCGTCTGCGGTGCCGTGGTGGCATGGCCGACCGTGGTTGTGGCGCCCCAGCAGTGCCATGGTGGTGCTGCCAGCGGTGCTGGGCCCGGTGGGGGCTGAACTTCTCCGTCGGGGTTTGCCGGCAGGGTGGAGTGGGGCTGGTGCCCGTGGGGGCATAGGGGGCGGCAGCGGGGTTCCCTCCCTCTCCGCTCGTCCCCTCCTCTTTCTTGGCGGTGGCCGCTTTGTGGCGGTGGCTGGGTTCAAGCTAGCGTTGGGGGCGCGGTCCTCGTCTATGCCATTCCTCTCCCCTTGACCTTGGCTGCCGCGGAGGGGCGGTCGCTGAATGGAAGGAGGCTTTGGCGTCTTTGGATTGCTGGTCGGGGCCCCTGCCCCAGTTCCGGTGCCTTCCGGGCGGGGGCGGTGCCCAATCGAGCTCGGTCGGCGGCGGTGGCTGGCGGCGGCTTTGGCTTCGGCGGGCGGATGGTGGTTTGTACATGGTGGCGGTAGGCGGGTGTTCGGCAGGTGGTCTGGCGGGGTGCTGGCGCAGCTCTGCGGCTGCTCGCGTGGCCGGCGCGTCAATTCCGGTGAGGCTTCTTTTCGATGTTCGGCAACGGAGATTTGGTGTCTGGCGGGGACCCGATATCTTGACCACCATCCGTGCTATGGGTTCTTTGGGCTTTGGCCTGATGACGGCGACACCTGCGGGTGTCGTTCCCCTGTTGAGGGCGTCGTATTCCTAGCACACTCCACGGGCGAAAGCCTTGTCCGGTTTGGACGAGCGACGATGGCGCTTGGGTGTCGTGACCTTCTTAAAGGCGTCGCTGTGGATTTTGGCTCGGTCGGGATGTCTTTAGGTAGTGTTAGTTCGTCGTCTCCACGAACGCGTTCGTGGTTGGTGGCAGTGGTGGGGTAGGCTTAGCTTGTTATTAGTTTAGTTTATAGGTTTTTATTGCTAGCTTTTAGTTGTTTGTTGTGTCAGTGGTGGAGCTCCTAGTGGTTTAAAGTGGAGACTCGTGTCGACGACCCAATCCGACCGAGTTCTAGTGGTTAGAGGCTTGTGTCGATGTCCTAGTCCGACCAAACATGGAGTTGAGTACAGTTGAGTTGGCACTCTTTGTGACGCGAGTTGAGTTGAATTGGTATCTAGGTGGACAGTTGGAGTAGGGTATCCTCCACAATTGTATATGTGGTTTTCGCCCAGTTTTCACTTCAAAAAACTAAGCGGGGCGCTTGCCTTCTTTTTCTTTATTCGTCTAATAGAAATCGCGGGAAAGCTTTTGCCGTTCTTTCGAAAAAAAGAATCATCTTACCGTTTCTTGGAAGAAATCATCTTACGTGGCTGGAAAAAAATGTATTCGGAATGAAATCATCTCTACGACTTATAATGAGTTCTGAGTATAAAGAATCATCTTACCGTTTCTTGGAACTAACTCAAATGTTTGACAAACTCTCTCTAGATTTGTTATAAAAAAAACTAAAGTGGCTTAATATAGCTGAAAGAAATAAGGACCTGTATTTTTTATTGTACTGGAGCTTATAGTTACTCCCTCTGTTGAAGTCTCCACAAAAAAGAGCTAGATTGTACCCTGTTTTTTAATAAGAGTATGGAGGGCTCGAACTCTTTGTTGAAGCCATATAGCTGTTGCAAATCAAATTTAGTTAACTCGAACAGAGGTAATAAAAAAATAACAACACTAGAACGTGAAGTTGTGCCTTGGGTAAATTATCTATATAACATGTAATAAATGTTTATTTCAACTTCTAGATGATATTTTTGGAAAATAAAACATAGCCCCGGCTAGTAAACGACGTCCACTAATTTGTTGGGAGATTGTTGGGAGCCCCGCAGGCAGCCTCAGACTTGTTGACCTTGCGGCCGGCCGGCCGGCTAACCCAAGTGTTGGATGATGAGTTCACACGAGTAAGATGAACATAATATGTTGTTCGTAATTATCTTTCATCCTCTTCAAATTTACATCCTGGGGTATTTATAGACCCCCTGGTTTCGTCATTTAAAGTACCTTATAAATATGGTCACAGCATTTCTCACATATTTAGCTATAAAGTACATCGGTGAAGTGGTGAAACACACTTCGCCCCTTCTCTTTTGTCTCCTCGAACCACTTTAGGCCTGATTCTGATTTTTTGACTTGGCTAACGACCTCGCTGTTTCTCCATGCGAAGTCGTCATGACCGTTTTGCTGATCATCGGGAATATAGCGAAGTCTTTCAAATCATCTTCGCCATGTGTCCTGAAACATGTAAAAGCATATACGCGAAGTTCAAAATTTACAGCGAAGTACCCACGTGGTCTTTGCTGAGCATCCGAGGTGTAGCGAAGTCATCTTCGCCAATCAGCTTGAAATATGTGGAAATTCGTGAGCGAAGTCAAAAATACATACGACGAAGTATTTACGTTATCTTCGCTGTATTTGTTAGCATCTTAGATGTTTGTAATGAAATGTTTGTCTCCAAAGTTTGGAAAGGATGTTTGTATGTCAAACTTGTTCCCCAACAGCAGCCCCTCGTGGGCGAAGGCCTACTCCAAAGGTCTGAATCCCACGAAGTTTATAAAACTTTGCCCGACAAACGCCGTTCAAACTTTGGAGTTGGCCTATTTGAAATTTGAATCTGTGACAGAACCGACCAATTTATTAGAGCACAAGCACATAATTCGCCATTAATTCAGCAAATCATATGATTAAGACCTAATAAACCCGGTAGTCCGTGAAATCTCGAAGGATTTCAAACTTTTCCGACACGACCAAGATCGTAATAGTTTAGCATTCCCATTCACAAGCACCAAGTTTAAAACATCATCAGAGTACGAAATAGAGTTATTACAAACCAGTTTAAAGACTCAAAGTAGCGGAAGCGATTTAAGTTCAAATACCACACACACACATTTGAAATACAGTGCCAGGTCCTTGATCCACATCCAGCAAAAGCATCAAGTAGAGAAGAGTGACCATGCCCAAGGTCTAGTCATCTCCCAAGGCGGGATAGAAACAGTTCTGACAGTATCCATAAAGCATCTCACCATCTACAAAAACATGGGAAATAAAACCCTGAGTACGAGGATGTACTCAGCTAGACTTACCCGTCATAAACTAAAATAAAGTGACTCCAAGGAGTATGCAAGGCTGTATAAGTAGGATAGCTGACTCATTTAATTGCGGAAAAGCTTGCATTACGGAATAATTAATAAGAACCTTCTAGCAATGTATTTTAATCTGAATTACCTTGTCATGCTACATTAGCACCTGTACTAAACAAGCATGGTAATAATTAATCAACAATAAAGTAACCAATTCCGGTTGAGTATCCTTCAGTCTCAACAGCTCAACCATCTCATCTCTTGTTCAAATTCTTACTACGATGCCGCTGCTCAAGTCAAGTGTTCACTGTCCAGGAACGATGGCGATTATAATCGATTACTAAGCAGCTGGCGGGTATTCCTCACACAAACCACACTCACCAGCCACGGTGAGCTACAGGTCACCGACATCCAATTCGAGAAAAGCACGAGATCAACAGGTACCATCGCATCCGGGCACCGTTCGGCTACCAGCAGGGCGCACCATGCTATATTCAGGCCTTACAACCGCGTAACCCGTGGTCCCCCATCTTTACCAATGCGATGCGTACAGCAGGTCGACTCCCGGCCCAAATCAAAATTAGGCTTCGCTGTCGGAACGACTTATCCTTCCAGCTAAATATGAGGCATAAATTCAATATGACTTGAGGACGTACAACGGACGGGGTCCTAGTTCGACACAGACGGGATAAACCACATTGAACCTCCAGTTCATTCTCAACTCCAATCTCGCCCGGTCTTGATTTATTATCTCCACATGGTTATCCAAGATAACAATGTATTCAACCATTCCGAGTTACCACCTATAACTCGCGGATGACAGGAAATCACCCGACTTCTACCGATCTAGTTAAAGCAGGGCTAAGCATATAATCGTACCTGAACCTAACAGGGTTGAAGTATAAACAGTGGCAAGGAATATAAGTAATGCAGCAACGGTATAAAACAACGCCTATAACTTAATGCAGCAAACAAGTAAAGGACTCAAGTTAGATATTTTGCAAACCACAGGGAGAATGCTCCGGGGCTTCCCTTTCAGGAAAGAGCTTGGCTGGTGGTCGGGACACTCCGGAAGATCAGCTTCGGGATCCTCTTCTGCTGCTGCTTCCCGAACCAAAGCTTCCTGTTGGCCTTCCTCTCCTTGTGCTCCGAGAACTATCGTTTCGAGCTCTGACGATCCTGTATGATGCATAGTGCGTATGAATACCGTGCATAAATATAAATACAATGCTGATGGTGATGGTGAACAAATGCTCAACTTAAGATGAATGATATGATATTTGAAAACATGTATGATAAGCACATGTCATCTGCATTCTCTTCTACCGACAAAACTTAAATAAACCTCGCATTACAAAATACTCGCACACTATAAGGAATTATAAACAACCATTATTTTGCACACTACACTCTACTGAACCACAACCAATAGCAGATCATACATATCATGAATAGCATAAAAAAGTATTTTTACACACACGAAATGATAACTCTAAAGCATTATTTATAAATAAAAGAAATCAGGGTATAACTACAACATGACTTTAGACTACTCAGAAAATTCTGTAAAAATTACAAAAGCTTAATCATACCAAATAAAGACTACCATAAAAATTTTAAGTCAAAACAGTAAGTACTTTATCCTGCACAAAAATGATAAGGCAGCACAATTCCAGGGGCATAAAATACTTTGTACATAAAAGTATATCAAACAACAGATCTCAGAACATAATTAGCTCTATATTGACATAAAAACACTCTTCAAAAAGTTTCATGCACAAATTCCTTATATATTATTTATTATGAATTATTTATCATCACATGAAAATAGGCACCATAACTAGACAGAGCAAACTTTCCACATAACGTAACCTCATAACATTTTTCACAGATAGAGCATGACATAAGAAGACTAACAAACTTGGTCTCACATTTTTCTGAGCAATAGAGAATTACTTATGCATTTCCTAAGATAAAAGCAATTAATAGAGATAAATAAAGCTATACAGAAAAGTTTCACAAATTCCACATTTCATATTTTTCATGCATAGATCATCTCATAAAAAAATACTGCAAGTTGAACCAACTTATTTGGATAAAAAATGAGCAAGTAATGAATTTTCAAAGTTTAAAATGAAATCTGAAATCAATTCTGGAAAAGAAAAAGGAAAAAAGCACTTTACACCGGGGACCCTGAGGATTCCAGAAACTAACCGAGCCCTAATAGGTAAATCTCTGTGTCTGGCAATCTTGCACCGAGAACCCTAGGTTTTCCTACATTCTAACCCGACGTCCCTGCATAGGAAAGGGAGAGGACGACAGCGTCGGCGCGGGCTCGCCGGCGGCTACCGGGGTTCTCCGGCCACTCTGACCTTAGGGATAGCAAGAGGGGGACGGCGCGCGTCGATTGCGGGGCGAATCGCGATCGGAGCGAAGCCGAGGCCGCTAGGGCCACGTGCGCAGGCGGGTGGCGGCTCCCCGACGGCGGCGCACTTGAAATTCTGGCGTGGGCCGACCCGCACGGACCTCATGAACTAGGGCTACAGCTGCTACTCGACTAGATGCACCTAAAGCTCGAGAAAGAGAGAAGAATCGTTGGCCGAATCGACCCGGACACGGCGGCGGCGGTCACGGGCTCACCCGCCGCGGAGAAGAAACCCTCGATTGGGGGTCTTACCCTCGACGAGGACGGTTGGTAGGGAGCGCACGAGCTAGAGCACGTCGAGGCAGGTCTGGTGATGCACTTGGAGAAGAAAATGCACGGCAGGGTGGCTCGGCGACGGCGGGCTCAGCCGGCGGCGACGACGGCGGGTCCGCGGAGCTGAGGCAGGAGGCAGGCAGAGACGAAATTGAAGGGGGGACAGAGAGAAGGAAGCAGCTGCGGTCTCTTTAACACGGTCGGGATGGTCGCTGCCGCCCCGGACCGCCGGTCGACGTGCGCCACGCGGAGCGCGCGGGCTGGGCGACATGGGCGGTGGCCGGACATTTCCCTGACGGCCAGGAAACAACCGTCACCGAAAAGCTATTTCTATGAATGTAAAACAAACTTTACTGCTTAATAACTCTTAAACTAAGCCGAATTAGCAAAAACTTAAAATAGATGAAATGTAGCTTTTGAAGAGTAGAACATTTCATCTTAAAGAAGTTTTACCAGATTCTACCTAGATTTTGAAATACAAAAATCCAAATAAAATACCTTTTAAAAATTCCAAAAATGAAAAATCAGCCCCCAATTCTGCCATTTTTCAATATTTTTGAACACCTTCCAAGCATTTTCATGAAAAGTGGTAAAAACAACTTTTGTTCCTTATAAAATTATCTACAAAATTTATTTAGGGTGCACACATATGCAAGCACTCTAGCTATCACTTTCAATTCAGTCAAACAAAACTACTTTCATGGTCCACCTTGGTCAACCATGACAACAAAGCTTAATTAGCCAAAACCATAAACATAAACCTAGGTTCATTTGGTGTCCTAATCATGTCTAGGTTACCTTAGAGGTCATCAAACACCAAACACTCATACCACTTATTCAATTTATGTGAAAGGCAAGCATAATTTGAATAATCAAGCATGATACATGAAATGACAATCAAATTTTTCATCAATGTTATGCATAATGATGCTTATGCTTAAGAATGCGAATGATTATGCATGCTTAACACCAGAGTGTTACAGAATCTAACGGCTAGTTTTGACCAGTTGACCGGACATTGCCTATATATAGCGAGGCCTCCCCCCAGAGGCTGTCATTTTCAAAAAACGGGAAACTCTGCCAAAATTTTTCTTGAACCCTAAAGTTTGAGATAGCTTATTTTGACGTTTTTGCCATTGTGTTCACCTGGTCTTGGATCTTTGATCGAAGTTAGCGAGACACCTTCGATGAGGTTTGTTCCTTTGATTTTTATATATTCTCGATTTTGATGAAAAGTGTTTGATCTTCGTTTTTGTAGATGTCTTCACGTGATTTACAAGATCAACTTCATTTTCAGGAGAGTTCAAAAACTGAGGAAGATAAGTCTCGGTTGGATTCTGACGAAGAAGGCCTTGAAGGTGTTGATGTGTTAGTTGAGGATTTGGTTAAAGATGACGAGGGTTTTACTTTAACTTTTGGAAAGACTTTGTTTGAAAAGAGTGATCTTGATGAGATGGTACGATTGAAGCTTGTTGAGCGTGACCAAGTGAGGGTGCCTGATCCTTTGGAGACTAATCCGAAGCCCCATCCTAATGAGTGCATTGTTTATCGAGATCTATTCACTGCTGGTCTTCGCTTCCCTGTCAGGACTTTGTTGAGGATGTGTTGAAGGCTTTCAATATTTAGATGCACCATTTGACTCCAAATGGTGTAGTCAGACTGGCTCAGTTCGTTTGGGCCGTCAAATCTCAGGAGGCCAATGCTGACATTGCGGCTTTTTTTGAGCTTTTTGAGATGCATACTCAGTTCAAAGAGTTCATGCTTGAGGGGCGAGTGATTACTAAATATTTTGCTTGCTCAAGTTTTAAAGCTGCCCGCATTTGTCCAGATTTCTCCGGCAACAAGGAATAAGTGGGGAGTTGGAGATTGGTCGAGGTATTGGTTCTACCACAAAATGCCCATGGTTGAGGAAAGAGATTCTTTGACTAAGAGGATGGTGAAAAGATATCCAATGGCTGCTAGGATGAAGATTGAAAGGTTTGAGTTGTCTCTGTCTCTTCCTTCTTCGATGATTTCAAAAACTACAGTTAAGGCATACAAGTGCGCGGCTTCGTCGCAATGTGCAAGAGATCTTGTAGAAGAATATGCTGCTGCTAGGATTTGGCCACTAAAGAAAGGATGGTCGTTTCAATGTTTTCATCCCAAGAATGTTCGAGGTATAAGTTATAAGTTTCTAGATAATGATTTTCATCGTCCATGGACTTTTGCTAGAGATGAAGATTTTGTGAAGTCTGTCGAGAGTCGGGCCGAAGATCTACTTGGAAAATATGTGGAAAGTGAGAAAAACAATATCGATAAAATTCTTGGAAATGAATACAAGCGTTTGAATAGAGTTTTTGAAGTCGCACATGTTGAGTATGGTGAACGGCCTCTTCCTGCTTATCGCGGCGAGAAGAAGCAAGGCCAGAAGAAGGAGGCTGCTAAAGGTGTGAAGCGCAAGGCTGGTCCTAGCAAAACTGTTGCTAAAAAATTGAAGAAGAATCAAAGTCCTTCTGTTCTACTTGATAGCGAAGAACTTGACGCTATCCTTGATCAGACTTTGGAAGGGAATATTGTTTCTAGTGTTGGTGTTGGTGGTGAAGGTGATGTTGAGGTTGTAGGAGGTGGTGGTGATGGTGATGATGTCGGTTTTTCCTGTTTCTCAACATGTTGAGGGAGAGGTGAGAAAAATTTGTATGACTTTCTCTTCTAGTGGTTTGGCTCCACTATTACTTACTCCACTTAACGAAAACTTACAGAATTTGCAAGCTCGTGGAACTTATGCCGGCGGTTTTGGCGAAGTTGATGTGGGGGTTAACTTGGTCTCTGATAGAGAGACTCAAGTTAGGGATTTTCAGAAAGTTGCTGGATCGACTTTGCTGAGGACTGATGCTGAGGCCCCTGCTGCTGGGCCTCACAAGGAAATTGTTGATGCTGGGAAAACAACTTCGGTTGAGAACCCAGCTGTTGCTGAGGCCGGCGAAGTTGATATTGAAAATGTGTTAAAGAAAGCTGGAGGTTCTAAGGTTTACTCTCTAAACCTTGAAGATAGCGATGATGAAGTTTTTGATGATGTAGAAAATGATGATCGTTTGGCACGCTTGTCAAGCTCTACCATCCATGTTGAGAGCGGAAAGAAAGTTGAGTGCAACTTGGGTGAGCGCGTCTCTACTGGTGAGTACTATGACTTATCGTTTCTTTTTAATTTTGAACTGCCTTGTTTTGTTAACTTTTGATTTTTCTTGCAGAAACTATCTTTCCTCATGTGCCGTCTTCTCCTCGAAAGAGTGTCGACTTAAGTAAGTTTACCAGTCAAGAACCTATTACCCCTGTTATCCCTTCTGCTGGCGAAGGAGAAGTTTCTGATGCCCTTAAGCATGGGTTGGCGTTTTGTCAGAAGGAAGGGCTAAGTCTAGACAGTTTCAAGTTCATTGGTATTAGGGCTGATAAGCTTCGGATGATGCCTCATACTTCTGAGGTTCAATTGTCGAAGTGTACAGACGAGGCCTTCACTGTCCCTGATGCAAAACTTGAAATATCCAAGAAACCCCTACTCGAAGTGGCTAATGCAGGATTATCGATGACGTACAAAGGTTCTATCCTAATGAGAGGATTGCGAATGGGTTTAGAGGAGAAAGAGAAAAATTTTGCTCTTCGCGAACGTGATTATCAAGTTGAGATTGAAAATCTGAAGAAGCAACTTGCCGAAAAGGAAAAGGAGAGAGCTGATGCTGTAGATGCCCATAATGTTTTGGAAGGTAAGCTTATCAGCGCTCTTGCTTGAGTTGAAGAAAAAGAGGATGACATAAAGAAAATTATGGAAGATAAGGAAAAGTTAGCGGAAGGCATGAGGCGCATTGAGAAAAGGTTGTAGGAATAGGACAAGTCCTTCTTCGACAATTGCAATCGGATTTGGGAACTTTACTTTGAATGCTATGACAACTTTGAATGCTATGACAACTTTACTTGGTGATCATGATAGCTTCTTCAGTTGGCTTTGTCGTCAATATGAAGATTTATCTCGAGTTACTGAAACCACAGTTGACATTGGGGTATACTACTCTGCTCGTGCTTTGTTTCATCTGATGAAGCAAAGTCAAGATCCTTTGTTTGCGCAACTTTGTGATGCCAACTATAAGTTTCCTTCTGTTGGTGAACTTACCAATGTGACGAGGGCTATGCAAATGTTGTGCAACAAGTATCTGGAGGAGTATTGGAGATTAGGTGGTTGGGCTCATTGCTTTGACAAAGCTAGAGAGAAATTACAGAAGGTAGATTTTGCACTTTAGTTGTTTTTGTTTTCTATTGTGTTTTTGTATCTAACTTCTCTTTTTTATGTCGGCAAATTGCGAAGGAGGCGGAGGCTACTCGGAGGGAGGCGGAGGAAACCGCGAAGATGGAGGCTGGCGCTAGAGGTCGAAGTGGTACCGAACCCAGCAATATTAGTGGCAGCCATCATTAGGCTCTAGCTTTTTTCTTTTGTGAGATGAGAGGTTCTAAGATACAATGGCTCTAAGTTATTGTATGTAAAATATACATTTGGAAGCTGTTTGACTATCTGCCCATCCTGCGTAGGTTCCTCATGCTGAGCCTGTGCAGGACGTCGAAGATATCGTTCCATTGTTAATGTGTAAAGATGACTTTATTTTCGAGCCTGCCGAGTTTTATGATTTTCGTGCAAAGTATGATGGCTGTGATGTTGATGGTTTTCTTGCTTGTAAGTTTTCGCTTCCGTTACTTTGATCTTGAATTTTTGGGAATTTTGTCTTATAAATCTTTTATAGATCTGAATGAGCGATACCGTAGTATTAGGCCTCCCGGCTGCCGAGTTTTTTATTTTACAGACTTTGCACAAGTATAGTTTTGACACATACTGTTTAATTTTCTTCTGGGAATTGTACTTTTGTTTCTTGACTTCTTTTTTCTTATAGTCGTCAGGGTCGAGTACTTCGCCTGTGGATGTTTGCGAAGATTATTTACGCCGTGAAGCGGACAAAATTATAAACGAAGTTGTGAGCGACATACTTAGTGATGCTACCGAGATAGTTCTCAAGATAATTAGCTTTGTAAACACTTTTTTGTAATTGGATGAGTTATATTGTAAACACCTTGTTTTATTGTGAAGTTTGTGAGTTTTTCTTCGCTTGTATGAATGGGTACAGAATGAATAACTTGAATTATGCGGCGTATATACTTTGCTTAGAAATATGAAATTGAGAAGTTTACCTTATTCGGATGTACTTCGGTTGAAGGTTTGAAATATTTTCTTCTTGGAGAAAAGAGGCCGAGAGATTTGCCTTAGCGATTTGGTGATGCTGCCCCATGTTTTTTGCTCAAAGTGGACGCGTAGGTTTCGTTTAGACACTTAAAATATTTTCTCTTTATTGAAATGAAGTCAAAAAGTTTGCCTTAGCAAATTTTGAAACATCGTCCCTTCTTTTTCGAGCGAAGTGGACGCGTGCGCTTCCTTAGAAGCTGAAACTTTTCACCTTAGTGAAATAAAGTCAAAAAATTTGCCTTAGCAAATTTTGAAACGCCGTTCTTTCCTTTTCGAGCGAAGTGGACGCATACGCTTCCTTAGAAGCTAAAACTTTTCACCTTAGTGAAATAAAGTCAAAAAATTTGTCTTAGCAAATTTTGAAATGCCATCCCTTCCTTTTCGAGCGAAGTGGACGCGTACGCTTCCTTAGAAGCTGAAACTTTTCACCTTAGTGAAATAATGTCAAAAAATTTGCCTTAGCAAATTTTAGAACGTCATCCCTTCCTTTTCAAGTGAAGTGGATGCGTACGCTTCCTTAGAAGCTGAAACTTTTCACCTTAGTGAAATAAAGTCAAAAAATTTGCCTTAGCAAATTTTGAAACGCCGTCCCTTCCTTTCGAACGAAGTGGACGCGTACGCTTCCTTAGAAGCTGAAATTTTTCACCTTAGTGAAATAAAGTTAAAAAATTTGCCTTAGATAAGTTAGCATTTTTGGATTTAATAAAATGTTGATGCTAACTTAATTTTTGCAAAAATTTATGCCGATATAAGAGTATATATTGGATATACTCTTCGACGTTTTGTGCTTTTAGCTGTGCGATGTAGAAACATATATTTGGGGAAACTACTTTCTCATTTATATTTTATGAGGTTTACAAAGAGACTGCCTCGTTAAAAAACCACTCACCCTGCGAAGGGTTTCCCCTGAGTGGAAAAAGAGTGCAACTTAGATATGCTTTCAGTAAGGTAAGCTTGCTTGTAAAAAAAATCTACTTCTACTTTTGCTGAAAAGTAGGCTAACCTTGCAGTTTTGCTTATGGATAATACTTACGGAGTGCTTCTATGTTCCAGGTGTGACTGAGTTCCTCACCTTTAAGGTTTGCCAAATGATACGCACCTTCTTTGTTCGTTCTTGTGACGATGAAAGGGCCTTCTCACTTTTGTTGAAATTTTTCTACTGTGTCTTCATCTCTTTTTCTTTTTAGAATGAGATCTCCTGGTGCCAATCCTCTTGGCTTGACTTTCTTGTTGTACCACTTCTGTGTTTCAAGTTGATACTTCTTGATATTCTTGAGTGCCTCATTTCTTTCCTCTTTGAGCAAATCTTTGCTTGTTACTTGGTCTTCTTCTGTGATCATTTGAACATTTGTTCTTGGACCTTCGTATTTTATCTCTTCAGGGGTCATTGCTTCGTCTTCGTTAAGTAGCTTGAACGAAGAGAAATCTGTTGGCCTCGATTTTGAAGTGTTATGAGACCATATTACTTTTGGTAATTCTTCGATCCATTTTCCTTTTTTTAGGTTTGTTAGGCACTTTGAGATTCTAGTGCAAATTATCCTGTTTGCTCTTTGACTGCTCCGTTAGACTATGGGTGTTTGACTGATGCGAAGCAGAGTTTGATTTCCATTGAATGGCAGTATTCTCTAAAGTCTTCGCTATCAAACTGGGTTCCATTGTCTATAGTGATGTGTCTTGGGACTCCGAATCTGCATATGATGTTCTGCCATAGGAATTTTTTCATTTTATGAGAAGACATGTTTGTGATTGGCTTCGCTTCAATCCACTTGGTGAAATATTCGACTGCAACTATTGCGTATTGGTAGTTGCCTTGAGCTGGGGGTAACTTCCCGACTATGTCGATTTCCCATCTTGCTAGTGGCCAAGTTAGTTCAATTGATTGAAGGTTTGTTCCTGGTGCTTTAACTTTGCTTGCTGCCATTTGGCAATTGTGACAAGTCTGAATGATTTCTTTGCTGTCACTTTGGGCAGTTGGCCAGAAGAACCCATGTCTAAAGGCTTTTTTAACTATTGATCTAGCCCCGATGTGACATCCACAGATTCCACCGTGTATTTCTTTCAACAGATTTTTTCCATCTTCTCTCGAGATGCACTTTAGTAGTGGTTGGCAAACTCCTTCCTTATATAATTCTTCGTTGATGATTTTATAGCTTCTGGTCTTTTGCTTCATTCTCACTTCATCAACTTCGCTTTCTGGCTAGTAGAATCCTTTGAGGAATGCGATAATTGGAGTCCTTCAATCTTCACTTTCTATGATGTGTACTTTTTTTGGTTGTTCAACTTTCGTTTTTGTCGAGGCTTCAGTGATAGTTTGGAAGAATACTTCTGGTGGTAACTCTAACTTTTGGGCGGCGGCTTTTACAATTTCGTCTGTATCTGTATTATCATTTCTTAAAATGTTTTTTACTGTGAATCCAGTGAAGTGTTTTTCTTGATCTCTCAGCAGTTGGAGATACTTTGCTAACTCTGGATCTCTTGCTTTCTAATTTTTCTCTATATGCCCAGCCACAACTTGAGAATCTGTCTTGATTATTAGTTTTTGAATCCCCATTGCTCTTGCTTTGCGGAGTCCTAACAATACTACCTCATATTCTGCAATGTTGTTGGTGCATTGAAAGTCTAGTCTTGCTGCGTATTTGAGTTTGATTCCAGAAGGTGAGGTTATGACTGCTGCTGCTCCTGCGTCGGCGAAGCCCCAAGCACCATCGCAATAGATTATCCATTCAGGTTGCTCCATTCTTTCTTGGTTGTAATTTGAGGGTGTCCAATCTGCCACAAAGTCAGCTAATACTTGAGATTTGATTGCTGTTCTTTTCTCAAATTTGATGAAGTATTGGGACAATTCTGCAGCCCATTTTCCCAATCTCCCTGAGGATTTGCAGCCTTGTAGCACTTCTTTGAGGGGTTGATTTGTTGGCACTCTTATTTTGTGAGCTTGGAAGTAGTGTCTCAACTTTCTGGATGCCATAAGTACTACGTATGCAATTTTCTCGATTTCTGAATAGAATATTTTTGATCCAGACAACGCTTCGAAAGCGAAGTATACTAGAACTTGTCTTGTTGAGTGCTCCTTTTCTTCTTCTTGTATTAGTACTACGCTGACTGTACTTTCATTTGCTGATACGTATAGGAGCAGATCTGCCGTTGGGTTAGGTGTTTCCAAGGTTGTGGGGTTGGATAGATGTTTCTTTATTTCTTTGAAAGCTTCTTGTTGTGCTTCACCCCAGTTGAACTTTTCCTTGTTTCCTTTTAGTGCTTGAAATATTGGGAGGCTTTGCTCAGCTGATTTAAATATAAATCTATTTAGCGAAGCTAGTCTTACTGTCAACTTTTGGATGTCCTTGATATTTCTTGGCACTTGCATGTTTAGTATTGCCTTTACCTTCTCTGGATTTGAGTCAATTCCTTTTGCAGATACGATGCACCCTAAAATTTTGCCTGTTTGAACTCCAAACGTGTATTTTTCTGGGTTCAACTTTAAATTTGGTTTTCTGAGGTTTGAGAAAGTTTCTTGTAGGTCTTCGACATGGTCTTCTATTTTCTTGCTTTTGACTACCAAGTCATCCACATATGCTAGTAAGTTTCTTGGTATTTGGTCTTTGAGGACTGTGGAAGTCATTCTGATGAAGGTTGTTCCTGCGTTACGAAGCCTCTCGGCCATTCTTTGGAAACAGTAAGTTCCAAATGGTGTTATGAAACTTGTGTATTCTTTATCTTCTTTTTTATCCAAATTTGGTGGTAGCCTGAATTGCAATCTAGGAAACTGAGCATTTCACTTCCAGCTGCTAGTCTACTAGAGTGTCTATTCTTGGTAGAGGGAAATTATCTTTTGGACATGCCTTGTTGAGATCTGTGAAGTCTATGCACATTCTCCACTTCTTGTTTTTCTTCTGTACCATGACTATGTTTGCAAGCCAAGTTATGAATTGAACTTCTCTTATTACTTTTGCATCTAACAATCTTTGGACTTCGGCTTTAGCAGCTTGTGTTCTGTCTTCCAACAACTTTCTGAGTTTTTGCTTTTTTGGCTTGAAGTTTGAGTCGATATTTAGCTTGTGTTCTACGACATCCCTGCTTACTCCTCCTAAGTCTTGTGCAGACCAGGCAAAGATATCCTTGTTACTTCGCAGGACTTGTACTATTTTTTCTTCCTCTTATTTTGATAGGTTTGTGCCGACAATAACTTATCTTTTTGGCACCATTGGGTTGATTGGTACTTTCTTTGTGTCTTCGCAAGGCTTCGTTTTTTCTTATGTCTTTGTGTTTTCAGTTTTAAACTCATCATCTTCTTCTTCTTCTTGTATCACATGGATATTTTTGAAAGTCGGGCTTACATCTTTTTCTATGTTCCTTGCCTCTGTTTGATCACCGAAGACAGTTATGATGCCATTGACTACTAGCATTTTCATGCATAAGTATGGGTAGCTTACTACGGCTTCGAAAGCATTTAAACTTTCCCTTCCACAGATTGCGTTGTACTGGCTGTGCGTTTCGACAACATCAAATGCTATTTGTTTCGTTCTTGCATTATTCACTGTTCCGAATGACACTGGCAAGACAATTCTGTCGATAGAGTTTATTTTCTTTCCGCCGAAGCCTACTAATGGGTGCTCGGCTCTTCGAAAGTTTTTCTGTCGATTTGCATTGCGTCTAAAGTTCTTATGAATATGATATTTGCTGAGCTACCACCATCTATCAGAATTTTTGTTACTGACCAACCTTCGATGTTTGCTTCTATGACCATTGTGTCTATATGAGGGTAATCTTTGAGTTTGAGATCTTGTTCTAAAAATATGATTGGTATGTGAGACCATCTTATTTTCTTGAATGGACCTTGAACTGCTATGGAGTTTACTCTTCTGAAATAATTTCTTCTTTCATTTCTTGTATCGAGCTCCATGCTGTTTCCTCCGAAGATTGTCATAATTCTACCTTTGCTTGGGATGATTGCGTTCCCATTGCTTGTTGATACTTCGGGCATGTTGTTGTATTGAATTTGGTGGTTGCTGCTAGCTACTGAACTTTCAGGGTGAAAACTTTGCTGCTGATTCGGGCCCCATTGATTTTGCGGGCACATTGCTAACGGTTGACAATTGTAGATTGGTGGAGGTGGTGGCAGCATGTGTTGGGGGTAAGCTATTGGCGCATAGCTTGTTGTTTGAGGAGCTAGGTGGTTGAAAATTTTCAGCTGCAAAGTTGCTCTATTCTCTTCTTGCACTTCTTCAATGCTTTTCTTTACTTTTGGACACATCTTTGATGTGTGACCAGCCCCTTTGTCATGTATAATTCAATACAATTCTTCGGGCCTTAAAATTTTTCTTTCAAAGTTTCTGCTTTGGTTGTTATAGCTTGATCTTTGTTGAAAATTTTCCTTGAAATTTCTGCTATTTTGAAAATTTCTTTGATTGCTCGAGCTTGGACCTTGGCTATTGACTTCGCTTGTGTTGTTGATATGGTTTATTCTTCGAAATGGTCTTCGTTCTGAGTTTGTCACTCTTGAGTGTTGGAACTTGTCGTTTGCTCTTGACATGTTTCTTTCTCCATTTTCTTTTTCTATTCTTTTTCTGTGATCTTCGTCGGATTCATAGTACTTTCTTATTTCTTCGTATAATTTTTCAACTGTGGTTGGTCTTTTCCTTTTGAAGTGCGAGAAAAGTTGGCATGCTCGTAGTCCTTTGATTGCTGCTATGATGATAACTTCGTCTGGTATGTTTGGTATTTGAGCTTTTTCTTGTATAAATCTTTTGTAATACTGGCTCAGTGGTTCTTTTGGTTGTTGCTTGATGTTGAAAAGATCATCGCTTGTGAGCTCAACTCTTTGTAAGCCTTGGAAATCTAAGAGCAGGGTTGTGCGAAGTTGATCCCAAGATTTGATTGACCTTGGTTTTAGCGAAGAGTACCATTGCTGCATTGGTCCTCTTATTGCCATGATGAGTGACTTCGCTAAGGTGTTTGCATCTCTCCCACTTGATGCAACTGCTGCTTCAAAACTCATAAGAAATTGTCTTGGGTTGGACATGCCATTGTAAGTTGGGATGATGTTGAATTTAAAACCTGCTGACCACTACGCTAAGTGAATGTCGATTGATAGGGACGACTCTATCAATTGTTGCTGTTTGGTTTTGGTTTTTTTGCTGTTGGTGTTTTTACTTGCTGAGTTTGGTTCTTGAATCATGACTTCGCTCTCGTTTTCTAATTCATTATCGAGCTTTCTTAATTCAGCTTATGCTTCTGCAATTTTTTATTTTAAAAAGTTTTCTCTTGTCTTTTTTCTTGCTTCTTCCAGTTGTTTTTTCTTGACGATGAGTTGATCTTCGAGTTCTTTGAGTCTTCTTTCTTCATTCTGAGTTTCTTCTTCTTCTTGAACACGTCTATTTTCTGTTTCTGTCTCGTCTTCCAAAAGTGGGTCTCTGTCCTGATTTGAATTGTCTCCAGCCGAAATTGTTTTTTTGCTAGGTCTTGCCATTTTGCGTTCGTGTGGTGGTCGTGGGTGTCTTCGATCACACAAACGGTCGGCGCCAGATGTTGGGTGATGAATTCACACAAGTAAGATGAACACAATATGTTGTTCGCAATTATCTTTCATCCCCCTCAAATTTACATCCCGGGGGGTATTTATAGACCCCCTAGCTTCGTCATTTAAAGTACCTTACAAACATGGTCACAACATTTCTCACACATTTAGCTATAAAGTACATCGGCGAAGTAGTGAAACACAATTCGCCCCTTCTCTTTTGTCTCCTCGAACCACTTTAGGCCTGATACTGATTTCTTGACTTGGCTAACGACCTCGATGTTTCTCTATGCGAAGTCGTCATGACCGTTTTGTTGATCATCGGGAATATAGCGAAGTCTTTCAAATCATCTTCGCCATATGTCCTGACCCACGTGGTCTTCGCTGAGCATCCGAGGTGTAGCGAAGTCATCTTCGCCAATCAGCTTGAAATATGTGGAAATTCGTAAGCGAAGTCGAAAATACGTGCGACGAAGTATTTACGTTATCTTCGCTGTATTCGTTAACATCTCAGATATTTGTAATGAAATGTTTGTCTCTAAAGTTTAAAAAAAATATTTATATGTCAAAGTTATTCCCCAACACCAAGTACCCCATAAACACAGACAGAGGGAGACCCCAACGGCGTTGACCTTTTGCTAGAAGACTGGTGGAGTAATCGGCAGATTTTCGAATCAGGTTTTGGGACGAATGGGTCTAGCTAATTCTTGTGATGACTCCTGCAGGCAAGTCTCCTGTCCCCACGCATTAATTAAAAAAATTAGAGCATGAGCATTCAGATTTAAAAAGAGGCTGCGCATAGTACGTGATTAGGCCCGCGATTAGGCTGCCATCAGGCCTCGCTTGTCGCTAGTGTTTCTTTTTTTTCTTTTTTGACAGTCGAGTAACAAGTCATCCACGCGGTGGCCTTTCCGCACAGCACACTTTGCAGTTCTGTTCCGTTCCGTTCCGTTTCCATGCCAACCACCCACAAAAGATGAAGAAAGATCGCGCGAGTGTTATATGCTACGTACCAGCCACCGACGGCTGTGTTGCAATAACCCCCAGCCGGGCCCATGGAGGAACCTGATCGCGGAGGCAAGCCCGCCCCACCCAACTCTCGATCGATTCGAACATGGGCCATGTTTAGTTTTATTGATTTTGAGTCCAGATTTACTATGTAAAAAAAAGATTTATTGTCACATTAAAATATCGGTATATATACGAAGTACTAAATATAAATAAAATTAAAAATTAATTATATAGTTTAGTTATATTTTATAAGATAAATATTTTAAATCTAATTAATTAATATTTTAATAATTTTTATTAAATATAAATAAAATGCTACAGTGTACTACGGTGTCATAACAGTGATTTAGTTATCCATGATTTAGACATCTAAATAAGTCCGTGGAACGGAAACCACACTATGGAAAGGAAATAATGGAACGCCGCCGACCCGGCGCGGTGCATCACTTCGATTCGATGCATGATGGGGATGGGAATAGTGCGATGGCCTGCCATGCGCACATGCCTCAGTCTCGTAGCAGGATAGGATAGCAGCCCGAGAAAACTAATTAATTTTCCTCTATATTTTACATGGAAACGCGCGCGTCTAGCACAAATCATCAACCAATTCACCATATGCGAGCTAGTGCTTGCAAAATTAAACAGAAAAATGAACTGATAGACGATTCAGAAAGCATCCATCTTCATGCAAAATTTGGGGATGAAAAATAATTTATAGGGGAGAGAAAAAAAATAAAAATCAGATGTAGATGATGCGGGCTGTGAATCTACTTTAGGTAACAGTGTACCCAACCTAGTTGTAGATTGTTTCTCATTGTACAATCTTTGTTCATTCTTTGTAGAAAATATGGGTGCTTGCATTATCTATCGTATTTTTTAATTTGTTGAAAAAAAATTCAACCACCTTTTGATATTTTTTCTAGTATAGGAGTACAAGATATGGGACAAGTAGCTCATTTTTACTCCATCAAAAAAATGGCATTGCTTCCAATTACCTTATATGGTGCAACTATCTTCAACGTTCTATGAGCAATTTCAAGAGATGTTATATCCTTATTACAGAGATGTTATCTATTGGACAACCGGTACAAAAACATTCAAATAGCAAACGGGCTACTCCGGAAATCTCACATACCTTGCATGTGCCGCTAGTCATCTAGCCTTGATGAAAAACATTCAAGGTGGTTGAAGTTTTCTGATTGTTTATAGATTTTTTTTACCATCTCTCTTGAAGTTGCTCTAAAGGTGTTACCTATTGGACAGCTGCTACAAAAACATTCAAATAGGACTAGTTTTGTATTTTTGTACCGACATCACAAACACACATGGTATATATCTTGATGGTGGCCAGGAACCATGCATCCATCCGAAGGCAAGATCAAATGCTTTGGACCTCGCCTTTCACCAATTTCCTCATGTTTTTCTTAGTTTATTTACAAGCATGGTCTACCTCAATAAAGTCATTTGTTTTCGTGTTTCCAAAGGTCCATCTGCATAAAAAACATGTTTTTTCCTTGAAACCCAAAAGGACCCATATGGAAAAGAAAAACTTTGTTTCTTTTAAGTTTGATTTGCAAATAAGACCTAAAGGAGCCATAGGTTTATACTCCCTACATTTTAAATTGTAAGTCATCTCAAGAATTTTAGAGAGTCAAATCTCAAGTTTGATCAAAATTATAAAAACATTAGAAAGATTTATGACATTAAATAAGTATATTATAAAAATATAATTAACAAAGAATTTATTGATATTTTTGCTTCACGTATCTCTACGAGGGCGCTTTTTGTTTGACGGGTATCGTATCGGCAAGGAAAGAGGGGAAAGGAACGGGATTTCCCGCTTTTGCAGCGCCGTTTCTTGGTACGGCGTTCACTAATGGCACATTTCGGTTTCTTTCATTTTCTGAGAAGGAAAGGATAATTATTCAGTAGAGTACTCCGTACTATATGTGTGTTGCATTTTTTTTGGTACGTATCATAAAAGGCAATCTTCCCACGAAAATAGGGTAATTTCTATGACCATTAATTGATAATATACTATACTGATTAACTAACTAAAATAATGATGTGACTTTAGAACTGAAAAAGAAAGAAGAGAAGTAGTTTCTTTATTAAAGGACTATATTTTCACAAGAATTAAAATAGGAAGTTATGAGATTCGTAAAAGGAGAGATAAGATAAGTGATTGGACAAAAAAATATATTTGGAAGAAACCATCTATTACGAATATAATGTAGTATTTGTGTAGTATTTGTAGATTTGGACTTGTTTAGAACCCACCATCTAAACTTTAGCTACTAAAACTAGTCACTAAACTTTAGTAATTTTTTACTAAAAGTGACTAAATAACGTTAAAGTAGTTGAATAAAGACTATTTTATCCTTATTAAATGAAAGATGGAGAGACAGTGGGCGGTTGCATGTAATTATGAGAGGTATTCCCTGTAAACTATACATTTTAATAACTTTTAGCAGCCCCTTGGCTACAAAAGCCACTAAACTTTAGTGACCCTTTTAAAGGAATTATTTGGCACTTTAGTACCTAAAAGTGACTAAACTTTAGTCATCTAAAAACCTTTAGTAGGGGTGAACCAAATAGGCCCTAAACTCAGTGTTTGACAAACTCTCTAGCTTAACAAAAGAAGAGATAAACTCTCTAGCTTTGTTTCAAAAAAAATCTAAAATATCATATTGTTGGAAGAAATAAGGAATTGTATAGTTACTCCCTTTGTTAATGTCATAATATACTAGTCCGTTCTAAATTGTAGTTCGTTTGATTTTTTTGACCCCAAGTTTAATCACTCTTTTTATTAAAAAATTGTGTCAAATATCATTTCTCTTATTATGACTTACTTTACTAATAAAATATCTTCAACAATGACTTAAATTTAACCATATTTGCATATTTTTTTAATAAGACGAGTGGTCAAGTTGAGGTCAGAAAAGTCAAATAAACTACAATTTAAAACGGAAAGAATAGTTTTTACAAATTAGATTTCTTTAACTTGAACAGAGTTTATAAAAAAGAGCTACACTACAACTTCAAACTAGTGGACGTTTATTTCAACTTGTAGATGATATTTTTTTAGAACAAAAGAAACATAGTCCCGTCTCGTAATAAACGACATCCACTAACTAATTTAGTTGATGTTGGACTTGGACCGCCTATAACAATTATTACTTATATATATAATAAAGAAGAGAGCGTGATATGCAATGCAAAGGTCATGTGGATGTGCCGTGCTGCCTACCCTTGGAGCTACTGATTGCTCCACGCACGCAAAATAAAAAGCTATAGGTACGTGTCAAACACTGTCTGAACCAACAACCCAACCACACGGCATGATGAGCTAGTAGCTGATGATCCATCGAGTACCATCTGTTATGCTCGCTGTTATATATACACCGGCGGCGGCGTGTTCCAGCAAGCAGGAAGAAGGCGATTTGGAAAAAGGTCTCTAATCCGTTGCCCATGAGCGGCCGGCCGGGGGTCGTGTAGCGTGGAGACGTATACGTATGATGCGAGAGAGGAGACGGATCGAGCGACAGAGAGGTCGCTGTTGTGCCTGCCGTGCACGGTCCGTCCGGCTTCGGATTGTAGTAGTGTTCTGTTGTCCTCGTCGTCGGGCCCGGCCGCGGCAAGTGGGAGCCCCGCAGCCATCCTCGGACTCGTCGACATTGCGGTTGCGGCCGGCCAACCCAATACACACAGAGGGCGTTGACCTTTTGTTAGAAGAAGCCGGTACGGTACGGGTGCGCATAATAGGTGATTAGGCACGCGATTAGGCAGCCATCAGGCCTCGCTCGTTTATGAAAACGCTATTATTATCTTCTTTTTGACAGTCGAGTAATAAGTCATCCACGCGCGGGCCCACACTGCAGCGATATGTACATGTGACGCGTGGGTGCGTGCGTGCGTGCTGCTTCCATTCCGTTCCAGTGTCCATGCGAACCTCCCAACCACCCACAAAAGACGAAGAAAGATGGCGCGAGTGTCATGCTACCGGCCACCGACTGTACGTCACGTCAGCGGCCACTAGCTCACTCAACTCGCGGGGGACGGACGTACGGCCGTTGTCCGTCATCGTATCACCATCGGTCGTCGCTTTGCAATTGCAGCATCGGTCGCCATCGCCACCACCCAACTCGATGGATCGATTCGAACACGAAATAATGGAACGCCGCCACCTATTGTATAGGTGGGGATGGGAGGAGCAGTGCGAGTGCGATCGGCCTGGGATGCGCTTTGTTTACGTGTCTCAAAAAGCTTAGAAATTTCGTTTCCTCTCCTGGTATCAAATATTGTATCAAATATATAAAGCATTAATATTAATAAAATAAATAATTAATTAATAGATTAGTCGTAAATCACGAGATAAATCTTTTGATCCTAGTTAGACCATGATTGGATAATATTTTTCAAATATAAATGAAATACTATAGTACATTTCAGACTAGAAATTTCACGATCTAAATGAGGCCTTGGTTTAGATGGCAAGTTTTTGCATTTTGTGTCACTGTAGCATTTTTGTTTGTTTATGGTAATTATTGTCTAATCATAGACTAACTAGGTTTAAAAGATTCGTCTTATGATTTATAACCAAACTGTCTAATTAGTTATTTTGAGGGCAAACTGTCTTATGATTTATAACCAAACTGTCTAATACTCCATGCAAACGGCTAAAGACTGATGTAATAGAGGGACTGAAAAAACTTAAAACTTTGAGGGCATCTAAACAAGGCCTATACTTCGTTTCCACCACACGCTACCACCCTATTATTATTATTATTATTATTATAGTAGACATCTTCCTATAGCAGGATAGCAGCTAGAGAAACTTCAATATTTTCTTCTATATTTTATATGAAAAAGTCTAGCACAAATCATCAACATTTTACATGGAAACGTCTAGCACAAATCATCAACCAATTAGCCATATGGGAGGTATGATTGCAGGCACCGTTCCGTGCGTCTTAATTCTAGCTAATTATTTTTCGTGATCTCCAACATATACTACGTTTATGGAAGATATTATATTACGTTTATAGTGTATAGAGATATTATCTATATTTAGATATTTAATTATGTTTATTATAAAAAATATCATGATTAATCTAATAATGCTTATTGAACACTATATACATCAATATTTTTTAAATTTACTTGGTCAAAATTAATAATCTTTGCTTCTTGGAGAATGAGGTTATTAGCTACCTATTTTTGTCCAAAATTTTGGTGTTTTGTTCCATCATTTTGTAATTGGAACTAAACATTATGGTGTAAAACCAACAATTGTTTGGGCATTTTGGATTCTGTATTCTGGAGCCAAGAGGGTCAAAAGAGGGCAAAACAAAATATCATGGGGGACGCGTGCTCTGTCTACATAGCAAAAGTTTTGACATACAAGTATACAACTAAACACCAGGATGTAAATTTTAGCATTTAGCATTTGTTATAGCAAAAATTTAGCATTTTACGTTTTGCCTTATAATTAAATGCACCTAACACATGTGTCGTGTTCCTCGAAGAGTGCTCGGCCGGAGCCCTTGCCCTTGCCCGTACTACCCGCGTTTGTTTATTTGGCACAGTCAACACGACGACGGCGCAGTTGCTGGCGCAAATGGATCCTTCCAATTCCAATGCACGGAGTTTTTCGTACTCGTACCTGCTACGGACTAGTATTTTATTAAAAAAATATTAATTAAGATGCACAATGTACAAGGTACATCACATGAGCACGTAGTACTGCTCTGCTTTAATATCGGCACTAGTAAGGACGACAAACATAAATTTTACAAGAGGTAGGTAATCGGATCGTGGCAAATGTACTTAAGGGCGGATTCGTGGTCGTTTAGGTTGAGGCCTAGTTTACTGAAATTTTTAGCCTGAAAAATACTGTAATATTTTATTTATATTTGATAAATATTATCTAATTATAATCTAACTAGACTTAAAAATTTATTTCATAATTTATAACTAATCTATATAATTAGTTATTTATTTTATTAATATTTAACATGCCATACAAAAGACATAATATTTAATGTGATAGAAAATTTTAAAAAGATTTTACCTTTTTGCTCCGAAGACTGCATCCCGGCCGGGCCCCGAGCAACGGAAAGGACAGGGACAGGGGCAGCATAAAACAGGTGTGGAGTGAACGCCACGCTAGCTCCTGTTTGATCATCGATCAATGTGCATATGGATTGCGCTGCTAATAAGTCAATCGATGCTGTTGTGTTTGTGTTTGAAAAAATACCGTACTATCGTTAATAAGCCGAGCTAATAAATTTAAATGAACTTAGAATTATATTATTAGATTTTTTGGAGGCATGGGCCGAGCGCAGAATATTGTATTAAACATGATTATTTGCGTGATGAAGCTATCTAGACGTGCATGAATATAATGACGAATTCAGAAAATCATGACAAAGAAAAGAAATTGAAATAAAGAAGTTACTAGGATTGTTTGTTTAATTTTGCGGGGGATATTGATTCAACGTGCACGGCGTCGGTGCCGCCGTGCCACTGGCACTAGGATACGAGACCATTTGCCGTGCACGGACTCGCTGTGGGTCCACCCAGAATCCCAGATGAGATCGTGGAACCTGGAGTTGCGGAGTGCCGACCGGCACCGTACCGATACCGACGCTCGCGGCGGAGGCAACGGAGGTATCGCGTGCGGCCGGCATCGAGAGAATCGATCGAAGGCGGCTACGTGTTTCCCGCCGCGTCCCCAGGGACACGAATTCCACTCATAGGCCATGTTTAGATCCTTTAAAAGTTATAATTTTTTCACTCTCTCTCCATCACATCAATATTTAGCTGCTTGTATGGAGTATTAAATATAGATAAAAAATAACTAATTACACAGTTTAGTTGAAAATCACGAGATGAATCTTTTAAGTCTAGTTAGTCCACGATCGGATAATATTTGTCAAATAAGACGAAAGTGGTACTATTCATCAGGTTTATTTTTTTTCACGATCTAAACAAGGCCTTACGCTCAGAAATATATGCACCACAGAAATAGTAGTCGACTAGTTTTTTTTTAAGGAAATAGTAGTCAAAACTAGTAATAATAGTAATATATTGTGATTCAAAGAAATCCAAGCCCGTTGAAGAACTAATCATCTACATCTAGCCCAACCATCTATACAATATACTTGTCCAGGCAGCTCAGTCCAAATCTCATCAAACGAACCTGAAAATAACCAAGACCAGCCTAGTACACTACACTATAAGATCACAATGGCATTATTCCCATAAATGACTTGCAGTGCATTGCACCGTATTTGCGATAAGCGATTCAAATAGCAAACATGTCAAAACGAAGGAAATCATGAATAGTCCCATATCTTCCTGTACACCCTTTTTTTTAAAAAAAATAGTACCAAAAAAGAATTACATATAAATTTCATCATATATAGCCATCCAGCTCCTGAAAACCATCTGATTTAGCTCTGAACAAAACCTTAAAGCATTGAAGAGATAAATCGAGGTATAACAATCTACCAACTGTATATACTGCCTCCCTGAATGGATGCATCGGTTTTCCTGCAATAGCATTTGACTAGAGTTCAGGCTTCAGCCCACAGCCACAAAACAGACTATTTCATTAAAGCTGAAGAGTACAAAGATGTACAACACCATCCCCGCCCCACGGAACCGATAGATGAAGTGAAATGTCAGAATCAGCGTGCAAATTGTTAACATTCAGAATGATCTTGAACTATAACTATGTCATCATGGAACCGTAAGATGAAGTTGCTGAATATGGAATCCGTAGAGACATTGAATCCTTTCAGTAATCTCACCTAGAAAGAAGAAAAACAAGCTTTGCCTGAAGAATTTTGAGCGCTTGGGTGCTTATCTCATTCGAAAGCTGAGAAAGGGTGCAACTGCAAATATGAATAACTGTTTGCACCAAAATTTGTACTGGCAGGATGAAGGCGGAGCTTTTCGTGGGAGACACTGACAGAATCGGGTAAATGCTGATAACAACCGAATATTTAGGGAATCGGCTAAATTGAGGAAAAATCGGCTAACCAGGATCGGCTATCTGGAAATACCTGGAGGCCATGTCAACTCCGATCCGGCAAGACAGAAGACGGCGCGTCAATGACACGAGACTCTACAAGACGGAATAGTAGGGCCCAAGTTATCTAGATTAGGAAGTTTTTGAGTCTTTTTCCTTATTTGCAGTTCGTATTAGGTTAGGACTCAGTCAAAGACCAGGGCATAAATATGTAACCTCCGGCACCTTGTAAACTCTTTCGACAATCAATACAATCTTTTGGCTCCGGCCACCAAACCCGTAGTTTTCTAGGATCTTGGCGAGTTTCTTCGACAAGCTAGGTTGCATCGGGCGTTCGACTCTGGTTTGCTGTAAGTTACCGTCATGGCTTTTGCTCTTGTTAGATAGGGCCGGCTCGACCTCCTATCGACCATTAGTATGGCCAAAGGGCTTGTGTTTATGCTTGATTTGGCCGGCTCGACCTCTTATCTATGCATCAGCACTTGCTGACAGTTTATGTTATCGTTTGATAGGCCCGGTTCGACCTCCTATTGTATGTGTTGGTATAGGCTAGTTATCGGCTCTATTAGGTTTGGCAGCCTGATAGATTCATTAAGTTACCTATGGCCAGTTATCGGCTCTGCTAGATCTGACAAATCTAATAGATTCATTAAGTTACCGATGTTGTTAGTTTTTATTATTTATTTATTGCAACAACATCTTTTGCCTGATCAAGATTGGTAGATTTGGCTTAGATCTTTTATAGATTTGATTGTCATCAATGCTCTTTATGTTAGATTTTACCGCTTTGATGATCAAATCTCATGCTTACATCAGCTAGGTTTTATCAATCTTGTTTCGTGACATGTGCGCGTTCTAGGGTGTAGATGACCTTAAGATAGATTTTGTTTATCCTGTCTGATTGATAGTGGCTGCAACGCTGTCGATCTCACTAGATATTAGATTGGGTCAATAGGGTTTGTTCTAAGTTTGTTTATGCACCTAGTTCGTTCTCATATCGGTATCGGCAAAGTTAGCCGATTCACCAAGAGCTTTACCCATGACGTTGTATACGCGTGTCTGTTTAGGCTAGCTGCTCTGTTAAGCTTGCTTGGTAGATCTGTTAGTCATAATGTTGGGAATATTCCCTAGAGCTAATCATGTAGATGATGATATTCCGATTGTATCCATGATTAATAAAGTGTTCATTGAATATCCATTATAGACAACTTGTATTGATTGGCGATTATGTGAATTATTTGTGGAACTCAATTACTTGAATGGTTATTCTAAAGTTGTCCCTAGTCGGCGTTCTTGTAAGAACACACTTGAATATTAAACCAGCACATGTATTAGTTGATGGCTATGTTTCATAAGTCATGGACATGGAGATGTCAAACTAATAATGTGGGCACATGTGAGACATATAGGCTGGACTGACCCGACATGAGGAAGTCTCTATTCACGTTGTGTACGTTATGTCCTTAGACCTAAGATTGTGGTATGTACTCAAGATATGAAACGGTCTACTTAGGGACTATCAAACACTGCTCCGTAACTGGGTAGTTATAAAGGTGGTCTTCGGGTGATCGGGAAGCATGCTATGAGACATAGACAATCAAGATGAAATTTACCCCTCTCTACGCGAGAGAGATATCACTGGATCACTCAAGTGATTGGATCAACAAATGCATGGCCGTGCTTGGGTTAAGTGTTAACCCACGAGTTAAACCATATATTGAGTGGCAAAGGGAATAACTTGTATGTGGTCGTAGTGGTTCGTCTGATATGATCTTTGCGTGCACATAGGAGTTATCACGCCTTGCTAGAGGCCGCTGTCAACTATTGGGTGAGTAGGAGTACTCGGCCCATGTCAATGTGTGCGTGAACCCATAGGGTCGTACGCTTAAGGGGCTGGAAGCCTAATTCGGGTTGGGCCCGAATTAGATAAGGCTTAGGGTTACTAACGGGCCTCCAACTCGTGATCTCATTGGGGATGCCTATATAAGCAAGGGGTAGGGGCGCGGTTAGGGTTACACACGCCTTTGGCAGTCGTCATCGCCCTCCCCACGCTCGCGCCTTCTGCTCCTCGTGGACCTAGCAGTCCGGAGGCGCATCGCTTCTTCCCTGCATGTGTGGGATTCCTTGGAGGTACTACATCTGGAGCACTGGGATGAACCACGCGAGAGGAGTGAGGTGACGGACGATCATGCAACTGCACTGCCTGCTGCGACACGTACAACTACATCGAGTCATCTTTCGCTGTACCTGCGCGTCTAGTGCTAATCCCATAACTTGTAACTAGCAGTAGATCCTGGTTTATGAGGTAGAAAAGTTTTGTTTTCTGGCTAGCGTAGCACCCTCATAACCCTACACATAATCTAGATTCTTGTATGCATGAAGTTCTTTTATATTTATTGTATTAAATAGACTAAATCGGCTAATAGTCCTGCTCTGTTCATGTGCACTCAAAATAGCCGATTTCAGTTATTTCTTTACTGTTTTAGCACGTATCATGAATGGTTATGCTTTTTCTCCGTTTCATTCATCAGTACCATGCCATGAATGATTGCTTTATTTACACATGCTTATTTATTATTTTTTATCTGTCAATGCATGTTAGATGTTGACTCTCTAGTCAATGCTCCGATCAAATCGGCTATTTAGCCATATATGAGGAACTGTCTAGAATCACACCGGTAGGTTCTATAATTTGACTATTTTTTTACCTTGTCAATTTCAGGTCAAATTGACTGACACGCCTTGGACTCGTTCGATCAGTTCAGCTGCTGGAAGAAAGCCGCGGGGATCGTGGAGACATTCACGCTCTGATCTGTTTGGCTTGCGAGAGGACCATTGGCGTGAGGAGTCACGTTTTTGCGCCAACACTCTTTTTGGCACGCCCAGTGGGACCACAATCGTCAACAATGGATCCAACAAATGCAGCCGACCTCAACATCAACAACATCCTCAATGTCACTCTCGACGAGCTTGATGAAGAATAGAAGCAAGTAATTGAGAAAGCTCTTGAGCAATTAGAGCAGAAGTGCTTGTCTTGTTTTGATAGAGTGCGTGATGGCAAAGTAGTCCTGAAGCAAGCAATGTCTAGGATTCTGATGGCAAGAGAGACTGTTGAAGGGGATGAGGAAGACAGGTATTTCTTCATGGACCAATTAAACAAGATAGTCAATGAAGCTATTGCAAATCATCAAGCATACTTTCTAAAAACATTTGGCAATATCATGAAAGATGTCTTGGTTGGTTTTCCTGTTGATCAATTTAGACCTGGTTATTTCAATTTGAAAACAACAACAGGCACTGGTGATGGTACACAGGATCCTTCTAAACCAAATATGGCATCAACTTCCAACGGAGGCGCAAATGGCAGTGCTTCTCATCAGGTAGAACAGCCGAAGGGTACTCCTGCACCTAATTTTGGTACAACTCCCAATATACCACCTTCGACTCAAAAAAAATAGCTCCCTCAGTTGATAGAATCAGAAGAACTGTTAATTACCATGTGAATCAAGCTTTGGGAGGAGAAGTTGCTCAAGACCAAGATGATGGTGAACCACCAGTAGGCTTTGCTAATGTGTCAAGCTACAATCATTGGAGAATGCCAGCCTGCCCGAAGATTGGAGGACCTATCGACCCCAATGATTAGTTGATCAAGAAGCTTGCTGAGGTGATGGAGAAGGAGTTTGGCATGAAGAGAAGTCATTCTAGATCATACAGCATGCCATATCCTGAGTGGTACAATCGTCTAGAGCTCCCACGTGGCTACAGAATTCTAGAGTTCTCCAAGTTCACTGGGGAAGACAATACCAGCATGATGGAGCACATAAGCAAGTACCTAGCTCAGTTGGGCGATGTTGTAGTTGAAGAAATCCATAGAGTCAGGTTCTTTGCTTTGTCATTGTCAGGTCCAGCCTTTACTTGGTACTCATCATTGCCAAGAAATTCTATTCATACTTGGGATGAGTGGAGAGCAAATTCCACGCTTACTTCTTCAATGGGGCTATTGAGAAGGATATTGATGATCTGATCAGTGTCAAGATGAAGCATAATGAATCGGGTCTCAATTACATCCAGAGATTCAGGCAAACAAAGAGCTTGTGCTTCTCTCTGAACCTGTCTGACAGCCGGTTGGTGAAATTGGCTATCCAGGGGATGCAGCCTTACTTAAAGGAGAACCTTGTTGGCATAAACTTTGATAATTTTGGAACATTAGTACACAGGGTGGCTGCGGTTTTTGAATATGTGCAACCACCACGTCAATAAAATCGTTACCAGAAGGCAGCTAACATTTCAGGTTATTATAAAGATTTGATTCAGTTTGACTCTGATGATGAAGAAGATGTCCAACTCATAGAGTGGAACCTTGACAAGAAGTGTGTTATCGGCCATCCTTGGGGAAGATCACAAGAGAAGTTTGACTTTGATACCTCAAAGGCTGATAAGATCTTTGATTATTTACTAAGCAAGGGCCTCATTAAGGTGTTACATGAACCACTCAGTCCCGAAGAGATTAAAGGCAAGAAGTACTGCAAGGCTCATAATTCCACCACTCACTCCACTAATGAGTGCAATGTTTTCAGGAGGCAGATCTAGAGGGCTATTGAAACAAAGAAGCTGGCCTTTGATGCCATAAACAAGATGAAGGTCGATCAAAACCCCTTTGACTCTGCAATGGATGGTGTTATGCTTCCAAAAGGCAAAGCCAAGGTGCTAACCTCTGCTAGAGCTAAAGAGTCAGGATCAGTAGACACAAGACTGCAACTCACTGATGAAGAATATCATGAAATCAAGAGAAGGCGTGAGAAGCAGAATAGCCGATCTGAGTAGCCTGAGTCATCTGCATCGGCTGAAAGAAGACCACATGTGACATCTCGTATTCTTTTAAACAAGTGGTAGAGGTAGCAAGAGAAAGACCGTAGGAGACGGTTTGAAGAGCAGGAACTCTTGAGGATGTTTGAAGAAGAGAGGTATGAACAGGAACAAGCTGAATCACATTGGAGTTGCCCTTTCTTAGGCATTGCTGGAATGAAGGCTTCAGGTTGCCCACTAGGAGGAACTGCCCTGAGTGCAGCGATCAGTACAAGGAATATCAGCAATCTCAAACTAACCACCAGTTTATTCATGAAAGACTTGGACGACCTATTGAGGATCGGCGCATAAATAAATGCAGAGTGCATGATCATTATGATGCTTGTGATGAAGACATGGAAGAAGTGCAGCATGTTTGGCAAGCAAACCAGTGGTGCCCTGGTGGTCTCTCTAAGAGTCAAAAAAGGTGAGTGCAATGTTTGAGGGAGACTGAGATCAAGTTGAAGAAGACAAAGAAGGTACAGGTCTGGAAGGCCAAACAAACAGCCGAGTCAGGCAAATCTGCTCTTATTGGAATGCAGTGTATTTTGCCTGCTGAGTTCAGAGCATCAAGAGATCAAGAAGTCTATTCTGATTTTGATGAGTCAGAATATGAAGAGATAGCTGCTTATTTAGCTCTTACTTCCCAAGCCGTGTTTGACAAGCCCATGCGATATCACCATCTGAAGGCTCTATATGTTAAAGGATTAGCTGATGGAAAGCCTATGAGCAAGATGCTTGTGGATGGAGGTGCTGCAGTTAACCTTATGCCATACTCGACATTCAGAAAACTAGGCAAGGACCCTAAGGACTTGATTAAGACAGATATGCAGTTGAGAGACTTTGGAGGAAATGTGTCTGATACTCGGGGGGCAATAAGTGTTGAATTGACAATTGGCAGCAAGACATTAGTCACCACATTCTTTGTCATTGATGGAAAAGGGTTCTACAGCTTGCTCCTTGGAAGGGATTGGATTCACCAATTGTTGCATACCTTCAACCATGCATCAGCACATAATTCAGTGGATCGACAATGACATTGAGGTTGTGTCTGCTGATGATTCCATCAACATTTCCTCCATTGATCATATCTATTGGGATTTGGAAAGCTTTGAGTGTTTCTCTGGAAAAGAGTTTCATGGAGATTTCATCTCAATTAACGATGAAGATCAACAGCCGGCTCGAGCCATCGGCTCTGAAAGTATCTTTTAAGGGAAGCATTGAGTTATAAAGGCCGATATAGACGGATAATGCAGCCAGATATTACTAGACTATTAGTTCAAGGTAGTATAGAATGTCTAGGGGCAATCGCCCTATTTTCTAGGATAAAAGAATAGGATATCAAGCAGAATATCAAATGTAATAGCTGATACTAGTATCACCTTCAGTGTAAAAACCAACAGAGTATTGGTAATAGCCGATGTGACATGCATCGCCTTTAGAGTAAAAAAATAAAACAAGACACAAATGTTTTATTGAAAAGACATAAATAGTTCTGATTGAGATGAGATAGACTGCAGAAGTGTTCATCCATTTATACAGATTTCTTACAAAAGATGAAGACTAGCAAAATACTACATAATCTTGCATGCTGACTAGGGGAGCCTACCAATGACATAGTGTGACTAAGTACATGGCAATGGCCTCTCCAACCACTTCAAAGTCCTCGGAGTTGGCATCGATGGCATCCACGATCTGCGGCGAGATATCCATGTCCTGTAGATTCAGGCCTGTGTGCACCTGAACGGCGGCAAGAGCGAAGGAGGTACCCGTGATGACACCTTGGTTGGCCACTTCGTGCACTCTGGCATGGACGGTCTCCAACCTCTGGGCGATGGTATCCCTTGGAGCATGCACGGCAGCCGCGGCGGCGTTCCCAGCAAGCTGGAGCTCCTCAAAATTCCTCGTGAGATCTGAAGGGTCAAACAAGAAGTTCAATTGCCAGAATATATCAAGGATCAATAAATTGGAAGTAATGCACTTACCTGCAACACGAGCATCGACAATGGTTTGCTGGTTGGTGGCTATCTCAGCCTCTCGTTCCGTCGTCAGAAGAGCAGCTTGGAAATCGGCGAGGATGCTCTGCACACGAGCCAGTTCCTTGATGGTCTCATCATAATGTGCCTCCATCTCCCTCCGCTCCCGGTAGATGCGGTCGTACAGCGCTGTGGACACCTTAGCAGAGCCCGTGCAAGACCCTAACTCCATAGCAGAGCTATTGGATCCCGCCGGATGGATGGCAGCAGTGTCAGACGGACCCTCCCCATCCGCTCTAAAGAACAAGGGATTAGATTCAAAACAAGGAGGTCGATCGATGAGAAGTGGAGTACCTGACACGAGGGTGAACGGCGTGACGGGAGCTGACCTCCTCTTCCTCCATTAGGCGCTTACCAAGGTCACGACCCGCCATGGATGTTACTCGGAGGCTGGGGTTTTCTTGGAAGAGGAAGAGGTTTTTACTGGCTCAAAGACGGGAAGGACAGAGGTTGCATATCAATAGTGATATATCAGTCTGTGACCCGGGGGCACGTGTCAAGGTGAATCTGTAGCCTATTGATTACAGAACTGTTTGGGCAGGTAATCAAGTGGCTAGTCAAATCAATCCCAGGCGTTTTCTCGAAAGGCATGTTATTTTGTACTATTCAAGTTGGTCGAAGAAATGAATCGAGACGAATTGTACTCAAATTGGGAATTTGCAGATCGGCTAAATTCAGAATACAAGGTTACATTGTCTGATAATGCCAAATGTTCAGAGTATTTGGAGGACTCTTGCAAGAATATCAAGTTACAAGTTATAGAAGTTTTTCATTGCATCAAAGGCATTTTTTCTGGCCAAATTAGTTTGAGCTAGTAGTGCTTCATTATCAGCCAAAGATGCAGAAAGAGTCCTCAAATTCTTCATGATC
>CM041629.1:22428392-22440584 GCA_023333625.1 Bothriochloa decipiens
CATTATCAGCCAAAGATGCAGAAAGAGTCCTCAAATTCTTCATGATCTGTCTGTGTGCATGAGCTGATTCGGCCAACTCCTTCCTTTTTAGCTTCATGCTATTTGCAATTGGGGCTAAGGCTGATTCTTCCCGGTCTATAGCAGCATTTACCTCCTGAACCTCTCTTTCCAATTCAGCCTTTTTGGCCTGGAGGGCAATAAGATTTGGCCTTATATTTTCTGTAGATTTTTGAAGGTCTTCTAGAGAAGAGCTCAAGGCCTTGACATTTTCTACATTTAAAGCCTTCTTTTCTATCAAAGTGATGTGCTCATGTATGATGTCCTGAGCCTTCTTTACCCTTGGAGCTTTAATGTTAATGTCAAAGATTTTAGAAAGAGGTCCCAGAAGGTTTGAAGGAAGAGAATCCTTAACCTCTCCAATGACTTGGCTGATAGTTTGAGAGTTCTGAATTAAATCTATCATACTTTGAAGAAAAGGCATAATGTCTTTCAATTGATCTAATAATGATGCAGTCGAAATATCTCTATCAATAAGGAGGGAAGAAACTTCCTCTTCATCAAAATATTTGGAGATGTCTACACCATAGTCTGGTAATGAAGAAGGGGAGGTCTAATATAATATGGGTGTCAGTAATAAAATGAACTTAATCATTTTGTTTAAGGAAAGTTGTAGTTTACCTTTTTATGAGGAATAGTCGATGATGCTTCACCAGTTTTTTGTGGTCTCGGCTGATCACAAGCCACAGGATCAAAAGATGGTGGAGGATCAATATTCTCAAGTGTTATATATCTTTAGACCCTGAAATAAAGTATCAGGAAAGCTAAAATCAAAATAGGTGCAAGTTAAAAGGGTTTTACCTTCAGATTGATTTTGGTTTGAAGAATTGATGGCTTGACTAGCCAGGAGATCTATTCCAGGGGACTCAGTGCTGTTACTCTGTTGCAGAATGTAATCATAATAAGCCATTGCAAAGGGATTCAAAAAAATTGAACAAGTTTTACCTTTCTCCCCTGGGACCCATCATCTGTCGTCAGAGTTTTTTTGCTGAATTTGGGGAACTGAAAGCGCTACTTCAGGAATGGGATCTTGGATTACCTGAAAGAAAATTGTTAATAAGCCAGTTTTAAAAATCTGAAGAAGAGTAAATTGGCTGTACGTTAGATGATCTAGTCTTCATTCTCTTGGTTTCTTTGGGAGAGCCTCCAGCAGCTGATGTTTGTCATTTTTTGGACTGAAGCTGGGCAGCATAAGTATTCATAAAGGTTTTCAAAGAAGGAGCATCAGAACCTAATCTGGCCTATGGGCAAGGAATCAGGTAGCTCACAGGTCTATTCTTTCTGTCAGTAGCAGGAGCTTCCCATGATTCATCCTGATACAGAACAGATGTTGGTTTATAGAAGATGGTAGAAGATGAATAAAGGAAAAGAAACTCACCTCTCCTTTAGATTCATAATATGGGTCCAGTTCCTTGCATAGTGGGTGGACAGCCTCACAGAACAAATGTGCCATTCATTCATTCCACCACCCATCAAATGAGAGATGTGTATCCTTGACCTTTATCCATCGATGAATGTTGTAAGTTGGAAGATTCAACCCAAGATTGAAAACCTTCATTGCTTCCAGAGCATTATTAAGTATCTCTCTTGGTTTGAGCTGGTTTGCAAAGAAGAGGAAGGGAGGAAGTTGTCCAAGGCCGAATTGCCGGGCTAAAAAGCTTGGATTATAGAATTCATAGGAAGGAGATGTGTTAGGATCATTTGGGATCTTTCTTCGGCCATGTCTAAAATTTACAGGGAGAGCACAGGATCTAATAAAGCAGTTGAGGATGCCCATAGCAACTTCGTCGAGCTCTTCAGTATCAAATATGAAATCTACTGGCAGGTGCAAGTTATTGTCTTGGTCCTCAACATATGGTAACTGAATCAGAGATTCTTCAGCAAAACCTCTATAGAACAGTTTGAAGAATTTTCCTCTGGAAAAATCAATGGAATAAGAAGAAGTTGCTTCACCATAATTTGTGCATCCCCTCCTTATATTGGGCTTCTCAGAGCATTCCAAATGATCGAAATCCGGGAAAGAGTCCCCTGAGATCAAGCCTAACAAATTTATGCATGTATAGATTCAGCCAAAGTTGGAGCAACCACCAAGGACCAGGGATGAGACCAACTTTCTCATTTGTCAGGAGCTTGGCTAACACCCTATTCATCATGTTGTAGAAGGCACCCAGAAGCAGTTTTCCCATGTGAATCTTATCTCCAAAAGACAATTTCTCTGCCAAAGCTTTGTTATTAAAAGTTGGTCCAAGAGCCGTTCCATAGAAGAAGAATTTTTCAAGCCACATATTCAGGAAGGCAATGTGTTCTTTTTCATCCACAGAGGTGGTGGTCTTGAAGAAGTGATTAATATAGACAGGCCAGGACTTAAACTCAAAAATTTTGCCCAGGGATTTGTGACCTTTGCCTAAGAAATCATAGGGATTAACTGAGCCAGTGATTTTCAACCCAGTTAGCATAAGGACATCAGCTAGTGTGATTGTCATCGGTCCATGACCAAATATGAAAGCATTGGCAGAGTTAGACCGAAAATATGACACAGCTGCTAACATAGACTCATTTTTCTCCATGTCTGAAAGAGAAAGAGTGACGCATTGGTGAATTTCTGCATCTACCCAAGTCTTTCCCTTTCTCTCTCTGACCCTTAGAAACCAGTCCCACCATCCATCTAGGATGTGAGGCCAGTTCCTGAAGACATTAATCCATGAATTCGCACTGATGACGGAAGCTTTGAATGGAATTTGTCAAGTTTCTTCATTAATAAAGTCAATTGGATCTCCTCTACCCATAGGACCCAAATAATAAGTATGAGGTGAGCAAGGTATGAGCAGCTCATTACGGGACTCCTGTGAAGATTGAAATTAAATGACTGAAGTAGGACTCCAAGGAATTGAAGACGGAGAATCTAGTGATTACCGCTGGAACAAGGTCTGGAGTCGCCATCCGAAGCTCAGGAATTGAAGTCGCCATTTAAGAAAGCTTTTGTTGTTAGGGTTGGAGCTCAGTGCCATAGAGGTGGAGATCTGGAATTGAACGCAAGAATTTGGGAATAAAACCAAGTTTTATCCCAAAATTGGGGGCATGTGTTTGCACCAAAATTTGGACTGGCAGGCATGAAGGCGGAGCTTTTCGTGGGAGAAACTGACGGAATCGGCTAAATGCTGATAACAGCCAAATATTTGGGGAATCGGCTAAATTGAGGAAAAATCGGCTAACCAGAATCGGCTATCTGGAGATACCTGGAGGCCACGTCAACTCCGATCCGACAAGACAGAAGACAGCGCTTCAACGACACGGGACTCTACAAGATAGAATAGTAGGGCCCAAGTTATCTAGATTAGGAAGTTTTCGAGTCTTTTTTCTTATTTGCAGTTCGTATTAGGTTAGGACTCAGTCAAAGACCAGGGTATAAATATGTAAGCCCCGGCACCTTGTAAACTCTCTCGACAATCAATACAATCTTTCAGCTCCGGCCACCAAACCCGTAGTTTTCTAGAATCTCGATGAGTTTCTTTGACAAGCTAGGCTGCATCGGGCGTCCGACTCTGGTTTGTTGTAAGTTACCGTCATGGCTTTTGCTCTTGTTAGATTGGGCCGACATGACCTCCTATCGACCATTAGTATGGACAAAGGGCTTGTGTTTTTGCTTGATTTGGCCGGCTCGACCTCTTATCTATGCATCAGCACTTGCTGACAGTTTATGTTATTGTTTGATAGGCCCGGTTCGACCTCCTATTGTATGCGTTAGCATAGGCTAGTTATCGGCTCTATTAGATTTGGCAGCCTGATAGATTCATTAAGTTACCCATGGCCAATTATCGTCTCTGCTAGATCTGGCAAATCTAGTAGATTCATTAAGTTACCGATGTTGTTAGTTTTTATTGTTTATTTATTACAACAACATCTTTTGTCCGATCAAGATTGATAGATTTGATTTAGATCTTTTTATAGATTTGATTGTCATCAATGCTCTTTATGTTAGATTTTACTGCTTTGATGATCAAATCTCGTGCTTACATCAGCTAGATTTTATCAATCTTGTTTCATGACATGTGCGCGTTCTAGGGTGTAGATGGCCTTAAGATAGATTTTATTTATCCTGTCTGATTGATAATGGCTACAACACTGTTGATCTCACTAGATATTAGATTGGGTCAATAGGGTTTGTTCTAAGTTTGTTTATGCACCTAGTTCGTTCTCATGTCGGTAACAGCAAAGTTAGCCGATTCACCAAGAGCTTTACCCATGACGTTGTATACGCGTGTCTGTTTAGGCTAGCTGCTCTGTTAAGCTTGCTTGATAGATCTGTTAGTCATAATCTAGATTCTTGTATGCATGAAGGTTCTTTTATATTTATTGTATTAAATAGCCTAAATCGGCTAATAGTCCTGCTCCGTTCATGTGCACTTAAAATAGCCGATTTCAGTTATTTTCTTTACTGTTTTAACACGTATCATGAATGGTTATGTTTTTTCTCCGTTTCATTCATCAGTACCATGCCATGAACGATTATTTTATTTACACATGCTTATTTATTAATTTTTATCTGTCAATGCATGTTGGATGTTGACTCTCTAGTCAATGCCCCGATCAAATCGGCTATTTAGCCATATATAAGGAACTGTCTGGAATCACACCGGCTGGTTCCATAATTTGACTATTTTTCCACCTTGTCAATTTCAGGTCAAATTGACTGGCACGCCTTAGACTCGTTCAATCGGATCAGCTGCTAAAAGAAAGCCACGGGGAGACGTTCACGCTCCGGTCCGTCTGGCTTGCGAGAGGACCGTTGGCGTGAGGAGTCACGTTTTTGTGCCAACGATAACTTACAGTTACGATGTTGATCTATTTCATCTCCTCTGCAATTGCACTTCCTGAAAGCAGTAAACGTTAACACAGAATATCTAACACAGGAATTTGAAATGTGACTTAAACATCACGAATTTGCAAATCTATTTGAGCAAGGTATATCTGGAACAAGCTTGACCTATATGATCAGTTAAAAACATTGAATTGCCATTGATGATTACAAAAAAAAAAGGCATCCCATAGGTTAAAAACTCAACTCACTGTGGTGGAATTGTTGCAGCGGTAAGAACAGGAGGTAGAAGCCATAGTAAGGATGGTTTACTCTATAATGACTGTATTGCATAGTCAAGAATATCCTTTTCATGTAGTTCAAAGCTTTGGATGAAGATAAATTATTTCAGGAGGTCTGAGAAAACAAAACATTGTAGATACCAAGATTAAAAAGAATATGCCCTCTTGCTAACAATTGTTATTGTGAGTGTTGTGACAGGCCCATTATGCATTTTATTTCCAGAGAGATCTCTGAAAGGCATGCTAATTATAACTATTGCATCCACATTAGAAACCCCTCAATCATTTGCGATGCCCTTTGTTGTAATAGCATTGAGTGAGTTCAGAATCATGGCTTACTTCGGAACAGCTGGGGCACAAGGCAAACACATAGAAATGTGAATTTTGACAACAAAAAGCAATGTATCAAAGGTGAATGCTTACTTCAGAATTACAGCCTTACAGGGGCACATGGCTTACTACTACCATCATCCAAGCTGTTCCTTTTCACACTGTTCAAAAGTGTTTCCAGTCCTCTCTCAGCCAAACAAGTACACCATGATGAGTCCAGCCTTTTCTCAAATTCTTCAACTATAATCCTTGAATGGCCCATGGATTCTGCCCGCGGTTCATCAGAACTAGTGTGGGAAGTCCACCGTCACAGGCACTAACGGTCTGCGCAAAACATGACAGATTCATCATCATATTCAACATTGACTCAGCATACTCTTGGCATGCGATGTGCGCACCATTAGCACAAATGCCATCCATATCCATCTCAACAACCGCTTCAAGCAGAGCACCAAGATTTTCCACGCTCTTTGTTTTTGCTTTCAGAAAATGACGCATAACCAACACCCTTGCCATGGAAAGCATTTCTGAACGTACAGCGCGCAGCAAGACGCTGCACTGCACATGTAACAGAAATCACTGCATCTAAAAACCCCATAATCAACACATACACCATATAAGCTCTGGAGAAGCACCTTAGGGAAGTCGGCAGTTGAAGTGAGTAGTGAGCTCAAGGAGTGCCTCATCGAGCTCTCGCAGAATCCTCGTACTGGCCCAAGTCACGCAGGTCCTTGAAAATCTGGACACAAAACACAATGCAGGCACACAATCGAGCAACTCAGGAGACACTTCTCGGACGCACTTAACCGCCATTGCTTATTTGTCGGGAAAAAAATCTGCAAATTTCTAGCATAAGAAATTGGCACAGAGGCGAGAGGGGGTCATCGCTAACCTCCTCGAAGAAGAGCGTTCTTGACCTCGTCGGCGGTCCAACTAGCAGCGCCGCCGGACGAGGTGCAGCCGCCGGCAAGGACAAGGACGTCCACGAAACAAGCACCAAACCGAGCACCTCCTCCATGGCCACCGCCGGGTGCGCCCACCCCATTTTAGGAGCCCCCTTCAACAATCCTGACTTCTGCAGGGACTAACGCACGGTGACGGCGGAGACGGAGCACGGTATAAGCGCTAAGTGGGCCAAGTTAAAGTTGGGCCGAGAGGTAACAAGGGATTTAATTCTCTCGTTTGGGGCATGACAGGCCCTTACATGAGTCCTCATTTCTCTCAAAAAAAAAACATGAGGAGTCCTCATCTGCTCAAAAAACAAAAACATGAGTCCTCTCATTTGAAGACTATATATACTGCATGTAGTTTAATTTAACTTTATCCTAAGTCAACTTTTTTCTAATCTTTTGACATTCCAAAAGGAGTGCTAACGTAGCGCTAAGTTTTTTATTATAAAACAATCAATTTTTATTTTCTTGACGTAGCGCTAATTAAAGATTGTGATTATAAAACAATAATTTTTTATTTTCTTGATTTCGAAACTTGACGGCGCCAATACGAATTTTTTTTCCCAAGGATAATTTAAGAATTGAACCTTTAGCAGACGTGGCGGGCCCATAGCAAGATACACGTTATGATTTTATAATCTCAAGATTTATCAGCTAAGATTTTGAAGGTACAATATTATGTACGTGCGTTCATGTACGAGTGTCTCTAATTTGTAACGCTTCCAGATACATCATCTACACAATTCATTTACAAAAGATTTCGACAATGCTTTTACCAAGTTTGCGTGTGAATTAAAATTACTAAAGATAATAAAAGCCACCAAAGAAATCATTGCCCACTTATCAACTCTTGGTAACTAGGAAGATGAACTATACAGTAGTACAGAGCACAATCGTGCAAAACGGTTTTCAAGCGAAGATAATTGCATGAGCATCAAAGTGTGGTACCAAACAAACCATATACTCACCAAAAAGATACATCACACCACCAGGGTGTTTGACTTAATTCAAAGAACGATAAACCAGTAATACCATAGCATTAGGGCTAAACAGTTCAGAAGTACAATTCAATCAAAAAGTGTTCTAGTTTTTCAGGGTTCTTGATGGCATCATCCAGAATTAGTTGGCAGCGGCAGCACTCTTCTTTGGGGCAGCCTCAGTCCCTGAGTTGAGGTTAACAAAACCAATCAAATTAAGCCACTCAGGTTTGCCAAAGATGAGAATTACCAAGTCAAAATGCAGGTATCATCAACAAAAAATAAAGGTACCTTCTCTGAAGTTGCTCTTGAAGCGGCGAGGCACGTGGCGCATGTACCTCATCCTTCCGGTACCAGTTGTCTTGCGCCTGATGGCCTTAATACTCCAGTTATCTGAAATCATTGAGTTCATTCAGGTTAGAAGAACGGCATATGAAGTTGAATGGAACACAGCTTATAATCCTAAAAGTAGGTTTACAATTTACAGGATTTCCAATCGATGCAGTTCATTTGCTTAGAAACCAAACTATGGTTGAAAACCTAAACCTATGAGCCAAACATATGAAGCAGAAATATGTGAAGGCCCCAAGAAGCAAAGTCAAAGGAAAAACAGATATAACACAAAGAAAATGAAAAAAATAAATGTGGCAGGGTCATCAGAGACTTAAAACGAAGGAATCACAGGAGAATAATCCCATCATATTGTTGCAGTTAGATACTCATCATCTGACCAGGGAAACAAGGCTGGAAAAACCTAGCTATGTATCTCAGCAAGGAATACAACAATACTGAAATAAAATAATCAATGCTACAAGGCTCAATTACTAGATGCTTGAATTTCTCAAAGACAACAGTGAATATCATTGTTTGGGTTAATACAATGATGTTCATCACAGGAGGATAACTCCAATCATGACACTGAAGCAGTTAATTGTTCATCACTTGATCTGCAGTGGAAGTGGGCAACAGAAGTGTTTAAATGTAGTGCAGACTCAAACAATGATACAAGTAGCAGCACTATGAGACAAGTGCCAAATTGGTAAAATTGTGCCATAAGACTGCAACAAAGGAGGCATGCAGAATTATTTGTGTTGAATACAAGAAACCAAAGAGCCATCGAAAACAGAACTTAGTAGACTGATGCTCAGTGCTCAGAACATGAAACATCTTCTCATTAATGCCAAGGCATCTCTGAAGTCTGACATGTGTATATAGTTTCAATGATTCATCATAGCTTTCATTAGTAAGTAACCAAAATCAGGGTTGAACGTATTACAAAAAAAGTGCATACAATGAGGTTTCTAAATGAGCGCAATACTCAAACATAAAACGCATTAACAGCAGCATAATATAACATGGTTCATAAGAATCACATGTTCTGAAGTACCAAAAAATCAGCAATTGGCACACTGGGATCAGATAGGAAAACATCGTTTTCAGTCAAGTATAATCAGAAACACGGACCAATGTTTTCTTCATCATTTCCCGCAGAAACAAACGCAGCAGCACATTAAGCAAAAAGCACATAAGCAGTAGCAGAATAATAAACAGATATGCATATAGACAAAGCTTAGCACGAAACCTACGACATATGTGACAACGTTCACAAGCTCATCCAGTTTTAAGTTCATAATAATAAAACATACCAAATCACTCTGTTTGACCATCTAGATATACGCAACACAGTATTGCAAACAGGGTAAAACAGCACAGGTTAACACTGAAACTGGCTAGATCTAGCAGCGGGGCAAACGGACGAAGAGAGAGGGGGAGAGGGGAAGCGGGGATGCCGATCTTACACTTGCGGATGCGGGCGGCGGGATAGCCGCAGGAGGAGCAGGTGCTCTTCTGGAGGTGGAAGCTGCGGCGGCCGCAGCGGATGCAGAGCGTGTGCGTCTTGTTCCGGCGCTTGCCGAAGCTGCCCGTACCCTTCCCCTGCGAGCCACAACAACTGCACGTTAGCGGGAGGGAGGTCGGTGGCGGAGGGGGAGGCGGCGGCGGGGGCGGCGCACACGTACCATTCCTTCCTTGCTCCTCGCGGCTAGGGTTCGAGGCGGAGGCGCGGCGCGGTCGGGTTGGAAGGAGTGGCGGCGTGGGAAAACCCTAGCGCTTTATAGCGGCGGACACACGCGCCGCTGGTCACTGGGCTTTTGGTCCGTAATTGGGCCGAGCTGGTGTCTTCGCCCTACCCTTCTTAGAATTTTTTTTATTAATAAACTTATTTTTTAAAAAAATTACAAAATTAGTCTTCGTTTTTAAAAAATTGCAGAAATAGGCTATCAGTCGCCCGTTGAAAGAGCGACGTGAGAGAATCGCCCGTTCAAAGGGCGACCAGGCCCACGTCGCCCGTTGAAAGGGCGACCTGGCCCACGTCGCCCGGCTAAAGGGCGACCAGGCTAGTCGCCCGGCCAAAGGGCGACCTGATGTTCGCCCGCCGACGGGCGACCTGGTTTTTTGGATTTTTTTTAAAATAATATTTATTTATTTGAAAATTTTAGAAAAAATTTCGGATTTTTTTTAAAATAATATTTATTTATTCGGAAATTTTAGAAAAAATATCGAAGTCAGAGAAATAGCAAAAATAATACGCAGTCATGCAATGGGCGTGTGAAAACGCCGTTGTCGTGTGCTCGCCCAAGCTTAATAGATGAAAAAAATACAACAGTGAAACATTAATTAAGTTCTAAAAACTAAAATAGTATCAGTACAATATCATAGAAAACAACATCGGCGGCAAATCATAACTAATATCGTCCACGCTTAGGTGCAACACCCCTAATCGTGCCAGGTTTTGGTGCTTTGCGGCCCGCTCGCACATGGCCGGTTGAGTAAGTAAGCGGCGAAGGAGGAACTATAACACGTGCAGGACGGCCTCCAGCAGCAGCTGGTGTCGCGTACTCGTCCTGTGAGGGCTGTGTCTGTGGTGGTGCTTCACGTAACTGCGATGACGCAAGTACGTCCGCCGGCTCCTGCTCCAGGTAACTGTCAAGGTCGAAGGGTGACGGGGATCGCTGACGAAAAGTGTCAGCGTGCTCAGAGATGTCCGATCCCTCGTAGTCGTAACGGGTCGTTGAAAGTCCCTAGTTTGGTTTTGGGAATTGATAAGACCTAAGGATTAACCTTGTTTCTAAGTGGATGATTTAGAGAAAGGTAGTCCATGTCAAGTGGAGCTCAATGTTGAGGCATGACATGAAGTTATGCAACCTAAGCATGGTGAAGATCAAGATGGGCTTGGCTCGATGGATCGGTTGGAAGTGTGAAGGGCAAGTTGAGGCTTCGAAGCGAAGGACCGTGCGACGGTGAAGCTTGGGCATGACTTGGCGCCGATGGACCGACCAACGATGAAGAGCAAGTAATATCAAGATCGATGGACCAAGACCGTTGCATGATGACATGGAGTGTCACGTATCATGTAAAGGCTTGGCGGTTGAAGGATCGACAAAATGGGCTCAAGGCAAAGGTATAACCTATAGGGCCATTTTGTTCTTTGCACTCAAGACACCATAGAGGGTGTGAGTGGTTTAGGATCGATAGCCGAACTATGAAGAGGGGAGATCTTAGGTAATTCGGTTCATGAGTGCCACTAGGTCCATCATTTTATGTGATTGCATTTAGGATCTAGTGTGCGATGAAAGTCCTTTAAAAATGCTTTTGAAAAATGCTAACACACATGCACATGGAGATGTCACTTGGTGGTGTTAGCACATTTGCAAAGGCGGCGGTATGATTGTAAGGTTGAGTTGGGTTTGGTAACCGCTCATCCTCCCTCCGAGCTTGTGAGGGGGGATTCGGCGCTTTCGGGAAAATGAGAGAGATATTTTCTATTGCGTCGGATGCAAATTCGTTGGAGAAAAGAGGGCGTCGTCGCGGGATTGAGAATGCTCATATTCTAAGCGTCAGACGCTGAGCGCCGGACGCTGGCCCAGCGTCCGGACGCTACACAGAGAGTACCGGTTGAGAGACAGAGCACCGGACGCTGCGCCGGACGCTTGCGCCGGACGCCGGCTCGGCACTATTCAGCGTCCGACGCTCGTGAGAAATGAAGGCCGAGGTTTCAGCGCGTGTGAAGCGCCGGACGCCAGGGTGTGCGTCCGGACGCTACTCAGAGAGGGTCGTAGAGCAGTTGGTGTCACCGGACGCTGGCCGCCGGACGCCGAGGGGTACCGCCGAACGCTGATGTGTCGTGGGAGTCGACCGTTGGAGGCTGAGCGGCAGAGGCGCCGGACGGCAGAGGCTGAGCGGCAGAGGCGCTAGCGGCAGACGCGTCCGGCGTGTGTAATCGAGCCGCCCGAGGGGCAACGGCTAGTTTCAAAGGATGGGGTTATAAATAGAAGGTGGCCGGCCCGTGTGGAGGTCTCTTGGCTTTTCTAACACTCTTGTGCATCCTTTGAGCTAAAGCATCTCCCTCCTACTCATCTCCCTTGCTTGATTGCTAATCTAGAGTGAGATTGAGTGATTCGAAGTGCATTGCATGAGTTGATTCATCTAGTGGCACTTGCGAGTCATTTTGCCGGTGATTTCTTGTTACTCTTGGAGAGTACCGCTCCTAGCCGGCTTGGAGGTTGTTTGGAGGCGTTGGGAAGAGTTGGTGATTGTTCTTGCCCACCTCCGGTGATTGTTTTGTAAGAGGTTCTTGTGCTTGTCCTCGGTGGAGTGCCAAAAGCAACTCTAGTGGAATGCGCGTGTCATTGAGTTACCACGCTTGAGAGTGGTGTCTTGCGGTTCCCTTGCGGGGGGAGTGCCTTGCGGGGCAAGTGACTTGAGGGTCACACCGAGGATCC
>CM041629.1:22450584-22471170 GCA_023333625.1 Bothriochloa decipiens
AAATTGTACTCCATTTTTGCTCATAAGCATGTACCCTAAATGGACAGTCCGAAAACACACATTTAACATCATATACTTTCTTATTGGACTTAACAACTACAAAAGACCACTTCATTGACAGAGACCAATACTTCATGGCACTCATCACTTTATCTTTGCCTTTGTACATAGCTCTCTCTGCTAGTTCATTCTCATGATATTCCCACGGCACAGAATTTCCTTCGTTGATCATCAAATTCTTCGAACTGTTACTATTCCACTCCAGTGGGACAGGAATTTCATTCTCATCTTCAGATGAGTCAGTTTCAGATATATTCTCATTCTCCATATCTTCCATCGCCATCTCTTGAACTATATGCTCTATGCGCTCTCCTTCGTCCGCTTCACCCGTCGGTACCATAGATGACAGGTGATGATCACTCTCTTTATTATCTTTCTCATTATCATTGTGATTGTCATGGCTCGGACCTCCTTCTTCTTCTACACCGTGTACCTCATGAACCTCCTTCGTATATGCCTGAGCAAGAAGGACTAGAGGCCACCCACGTTCTACAGCTTTGTTGACGTATTTTCTCCATGTTGATGTTGCATTAAGCGGTACTAACTCCCAAAAAGTGCCCTCCCGAGCACGACTAACGATACCCATGACCTTAACATCATGTTGGTTGCTGTCAAGCCCAAATATTCGCATCAACCAATTCTGCACACCACTAATTGTTCTCTCATTTGCCCTAGACACCCATCTACTTACTGAGGCAAATCTTGACAGATCAACCCCGAGTACACCTTGAATAATTTCTCCTTCTCCATAATAAATTTGAAATCCTAACTTCTCCGACATCTGTGTAATCTAAAAATTTCAGCTAAAATACCTTTTCACTAATATATTACTAATATTATTTCAACTATAACTATTTAATTTAACAATATATATAAAATAGGAATATAAGTAATACTACCGAAATATAATATTAATCGCTCAACTGCTTATTACATTATCTAACAATTAATATAACACACATTAAATAATTATATATAAAATTATTTTTTTACTTACCGAAAATTTTCCTCTTCCTCTCTTCTTCCTCTTCCTCTTCCTCTTCTTCTTCTTCTTCTCTTCCTCTTCTCTTCTCTCTTCTCTTCTCTTCTCTTCTCTTCTCTTCCCTCTCCTTCTCTTCTCTTCTCTTCTCTTCTTCCGCGCCAGCCGGCAGCGGTCGGCTGCCTTATATAAAGCCGCCACGTCGCCCCGTGTTCGGGCGACAGGGGCCATAGTCGCCCGCTGGTCGGGCGACGTGGGGCCCGCCATGCCACGTGCACGGCCAAGTCGCCCCCTGGTCGGGCGACATGGGCCACGTCGCCCATCGGCCGGGCGACGAGCTCCACGTCGCCCATCGGCCGGGCGACGAGCTCCACGTCGCCTGTTGGTCGTGCGACATGGCCCAGGTAGCCCGCCAGTCGGGCGACAAGGCCCATATTCGCCCTTCCAACGGGCGACTGGTGGCCTATCCCTGCAATTTTTTGAAAACGGAGACTAATTTTGTAATTTTTTTAAAAATAAGTTTATTAATAAAAAAATTCACCCTTCTTACATGTGGCTTTTGACCACCCGGTGGATTGGGCCCCCAGCAGTGACGGCTGCTGTTCACAATCTGAAACTGGCGCGGTGTTAAATTGTGCATTTTAGCTATTTTTAAAACTCCCCTAGAAGAAAAAAGTATTTTTGAAACTATAAATAGACCCTTCAGGTAAAAATAGACCTAAATTACAGAATTAAATAATAAAAAGTCTATGTAAGTTACACTCAAGCTTGCCACACTAGCCCCAACGTGGCATGGCCTTGTCAAGCCTTAGCTAGGTCATTTAGCGTCGACTCTCATGCCTCGGTGTTCAATTGCTATATGCAAGGTCTGGGCACTAAAAATGTGAGTTCATTGGAATTTTGACATAGTCACATTTGAAGTATCTTAAATTGTATACAAACATACTCAAACTAGTAATTAATAAGTATGTACCCATTAGTAGGGTGGTTTATTAAGGATGAGAGTAGATATACCTACTAGAAGTATGAAAAAAATCCCCACTGCAACATTTTCAATAAACCACCTCACGTGTGAGTGCATGAGTTCTCATTGTATATATACTATTTAGAGTTATGAGCTTTCAATAGTTATTATAAACCCTAACCATAATCCACACGATATGGTTGGATGGCACCGTACCAATCGCTAGGATCACCTCCCTCCCTCTGCCCCAAGACCAATACCACCATCAATATCTGTATTCACGAGTTTTTTTTTGCAAAGCATAGAAACATCAATGCATACGACCAGTGGAATAACTCGGGTGTTGTTGCTACTTCATTACTAGCTCTATATTCCTCTTTGTCAATAATTTTGGCTAGGATTTAGTGGATGGTAGTGGGTTTAAGATTATAAGGAGTTGTGTCATGCTAATGTTAGTGAATCTTATGCATGGTTGTTCTCCATTCGATCATCCACATGATCGATCTGCTCTATCAACTACATGCTTATTTTGCTGAAAAGACATGCTAAAAGTATTGTTCGCTGACTTGTTGTGAAATTGAATGATAACATCATTAAGGGACTAACATATTTCATGTGAACTAGCAGGTAATTAGTCACATCTATGCACTATTGTATTTGAGCCTCAAATACAACGAATAGCCAACTAGCAAGACCCGCATATGCTCTACCCCCAACCCGACTGCGCTTTATTTATAGCGGGCGACGCACGCAGCGCTGGCCACTGGGCTTTTGGTCCGTAAATGGGCCGACCGGGTGTCTTTGCCCTACACTTTACATAGCCTTTTAACCACCCGGTGGATTGGGCCCCCACCAGTGACAGCTGGCGTTCAAATTCTGAGACTGACGTGGTGTTAAATATTGCATTTTAGCTCTTCTTTTTAAACCCCCTCAAAAAAGCTCTTTAAAAAAAACTATTTTCAAAATACACCCTTGCAGCTTGTCGGATTAAAGTATAATGAAATTAAGAAAAAAATCACAATCTATTTACCTTGCTGAGCTCATTCAGCTACTCCATGGCATCTTTAGTAGAATTTCAGCATCAGTATCCCAGCTCCCTCCCAGATTTTTGCTGCGGATCTATGTGAAATTGTGAATTCACAAATCAGTTTACTATGCTTCTATTCATTCAGGCAGTACCTAAATTCTAAGCCCTTCACCCGCCTTGCAGCTCTCGCCTGTCTCTCCAGCGCGGCAACGCCCCCTCTGCTCCGCTGCGAGTGTACCTGCACTTGCTAGGTTTTGTGCCTGGCTTGCCTCAACCACCGCCACGGCGCCGCGTGTGCCTGGCGCAGGCTGGAGACGCTTGTGGCCGCCTGCACGGCGAGGGGACGCCATGCCGGTGCTTCTTGGCCAGCGTTCCAGCGCTCCCTTCTTCGCGTGCGGCGACGGGCTCCGGTGCAGAAACGACGTCACCGCGCCTCTGTCGGCCTCCGCTCCTCGGTTTGCCCAGCGTCACTTGCAGAGCGCGCACCTCAAGCATGGGTAGTCAGAGTACCCGGACCCGGAAGTATGGCACCGACATAGTAGTAATAACAAAGAATTTCAAAGCTGGGTGTCGTGTCACGTGTTTCATGTGCTGCGGGCGTACGTCTTCCGCGTGTTATTTGTTGTGCCACGTGTCCTTCATCTAAGTAATCTAACATGGGGGGCCATCTCGTCAAGCAGCTGCTGGAGCACCCGGACGACGACGAGCTGTGCAGGACCATGGTGGACGTCTGGACGCGCAGCACGACGGACGCCAGCGGCGTCCTCGTCAACACGTTCGAGTCGCTGGAGAGCCCGGCCGTGCAGGCGCTGAGGGATCGCCGGTGCATCCCGGAACGCGTGCTGCCCCCCGGGTCTATTGCGTGGGGCCGCTGTCCATCGGCTGCGGCGACGCCGCGGGCGCAGCGGCGGACCAAGAGAGCGCGGCGGCGGAGAGGCGGCACGAGTGCCTCGCGTGGCTCGACGCGCAGCCGGAGAAGAGCGTCGTGTTCCTCTGCTTCGGAAGCAGGTGCGCGCTCTCGGCTGAGCAGCTAAGGGACGTCTTCGCTGGCCTTGATAGGTCTGGACAGAGCGGTTCCTGTGGGCCGTACGGACGCCGCTGGCCGGCACCGACGACGACGGTTTGGAGAGTCTGGACACGCTCTTTCCAGAGGGGTTCTTGGAGCGGACCAAGGACCGGGGCCTCGTCGTGCGGTCATGGGCGCCGCAGGTTGACATGCTGCGCCACCCGTCGACGGGCGCGTTCGTGACACACTGTGGATGGAACTCGGGAGCAGCTGTGCTGTGCTGGCCGTTCTACGCGGAGCAGCTGATGAACAAGGTGTTCATAACCGAGGGCATGGGCGTTGGGGTACGTGGAGATGGAGGGGTACAGGGCAGGCTTCGTCAAATCCCAGGAGGTGGAGGCCAAGGTGAGTGAGGCTGGTCATGGAATCTGAGGAGGGAAGCCGCATCAGGGTCCGAGCGGCAGCACTCAAGAAAGAAGCAACAGCAGCGATGCAGATCGACGTCTCATCACAGACCTCGTTTGCCAGGTTCTTGTTTGATGCCAAGAATCTGCACGAACAGCTTGGCTAGTGAATAGTGATCGGCTTCAAATTATTATTAAGGCCTGCGAGCAAATTTTCTTTTAGCAAAAAAAAAAATATTATTAAGGCCTCGTGGTCATGATGGCTAGCATTTGGAAGCAACGCGGTCAAATGACGTGCAAGATTCTATAGAGAATTTCTTCCATTCGTTGCCCCCTCGAAAAATATGAATTTCCTTAGTTGCCATTCATCTATATTTTGTGTTCATTCCGTTAATTCGGTTGAATGGGCCGCAAACACCGACGTGTTTCCGGTATCCACCGAGGAGACACCAGCAGTGCGGGCGAATGCACCGCGAGGCAGCACCGAGGACGCGGCAAAGCGAGTTGAAGTTGAAGGTCGAGGGCGGGGATGGCAGCGAGCGGCGCACGGGAACGGGACCGCGGACAGGGCCAGCAGCGGCTGTCGAGCGGCGCCGCAGCCGGCTCACGGCAAGGCTGGGCGACACGGGCAGACTTGATGTGGCTGATCAGTGGCTCGGGCAGACTTCGTGCGGGGCCGCGAGTTGGGTGCTCACGTGTAGAACCAACCACGGAACGAAAAAAAGGCACGACGTGAAGAGGGAAACACCAAAAAAATTTTTGATGGTAGTGAGGGAATTTTGATGGCAATGAAAGAAGTTTTAGTGGTAATGAAGGAATTCTATAGTGCAAAATTCGCTGTGAGTAGACAGGTATGGTGAAAATGATAAAAATGTCAAAATATTGAAAATGTGTTGCAAATGCAAAAATGGTTCCCAATTTTGAAACATCGGCTAAACAAATTCCCAAAAGAAGATTCGTTATTGCAAAAAAGGAAGTATAAAAATTCAATGTTCAACAGTAACAGAATCAGTAGTAGTACTGCGGTTAAAAAAAAACAGAAGATTCCGTCGTAGTCTATCTCAATTCCATCTAGGCTGAGCTTTGCCAAACGGCGAAATAAGCATCCACGGAATACTGCTAGCACCTGGATCTCGGCCAGGATCATGAAAATATTTCTAAATGCAGCATATGTACTACTAGTAATTATATGATCATTATTGATTAGACGACACACGAGAGAGATCGAGTTCGATCACGATGACCAACTCGATCTGTTTTTGACTTGACAGGACAACTAATTATTAAATAAATAAATAAATACACTGAACATGTAAATAGGATGCACGCCATGATGGATGATGAATCATTGCGTCTTCGATCATGGAGATGAAAATTTTCCCATAGCAAGACCTGAGAAGATGCGAGGTAGAAAATATTATTACCATGCATGGTGAGCTCAATTAGTTTGCACAAATACATATAATTAAGATATATAATATAATAAAACTAAATCAATAATGTAAACACATAGGCACGCATGTCGGCACGTGATGTGTAAGGTGTGCACGCATGTTAATTAAAGGCAGAATGTAAACTTACCTTGAGTGCAGAAGCTCATGTAAGGTAAGACAGGGTAAACCCAGCTTTGGCTTTATCTTACTCAGCTGCCTTGACTTGAGGTCAAATGCGAAGACGCCCTCATTATCTCTGATGTATATGCTGATGAAAATAGTATTTGTGCCCTCGGCGAATCTAATCGCGTCGAATGGATATTCATTTGGGGGCACGATCCGTCGCTGATGCATGGGGTCCGGGAGCAATGCATCAAGCTCAACAATCCTATGTTGTTCCCATGCTGCGGCACCGCTAATACCTACCACCATTAGCATTGCCGCCAGCAGCTTGCCGTCGGGACCACATGTAGATGCCGTTCCTCGGGTCATAAGAATAGGCAACGAATCCTAGCTCTCCATGAGCTGCCTCGATGGGAACAGGCTCAACCACGGGCGGTGTGTCTTTGACAAGGGATAGCCTATGCTTGCCCAAGTCATATCTGAGGATGCTTCGGTCACACCGAAGAGTGAAATATAACGTGTCCCCAGTAGCAAGGCTGGGCAGTCTCCACTGAATAACGTAGCGCTTGCCATTGATAAGGGGGGCTGGAGCGCTCCATGCACTCGTTTGTGACGAGTACACACTCGCGCAATAGGTGCACGTTAGCTTCCTGCGCACCATGGACAACGCGTGTCTCCACGAAGACGACGAGGAAGGGACAACCGCCATGGCAATCGATGTGGTCGCATCCATCCACGGCGCACATCACAGCCGCAGCCCAAGAACAGCGCAATAGGCATCCTCAAGCGGTCCTGGCTACCAGTGACGGGGTCCCACACGATCAATGCCTCCCAATCGTCGTCGCGAGAGTGGATTAGCACGCGCCCATGACGGCAGTCAAGGGCCCAGATAGAGTTGTTCGTCGGTGTCGGTGGAGAGAAGCTAGAGGTTGGGACGAATCGAGGGCCCAGACTCACGCCCAAGCCGGCGATGTGGATGTAGCCCAGCAGGGGAGGTGTCTCGTGGAACCGGCGGTAGCGGCGGAGGAAGCCACCAGCACCGAGGATGATGCGACGCCAGGCCTTACAAACGAGAGCGCCACGTACGAGGAAAGCTGGCTCGTCCGGTGGAACGCGGAGGAAGATCGCTTCCACGAGGTCCTCAGGCAGCGCCGCCATGCCCATCGCCCTAGCTTGTTTGTTTTCTTGCGATTGATCAGATTGGATCCGAATATCCGATATTATATATGATGATGGAAAACGGGACGATCGGCGCCGTTGGCGGGCCACCGGGCGATTAAAAGGTCATGCTGCAGTCGGTTCCGGACGCGAGCATGTTGGCCTGAGTGGTGGGGTCCTCCGCACGCGGTCCGGGAGGCAACGAAAACGTGTCCGCGTCACGTCTCAACACTGCCTGCTGAAACGAAGTGGATGGCTCTGGGACGCGCGGCGTCGTGTTGCACCGTACCGGTGCCCCCAGGCGGAAGCCGTGTGCAGCAGCATCGGTTCCGCCAAGAGCCACCCAAATCAGGATCCGTTACTCCTAAAAAAAACCAACGGAGGATCTGTTCTCAAATCGAAAAAGAAAAAAATTAAAAAAAAAAGACCCAAGGCAGGATCCAGGTGCACCAGCCCATGTCAGCTGCACACTTCTTCGAGCCCATGTTCACCTTCCACCGCACGACTTCCGAGTCGCTGCTCACGCTCCAAGGCGCGTCTACTGACTTGGCGCTCATCCACCGCCGCCCGCCTTCAGACGCTGCGCTCTCCCTCCACCGCGCGCCTCCCAATTCATCGTCGGCTCCACAGCGCGTCCGCCTACCTCAGGATCTGGAGTACTGCATTCTGCTGCGCTTGGACCCCGACGAGCCGAGGCTTCTAGTCCGCCTGTGGGTGGTCTGCCGCGATTGGAGTCGGCTTCTGGCTGGTGATGAGTTTCTCCGCAGGTACGGTTCCAAACAAACCCAGATTCCGTTCTCATCATCAATTATCGTCGCGAATTAGATCTGTTCATCGATTACTCGCTGATATCGTCGCGAATTCGATCTGTTGGTGTAATTTGATTTGCAGGTATCGGGCTTTCCATGGACTCCCTTCGCTGATGGGCTACATGTTCGACGCTGTTGGGCAAGATGAGAGGGATGTCGCCCGCTTCGTACCAACCACTGGCTTCTCCCCGGCTACCCTCGACCACATGGACGTCGCCGTCTTGGACATTCGCCATGGCCGAGTACTATTCCATAACATGTTCACAGAGGAGCTTAATCCGCAGATGACAGTATGGGATCCCATCTCCAATGCAAGGCAAGTATTCCCCTTCCCGGACATCCCGTTTGATACCTGGAATGCTACAGTTATGTGCGGCGATCCGACATGCAATCACTCGGATTGCCGGGAAGGGCGCTTCTGTGTAGCATTTCTTGGATCTGACAGAGGCACGGTGCGGGCTGCGCTGTATTCCTCGGAGACCAGTGAGTGGGGGAGGATGGTGGGCCTTGACACCACGCATCTTCAGCCATCCGTCCGCGTTGGTAAACAGTCGCATATACATGCTGTCGCGAATGAGCAACGGAGTCATAGTGGAATATGACTTCACAGTGTCTAATATCTCTTTGGTCAGTCCCCCGTCAGATGAAACTGGCGAGCCACGCCACGATGACTTTGTGCTTCTTCCGTCTGGCAACACTGATCTGCATTTGGCTGCTTTGGATGAGTCATCAGTCTTCGTTTGGGATCTGAATCTGATTGATATGGCAGCATTTGGCTCAAGCTGGACGCCCTTAAGATGGATCGATTTATTGTCTAGGACACCATTTGATGTTGCCAATTCTGTACACATGTCGATTGTGGGGCTGGGAGCAGAACTGGGCACCATTTACTTCAGCACTGGCAGCCTGAGTCTCCAGTCTTCATCTTATGTCGGGCCAAATCTTGGAGCTCAGAGACATGGATGGATGGGGCCACACCCTCATAGCCTACATCACTTTCAATCCAGCAGAGTTCGCTGGCGAAAGAGCTCTCCCATGAGGTTTTGTGACTTAGGTATGGCAACATATAATTCTCACAGATTTGTCACATCTGCTTTGTTCTTGCTCCTTCATTCTTACTGCTGTTCCATGTTGTTCGAATTTTGCAGCTGACTACTCTACCTAGAAGGAAATATCACAGTTCTGTTCGTCTTGCGGAGTCCGCTTGCTTGGAGTACACAGCAACATCGTTCGTCTTGCGGAGTTTGCTTTTCGTTTTTTCCACTTTGCTTTTGTTCATTCTACGCAGTTTAAAGAGACACCAGCAGTAGTTATTGATGTTTTGGATCTTGATACCTGTTACCAGTAGCCTGTTGGAGTTGTAAACTGGTCTGGAAACCAGCAGTCCATTGAGAAACAGTTGTGCTGCTCCTATATTTTTCTATAAATATATATTTTTAGTAGACAGAGTCTTTGCGAGTTGACCAATGAATGTCCTCCTTTAGCATCCTTCAATCATTTCCAAAGGTAATTGCAGCGTAGATAATCAAATTTGTTTCACTGCTCAGTTAGAGAAGGGGCAGATACCGGATAGGTCTTCCTAGTTCACTATAAGTATCACTCTGGATGTTATTGTGTACCAAATGAGACATCAGGTCCATCCAGCGCTGTCCAAAGCCAATTCTTTGCAGGGCCTCAAGTAGGTAATTCCATCTGACACTGTCAATAGCCTTTGCTATGTCCAATGTTAGCATCGATATTTTGCATTTGCGAAAATGTTTAATGGCTCCTTAGATGTACAGGAAGTTATCATGGATGCTTGTCACTTTTGTGAAAGCATTTTGGCTTTTGTGAGACCAATTTGTCAAAGTATTGGGTCAGACGGTTTGCCATGAGCATTCCAACTATTTTTGCTGCATTATGCATCAGACTTAGACTGTTTATTGCTTCCTGATTGTTAGGGATGAGTGAGATTTTTGCAGTGTTCAGAGATTTTAGTGACAACCTCTGAGGTTGAAAATGTCATTCAGTGCAGCGATCAGGTCACTTTGATGATACTCCAGCAGTGTTTATGGAGCAAACCGTTAACTTGTTCAGTCAGCTTTGTATATTACAGGTCCTGTTCTGCTGGTGAATCTATTACAGCTTTGTATATTTCTTGTTCAGTTAATGGGTAGCCAAGGTGCTGTAGATTGTGTGCCTGATAACCCCAGTATGCAGGACAGCAAGGAGCAGTGTGACTGGATCAATTTGGCCTTAGCTTCCTGGTTTGTGAAAACTGGGGCGTAGTGGGCTTTGGAGTAATTTTTTCCTCTTTGGCCACTAGCTCTGAGATGGAATAACTTGGTGCGATCTTTGTCTGATCGCAATCTTCCTCAGGCATTTAGATTGTGCTTAGCAAGTTTCTTCAGCTTTAGTTCTTGCACTGGGTCTATGCTCTTGTGCTTTGTCCAAGCGAAAAATGGTTTCTTGTGCTAAGTGTGATTGTTGTTTTAGTGTGCAGGTCAAAGTTCTGTTCTACTTTATCTCTCGCACAATGTCCATAAAACCATGCTTTCGTGAGCTAGATATGATAATCGTATAATTCTTATAAACATATAATATACAGCTTACCTGTGTGTTATTATCTTGATTGTGCTGATACTCCCGAATTCGGCGCTCTTGTTGACATTAGCTTCTGCTGCTGTCTGAAATATTGGTGTATGTGTGTGAAAGGTCAATAATGTTATTATCTTGATTGTGCTGATACTCCCGAATTCGGCACTCTTGTTAACATTTTCTTCTAGTTGTTTGAATTCATGGTGGATGTGTTTGAAGGATAAAATTTGGTTGCTAATGATCACGGTCAAATTAAATCTCCGAAAGCTGTAATCATATTTCGCTGAACATTTTTTCTTCGACGAGAACCTTTTCATATACGCAATTCAATTCAATTATCTGAAGTCCGATTGTATGGAGAGCGGCCAAGAAGCGCCAACATCAGAAGGTGAGACGGCACGCGATTGGCGCGTCATTGCATCAGCGGCTGTGTCAGTGTGCCTGTGCGCGAGTGTGCTGTGCCTGTGCGTGACTGCGGCTGAGATGGCGCTGCACAAGCATGCAAGTCATGTGCAGTGAACCTTTTCTATACGGGAATGAAAATTGCATTTGCATGCATGCTTGTCCACTAGACTACGATGCAGCTTATTGTTTTTTTTTCCAGAGCTCAACTTCAGAGATAGCAGGGTACGAATCAAAATCCTACCCTGGTTTTTGGCACACCATTTTCCTACTCTAGTCTGTATCTGTACGCCTAACGTAAGTCTACTCTAGTGCATCACCTGACACGGCGGGAGAAGGAATGAGTCATGAATGTCATGTGCATTACTCAAGTTTTAGTCTTTTCTTTCTGCTTGTGGTTTGCACAAATAGATAGAGCTCATTCTGCTGTTAATGATGCAAATGCAATGGCGACAGCGAAGGAGATGCTTGTCGTGGCCGGCTGGCATTGGCACGCGAGCTGTTCGACGTTTTGATGCAGAATTGCATAGGCGCAAAGGAGGACTTGCTTCGTAGGCAGGCTGACATAGAGCGAGCGATTCACTTGATTACTTCACAACAGGAACAACAAAATGAAATGCACATGAATCCTCATGTGAAGATCATTCATTCGGCCAGAGACGCATTTCAGGAAATTTATTATAATAAATTTCCTGAAATGTGTCTTCACATGAAATCCTCATGTGAAGATTCAAACTGCCGATGAATCCTTTTATTACAAGCAAAGCAAGCACTGGAGACGGCAGACCAGCTAGACCAAAATCAGCTTCAAGCCACATTTTGCGTCTGACCAGAAGCGAGATGGCCAGCGACTGACGCGAATCTCACTGGCATGGCATCAGCTTAAAGGCTGAGCTGGTGTGTTCTGAATCTTCTGCGGCTTGTCCTAACGTAATGTAATAGAACAACGGGACATGCCTGAGATGCAAGAGTCAAAGTCTGCATATGCTGGGCGCAAGTGTTGTTTCAACTGAATTTGACACTCGAGCATTTATATAAGTAGCATACTGGAAAACACCCGAATGTGAAAAATCTCGACTACTTTGTGTGTTGCAGGCAGCTTTGGCACCCGAATTTTCTACTACTCGTTAGCTAGATTGATGAAATCCAATGATTTGAGATTAATATTTTGCAGCACATATTAGATAAGAGAAACCAAGTAGCTAGCACACGTTTTGAGGAGTCCTATCTAAGTACATCAGACAAGAAATAAAGCTGAGAAATGAACAAACCCACTAAAATTCCAAAGGAACAAGAAGAAATGGATAAAAGAAAATTTCATCTCAAAAAGGCAAACTTCCAAAAATGTTTCTATGGATTACAAACTTCAGATTTTCCTCCCCCAGGACCAGGAGGAACCCAGATTCCAGGAGGGACCGCTCCTTTTGCTCCCGAAGCCGGCCGACCGACCGACCGATCGAAACGTGGGCGACCGAAGCGACGCACGCCGTCTCTCAATAAACACGTCGCCGTCACGGCTCGAGCAGGCCTCCACGCCACGCCTTCGGATCCGCAGCGCGGTCCCTGGCCGTGTCGCTCGCGGTCTGTGACTCCATGGCTGGATCAACGACGATGATCGGCGGCGGCGCCAATGCTGGGTCCGGCCTGGGGCTGGGGCCCCACATCCCTCTACAGGGCCTCCCAGTGTTGGGCTCCATCCCTTCCCTGTCCTCTGGTGTCTGCATGCGGCCGGGATTCCTTCAGATGCCTGGTTTGGGACGTCGACGGCCGTGCCCGAGAAGCCGGGTTGGAGTACGGCGACCGCGAGGAGGTGGGCCCGCCGGTGATGGTGGGGCGGCACCCCGACCGCCGCGTGCTCGTCGACCACCCCAGCGTCAGCCGCTTCAACCTCGAGCTCCGGTGCCGACGCCGACAGAGGCTCATAACCGTCACCGACCTCTGCTCCGGTGAGACGCCAGCCGCTCTGTTTCGTTCTCCCCCTTCCTCCGCGTCCGCGTGTTGAGCTCGTGATCGCGGCGCTGGCGCGATTGCTCGAATTCGTTTCAGTTGATCCGTGCTTGTTCAAATGTGGCGTATGGTATTTGGGGATCTCACTAGGACTTTAACACCCACTTGGATCATTTCGAGATGGGATCAACGCTGCCTTAATCCATTGCGGATTCAGGTTCAGATTTTTTTTTTTCCTCATCGAAATTTCCTATAGAATTGTAGTGTCGCAGTCTTCCAATTTCGATTGAAACCACGTGGAAGCTAACTTGGCGTTTCCCCGTCGTTGGGGTCTTCATTTGATGCAGTGCACGGGACATGGGTGTCGGAGCGACGGATCCCACCCAACATGCCGGTGGATCTGGCCACCGGTGACACACTACGCCTCTGGGCTCTCAATATAGGCTGCTCTGGCTATCGCTGCGCGAGGAGGACAAAGAGGATCCCCATGTTAAGGTAGCAACTGCCTTAGTCTCGTTCATATGCTCGTACAGTAAGTGTCTAAGTGTTTGATTAAAGGAAAATGTCTAGATAACCCCCTCACCTTTCATGCCTGGTTAGTGCCTGGGCACAGGGATTCAGTGGATATGGAGACCCATCAGGTTTGTTCACAGCAAAACTGTATTGCTGAATACCAGAAACATTGTATGAAATGCTTATCAGTATCATTAGAGCTGCAATACATGTTTGTTGATTTGATAGCCAGAAACTGCAAAGTGGCTACTGATGTAGTTTTTGTTTTTTTTGGTATTATATGGTTATGTATGATCTTCTTTGCATCTAAGTAACGGACCTGCTAGTTTGCAAATTCAGTTGCAGCAATTTGGATTGCCTCAATTGTTTCCAATATTTGATATGTTGACTAGTTCTCCACCGTAGTAATCCTTGTATGCATACTCTATGAATATATAGCACCTTATTTTCACATCCACTCTGTGCTACAGGATTTCCTACATGCAACTTGAACTAGATTTGTTCTGTTAATCGTCACTGTTCAATCAACATTCTCTTCTTAGTTGTTTACTGCACTGAATCACCGATGCTCCCATTTCATGGTACCCAGTTGCCTAATTCCTATAAATATTATCAACTCTTTCCCATGCCTTGTCAATGCTGCATGCCTGCCTAGTGTTCAATTTGATTGAAAAATAATTCTGTTGCCTAAATGAAATTTGTCATGCTGTACTGCTGTAGATTTGTTATTATTTGGGTACTTCATGCCAGTTGAAATACATTGTGCATGTGCATAGAGTCATAGAATAAGTGTGAACCTCTATTTGGTACATATTATTTTCTAATTTCTATTGTACTAAGTTAAATTTCTCTGAGATGACAGTCCAGTTGTTTGTTTGCTTAGTTTGACAAATGGTTATTTATATAAATTCTTCTGGGGGTGTTTTACCCCTGAGTTTTTTCCTTAGCTTGACAAATGATTTTTTCAGTGGTAGGTGTGCCTAATTTTCAGCTCGTATCAAGCAACCATTTGTGCACATATGAATTCGCTTGTTGTATTTCACAAGTTAAACACTCTGTTATTGCATTTATTTTGTATGTTCAAGTCAAAGCATATCAACACTTAAATATGCTAACCATTATAGAAAACCAAAATTTGTGACCTTAATTTAGTGTAAACCAAGTCAACTATAAATTGCATCAGCACAAACCATGTGATGACCTGACAATATATATCTGCTAGAATGAGTGATTGTATTGATTGGATTGATTGGTTAGGGGTGAACCCCTTGGGTACATATATATGGGCATATGGTGCCTAACCCTAACCCTAATGGGCCTTGCCCTACATGGGCTGACCTGGGCCTGGTGACACACACACACATACACTCCAACATCCCCCCGCAGTCACAACGGGGGCGAACACACGATGAGACTGGAAAACTAGAGAGCAAAGCCGAAGCGATGACATCCCCCCGCAGTCGCAACTGTGTCGCGGACGTTGTGGCTGGAGCGAAGAAGTGGAGGATAGCCCTTGTTGCCGAAGTAGTCGAGGTTGAGGTTGTCGTGGTCGTAGCCGAGGTAGAAGGTGCCGAGTCGAGGTACCAGCGAAGGCGGTCGAGAACGAAGTCGCAGCTCCGTGTCGTCGTGGTCGCGGGACGATGAGCCGAGCCATGCGGCGCATACGGCAGCCAGGCCATGGCAACGCACCCGGATACCTCGGAGGCCGCGCTCAGAGCAGGGGTGGCGGAGAAGTCGAGGTCCGCGCTCAGATCAGGGGTGGCGGAGAGGGAGAAGTGGGGTGGCGGCTTTCTAGCCCGCCCTCGTAGAAGTCCCGCGCTCAGAGAAGGGGTGGCGGGGAGGGGGACGTTGTCCGCGGGTAGACGACGACGGGCGCAGACTCGGACAGAGAGCTTGCTTGACGACGACCGGCGGTGAGTGGCACCACCATCGGAAAAGACGACAGCACCGGCGGTGAAGGCAGACCGCGAGCGTCGCCGCTGCAGCCGGAAGGGCGCAGCAGCAACCTCGTCCTCGAGGTTGTCGACTGAAAGCATCTAGGCCCCTTAATGTGGTTTCGATGATTGATGACAATATTTACCATAACTAACGTGTGTTTTGCAGAAACATTGGTAAGTTAAGTTATGGTGATGGATACCGTGGGCAATACGGGTTTCATGCTCCCTTGACGATGGAAATCGTTTCGGTTTTCAAAGGATGGACGACAAGGTCAAGAATGGTTAGTTCCGATCGTCCATGGTGTTGGGTAACGTCGGATTAGTCGTTAGGACTTTGTTTTTCCTTTGGCCGTACTATTAAGGGGGGTGCAAACGGGTAGCTTGACCTAGATAAGTCTAATGGTTTAGGTGTGATGCACACTTGTGAAACTTAGCACTAGGTAACTACAAAAAGGCCCTAAGGTACGTTGGAGTTAAAGCCGTTCACAAAGATCGTCGAATTCGAAGTAGAACGGTTGTTTTAGCTGCACCGGACGCTGGATCGAATAGGACCGGACGCGTCCGGTCTATTCATTTGCGTGTGCAGCAGAGTGTTTGAACGCACCGGACGCTGGGACAGTGAGTCCGGTGGTAAGCACCAGACGCGTCTGGTGCAACGCCGAAAATGATAACGGACCGGACGCCGGCCCGGACGCGTCCGGTGCTACACCAGACGCTGTCCAGAAGCTATATTTTCAGACCGAAACACCGGACGCGTCCGGTGTAACTCACCGGACGCGTTCGGTGGGTACGTAACGGCTAGCTGAGTTCGTTCGCGTATTTAAAAAATTGAACAGACCGGACGCGTCCGGTGACCTCGAAAATCGTGGTTTGGAAGGTAACGGTTGGATTTGGCCCGTGGGGCTATAAATACATCTCCTACCCCTCCATACCAGTTGTCTTGCCTATTTTCTTCAGCTGAACAACCTCTTTAGTGTCAAAAGAGAGCAAGAGCCCTAGTGAGGTGCTAGTGATTTGAGAATCCATTGATTAGCACTCATTAGTGATTCAAGAGTAGCAAGTGTGCATCCATCGTCTCATTAGGCTTTGCGAGGTCAAGTGAGAGCTTGTGCTTATTACTCTTGGTGATCGCCATCACCTAGACGGCTTGGTGGTGATTGGGAGTTTGGTGATCATCCGGCGGAGCTTGTGGATGGCCCAACTCGAGTTGTGAGCGGTTCCGGCGATTCACCGCGACGGAGTGTCAAAGAATCAGCCCGGAGAGAGCACTTGGTCCTTGCGCGGATCAAGGGGGAGCTATACCCTTGCGCGGGTGCTCCAACGAGGACTAGTGGAGAGTGGCGACTCTCCGATACCTCGGGAAAACATCGCCGTGTTCCTTGCCCCTTTACTTTCCGCATTTACTTTCTAGCATTTACATTTCCGCAATTTACATTCTTAGAATTGCCATGCTAGATTAGGATTGGAACTAGGGTGCAAAACTTTTCTCGGTACAATCCTTAGGAACACACATAGGCACATAGGGTGAAATGGGCTAATAGGTTTTAATTCCGCAAGAAATTTTAGAATTAGCCCAATTCACCCCCCCTCTTGGGCATCTTGATCCTTTCAAGTGGTATCAGAGCCGAGTTGCTCTAAATTAGGCTTAACCGCCTAGAGTAAAGATGTCTCATGGGGATGGACCACCGCCTATGTTCGAAGGCGATGATTTTCCTTATTGGAAAGTCCGGATGGAGTCTTATTTAGAAGCTCAACATGCTCTATGTCTTAGAACCGCCACCGAAGGTTTTCCAAAACCTAAGAAAGGCGTTCCTCTTACACCTAATGAGGAGGAGCAAGAAAAATGGAGTGCAAAAGCCAAAAATCACATATTTAGAGGCATTTGCAAAGATGTGTTTAACCGTGTGCGAAATCACAAAAACGCCCATGAACTATGGACGGAACTTTGTGCACTCCATGAGGGAACAAAGAGTGAGCGTGAGGAGCGCTATCATCTTGTTATGCGCAAATTAAATGCATTTGAAATGAAAACTAATGAAAGCGCCAATGAAATGTACTCACGTTTGAATATTCTTGTAGAGGAACTAAATGGACTTGGGCTAAATCAAATGTCGCCATCCGATGTTGGAAGGAAGATTCTTTGTGTTCTTCCCATTGAGAAGTATGGCCACATTGTCACCGTGCTTCACCAAGGAGATCTTTCCAATGCCACTCCAACACAAATATTGGGAAAGATCAATGCTCATGAGATGTACATGCACCTCACTCCCGAGAATGGTGCATCATCTAAAAAGAAGGACTTGGCCCTCAATGCTAGCCGTCAAAGAAAGGGCAAAGAAAAGATCTCCTATGACAATTCAAGTGATGGTGAAGTTGATGACTCAAATCTTGCTCTCATGGTCAAGCAAACCACCAAGATGATGAAAAAGCTAAACAAGAATGGCATCAAGTTTGATAGCAAGAAGAAAAAGTTCTTCACAAGTAGCAATAGAAAACCCATCTCCGAGATGGAGTGCTATAATTGCCACAAGCTTGGTCATCTTTCTCATCAATGCCCGGAGCCTCCAAGGAACAAGTACAAGAAGAAGGGCAAGAACAAGAAAGATGATACAAGTGATGATGATGATGAGCAAGAAAAGAACAAGAAAGAAAAGTTCCACAAGAAGGAGTATCACAAGAAGAAGAATGGAAGGGCTTATATTGTTGGTGATTGGCTCACCGATATTGAGTCTTCTTGTGGGTCATCCGATGATGACAGTGATGATGAGAAGGTTGCCGCCATAGGCATTGGTTCTTCACCGCCACCACAACCACTACCATTTTTCTCATCCTCTACACATTTTTGTCTTATGGGCAAAGGTGACCAGAAGGTAGATCCTAAACATGAGGATAGTGATAATGATAGTGATAGTGATAGTGAAGATGAATTTGAATCTCCTTCATATGATGAACTTGTGAAGTTGCTAAATAAGTACACTAAAATCATTATCAAGACAAGAGCTAAAAACGATGAACTTGATAGTAAAAATGCCTCTCTTATTGAAAAGTATGATAAATTAAAAGATACTAGTGATGAGCTAAATGAAAAATTTGATGTTGTATCTTCCAAGTTTAAAGAACTAAAAGCCTCTAAAAGGGAGCTAAAAGAAAACTATTATAAACTTGAGAAGAAATACAATGAGCTCAACACTAGCTATGATGCTTTAAAAGAGAAGTATACAACTATCAATATCAATCATGATAATTTTGTTGTTGCTTATGATATTCTTGCCGAAACACATGATGCTTCTAACAATGTTGTTAAGATTGATATAGCTACATCATGTGATGACTTGCTTGTGGAGAGCATTGAGCAAAGCTCTAGTGACAAGGGCAAGAAAGTGGTTGAGGCCAAGAGCTATGATGACTATGCTAAGCTCAAGAATGAAAATGAAGAGCTCAACAAGAATCTTGAACAAGCTAAGGCCATCAACACAACTTCTATGAAAAACCTTGATCATGACAAAGAGTCAACACTTGAGTACAAGTCACTCCTAGAAGAGAACAAGAAACTCAAGCAAGAAAAGGAGCATCTCAAGGTAGGGTTAAGCAAGTTTGCCAAAGGCAAGTTACTTCAAAGTGAACTCTTGATGAGCACCGTAATGAAGACCGATAGAAGTGGCATTGGATACAAGGCACATCAAGAAAAGCAATTGAAAGCCAAGCAAACAAGTCTACACAAGCCAAAGCCAAAGCCAAAGAGATGCTTTGAGTGTGGACAAGAAGGTCACTTTGCTCATGATTGCAAAACTCCCTCACCACAATCCTTGCCCAAGCATGCTAGACCTTTTGCTTTCAATGCTCACTACTTGCTAAGAAAGGATGCAAGTGGTAAAATGAAAGTCACATTCTTAGGTCCCCTCAACAAGAATAGGCCTAAGAAAATTTGGGTTCTAAAGTCACTAGTTGAGAAAGCAAAGAGCCCTCATCAAGTTTGGGTCCCTAAACAACAAGCTTGATCTATTGTGTGTAGGTGAACTACAAGACCGGTGGAAGTCATTGGGTTATTGATAGTGGTTGTACACAACACATGACCGGTGATCCTCGTATGTTCACCTCACTTGATGATGGAGACCAAGATCAAGACAAGATTACATTTGGTGATAACTCAAAGGGAAAAGTCAAAGGGTTGGGCAAGGTTGCTATATCAAATGATTACTCTTTGTCAAATGTGCTTTATGTTGCACCTTTGAGCTTTAACTTGCTATCCGTTGGTCAATTATGTGATCTTGGCTTCCAATGCTTGTTTGATGAGAATGAAGTGATTGTTACAAAGAAAGAAGATGCTCAAGTGATATTCAAGGGTTTTAGATACAACAATCTCTATCTAGTGGATTTCTCCTCCAAAGATGCAAGCTTGAACACATGTTTGTTCACCAAAACCTCTCGTGGTTGGTTGTGGCATAGGAGGCTAGCACATGTTGGAATAAGTACACTTAAGAAGCTCTTGAAGAAAGATTTAGTGAGAGGCTTGAAAAATATGAAATTTGAAAAGGACAAACCTTGTAGTGCATGTCAAGCCGGCAAGCAAGTTGCAAACACTCATCCAACCAAAGCTTTCTTGTCAACATCGAGAGTGCTAGAACTTTTGCATATGGATTTGTTTGGACCAAGCACATACAAGAGTCTTGGAGGAAATCTATATTGTCTAGTGATTGTTGATGATTATTCAAGATACACTTGGACATTCTTTCTTCATGACAAAACCGAAGTGACAAGTTGCTTTAGGAAGTTTGCAAAGAGAGCTCAAAATGAATTTGATGTCAAGATCAAGAAGATAAGAAGTGACAATGGGAAGGAATTTGATAACACACACATTGAAGCCTATTATGATGAAATTGGGATCAAGCATGAAATATCATCCACCTACACACCTCAACAAAATGGCATAGTAGAGAGGAAGAATCGGACACTCATCACACTTGCAAGAACCATGCTTGATGAGTACAATACACCGGAGAACTTGTGGGCCGAAGCAATCAACACCGCATGCTATGCATCCAACCGGTTATATCTTCACAAGTTCCTTTGCAAGACCCTCTATGAGTTGCTAAATGGGAAGAAGCCGGACGTCTCATACTTTCGGGTGTTTGGTTGCAAATGTTACATCTACAAGAAAAGGCAACACCTAGGAAAGTTCCAAAGACGTTGTGACATTGGCTTTCTTGTTGGCTACTCATCAAAATCCAAAGCATATCGTGTATTCAA
>CM041629.1:22476170-22508404 GCA_023333625.1 Bothriochloa decipiens
TTGTCTCTTGGTCATCTAAGAAGCAAAATAGTGTTGCTTTGTCCACCCAGCAGAGGGCCGGCTTGGTGCGGCCCGAGCGGTGCCTCCCCTCTGGCAGGCGAGGGAGGGCGTGAGAAGTTGGGCGGCAGCGCGGCCAAGCGCCGGCGGGCGCAGGCATGGCCGGCGCGCGCGGCCAGGCGCCGGCGGGCGCAGGCGCGGGTGAGGATGGCGGTAGGAGGCCCGGCGGCGGCGGAGCAGGGGCGGATCGAGGGCGGCGCGAGCGGATCGAGCTCCGGGCGGCCCCAATCGGCGGTGGTAGCGCGGCGGAGGAGACTGCGGATCGAGGGCGGCGCACGCGGATCGCTGGCAGAACTTCCGCCCCGAGCGGAACTTCCAGCGCTGGTGGAGTCGGAGGTAGGGGTGGCCGGCGGGCGCGGCCAGGCCCCGCGCAGGAGGGGGCCCAACGGCGGCGGATTCGCCCGGCCAGGGGCTCGCGCGCGGAGGAGGGGCGGGAGGAGGCCCGGCGGCGGCGGATCCGCCCTGCCATGGGCTCGCGCGCGGAGGAGGAGACGACGCCGACGATGAAGGGAGGTAGGTGCGCTGCTGCTGCATTATTGACTCGACGACGTTGAGGGGTGGCGGCTCAATAGCAGCCGGCGCCGAACCAAGGGCGCTGCCCCCGGTGGAGAGGCGGCTCTCCCCGGGGGCGCGCTGGGCGGAGTAGGTGGCGGCGGTTGGGGAGGGAGGAAGGAAAAAAACTAGCTCGATACCATGCTAGAATGAGTGATTGTATTGATTGGATTGATTGGTTAGGGGTGAACCCCTTGGGTACATATATATGGGCATATGGTGCCTAACCCTAACCCTAATGGGCCTTGCCCTACATGGGCTGACCTGGGCCTGGTGGCACACACACACATACACTCCAACAATATCCATTATCCAATTCCGCTTGTAAAACTCATTATTTGCCCGAGTTGCTAGTAGCATCAGTTTACAGTTTAAACATGTATGTCAGTTCTTTGGTTTTCAGTATCGTTGGGTGTTACTGTTCTTTTCATGTCTTAAATTGCTTACATGAGTTATATTGTTCTGTTGTTTTCTTCTTTTTTTTATTTTATCATAGAGGTTTTCAACTTCGGATCCATTTTTCTGGAAATGAATGCTAACTGTCTGATTTAGTATCCAGGATACTATTGCATAAATTGTGTTAGAAGACATTGGATTTCCAGCCAAAGTTACATTGCTCTGTTGTTTTCTTCCTTTTTTAAAATTTGGATCCGTTTTCTGGAAATGATCGCTAACTGCCTGATCTAATATCCAGGATACAAGTGAATCTGTGTCAGAAGGTATTCCAGACGCATTTCCAGCCAAAGTGCCCCCCTCAGCACCTCCATTGTCTGTCGAAAAAAAAGGTACCTCCATTGTCTGAGTTTGTTCATCCCTTTGTTGCGGAAGAGCCTTCACTTTCCCAATTTCATGAGGAAAGAGACGGGGTGACAGAGGAAAAGTTGGTCAACAAGAATCAAGTTTCATAATCTTTTGGTTCATTGATCATACAGGAAACGCCGGCACACTGACAAATTCTGGAAAACCAATCCAGTCAGACAAGCAGGATGCCTCAAACAAAGTGTCCAAGAGGTCCAAGTTGAACAGTCAAATCACTTCGTGTTGACACAGACAGGAGCAGGAATTGAAGATGAAGAGATCTGCCCACTGGACAAGGATGAAATCACCCCCAATGTATCAGATAATAATGGAGAGGAGCCATGAAGGTCTGAAGCCTACCATTTCCCAACATTTGATGAGTTCCATTTCCCCTCTCAGTTCAGATCATGACGACTTCTCTGAAAATCTGAACTGCAAGCTGAACACTGGAGATCAGATGAAATCAAATGAACCTGTCTAAGGGGCGTACCTAGTGCCGTAGGCTCCCGCACTGCAGGGTCTGGGGAAGAGAAAATAGCCAGCAGTCATCCCTGCACAAATGTGCAGAAGCTGGGGCTTGAACCCTGGACCTCTTGGTCACAGGCGGTAAAGCTCTACCGCTTGCACCAGAGCCGCCCTTCCAAATGAACCCGTCTCTGAGAATCTGAACCCATTAATGCCCATTTCACATCTGGAATTCAAAGATGACAATGACATCCTTCTGGATCTAGAAAACTCAGTGCTGGCTCTGGGGATGTCTGAGGCTATGTCCCCTGTGGAGCAGGAAAATCTGTTCTCAGACAAGGAGAATGTGACTCCAGCCTCTAAGGTGAAGACCACTGTTAGGAGAGTTCTTGGTATAAGGATGGATAATTCAGTGTCAGCGCAAATGCTTGAAATAAGGAAATAGTTCTTCGGTCGAGGGTGGATTATTCAGTGTCAACAGAGAATAGTTCAAATAAGAAGCAATGTGGTGAATTATTATCGAAGTCCGAAAAATTCCACACAGTAGATTTTTGATGTTTTCTATTCAGATAAGGAGAATTTGACCCCTATATCTTCAGGAGGCATGAAAGCAAGGAAGTGTTTTCTCATGGACCTCTTAGTCGACTTAGATCAAAGATTAGGAAGCATTCTGCTCTGACAAGGAGAACTTGACACAACTATCTTCTGCAGCTCGGAAAACAAGGAATATGTCTGGAAACCGTACACGAGTTGAAAGTGCAATTGCCAAGAAAAGGGTTGCTGATAGCCTCCCCTTCCAGACTCTTCTGTCAAATTCTCCTTTTAGACCTGCTAGCTTGCATGATTGTACCTGTGCTGTTGCTAGGCCAGCTGACATTGCTGCCGGTGACTTGGTGATCAAGTTGGAAGGTAAATTCAACAATCTTTTAGTAAGTTATTGGAGTGATTATATCTGTATGCTCCATATTAATGACTGCCTTTTCGTTTTAGTATCAGATCTGACATGGCCAATCTTTATGCTGGGCAGTGGAACAACCAAGAATCATTTAAGGAATGTAATTCATGAAGGGAAAACAAATGTTTGATGAAAAAAACAAATACTTCTTTGCAGCCCAAGCCCATATACTGATGTACGTGTACGTATATACACAGAAAGCCGAACCGTCTAACCCTGAGCGCGAAGGCCGAGCCGCCGAGTGCGATCCGCGTGGTTCGCGATTCAGTTTTCGTTCACGATCTCGTGTGCCGCACTGCCGCCGGCGCCGCCACACGCCCACACCCGTCCCCGGCCACCCCGCCGCCCGGCCGTAAAGGCAGCAGGAAGGCACCTCAATTCCTGACCTCCGTCTCCGTGTATCAGCTGGACAGCCGATCAGCACGTGCACATCCAGGCGACAAGGCAGCAGCTAGCAAGGTATGTTTTCTGTTCAGTTCTTTTCTAATTTTTGATGCCCATCCGTTTGGAGAATTAGAGGTAATGCCTAATTGACTAATAAAACTATTGTTTTATATTGAAGGATAATCATCATGAAACTTAAAAGGACGACGATTGAATCCTTTTATAAGGGACGCACTGCTGATGTTTCAATAGATAAAGGGCAAGATGACCCTGAGCTTTTGGAAAATGAAATAGCTGATTGGAACTAAAAAACAATGAAGAAGAGGAGGAAATTGTGCAGCCGCCATCTAAGGTTCAGCGATTAAATTGTGAAGAAAATAGTGTGCTGAATGTAGAGCGAGATCCGGGCTTGCGTGACCAAATTCAGACTTATCCTCCAGAAAAACAAGAACAAGTTATCAGAGCATACATGAAGCATGGTCTGTACCAATTTATTAAGAATGTATACCCTACTTCAGGTTCAGAGAAGCATCCACGGAGGTTTCAGTCACAATGGTTTAAATCTTTTTCTTGGTTAGAATACTCACCAATAAAAGACGTAGTCTTTTACTTTCCTTGCTTTTTATTTTCTAAAAAACCAGTAGGGAAATCAGGATCAGATTTAAATCTTTTTTTTGGTTAGAATACTCACCAATAAAAGACACAGCATTTTGCTTTCCTTGCCTTTTATTTTCTAAAAAGCCAGTAGAGAAATCAGGATCAGATGTGTTTACAGTGAAAGGATTTAATACCTAGAAGAGGGTTGGAGGGAAAGACTGTTTCATGAGAAATCACATGGGACAGAGTGGTTCAGCTCATCAGTATTCTGTCAAATGCTATGACAATTTAAATTTTTATAGTAGACGATATGTATTTGATTGTCCGGCCCCTCTGTATATAATTCCTGGCTCCGCCACTGCCTGCGACCCCTTCGGCGCAGCGCATCCACTAGGAGATCGAGATCAGCTCCTCTGGCTCCTTCAACCCGATGGTGGTGTTCTTCTCCCCGCGACTCGCGGACATCGTCTCTCCTAGGCCCGAGGACCGCGTCCTCGATTGCACCCTTTTCAGAAGGCTCCGGGGCTACGAGAAGGTCGTCGTCCTGTCCAACAGTGTCACGCTCAAGATCGAAGCCATGGCAGAGGTACGGTACCACCACCTTGAACCAACATCCCTTGCATTCAGTCAGTCGTTCACATGACCATGGCTGCTCGCTGCTGCCTGCTGGGCATTGGAACTGAAACTGGTTGCCTTGTTGCGTTGCACGCGCAGGGCTTGCCTTGCGAGGGAGCGGAGGAGTTCCGCGAGACCTTGATGGGCCCGTCGTCCAGGCGGTTCATGTGGGCGGCCAGCGCGCCGCGAGGGTCGGCGTGGTCATGCCTCGACGCGTCGGCGCTGGCGGAGAACGACTACAACAGCCACCACCACGCGACGAAGCGGAGGGTCCCGGCGGCGGCGAGGCCCGCCCAGGCCGCCAAGCGCCTGAAGCTCACTCATCCTGCGTCACTACTCTCCGTACGCGCCGGCCACGGATGCCGCCGTCAACAAGACGCCGCCGCCGCTGGCATCGCTGGCTTCGGTGTCAGTGAGACGGACCCTCGGGGGCGGGATTGCAGTGGTCCCTGTGAGACAGTTGGAAGCCGTTCGGCGCACCACCCCCTCCCCACGCAAAATTTTCTTTTTGATGTATAGGCATGTTTTAAAAACTTCGCATGTAAAAAAAAATGAGATGCAAAAGGCATAAATGGATGCATTTATATGCTAGTTGTGTATTAAGTTTTTCGTTGCAAAAAAAATGTTGGCATACTAATTAGAATGATTCTAGAACTTTCTAAATTTTTATGGACACCTTTTCCATTTGCCAAATCTACTCCTTTTAAAGCACCTAGAGATATTTTTCGTATACCCATCTATCCATAATTTTTTGATACAAGGACATTTTTATGGGGTTTAAAACCTTATCAAGTATTTACCATTTTTTAACTAGAAGATAAAACCGTCTTCAATCCATTCCAAACCAGAACAGAAAGGTGGTGTTTTGACCAATTTCGGAAGTTCTGGGAGTAAGATGTCTATCTACTTTTGAAGTTCCGAATATACCTTTTTTCCATGCAACAACTACAGGTATGCGAATCTGCCATGGACATGTACTCCGAACATAAGCATCTACTCACTTCGGCCCGTAAATATCCGAGTCAAACAATCCCAAGTTGCTACGAACCACTACAGAGAGCTGTTCACGCGAATTTGTCTCAATATAATTTTTTTATATAAAAAACTGCACAGTATGACTGCTCGGATTTTTCAACCATGCCATGCAAAACCAAGATAAGAACAATGCATCCAACTATGCCCAAACCATGCAAACCCAAGATAAGAACACTAGACACTTCGATCAACACCACCAGAAACGACAGAGGATGCCAGCCATTTTGAGCACCGATGATATGAAATTTGCATATAGCATCAACATAGACGTCAGGAACGATAAAAGAAAAGTTAAATACACTATAGACCCTTGACTTACGCTGCTGTGTTAAATAGGTCTATGGACTTGTAAACTGGGTCTTTGACCCTTCGAACTTGTAAACCGGTTCACTCTAGGTCCAAGGCGGTTTTTCCAGGAGGTTTTACATGGCACTGTAGCATTGCTGACGTCAGCGATGATGTCAGCACTCATTTTAATTTACGAAATTGATATATTTTTATTCAGGGCTCTAAATATAGCAAATAATATATCAATTTTGATCATCTCAACGAGCTCTTTGCAATGGTGTACTCCGTTTTGTTGTTTGAGATAGTTTTATTTCGTAAAAAATTAAATATTTCTACAAAACAAGTGAGAATAACAAAACTCGTAGAATTTGTTAGATAAATAATATTTTTTTATTATGTAACGTGGAATGTTGTCTTTTTAGGTTCATTTGGCCATAGACTATATAACTTTGATTAAATTAATATTCACAATTGTTTTGTTATTCTCACTTGTTTTGTTATTATCACTTGTTTTGCTATTCAAATTGTCCTTTAAATTATTACATTTAAAAAATGATCAAACTTATATATTCTATGGTCAAATGAAAGCGCGGCACGGTTTATGAAATAAAACTATCCACCACGCCGGGGTTGGGCTCGAACAGCACGTACGGCAGCAACACCGCCCCGGGCTCGCCTTGTAGGCGAAGAACAGGTACGCGTTGATGAGGAACGGCGACCCGACCTGGGCGTTGAAGTTGAGGATGGGCTGGATGTACTGCGCGAACTCCTCCCAGAACACGCCCGACGACGACGGGTAGCTGCTGGCGAGGATGTTTACCGAGTGCGCGGTCGAGATGTTCACCTGCGCGGTGAGGCCCAGGTCGACCACCGCCTGGTACACGGCCTGCGTGGCCGGGAGCAGGCTCTGCATTGCGGCCGTTGAGACCTCCCCGTCGTGCCGTGCTTTCATTTGGCCATAGAATATATAAGTTTGATCATTTTAAAATGTAATAATTTAAAAGATAATTTAAATAGCAAAACAAGTAAGAATAACAAAACAAGTAAGAATAACAAAACAAGTGTGAATAACAATTTAATCAAAGTTATATATTCTATAGCCAAATGAATCTAAAAAGACAATATTCCATGTTACATAATAATAAAAATATTATTTATCTAACAAATTCTACGAGTTTTGTTATTCTCACTTGTTTTGTAGAAATATTTAATTTTTTACGAAATAAAACTATCTCAAACAACAAAACGGAGTACACCATTGCAAAGAGTTCGTCAAGACGATCAAAATTGATATATTATTTGCTATATTTGCAGATCCGAATAAAAAGATATCAATTTCGCAAATTAAAAATGAGTGCTGACGTCAGCAATGTTACAATGCCATGCAAAACCGCCTGAAAAAACCGCCTTGGACCTGGAGTGAACCGGTTTGCAAGTTCGAGAGGTCAAATGACCCAGTTTGCAAGTCCATGGACCTATTTGACACAGCAGCGCAAGTCCAGTGGCCTATAGTGCATTTAACTCATAAAAGAACGCTCAGATATAGTTTACAGCTATATACATTTGAGACTGATACATTGTAATTAGCAGTAATGCAGATGAATATTTGGGGACCAGAGATGAAATTTTTATGGTCTCCCAAAACTAACCTGCATGTGCTAGCCCATTGCTCATGACCTCATCATTGCGTGGAAGGCATGATCCAGCAGCCAGTCAACAGCAAGAATATAATCTTCAGCTTTGCGCAGACCAAAGGTGCCGCAAGCAAGGGCTCACTGATCAGACGAGCAGCTCTAATATGCACGCGAGAAAAGAAGACATTGTGGCCTGCCATTTTGGCATCCATCATATAGTGTTCGCGGACCAGCTTCATCTATTGCACCAAAACAGATTCTCCAGACTTCTGACATGTTATTTATCCTCAAAAGTAACTCTGGCGATAGTAGTGTCTCTAGCTTTTGTGTCCTCTAAAATATATCCCATAATGCATGCAATGAGATTAGACTAGGGTTTATCCAACAAAATAAACAGCTCATAAGATGATTAACCGGACCATCTTTCCCAAGTACTGGAAGCATTTTGCAGCTTCTTTCAAGCACAAGTTCCTGTCCTTCCGAGTCCAGTGCTGCACAGTAGAAAACCATGGGCTCGTCAGAATAAACTCTAATGAAATCAGGGGGAAAAATTTACCATCTATTGCTACCTTGCTGAGCTCATTCAGCTTCTCCCTGGCATCTTTTAGTAGGAGTTCAGCATCAGTATCCCACTTGTAGAATTCCAGCTCCCTTCCTTCCAGAATTTTCTTGCAGATCTATTTCAATTCACAAATCAGTTTACTATGCTTCTATTCAGGTACTATCTAAATTCTAAGACAGTATATACTCAGAGAGCACGATGAAGTGTAGCACAAATAATAGATAGTGATACTGCAGGTGAGTTATTCCAGTACCATGGTGATGAACCTTTTTTAGGCGGACCTCAACAGGGGTTACCGGCACACCAGCAGCCCCAAATTTTGTGAAACAACACATCAGGTACATACAATGCACCAAACTCATAAATTTCTCAGCGATGTACCTTTACAAAGCCAGAAGCAACCTAGCATGTGGCCCACCCAAACTTGGGCCAGCAGAATCTAGATGAAGGGCTCTACACACAGGTGCCCCCAGGTTCACATGGCCCCAGTTGGTTCTTTTGCACTATCCTAGACTTGCTGGTCATCAACTCCAAAGTTTTACCCTGAGGAGTCGACTTCTCATTAAGAGAAGTGTTTGCACTTGTCATGGCATTGCCTTCCTAAATTCCACCTCTATTTAGAAACTGTCAACCCCAGTGTTTCAACTGAGGATGATATCAAAGATGAATTTAGTCGTCATCATGGGATAGTAGTTTTCTGTGAAGCTGGTGATATCAAACTATCAGTTGTGGTTGGATGCGGTTTGTGTGCCAAGTACTGGCATCCTTTGGTTCTTTTGCTTGGTTATGTAATTTGCTTTGGTACTCTTGTCCCGGTTTAGGTTATAGCCTAGCCTAATCGTCGGTCTCTTTTATCTTGCTTAAATAATATTTTTTGCTGTGATGGCCTGGATCGTACATCCGACATCCACTGTAAACGTCTAAACCAAATGCTGTGTATTTCCGTTTTTCTATAAAATGGAAACAGGAGATCCCAGTTGGAAAAAAAATCAAAGATGAATTTAGTTCATGGTGCTTAGCCTTAGCATAGGACATGGGTTACAACTAGCTTCATTAGTCCAGGTTTTTGGGTCATTTTTGTGGTGTGATACCAGGTGATTGTCTTCTTGATATTTTCTGCCCCATCTATTTCCTTTGTGAGATAAGGGGGTTGTGTTGTAAGGGACCCTTTTTTTCTCTCTTTTGATTACCACACGTCACTCCTGCATGTTCGAGAAAAAAAAATGAAGGATGGCAGCTCGCCTGAGCTCTGAGAGGCAGGTAAGCCAATTACATGTGGAGGTCAGCCAATGCAGAATGCGGACACACAGCATGAAAGTGGCAGGCCCTAATGTCTCAGAATACAACAATGACCACATTACTAGAGTGTCAAATGCCATAGAAAATATAGGTTATGTTCCAACTATATGCTTCATTTCAGAACTAAGATTATATTTTCCAGGGGGGAAACATTGGCATTTCTTGAACAGTTCAACTGCATTGCAATGGTATGAAAACCTAAATAATATCATATAACTGAATATTGGAGGAACTTACATTTTTCATATCTAGATAAGAAATTTATAATTGCAATATCTATATTTTAGCATACTGGCAATGTCATGGATGAAGGGCGGCCCTGGTGCAAGCGGTAGAGCTTTATCGCCTGTGACCAAGAGGTCCAGGGTTCAAGCCCCAGCCTCTGCACATTTGTGCAGGGATGGCTGCTGGCTATTTTTTCCTTCCCCAGACCCGCAGTGCGGGAGCCTACGGCACTGGGTACGCCCTTTTACTGACAATGTCATGTATAAGTGACATCAAACTTGAAAAGCAATATACTGAAGATTGTATCAGGTACAGGCAGTGGGTTACCTTATTGCCTATTGCCACACCTCCAGTTATATGTGCAAAATAGATATTGTAATAATGGGAGAGGAATGCAGGAGCATTGCTCTCAGCCAGTTCAGTCAGATAAGCTGCATAAGTTGATCCTGAAGTACTTGGCTCTGGGATTGCAATCCCTTGTTTTCTGAACCACTCCAAATCTTTTGAAATGCTAGCTGAACGCTCCAAACCACTTTTCCTGAAGTAAACATCTGAATGAACATTAAATTAATTATATGCAAGTAATTAGCTGCCATTTATGTTTTAGTAATTTGATTGTTTTTCCCCTCAGGAGCCAGATTTGTAGTATCCTGAGCTGTGAGCCTTAAACTTATGCCATAAAACGTTTGGTCGAGTCATGCAAATTATGCACTTGTCATTTGTTAAGCATTTAATTGAGGTAATTGGCAGACAAGGAAGGATGTCATGATTGTTTTCAAACAACATTTTCTGATTGGCAAGGTTTGAAACAAGACATTTGACTAAAACACATGCAAAGATGCAAAGATGGGAGATCTTTGTAGATATGCTCAAGAGCTCAAGTGCACCATCATGGTAACACCTTCCAAGTAATTTTTTACTGTTATGGCCTGCCATCTACATTCCTGGCATCCTAAGGAAAGAGTGAACAGTATGATAGTCACTACACACAGAGAACTCAAGAACATTTGATTGCTCAGAATGCACCTTACGCCATTTGCAAGTGAAAACACCAATATAGAAATGTAGTACATTTCTGTGGTGTAACACATCTTACTCCGTAAGCCATTGACATTATTGTCCAGCTATCGCAAATTTGGATTGGAATACCACATGTACCACACAATGCCAACCCAGGAATGCCACACGTTGCATGGTTTGTAGCATATCTCCAATTTGATGCTACAGAAGGCACTCCTATTATCAATATCAGACTCCAAGAATACCCTATCCCATTTTAGTTGTGGAAACAGATATTGTTGTGAAATCTAATAGAATGAGATGGGCAAACAGAATAGATAGTTCTCCCTCTGTTCCAAATTATAAGACGTCTTGGCTTTTCTAGATACATTTCTTTTGCTAGCTATGTATCTAGACATAGTGTATATATAATTATATAAATGCATAGCAAAAACTATGTATCTAGAAAAGCTAAAATGTCTTATAATTTGGAACGGAGGGAGTACTTATTAGCCAGGAAGATGTATCCACAGGGATTGGTACTATCCAATTCGTTGCCAGCACCCAGCAACCTAACAAGCTCAACCAGCATCCACGAGCAATGGTGCCTCTATAGCTTGTACAGGGTCTAGACAACTATATATAGGAACAGTTATAGCTTTCTCTAAAAAAAGGAAAGGAAATAGATTAAAACACGAAGTCATTTAGCTAAGTTTACAGAACTTGAGGTGGCATCTTGAACTGCTCATTCTATATTGCTACATTTGTTTGTTCAAACTCTAGTGTAGTAGACCATTTTTATACGTTTAGTTTTTGAATAATCAGTACATGTGCAATATATGGTTGTTGTTGTTGTTTTTATGTAGAGAGATATGTGTTGGGTAAACACCGCACACCCATAAAGGGGGGGTGACCTCATATATATATAGCCGGATGGCTAGCAGTACATGTACAAGTTACAGTATGGTACTAATACAAGTCAGCTATAGAAGCTATACATATCTCTAATAGTTTTCACTCAGTATTCCAAAAGTAATTGTGATCATTACCATCCACATTTTGCTTATCGTATTCGGTCAAAAAAACATTTTTGCTTATCGTGCATTTGCCATATATTTGTTAGGGAAACTATCAGTGTTCTGGCAATGATGTGAGGTAGCCCTGTATACTAGTTACAATTGCTTCCCTGTTATCTAGCAATCCTTACACAGAGGTGACAATGTCACAGTCTCATCAGAGCAATGTTCAAGCATCCAAATACATTCAAAACCAGTGAAGCACATATGCAAATCACAGACCGAGACCGCAATTGCGGAAAATTACTCACAAGCCACGACAATTAACCAAAACGGCACTCACGGCAAAGAATGGAGGAAGAGAACCGTGACTCACAGGCGACGTCGGTAGACTCGGCGACGACCCGCTCGATGGTTCCGAAGACGAGCCTGCTGTCCACCAGGTAGCGCACGAACCCCTCCATGCTGGGCATCCACTCCCCCGCCTCGATCTCGCCCTCCTCCTCCTTCTCGTGCTCCTCCTTCACGCCGCTGCCGTCCTCCTCCTCCTCGTCCTCGTCCTCCGACGTCCCCGCCCCGGTCCCCGCTTCCGCCGCCCCCGCCTTGTCCTTTATGGTGGTGCGCTTGGGGTTGCGCAGGCGCATGGCGACGAAGCGCATCTCCTCGGCGACGCCCACCGACTCGCCGGGGTACTGCTTCGGGTACCGCCGCGGCTTCGGCTTCGGCTTCGGCTTCGGGCTCGCTTCCTGCGGCGGCTCAGGCGCAGCAGGCGCCTCCGCGGCGACGACCGGGGGCGGAGGGGAGGGGGAGCAGCTGGTGGCAGTTAGGGCTAGGGTTCCCCCGGGTCTGCGAGTGCCGAGGGAGCGGAGGGGAGCCACTCGCCGGGGTGGGGGCGGCGCGACCGCCGAGGCGGCGGCGGCGATTAGCGGCATGGGTTTAACCGTTTGAGGGGTTTGTTTATCCGTTAGGCAAGGCGAAGGGGCGGATATACAGCTTTGTGATGAATGACTGCAATAAGCTCCGCCGGACTTGGCTTTGCAAGATTGGTGCGTGTTTATTTTTCATTGTAGAGACTGAAAAGCTTTTTTTTTCGAAACACGTAAAAGACTTGTGTATCTTTGTATTTTGTATTTAAGTAGAGAAGTCGTTTATAACCGCTTTCGCGTGTTTTTTAAGCTAAGGTATTACGTGGAGCGTCATCGTAAATGAATTACTTACTAAATAGATAACCTAGTCTGTCCGCACCGGTTTTGATTCAAAAATTGATGGTGCGGCTCAAACGCGTCCACATCGCCCGCGGGGTCCCTGTGTCCGTGCAGCGTTGGAGAAGAGCTTCCCCACCGCGTTTTCTCTGTTCTTTCTCTCACCACACATGAGTAGCCTTGAAGTTGAGGCAGCTAACACTTGCTTAGTCGAAGGTCAGCAGATCTAGGACCGAGGCAGGGTAGACTCTAGCCCCTACTACCACTACTCGAAATACAAATTAGTATCTATTAAAGCTTGAAAGGAGGCTTTAGAGATAGATGGTAATGGATCTGTCATTGGTTGGGCCAGAGGTCGTGTCGCGCCGGAGGTGGCCGTGAAGGTTGGCCCTCACCGGGCCAAAGGTGGGGCGACATCAAGGCTAGATATATCTGGATGAGACACGCTAGAGCCGGAGGTGGTGTGGTTGGTGTCGACATGAAGCCAACGGGGCAGGAGACGAGATGTTGGCGTTCAGGTGTGTCTTGCATCCACACCATCTTTGATGTCTACTCCCTTTGCCCTAAAATAAAAATCTTAAGAGGAAACAACTAAAAAAAAAGTTCATCATCCTGGCGTGACCGAAGGACATGCAACATTTTGAGGTAACTATATATGCATTATTTTTGTAAAACTTGACGGCTTCTAGAATGATTTGCTACATCATCTTAGCTCCTAAGAATAATTGTTACTTTATTAGGAGCAGGAAGCTGCCACCGAAAACACATAAGACTCAAATTTACCGCAATTAACTGGGATTGTTATAAATATGTACTCATAAACAAGTCAACAGTGCCACATAATTTCATATCAGAGGACTAGACGACAAGTACGGAATCTAACCTTTAAATAAAAAACTCTCCCTCTGATTCAATTCTTAGTTTTTTTGACTTTTTAACCCTAAATTGATCACTCGTCTTATTGAAAAGTTTGTGCAAAATATCATTTTGTTTTGTCATGACTTGCTTTAAAAAATTTTAATTATATTTGCATAATTTTTTTAAATAAGATGAGTAGTTAAATTTAAAATAGAAAAAGTCAAACAAACTATAAATTGGAAAAGAGGGTAAAAATGATGAAGAAATTTGGATTGAACTATTTGTTCATATATAGGAAAACCACTAAGATTGAAGGATAGAGAAAAAATCAACTAATGTTCCAGCTGCGGTTGAGTCGGTCAATCCGTGATAACTTGTGCATTAGAGATTGGGAAGAGGGCTATGCGGTAGTGGCAGGGTCAGTCTTTTGATTGATGACGACGGCGGTGAACCAGGATGATGGGGGCGAAGCCGATTCATCAGAGCTGGGCCGGGACAGATCAAGAGGCACGATGAATACAATGGCACGGATTATCAGGAGATGGAGATGGAATGGTCTGCCAGTAGGCGACAGGGTCGGTTCGCGGCCGAACGTGGGAGGCAAAGCCTATTCGCCGAACGTGGGTGTTACGGTTCCTCGTGTATATATTCCGTATATAGCCAGGTAGGTTAACCGTGCGCCGTCTTGCTTGTTTCTATCCAAAACCTTGTTACCTAGTAGGAGTATTCCTATGCTGCGGCGTAGGTACCTGTATACACGTACCTACGCCGCAGCATTGGAAAGGACTCGGCGGCGAGCAGGCCAAGCAAGAAGGCGCGGAGGGCGGCCGCCGCCGCCGCCGCTTCTGGCCTGACGGCGTTCACGCTCCGCCTGGCTAAGCGTCTCGCTGTCGCTGATGAGGGCCAGAACGTCGTCTTCTCGCCGGTGTCCATCTACGCGGCGCTAGCCCTGATGGCCGCCGGCGCACGTGGCACCACCCTGGACGAGGTGCTGGCCGTGCTCGGCGCGGCGTCGCGTGACGAGGTCGCCGAGTTTGTCCGTGGCGTGGTGGAGCGCACACTTGCGGACTATACCGTGTCCGGTGCGAGGTTGACGAGTTGCTGTTGCCAAAGTTCAAGCTTTCCTTCTCCAGCAGAATCAATGGCGTTCTCGAGGCCATGGGGATCAAGGCCGCCTTTGACGAAGACACCGCCGACCTGTCAGACATGCTGGAGGGCAGGACTGACGTGGTGTTGGAGCATGTGTTCCACAAGGCGGTCATCGAGGTGAACGAGGAAGGCACAGAAGCAGCGGCCTCCAGCGCTTGCGTCATGAGATTGCTCTGTGCTACGATTGGGGACCCTGTGAAATTTGTCGCCGACCATCCGTTTGCGTTCTTTGTGGTGGAGGAGGTGTCTCGTGTCGTCGTCTTCATGGGCCACGTTCTCGATCCCACAAAGTCAGAGTAAACGTAGGGAGAGCGTGAAGAAACATAGTGTCGAGTTTTAGGGTACAACCATGCCGTAGAATGGTACAAGCTGCTCGATGTGGAGGAGTTGCGTTGCTTCGTGAAGAATAAAAGCTTGATGTGTTTCTGTGTTACTTAAAGTGCTAATAAATGCAAGAATAAAAGCTCGATATATTTCTTTTTTACTTATAAATGCTAATAAAAGCTCGATGTGTTTTTTTACTTAAGTGATAATCTTAAGTTAATCTTGATTCTTTGTTACTTTTTTGATGCATTAAGTTTATATGTGTTGCTTGAAACCGTTGATGTATTATTTATATTCCTTGCCTACCTCGATATATACTTTATATCTTGTTAGGTTCAGGATTGATTTATCTACTTAACCCTACTTAAATTAGATCGGTAGAAGTCGGGTGATTTTTTGTCATCCGCGAGTTATAGGTGGTGACTCAGAGATGGTTGGCTACATTGTTATCCTGAAATAATCATGTGGAGATAATAAATTGAAACCGGATGAGATTGGTGTTGTGCACAGAACTGGAGGTTATGTGTTGTTTTATCCTGTCTGTGTTGAACTAGGACCCCATTCGTTGTACGTCTTCAAGTCATATTAAACGCATGCCTCATATTTAGTTGTAAGGGTAAGTCGTTCCGACTGCACCCGTAAGCTATTTGAGCCAGGAATCGACCTGTTGAGCGCATTGTATTGGAGATGGTTGGGAGGGGGGCATGGGGGCGTGGTGAGTAAGTGCTGTGACATGGTGCTCCCTATTGGCAGTCAGGCGACCCCGGGTACGATGGTTCATGTTGAACCCGTGACTTTACTCGAATAGTCGGTCGGTGACATAGGCGGCCAAGGAACATCTTACCTGGGTTTGTGTGGGGAATAAATCGCCAATAGGTTAGTAACAGATTTGAATCGCCATCACTCCTGGACAATGAGTACTTGACTTGAGCAGCGACATCGTAGTAAGAACTTTAACAGAAATATGGTTATCATGTTGATGCTGAAAGATGCTCAACCTGAAATGGTTACTATTCTTGTTGATTAATTATATTATGTTTTTTTAGTTCAGGTGCTAATCTAGTACGATCAGGTTAATGACTTTAAAATACAAAGCTAGAAGGTTATAATGATTCTTCTTAATAAGCTCAAGCTTTTTCTGCAAATGAATGAGTCAATTACCCTACCTATAAAGCCTTGCATACTCCTTCGAGTCACTTTATTTTTGGTTTATGATAAGTAAGTCTAGCTGAGTATATTCTCGCACTCAGGGTTTTATTCTCACTTGTTGCAGGTGTTCATTTAGGTTGTTGTGGATGCATGGTGGGCTGCGATCCCTCTATAGGTACTGACTAGACCGCGGGCACAGTCACTCCTGATTTTTTATCTTGGATATTTTTGTTAGATTTGACTATGAGCTGGCACTATATTTAAAATATGAGTGTGCATGTTTTCCAAGTATTTTGCTTCTGCTATTCTTTATTCAAAGGTGTTGTAATAATCTTTTGTAAATTCTGATGTATTTGAGCTATGTGCGAACTTTGTGTAACATGTAGACTGTGGTTACTAAACTATGTACGATCTTGGTTGTACGTTAAAAAAGTTTGAGATCCCTCGAAATTTTTTGGACTACCGAGTTTATATGGGTTTTAAGTATACAAAGTTAGCAGTTTATCAGCTGATTTCGTACTTGAGCTCTTATAAATTATGCAGTTCTGTTATAGGTGCCACTGAAAACACACGAGACTAAAATTCACCGCAATTAATTGGGCAATGTTATAAATCAGTACTCATAAACAATTTGTCAGTGCTGCATAATTTCATATCAGAGGACTGGACGACAGGTACAGAATCCAACCTTTAAATAAAAAAATACTACCTCCATTTCAATTTATAGTTCGTTTGACTTTTTTAACCCTAAGTTTGATCATTCGCCTTATTCAAAAATTTATGCAAAATATTGTTTCTTTTGTCGTGACTTGCTTTATTAACCAAAGGTCTTTAAAAAATTTGGTTAAGTTTGCATAGATTTTTTTAATAAGATAAGTAGTTAAACTTAGAATAAAAGAAGTCAAACGAACTATAAATTAAAACGCTAGGTAAAAAATGATGAACATATTTTGATTGAGCTATTGATCATATATAGGAAAACCACTCAAATTGAAGGATAGAGAAAAATCAACTAATGTTCCAGCTGGCAGTTGGAGTCGGTCAATCTGTGATAACTTGAGCACTAGGGAGAGTGGGAGGAGGGTTGTGCGGTAGTGGCGGGGTCAATCTTTTGATGATGATGACGGCGGGAACCAGGATGATACGAGGGCGAAGCGGATTCCACTATGCCACAAACAATTTGTAGGGACGGCTCCACGGTGAAAGTCCTCAGTTTGGTTTTTGATAATTGATGAAACCTAAGGACTAACCTTGTTTCTAAGTGGATAATTTAGAGAAAGGTAGTCCATGCCAAGTGGATCTCGATGATGAGTCATGACATGAAGTTATGTAACCTAAGCATGGTGAAGATCAAGATAGGTTTGGCTCGATGGACCGGTTGGAAGTGTGGAAGTGTGAAGGGCAAGTTCAGGCTTCGAAGTGAAGGACCATGCGATGGTGAAGCTTGGGCAAGACTTAACGTCGATGGACCGACCAACGGAGAAGAGCAAGTAATATCGAGATCGATGGACCAAGACGGTTTCATGAAGACGTGAAGTGTCAAATGTCATGTAAAGGCTTGGCAGTTGGAGGATTGATAAAATGGACTCAAGGCAAAGGTATAACCTATAGGGCCATTTTGTTTCGCACTCAAGACACCATAGAGGGTGTGAGTGGTTTAGGATCGATAGCCGAACTATGAAGAGGGGAGATCTTCGGTAATTTGGTTCATGAGTGCCACTAGTCCATCATTTCATGTGATTGCATTTAGGATCTAGTGCACAATAAAAATCCTTTAGAAAATGGCTTTAAAAAAATGCTAACTCACTTGCACATGGAGATGTCACATGATGGAGTGTAGCACATTTGCAAAGGGGATGGTGTTTGCAGGGCTGAGTTGGGTTTGGTAACCGCTCATCCTCCCCCTCGCAAGCTCGGGGGGATTCGGCACTTTTGAGAAAATTAGATGCATATTTTCTATTGCGCTGGATGCAAATTTGTCAAGAAAAAGGGGCATCGTCGTGGGCTTGAAAATTGGTGAAGTTTCAAGCGTCGGACGCTCGTGCTCCGAGCGTCGGACGCTGTCCGGGCACGTCCGACGCATGAAGACTGCGGCAGGTAGGCTGGCTCGCTGGTTGGAGAGTTGGCCGGACGCTCGGGGCATCCAACGCGGCGTCCGGCGCAGCGTCCGGCGCTAGCGTCCGGAGGTCAGCTTCGCGCGCGGAGCTCTCTAAGTAGCGTCCGACGCCTTGGGCGTTGCTGGCGCGTGGCACGGCTGGCTCAATGGCCGGACAGTGAACAGTGTTGGGACAACGTCCGGCGCTCAGTTGAACTGACGCGTCCGGGGCCCTTCAATGCCTAGTTTTTTCGAAGAAGTGCTTGGCGTGCAGATGTTAAACGCGCCAGACGCGTCCGGCGGTTCCATCTGGCGCGTCCGGCGCTTGCTTCACGGGATAGTTCTCAGATGGCGGCTTGGCGCGCGGCTGGTAAACGTGCCGGACGCGTCTGGCGGTTCCATCTGGCGCGTCCGGCGCATGTTTCTCATGTGTCCCGAGGGGGCAACGGCTAGTTTGATGGATGAGGATTATAAATAGTTGTTGGTCGGCTTTGGGCTGACTCTCTTGACTCTCTAACTCATTCATCATTTCCTTGAGCTGAAGAATAGCCCTCCTCTCATCCTCACTTGCTTGGTTGCACATCATAAGTGAGGATTAAGTGATTCGAAATGCATTGCATGAGTTAATTCATCTAGTGGCACTTGCGAGTCATTTGGTCGGTGATTTCCTCTTGGTGAGCACCGTCACCTAGCCGGCTTGTAGATTATTGGAGGCGTTGAGAAGAGTTGGTGATTGTTCTTTCCCACCTCCGGTGTTGATTTGTAAGAGGTTCTTGTGCTTTCCTCGGCGGAGCACCAAAAACAACTTTAGTAAATTACTCGTGTCATTGAGTTATCTCGCTTGAGAGTGGTGTCTTGTGGTTCCCTTGCGAGGGAGTGCCTAGCGGGGCAAGTGGCTTGAGGGTCACACCAAGGAACCATCTAGGTGGAAGTCGACACAACGGGGACTAACTTATCGGTGCACAAGTGAACCTCGGAAGAAAAACCATTGTGTCAATCTTGTCTCCCGGTGATTGGTTTTCATATTGATATATTATATTTTATCACTTCACATCTTGGTGATTGGCCCTTCTACTCATCAACGTCGGTATAAAGATCACCAACCTAACTCTTGTATTTACTTTCTCATATATATATATATTGTGTACCTTGTGTAGATTTGGTTATCTTCCTAGCTCACTAGACTAAAAAGTAGTGACATAGCTTTTGAGTGATATAGAGATCATAATTTATTTAGAACTATCATTAGGAGGCTTGCTCACCATCTAGGCTAGGCAAACTGCAGTTATCGCCATTTGTTATACTAATCAAGTTCTGTCTAGTGGTTTGTAGAATTTTTAATAGGTTATTCACCCCTCTCTAGCCATCTAGGACCTTACACACGGCCTCTGTAGGGGCAGTTGGCCCGGCCGCCCCCCTTGATGCTCTTACAAATCAGGGCACTATGGGGGCGGCTGGATCACCAGCCACCCTTATAGTGTATTTTTTAGAAAAAAAATCAGCCCACCGGGGAGCCCATGAGCCCGCCAGTGAGCCCGTTCCAATCTTAAAACCCATTGACAAGCCCGCCGGTGAGCCCGTTCCACCGCAGGAGAGGTCGGCCTTGCCGGATCCGATGCCGGGGAGGTCGGCCTTGCCGGATCCGCGGAGGAGGTGGTCGGCCAGCGTTGGATCCGAGGAGGAGGAGGAGGACGTATGTGCCAGATCAGAGGAGGACGAGGTTGACACGGTGCTGGCACGGATCTGTGAGGGAGCTAGGGTTAGGGATGGATCCAGAGGAAAGAGAGTGAGAGCAGAGGGAAGAGAGAGTTGTACCAGTGGAAGGTGAGCAGATAGGCCACACCATCTTGAACGCCGCTCGATCGCAGATCGGGATTGCTGAGCCCGGCCGCCACCAGCCCCTGCTGCCCTGACCTGGAGAGTTGTACCAGTGGAAGGACGAGCAGGCCCCGCCGGCCTTGGCCGCGGTCCCCGGCCGCCGTCGCCGGGAACAGGCGCGGGCACGCGGGCGCCTCAGGCCCCGCCGCTGCTGCTTGCCTGATGGACGCCGTGCTCCGCGACGGGGCACCGTCGACGTGTGGCGTGGCGGGGCTCGACCCTGCAGGCTCCGGTGCGAGCGCCTCAGGCTCCGGCGCGCGGCCCTCCAGGCCGCCACAGCGTGAAGCCGGCGCGCTGCAGGCCACCTCCGGCGCTGCCCCAGCTGGGCACGGGCGCCGGGCGGCCACCAGCGAGCCGAGCGGGCGGGCGCGGGTGCAAGCCCCACCCCGGCTGTCACACGGCCCCCTTTCCCTCCCTACTGGATTTTCCTGAAGAAAGAGATAAGGAGGAGGGAGAGAGAGTGAGGAAGAAAGTGAATTTAGGGTTAGGGTTTCCCAACCTAATCCCTTATATTTGGCTGCGGATGAATCTGATCCATCCATTGAGATGGACTGTCCCGAACGATTTGGCCCCGAACAGGCCAAAATGAATGCTGGGCTGAATGGTTTGCCCCGACCTGATATAAACAGTTCAATTTATGATTTTTTTAATTTTTTAGAAACTTATATGGTTTTTAAATGAATTTAAATTGAATTTTGATGTTTAAATGAATTTGAATTAAATTTTGATGCAAATTTGTATATATTTATGAGTTCTGCAAACATGATATTCAAAAGTTTATCATTTGAGGTGATTTGATATTTTCTAGGATTTAATTGATTTTCCGCTTGGTTTTGCAAATGAACTCTAACTTAACCTTTGTGTCATGCCAAACGACGTCCAAAAATTATACAAAAATATATATAGTAGGACTTGTTCTATTTAAGCCCACATACCAATTTTTTTTGTCATTTGAGGTCATTTAGTGGCTGAATTGACCAAGTTTGACCAAGTGAAACCTTGAATTTTAAAAAAATGATAATTCGGCTGCAGTTTTTAAAGCTCTAGATGGTCTCAACTCGAAAAATCATGAATACCAAGATTTATTGACTGACCGTAGTTTTTAAAGCCCTAAATTAACTCTAACTTGACCGCAGTTTTTAAAGCCCTCAATGATCTCAAAAAGAAAAGTCGTGAATACCATGTTTGCTGAACTCACCAAGATCTACATAGGGTATTTGGTCAACTTTGCATTTGACAAAGTTTGGACGGTTAAAATTTTAAATTTTGTAATTTTCACGGTTCAAATCTAGTTTTTGGAACCCTAGATGGTCTCAACTCGAAAAGTTATGAATACCAAAACTGGTCCACTCATCAAGATCTATATCTTATATATAGGACTTTTTTGCATTTGACAAAGCGTTAGCAAAGTTTGTTCAATTCAAATCTTGAATTTTAAAAAAATATGAGCAGTGTTTACCAAAACTTTCTCAAATACAAAAAGAACTATATGAAAAATGTAGATCTTGATATTTTTTACAATCTTGGTATTCAAAAGTTTTTTATTTGAGGTAATTTAGCGTCTCATTTTACCATGTTTGACCAAATCAAATCTTGGATTTTAAAAACATGCGACTAGTGTTTAATAACACTTTCTCAAATAAAAAAATAAACTTTGTAATAAATGTAGATCTTGATGAGTTGTATAATTTTGGTATTCAAAAGTTTTTCATTTGAAGCCATTTGGTGTCTCATTTCACTAAGTTTGATCAAATCATTTTTAGGGACGGCTGGTGATTGAGCCACCCCTAAAATTCAGGCTCATTTATAGGGACGGCTGAAAACACCAGCCGTCCTTACAATGCTATTTATAGGGGCGGCTGATTTGCCACGTATCCCACTGTAGAGGCGGTTTAATCATAAGCTACCCTACAGTGCCGGGGGCTTAGCTCTTACGAATCATTTTTGACGTGGTGTTCATCAGAGCTGGGCTGGAACAGATCGAGATCAAGAGGCACGGGCACGAGAATACTATGGCACGGATTAGGAGATGGAGATGGAAGGGTCCACCAGTCGGCGGCAGTGACAAAAATCATGTGGGCCGGAACGTTCGGCGTTCGGTGGCCGAACGTGGGTGTTACGGTTCCTCGTGTATCATGTATGTATAGAGATAGGCACGTAGGTTAACCGCGCGCCGTCTTGTTTTTTCTATCCAAGAACTTATATCAGGTACGGCACACGGGCACCGCATGGGAAAAGAGGCAGCGGCGAGGCCAAGCAAGAAGGCAGCTGATAACGAGGCGGCGGCGGAGGCGCGGAGTGCCGCCGCAGCTTCTGGCCTGACGGCGTTCGCACTCCGCCTGGCGAAGCGTCTCGCTGACACTGATGAGGGCCAGAACGTCGTGTTCTCGCCGGTGTCCATCTACGCGGCGCTAGCCCTGATGGCCGCCGGCGCACGTGGCACCACCCTGGACGAGGTGCTGGCCGTGCTCGGCGCGGTGTCGCGCGACGAGATCGCCGAGTTCGTCCGTGGCGTGGCGGAGCGCGTGCTCGCGGACCGTCGTTCCGAGTCCGGTGCGCCGCTCGTCGCATTCGCGTGCGCGCTCTGGCACGACGAGACGCTAGCTCTCAAGCCGCTGCCGTTGAATCCTACAAGGCCGATTATTGTTTCAGCTAATGCATGAAGTGATTAGATCTCTGCAGATTATTGTTTCAGCTAATGCATGCGTCCAGTCCGTGGTAAGCTAATCGATCGATCTATGCGTATAATGTATTTGCATGCAGGCAGAGGAGGCAAGAGGAGAAATCAATAGCTGGGTCTCGAAAGCCACCAAGGGTCTCATCACCTCAATCCTTCCTCGAGGTTCCGTAAACCGTAATACCGCCCTAGTGCTCGCCAACGCCATCTCTACTTCAAGGGCAGCTGGTCCATGCCCTTCGCCAAGGAGGACACCGAGACCAGGCGCTTCCGGCGGCTCGACGGCAGCCACGTGCGCACGCCGTTCATGCGCGGCCGTCAGGACCAGGATCAGGCGGTGGCAGAGTACAACGGGTTCAAGGTGCTCAAGCTAGCCTACCATCCATACCGTCCACTCTGCTGCGTGCTACTTTGCTGCGTGCTGAATTTCTCAAACTACAAACAGGCATTAAAAGTACCTTACAAATATCTGAAAATTCACTGAATAGCTGTCCAATGCTCCTTTTCAGGATTAACCATGAATCTACTGACAACACTCAATGCATGAGATAAATCAGGACGAGAATAAACCATGGCATACATAAGGGAACCAACTGTACTGAAATATGGAACTCTAGACATATACTCAATATCACTATCTGACTCTGGACATAAATCTGATGATAATCTGAAATGTGCAGCTAATGGAGTACTCACTGGTTTTGCATTATACATGTTAAAACGACGAAGAACCTTTTCAATATAACCTCGCTGACTGAAGAACAATTTATCAGATTTCTATCTCTAGTAATTTTCATACCAAGAATTTTCTTAGCTACACCCAAGTCCTTCATCTCAAATTCTTTACTCAATTGTGCCTTTAATTTAGTTATTTCTGATTTATCTTTAGCACCAATCAACATATCATCAACATAAAGAAGCAAATAAATAGTTAAACCATTAACAATCTTCAAATAAACACAGCTATCATAATCAGACCGCTTAAAGCCACGAGAGAGCATAAATGAGTCAAACCTTTTATACCATTGCCTAGAAGATTGCTTTAAACCATAAAGAGACTTCTTTAGTCTACAAACAAGGTTTTCTTTTCCAGGAATAACAAAACCTTCAGGTTGGTTCATATAAATGTCTTCTTCCAACTCTCCATGTAAGAATGCAGTTTTAACATCAAGTTGCTCAAGTTCATAATCATACATGGCAACAATACTAAGCAAAGTGCGAATAGAACTATGCTTAACAATTGGGGAAAAGACATCATTATAATCAATACCTGGAATTTGACTATAACCTTTAGCAACCAACCTCGCTTTATACCTTGCTGGCTCACTAAGAGAAAGACCCTCCTTTCTTTTATAAATCCATTTACAACGGACAGGCTTTTTATTTTTGGGTAATTTCACTAAATCCCAAGTACCATTCTTTTCAAGTGACTCCATCTCATCTTGCATAGCGGTTATCCAATTGTTGCAATCAATAGAAGTAATAGCCTCAGAATAATAAGAAGGTTCTGTATTACCTTTAATTTTTTCTGCAACACTCATAGCATAAGCAACATTGCATTCTTCAATATACCTTTTAACAGGCTTTGGCTGCCTTTTAGGCCTATCAGCAGCAATAGAACGTTGTGGAGACTGTACAACTGGAGAAGAATGCTCAACAGCAGAAGAATCATCAACAATTGGAGAAATTTCAGCAATAGGTGCATCTTGCACAGCAACATTATCAATATCTGGTGAATCAATTAAGTGCTCTACCTGCACACTTATTTTCTCTCCCTCAACAGGAGCATCAACAGAAAGATTATCAACAAACATAACAGCCTCATTAAAGATAACATTTCTGTTAAGCATAACCTTCTGAGTCTGGGGATTCCATAATTTATAACCTTTAACACCATGTTGATAACCAATAAAAATACATTTAATAGCTCTAGGCTCTAATTTACCATTATCAACGTGAGCATAAGCAGTACAACCAAAAACTCTCAATTGTGAATAATTAGCTGGAGATCCAGACCATACCTCAATTGGAGTTTTCTTGTCAAGAGGAATAGAGGGTGAACGGTTAATAAGATAGCAAGCAGTGAAAGCAGCTTCAGCCTAAAAATGGCTATTCAAGCCAGCATTAGACAACATGCAACGGGCCCTGGAGATGATAGTCCTGTTCATACGCTCAGCTACACCATTCTGTTGAGGCATATAAGGAATAATGTAGTGCCTAACAATGCCTTGAGACTTGTAATATGCATTAAACTCATTAGAACAGAATTCCATCCCATTATCAGTGCGAAGTTTTTTAACCTTCTTCTCAGATTGATTTTCAATCATAATCTTCCACTCTTTAAATGCTGAAAATGCTTCTGATTTATGCTTTAAGAAATAAGGCCATACCTTACGAGAATAATCATCAATGATTGTCAACATATAACGAGAACCACCAAAAGAAGGCTTGCGAGATGGTTCCCATAAATCAGAATGCACATAATCAAGAATACCTTTACTTTTATGAGTAGAGATATTAAAAGACACCCTCTTGTGTTTGCCAAACACACAATGTTCACAAAATTTCAACTTACTGATGCTATGTTCGTCAAGAAATCCTCTCTTGCATAATTCATGCAAGCCTTGCTCACTCATATGTCCAAGACGCTTATGCCAAAGCTCAGTAGCATCAGAATTAGATGGTGAAATAGAAATTACAGCAGCATCACCTGTAATTGTAGTACCACGAAGACTATACAAATTTGGAGATTTCAATTCACCTTTCATCACAATAAGAGAACCTTTAGACACCTTTAAAACTCCATCTCCACCAGAGTACTTGTACCCTTTAGCATCAAGAGTACTGAGAGAAATAAGATTCTTGCTCATGCTAGGAATATGCCTCACGTCAGCCAATTTTCTGACAATGCCATCATGCATCTTAATCTGAATGGAACCAATACCAATAATATCACGTGGACTATTATCACCCAATCTAACAGAACCTCCATGGAGAGAATCATAGGTGACAAATCAATCTCTATTAGTGCATATATGAAATGAAGCAGCGGAATCAAGAATCCATTCATCATCACTATTATTAGCACATCCAGCAAAAGCAACAAGAGAATCACCATTGGAATAATCTGCCTTAGAAGCAGCAACAGAAGCATTACCTTCATCATTGGTTTTACCTTTCTCTCTATATGTGCCAGTTCTCTTCTCTTTATTTTTTAATTTGAAACAATCCTGGATAAAGTGAGTATCCTGCTTGCAATACTTGCAGAATTTATCGCCTCTACTCGAGACTTTGATCGGCCTTTGTAACGATTAGAACTTTTACCTCTATTGCCATTGTTTGATTTATATACTGTCCTCCCACGAACAGACAACGCTTCTCCTTTGAAAGCAGAACCTTCAGAAGACACCATCAATTTCATCTTTTTCTTAGCATGCAACGCCTCACAAACCTCATCAAGAGTTAGTGAATCATGACTATATAATAAAGTATCTCTGAAGTTTGAAAATGAACTAGGCAAAGAGCACAAAAGAATAAGACCCAAATTCTCATCATCATATTCTACCTCATATAGTCTGAAGATCAGAAACAATCTCCTTAAAGACTGTTAGATGGTTGATAACAGAACCACCCTCTTGTAACTTGTGCGAATATAACTTCATCTTCATATGCATCTTGCTTGTCAAATCCTTAGACATGCAAATTGACTCTAACTTGAGCCACAGAGCAGCTGCAGTTTTCTCCTGCAGACAATCTTGCAAAATATTATTTGAAAGATGAAGCTGAATTTTAGTCAAGGCCTTATGATCCTTTTTCTTCTCATCATCGGTCCAAGATTTAGAATCTTTTTTACCGAAATTATCAAGAGCATCATCAACATCAGCCTGCGTAAGAATAGCCCGCATCTTGACTTGCCAGAGAGCGAACCTTGTATCATGATCCAGTTGAGGAATATCATATTTCACTGAAGACATAGTGAAAAAATAACAACAATAACCAAAAGAATAATAATCTGCAGAAATTTAGGTGTAACTCTAACTGGAACCTGCAGCCTGATATACGATCTGTGTACAAATAGCAATAAACTACCACGAACAATTCTTCTAGTATGCTTCTGTGTACACGTAGCACAAATTTCACCAAAACTGAATTTTTACCTCACGAATGTGAAGCCTGATCGGCTTCAACAGATGGATTTGATGACACCTCGATTCGCGTGTACAGCAAACAACTCCTCCACACGTTGATCTCTGCCAACCGAACGAACAGGCAGGGACACGCAGAAGATTTCCTCCGCCTGGGAATCGCGAGCAACAATTTCTAAGCCGGTGGCGGCGGACAGAACAGGATGAAACCTTAACTTTTTTTTTAATCTCGTGTCTAGCTCTGATACCACTTGTTATCACATAATACAATTAAGATCGAACACGAGACATAGATTTTTACGTGAAAAACCCTTACGGAAAAAAACTACGGGCGCCAACCGGCGATCTTCACTATATGGAGAGAGTTTACAGAACGCAGGGAATACAATGAGTCGTCTTTTCTTCCCGTGCGGCTTACAAGATGTATTTATAGGACGGACTGACTGCAGTTAAATACGAAAACAAATCCGCTAATAAACATGACCGAACCGTGAGCCCTCCAAACATCTCCATAAGACTCACGTTATAGAATTCGGATCATATTCCAAGACACTCCTAAGGCAAGAGACATATCGATCTCTAGGCGGTCGTGATCGCAATACGCAAGACGGGCCTCGGTTCTCGATGTGCATCTTCCTCCCGGACGCCCACGACGGCCTGCCGAGCCTCGTGGAAAAGATGGCCTCCTGCGGCCCCAGCTTCCTGTGGGACCACATGCCGAGCAAACGCGACGAGGTTGACGAGTTGTTGCTGCCAAAGTTCAAGCTCTCCTTCTCCAGCAGAATCAACGACGTTCTCAAGGCCATGGGGATCAAGGCCGCCTTTAAGGAAGGCATTGCCGACCTGTCAGACATGCTGGAGGGCAGCAGGAAAGACCTGGTGTTGGAGCATGTTTTCCACAAGGCGGTCATCGAGGTGAATGAGGAAGGCACAGAAGCAGCGACCTCTAGCGCCTGCGTGATGAGATTGATCTGTGATTCGATTTCATTGCGCCCTGTGAAATTTGTCGCCGACCATCCATTTGCGTTCGTTGTGGTGGAGGAGGTGTCTCGTGTCGTCGTCTTCATGGGACACGTTCTCGATCCCACAAAGTCAGAGTAAACGTAGGGAGAGCGTGAAGAAACATAGTGTTTTGAGTTTTAGGGTACAACCATGCCATACTGCTAGTTACGTTTGCTTCATGAAGAATAAAAGCTCGATGTGTTTCTGTGTTACTTAAGTGCTAATAAAAGCTCGGTGTGTTTATTTTGTGTTACTTAAGTGCTAATCTTAAGTTAATGTTGCTAATCTTAAGCTCGGTGTGTTTGCGTTAATGCATGCTGCTGCCAACAGAAATTGTCCGGCACCCAAGATGATTGCGATGCTTTCTTTCATTGGTCTTGATTCTTAGCTGTATCCTCGGTAGCAAATATGCTAGTAAACTTGTCTGTGTGTTGCAAAGGGATAGGGATGTGATAAGCGTAGGGATCAGACTTTGCTCCATCTCGTACCATGAAAACAGACTCGTACATTCCAACACATGTGTTATTCTAAGACATGAGCACGGCTTATGAATGCAAGAACCAAGAGTTCTTGATATTAGTGGCTCATAGTTGATGACGACTTTGTTTCAAGGGACAGAGGATATGATGAGCCCAAAGCTCGTTCAATTATTAAAATTTGGTGCATGCCACTGCAAGCCTTATACGCCATCATATATCTGCTTGCACCGTCTATATATTGATGTTGTTTCCTCCTGACTAACCCATACCAATGTACCATGCAGTGCTAACGGCCTTAGATTGTTGCAAGCCGCTTGATCGTCATGCCAGATCAACTCTGCTTATGCTCTTTGTCAACTCTGTCCCGCACTGAACTCACTCCTGCCATGCAAGGATAACCAACCATCACAGACTCTTGTAAGTTATGTAGCCATCACGGCACCGGCCACTTCGCTTGGGCTCAATAATGTCCCGCATCGTCATGCTTCGCTCGATGATGGCCTACTAATTATCTCTCATCAACATCATGCTTTGGTGTGAGCAACTTTCATCGCTAACTCGTCTCTAATATTTTTTTTCGCATCTTTCAATTCACTCCTAGTGTTCAGTAACCTCTGTGACCAAACTCATGGCTTTGTTTTGTAAAAAAAAAACCCATTATGTTGGAGATCTAGTTACAACTTGCAACTAGATAAGTTATAAATCGCCACACCCTAAAGAGATTACACAAATCGTACTTCTTTTTTCTTTAGTGGAGGTCACTAAAAAAATAAAATAAAAATCACATATACTTCATGACATGTCCCCACGCAAAAATTCGGCGAAATGTACACAACGATTCCGACATCTATACAAATTTATTTATTCTCCCAAATAAAAAGATGCACATCTATGTATTCTGACAAGTTTTAAAAACTGACAGAGATTAGGTAACGGATAATCAATCATCATCACAAGTAAAGAAATAGCGTAGATTGACAGCTCGATGCTGAACCGAGCGGCCTTCCTTCCTTGAATCCTTCCTGGCGCGCACGTTCGTTGAGCCGCTTCTCTTCGGCGGTTCGGCGCGGCCTTCCCATAACGGCTTTTAACTAACTAATTCCCCGATCCAGCAGCCTGACCTCCCACCCTCCCCTTCCCCTTCCCCCCTCCCTGATCTCCCCCCACCTCGTCCTCCAGCTCGATTGCGTGCAGGACCCCCACTCCGTGCTCCGGAGATAAGTAGCCGGCGGCGGTTTCCTCGCCCCAGGTTTCTGCGGTTGCTGGAGAGGGAGTGGGAATTCGTGCGTTCGGCTCCGGTCCGGCCAATGCTCCTGCCTGCGGTTTCTTGGAGAGCCCGCTGCTGAGATTGGGATCCAAGCCGCGTTAGGCGAGCAGCAGTAGCCGCATCGGGATTCGCTGTCCTTGTCCGAGGGATTCTCCGTTTTCTTGGGCGGGGAATTCGGCATTCTTTCGTCGGATTGGCCCAGGTCCTTGGTTGATCCGTCCGTTACGAAGCTCCCCCCCACTGCATGCTGTAGAAGCCTTTTTTTTTTCCACGCGTTTCTTTCCTCGCCCCAGATCCGTCTCCCCGCCCGATTCTTTGGGGAATTGGCGGCGGATCGGGGGCGGAGGGATTTGGAGCAAGGCCGGAGCTGAGCTCCGATGGAGGTGGTGCACGCCGACGTCGTCGATGGGTCCGGTGTGCCCCTGGCCGTGCTCCTCAAGCGGGAGCTGTGGAACCAGAAGGTGGAGAGGCCGGACATCCTGTTCGGGGAGGCCAGCAAGAGCAAGAAAGGGGAGGATTTCACGCTCCTCATGCCCAGGTGCCACCGCGCCACGGGCGAAGGCGGCGGTGCTGGCGGCGAGAATGCAGGCGACGACGACAGCATTTCCGTGTTTGCGGTAATGATTCAGTGGCCCTCTTCTTTTTTTTTTTTTGGCATGCTTTTACTGCATTCATTTTGCGTTTCGGTGCCGTGTACAGTTTGCTGCCTGATTGATGCTGGTAATTGGTTATGTGGCTGGATGGACTAAAAGTGTGGTAGCATATAAACTAGAGGTCTCATCTAAGCTGTTGAGCCTGGATTTTATGCTGGCTTATTTACTCCTTATAATGAGTTTAGTGTAATAGCACCATTTCTGAGATTTCGTGATTGTTTTCTATCATGGAACTAGTGCTTCCTGTGGTGTCCTGGTCTCAAAACGGTTTGTCTTTTGCATAGAGTAGTAGCATGATTGACAGGCCTGATTTTGCGGTGTGTTGGCATCAAGTCACATGGGGACATATGTCAGCTAGTATTTTACTGCTCTTTGATTGTCTTGACTCTATCGTTTCGGTGGTCAGAAGACCACTGGTTTGGGAATATTCAAACTGTTTGGGGTCTTTCTGGCTTCCAGTAGTTGGCAATAAGTTTAGTCCTACAAATTTTCATATATCAATCCAACATTCTGTATCAACACAAATTTATAGCAGTGTACTGGCAAAGTCAACCCATGTCGGAATACCCTTGTGATATGATAATTCAGTTCTACACTATGAATGGAGACTATTATATTTTCTATATTAAAACTTTCCTTATACCAACTAAAGTGATTGCTAATCTCACTCAAACTATTCATTCTGATTTCTCGCATCAGATTTTTGATGGACACAATGGATCTACAGCTGCCATATACACCCGGGAGAATCTAATAAAAAATGTGTTGGCTGCTATACCTCCAAATCTCACAAGTGAGGAGTGGACAGCTGCGTTGCCAAGGGCACTAGTTGCTGGTTTTGTAAAAACAGACAAAGACTTCCAAACAAAAGGTATTATAAATGGGATGTCAGGTCTGCCTGTCTTCTTACCATTCAAAAGCAAATCATTTCTCAGTGGGTGTGCAATGTTTACAGGAGTATACACATTTGCTGTTTACTGTGGACAGCATGGTTTTAGCCTCCTATATATATATCATGGGATCCTCAGACTGTTTTACTGCGATGTAAACTGACTGTTACAATGTTTTCAGCTGCACGTTCAGGGACCACTGTGACATTTGTTATAATAGATGGATGGGTTGTCACTGTAGCATCAGTTGGCGATTCGCGATGTATTCTAGAATCTGCTGAGGGTTCAGTATATTTTTTATCAGCAGATCATCGCTTGGATGCTAATGAAGAGGAGTATGTCCTCACATCCAAGTCCAAGCTTAGTTATATGACTGCAATTTCGTTACATTTATGACTAACCCAAACTCCATAACTGCAGGGTGGAGCGTGTAACAGCAAGTGGTGGTGAAGTTGGGAGAATAAATATTGCTGGGGGTGCTGGGGTAAGTTACTTTTCTTTTATGTATGCTGTCAGTTACCAAGTTGATTATTTGTTTCACTCTCCCCACCCAAGTACACAATGTTGTATTCATGTGAGTGGACAGGTTGTAATTTTAAGGACAATTTCTTTGCGGTCATTACTCAGATTGGTCCACTCAGATGCTGGCCAGGTGGATTGTGTCTATCAAGGTCAATTGGTGATATCGACGTCGGGGAATTTATAGTTCCTGTCCCACACGTGAAGCAAGTAAAGGTGCACAACACATATGAACTATTTATTTAAGTGCAGTGGTGAAAAAGATTCTTCGTGTTATTAGATAGTAGCAGAGACCAATCATAAAGATTAATGGTATCTCAGCTTAAGGCCACTAATCTAAATGAATTGATCTGAGGTTTGATGCCTACACTATTGCAGTTGTCCAATGCCGGTGGCCGGCTTGTCATTGCCAGTGATGGGGTGTGGGATGCACTGCGCTTTCAAGAGGCTCTGAACTACACCAGGG
>CM041629.1:22508804-22570412 GCA_023333625.1 Bothriochloa decipiens
AACTTAATAACTGTAAAAACACACGATCTGCTGAATCTTGACTCCCTTCCGCTAGTTTGCTATCAGAAGCCAGATCTAACACAGACGAAGGATGACCCTAACTTGTTTAGACTTCTTAACTGAGAGCACCTGTCTGATATTTTTGTGTTGCAAAGGTTGTATTTTACGCCTCGCAGCGCAGTCGCACAGAATATTTGTGTTCGTAAGCAACTTGATAAATGTACACAGACAAATTCCCTCCGAGGTTTACGATGTAAAGCAGAAATAAAAGGAAAAAAAAAAGCAGAGACAGGGTGTGCAGCAAAGAAAGATTTGGGTAACAACATCCTCCAAAATCATCATACAAAGACTGACACTCATACAGTATTCATGTGTGAAACAATTTACAAGTGTATGGACAAAAGCTAAATTTACACCATGCACATTTTCAAAGATACAGATTACAGAAACTCTTTTTAGAACAATCACTCTTATGTTTGTGTCTGCGCCTTTCTAGACAAAAGTGTGGACATCTGGGAGAAGAACGGCTTCTTTTTCCGCAATTTCTCATTTGAAACAAATTGATCAATACTAACAGTTGAGTTATGCAACTTTGGATCTGTGAGAAGTTCATTTTCTTGCTGATAAGAGCCCTTCTGCTCGACAAACATCCTCGGTGGAGTTTTTACAGGACTAACTGCATGTTGTGCAGCCTCATGGGCTTTCCGGCGCTGCACATGTTCAGCTCTCCATCTTCTCAGTTCCTGCTCGGCACCAAGCTTTCCCTCATTTGCCCTCTCAGCCCTCTCCAGTGCGATTTGAAGATCACTCTTCTTTTCGTCCATGTCCCTGGATGCTTCTTGCAACCTCTCTAGGTTCCTTGATTCAGACTCTTTTGCCAACTTTATTTGTGCCAACGCGGCTGCCACCCTCTCATTTGCAAGTTCTTCGGCTTCATGAACCCTCTTGCTAAGAGCATGATACTCACTGATAGGAAGTGTTACTCCTTGAGGTGAAGCATCAATGCTTCCTGTCTCCTTGCTCTCTTGCACCGCTTGAGCTGCCGCTATGGCTAGCCTTTCAGATTCTTTAGACGCCTCTATTTCTTTCAAAACTGCACGCAACCTGGTATCTGCAGTTGTCGCAGAAGCCTTGGTTTGCTCAGCTTCTTCCTTGGCCTTTCTCAGTTCTTCTACTGCCAAATGAGCTGCCATCTTGGCATCTTCTGCCTCCTGGGCTGCTTGCTGCAACATCCTTGGAAGCTCTGCCATTTTCCCCCGAGTTTCTGCTTCTTTCTTATGTACCATTTCTATCTCTTGCTTTGTCCTATCCAGCTCAGCTTCTAGAGAAGAAACTGTGATGGATGCCATACCCTCGCTCTGCTGCAATGTAGCAAGTGAAGCTTTCTCCCTGTCAAGCTCTGAACTGATTGATTCTGCAATAACTCTTACTAAATTGGCTTCATTTCTTGCATTTTCTAATTTCCCTTTAAATTCAGCAAGCTCCTTCCTTTTTGAAGCTAGAGCTTCCTTGATTGATCTACTGATTTCTTTTGCTTCATCAGAACCTTGCTCCTGAACCATTCCAGCCTCTTCATTCAATTTGTTTTCCACATAGGCAGCTAGTTCACTTTTCAGGCTAAGTAGTTTGTGCTCACTTTCATCAACTTCGGACTCCACATTCGTTTTGGATGCAATTTGTTCGTTGAGTTGGTTCAGCTCTGCTTGTGCCTCTTGTAGCTCTTTCTCCCAAGCCAGGAAATCCTGCTCTTTCACCAAAGCTGCACCAAGTCTGTGCTCTTCAGCTTCATGGTGTGAAACGTGGGCTAACTCGAGAGACTCCTTGGATGCAATAAGTTCTAAAGTGAGTTCTTCTACTTGCTTCTCAGTATGCTTAGCAGCACAAATAACTTCCTCGGCCCTTTTAATGGCTACATCCCTTTCAAAGGCTAATACAGCATACTGTTCATGTGTTGATCTTAACTCCTCTTTCAGCAATTTCAGTTCCTCAACAGCCTTTTCATGTCTTTCTTTGGCAACTGCCAACTGTGTTTGGGCTATTACACTAGCTTCATCATCATTCCCTTGCTCCATCTCTTGTGCCCTAAGCAGGGCAAGCTCAGAATCTTGCTTTGCTTGGTCCACTTCAAGCTGTGCCCTCTCCAGCTTATGCTTCAGCTCGTCGACAAGTCTATTAGTTCTCTCTAGCTCCTCAGTGACGTGTGACTTGGCCACCTCAGCAGTTTCCCAGTTTTCTTTGAATTGTGGAATCTCCTGCTGCACCTTTTCAAGTTCAAGTTGCATCACCCTGCGTCTCTGCATAAAACAAATTTACTTTGTAAAATATCATCAGACAATAGTTCCGAGGAAGTATGTGTCTGACCATGATCCACATTTACTGTGAAACAAAGAGACATTACCTCTAATGATTGAGCCCTGTAGGCTTTCCAATCAACAATTCCTCCAAACTTGGTGACAGCCTCTTTAACAGACTCAAATGGCGCACTAGTGTCAACAAGACCTGTGTATGAGCCTTCAGATCCCTTTGCTGATTCTACTTTCCTTTTGGGGGTGACAGCAATGTTCTCATGATGATACATATTACCTTCTTCAGATTTCATTTCAGTTGTTGGCGTAATACTCACATCAGTAAAACCATTTTCACATACAATCTGCATTTCACCCTTGTTTGTTATAGTAGCATGATCCCCCTCATCTTTTGATGAATCATCAGATGCACGAGCTGGTTCTATGTGGGAGAGAATTTCCGGTGACAAACTCCCATTGTGGCCTACATGGGACCCCAGTTCTTCCTGGTGCTCTGTCAAATTGTGAGGTAACTTTTCTTGGATTTCCAATGATGTATCTGGACTCTTAACAGAAACTGGTGAAATATTTTCAGCATTCTGTGCTGTTCTTTCCCCGTGACCATTACTATCAAGAAGTTCAGGAACTGGTGAAATATTTTCAGCATTCTGTGCTGTTGTTTCCCCGTGACCATTATTATCAAGAAGTTCCATGGAAGCAGGAAAAGATGAGTAATTTTTTTTTCCGTTATTCAGCAGAAGTTGTCAAATCCATTCCCAAAGCTTAGCGTCCACAGTTTTTCACTCCTATAAACAAAAGTTCAGAAAAAAAATGATCAGCGTATAGAAAATAAACTGCACATATTATTACAAGTAAACAGAATGTGCTCATACCATACACCTCCTTTTAGTGGGAGATAGTTTTATTATTATCACTACCATTCAAACAATATGGAAAATTTAAAATCTACAGACATTTATGAATCACCCCATTTCATGTGCAAATCATCGATAGACACTCTCGTGTGCAGTAAAGATGATAGCAGTCAGCACAAGAGAAGTGTGATCTAGTGCTATGAGCATGATTCCACTAACTGATATGAAATCATGAACCAGCTCAGCAATTACTACTCGATAGGCAGCTGTTCCACACTTCCACCTAACCACTTTCCGTCCGTGTAGCTAAATAGTGCTTCCAACACATCAAAAGCAACAGTTTTTTCTAAAGACTTCTACTTTTAATAAAATCCAAAGCAAAGCAAGAACATAATGATCAAACAAGATGATGACTGAGATTATTCGCCAAAAAAATATGACTGAGATTGGGCCAGCTAGATCAAAGTTCATGTTCTTGTCCTACCATCATCTCTAATCCATGGAGTCGCTGGACTCTCCAAAGTCCAAACTGTTTGGATTAATTTCCTTGGAGAACTATGTAGCTTATTATGCCTTGTGGGCATCAAGCACTTGAGATTATCTTATCATCATGTGCTTGTTCGCAAGCAGCACGCAGGCAAGACTTAGTTGCTGAGCAATTCATCGAAGCTATAACCGGGAAAGGCATGATAGTTGAACAGGGCAAAGAGGTACTCTTGCAGTGGGTTTGCGACTTCGTCCTCACCTCCTAATTCCAACTCGTATAGCAGAGGAGCTCAAGTCAAATCCTCTGCACCGATGCCTATCAAACGACAGAAAATCGATCCTTGCTTCAGGCGACGCTAAACAGGAATCCACTCACTGGCGCACAGCCAACTCCAAAACCAGGAAAGCTCCAAATCCAAACCCCCGACCAAAATCCCCCACGACACCAGCAAAAGCCTCCGAACAGGCCGCAGAGCCAAACACATCCATCAGACGAAAACCCCGTCAAATTCAACCGCCGAAACAAGCTTCGACCAAGCTCGCTCCACCATAACCAAATTAAGCTCACACGAAACTGATTGCAGCAATCCAAAAAGGAATGAGCTTTACCCGGTGGGCGGTGGCCAAGGAGCAGCAGGGATATGCCTTGCGCGCGAAGCGACCGGGGGGCTTGGATTGGGGTCTCCGCCGGCGACTCTTTCCGTCCTCCGAGAGTCTCTTTTCCTTGTGCCGTGCTGTGCTGTGCCTGTGTGCGCGTGTTCTTTGCGGCAGGGAGGGAGTAAGACTGGGGCCTCGTTTAGTTTGAAAAAAAATAACATAATAAATAGTATTATTTTCATCTTATTTGATAACTATTATCCAATCATAAACCAAGTTTAAAAGATTCATCTCGTGATTTCTAACTAAACTATATAATTAGTTATTTTTATCTATATTTAATGCTTCATACATGTAGATAAAAATTAATATGACAAAAAAAAGTGAAAAAACTTAAAATTTAGAGTGCGTGTCAAAGCTTTGTCTTTGTCTCTTGCGCTCGCGTCACCGCGCACTCGTCGTCGTCGCCGGTCCGGTCCGGGCCAGGGGAGGAGGGCCCGAGGCCGAAGCGCACCTCAGCTCGGGATTAGCCATAAGCTCCGGGGTGTTGCCGGATTAGACAACGTAGCTCACTTTTGTAAATAAAGCCCCCGTGCTTTATCGATTTCCGAGGACGGACCTTTCCGTTAGTTAAATTTCTAGAAACGGGGCGGCAGGACGGGGTTAGGTGAGTGTGACGTCTCGCCAACGGAGTCATCGGATTCGTTTCAAACCGCCGCGCTACGTCTAGCGACTACAACACGTCGGCTTCTCTTCTATGGGCTAGTTTTTGCCATCGTCCTCACTCAATGGATACTTCAGCCGTTTAGCATGAGAAAAATATGCTTGGAATTGTTTGGAACGCAAAGGATCTCATAATAGTTCTTCTAGTGTTGGATAAAAAGTCCAATACTGCAATCTAAACATGTGTGAGCCAGCAAGTGGGAATGGCTCTTTTAGTCATTACCAAGTGGTGACTCGTACCACAAATATGTGTGAGCCAAGGTACCTCTGTCCTTTTCTAGACTTATTAAAAAGTTGACCTTTGTTTATTTCATGAACTTTGCGGTACACCTCGGAGTCCATTTCAATATTAGCTAGACATAATTGCAATTACCATCTTCGCTTTCTTTTTCGTAAGTATAGGCTTAGGTTTGAGAACTGAATAATACTCGCTCCGTTAAATTATATGCCACTTGGTCATTTACTCTATGGTCAAGTAGTTTAAGTTTCACCTTTTTTAGAACTAAATAATTCTCTGTGGAGGTGATGAACAATTGATTTATCGATTATTTGCAAGTATGTAGTTTACAATTTAATACTCTTGTTAGTTTTGAGTTTGTTGGCTTAACATGATGTTGTCATGAACCTGAAACTTTGTGGGATGCAGTTACTAAAACTAAGTCAAAGTTGTTGTGGGTATGATATAGCAAAGATTGAAGTAAGCTTTTATCCTATCTAGTGTATGGTTAATCCCTGAAGTATTAATTCACAAAAAAATGAAATATTTTGTTTTCAAAAGAACAAAACTTGATAAGCTTCTCAGTGGCGATGAATACCTACTAAAGCCAAATATGATCTTTACACGTTGTAAAGCTTTCAACATATACTACTTTAATTATCTCTGTGACCCAAATAGAGGGAAGTGCCATGCTTTTACAATCAAGATCATGTACAATACACCTCATTAGTTCATTAGACATATAAGTGAGCTGAAGTAACAAATTCAGTTGTAATTTTATTTAATCAACTAGAGGTCCTTTACAACGCAAAAAATACACAGGATTTTAGTATGAATTAGTTACTCCCTTTGTCCACGAAACAAATGCAATTATCACACTTTGAGAATTCAAATAGCTAAAACTTTGACCGAATTTATATGAGAAAGTAGTAACGCTCATGAGACAAAATAACTATCATAAGATTAATTTGACCAACATGATTCTCACAATTGTATTCTTTTGTTGACAAAGAAAGTATTTTTTAATAGAAAAAAGGCAGAAAATGGGAAAGATTCTTCCAAACGGGGCTAAGCTTATATTAGGCATGAAATTCAAAATATGGCCTAAATCCGACGGCGTACCAGGCATCGGACGGGCAGGCATCGCGGCAGGGAACAACCGCCTCAACTGAACAAGACATAACGGGCCGACCGAGTAGCAGCCCACGCCTGCCGACGCGGCAAAACCAGCGGCCGCCTCAAGATTCGTGCCGCCGCGCAGCCTCCCCGCCATCGCCGTCAGCTTCCCTCTCAGCCCAGCCTAGCTAGGGCTGCCCCTCCTCACCCTTCCCGTACACCGACCCGACACCACCACACCAACCTTCCCCTCCCCCTTCCCCGCACCCCCGCCGCCGTCTCCTCGTCGGCCGGCGGCGAGGGCGCGACGCCTCCTACCCCTACCCCTACCCGCCCCTCCGGAGGGCCCGCCCCGCTCGCGTGTGAGACCCCCACCCCCCGCCATCGGCCTGCGCCGACGGGGTCGTGGCTTAGGGTTTCATGCGCCTCGCCGGCCGCCGCCGATGTCGCACCCCGGCAAGTTCGTCTCCGTCAACCTCAACCGATCCTACGGCCAGCCCGGTCCCTCATCACACCATGGTGGTAACGGCGGCGGCCGCCCCTCCCGCCCCGCCGGCGCCGGCTCCTCAGGCGGCGGCGGCGGCATGGTGGTGCTCTCCCGCCCGCGCGGCGGAGCCTCCTCCCTCGCCAAGCCGCAGGCGCCCAAGCTCTCCGTCCCGCCGCCGCTCAACCTCCCGTCGCTCCGCAGGGAGCACGAGCGGTTCGACGGCTCGGCGGCCGCGGCGGGGGGCGGGGTCGCGTCGGCCCCGCCGCGATCCGGCGGGCCTGCTGCCGGCTGGACGAAGCCCGCCCCGGCGTCCGAGAAGCCTCCTCCCGGCGGCTCCGCGGCTGGCGCCAGCAGCGCCAGGCCACCTTCGTACGGGTTTGCGGAGAGAGCAGCCGTCGTCTTGCGCGGGGAGGACTTCCCATCGTTGAAGGCGGCTGTTGCGCCGCCAACGCCTCCGCTGCCTGCGCAGCGGCAGAAGGACGCTGATGGGGCGCGGGCCGTCACGCCAGAGGCGCGGCCAGGACCTCTGGGAATGCGGCCGCAGGTGACAACCTCGCGGGCCACTGAGCCACTGGCCTCTGGTGGCGGCCGCGCTTCCACTGAGAAGGCGCAGAAGCCTGATCTGGGGCCGCTTCCGATGGTCCGGCTTAGGTATGATTCTGATTGGGCTGATGACGAGCGCGACACAGGGCTGAGCCTTCCAGAGCGGGACAGCAGGGAGAGGGGGTTTGGCAGGACTGAGGCCATGCTTCCAGGGCGTGACCATTATGGAGCAATGAGGGAGCCCTTCAAAAAGGAGCTGTTTGGGAGAGATGTGGCTGCAACAAATAGAGAAGGTGGGCAGGACGTCCTGTGGCGATCTCCCGTGTCAAACCAACTTGATAGGGAGCGAACAGATGGCTGGCCATACAGTGGTGGCAGAGGAAGCAGTGGGCAATCATATCGGGACAGCATAGCTGCTGGTGGCTCCAAGGATGTGTGGAGCAATAGTAAGGAGCCTCCTGTGCGTGCCTATGGTCAGAATGGGGTGGAGCAGTATGGAACCACACGAGTTGGGGAAGCCGCTGCCGAGCGTTACAGAGACTGTTCAAATAATTGGCCTAGGTTGAACTCTTTCCAGAATAATGTTGGTTCCAAAGTGCAGCCCTTTGGTGGTAATAAAGGGCCTTTAATTAATGATCCAGTGGCAAAATTTGGCAGGGAAAAACGGCTGGCTGGTTCCCCTGCAAAGCCTTTAATAGAGGATAACGGTTTTGACAGCATTTCTGCCGTTAACTTGTCTGCAATAAAGAAGAAAAAAGAGGCAGCTAATCCAGCTGATTTTCATGACCCAGCAAGGGAGTCGTTTGAGGCAGAGCTTGATAGGATCTTGAGGGTACAGGAGCAGGAGAGACAACGGGTAATGGAAGAACAGGAAAGGGCCAGAGAAGTCGCTCGGAGGCAAGAAGAGGAACGGAAGAGGCTGATACGAGAAAAGGAGGAGAGGCAACGTCTGATGGAGGAGCAGGCAAAGCAGGCAGCTTGGCAAGCTGAGCAAGAGAGGCTGGAAGCTGCTAAAAGGGCTGAGGAACTGAGAATCGCTAGGGAGGAGGAAAGGAACAGGATTGCCATGGAGGAGGAACGTCGTAGGGAGGCAGCACGTCAGAAGCTCCTAGAATTGGAGGCAAAAATTGCTAGAAGACAAGCAGAATCAAACATTGGCAGCGCAAGAGCTCTCAATGATGATTTTATTCCTGCAGATGTCAAGGACAGAGACCTGTCACACTCTGCTAACTTTGGTGACAGAAATGATATTGACAAAATGAACGAGTTCATCAATAGCTCAGCACCATCGGAATCCTCTAGTCTCAACAGGTTCAGTGAGACAGTTCCAAGGGTGCACACTCTTACGGATGGACGCTCTTCATTTATTGATAGAGAAAATGCATTCTATAGTTCAAGAGCTGCATTTCCAGAACAAGAGAATGTTCATCATAGTCCACGTCGTGACCCTTTTGCTGCAAAGAGGGGAAATTTCCCTAAGAAAGATCTTAATGATGGATTTGGGAGTGTTTCGGTCAGGCAATCTTCAACAGGGCGAACAACTGAATCTCCATGGGCACTTGAAGATTTCCGTCATGAAAAGGTTCCACGATGGGATGCCCCTAGGGAGATTGACCGTTTCAGCAAACAATCTGACTTTGATAATGAGCTTTTTAACAGAGACAGGTTTGGAGATACAGCTTGGCCTCCTAGTAGTTCTCATGGGAGCCTCAATGCTCAACAAGGAGATAGGATGTTTCAGAGTCCTGATGTTAATGAGTTGTCTTTTACCAGACCACGCTACTCTATGCGGCAACCACGTGCCCCCCCACCCCCAATTGTGACCTCTGTGCGAAGTTCAATCGGTGCTTCAGCTCAACGTATCAATTCATCTTTTGTGGATGGAGGGAACGGAGAGAGTTCTGGTAGAGATGATGTGCACATTATGCAGGGTCAGTATGGAAGTGCATACCAAGAGGCATCTCGCCAGCATGCGATACGACCTGACCACATTCCTGTTAATGATCACCAAATTGTGGACAGAAAAAGCCCTGTACTGGGTTCACAATCTTCTCTTTCTGTTTCAAGCCCTCCTAGCTCACCGCCACATGTTTCGCATGATGAGATGGATGTATCAGGTGATTCTCCTGCGTTACCGACTTCTGCTGATGGTGAACGAACAGTGCTCTCTGACAACGACCATGCTGCTCTGACTGTAGATGCAGACAATACAAGCAGAATTGCTGCCTCAGGAGTGCCCCACTTGGAGGATGATGAATGGTCAAGTGTAAACAATGATGATAGGCGAAAACAGGATGAATATGACGAAGACAATGATAGCTACCAGGAAGATGGTATCAATGAAGCTGATGATGAGAATATTGACTTGGATGATGAGTTCTTAGAGGGACAGAATACACCCATAGAACTGGAACCAGTTATACTTGGATTTGATGAGGGCGTGCAGGTTGAAATTCCACCAAATAGCCAACTTGAATTAGCTTCTGTGAGGAGCACTGAAAGGACTGTTGGAGTCCATCTGAACTCAGGAGTTGCAGAGCAAGAGAATGTCAGTGGTTCAGTTGTCCATTCTGATCCTGTTACTGAAGCAGATAAAGCACTGCAGGCATTGAATCTTGATCATGTGAATGCCCTGACAGAAGACAGTAATGGGGAGCCATCCAATAGCTTAGGGACACCTGCTTCAAGTTCCCAGTTACCTCAGGCATCTTCTGCAGGTCCTATTTTTTCGTCAGCTTCAGCAGTAGTTGGGCAGAATGAAGTACCTGTTAGCCTCCAGTTTGGTTTGTTTACAGGTCCTCCTCTAATACCAACTCCAGTTCCAGCCATTCAAATTGGTTCCATACAGATGCCAATCCATCTCCACAATCAGTTTAACCCATCCCTGCCTCACATGCACCCTTCAACAACCCCTTTATATCAGTTTGGTCAGTTGAGGTATGTCCGTCCTATCACCCCGAGTGTTGGATCGCTGCCTTCTCAGGCCATCCACCCTGCACATTCTTCCATACCAGCTCAACATACATTGAATCAGAATGCGTCCAGTGTTCTACCTGAGCGAATGGATGGAGATACAAACCAGAACATCCCAGCTCAGGCAAGCTCATCCACCATTATCAATAAATCAGCAGCACCTACAGCCAAGCTTCCCCTTGGAATGGACAGTTTAAACTCGCAATATCTCAATGCTCCTGTAAACAATCAGATGGCTGGTGTGGAGGGATTTCATGGCCAGGTGGACAGAGAATCTGCTGAGGGTACAGCTCCCAGTGGGAGAAATCAAGATCTCTCTTTGAAGAGGAATTACAGACCTACCTCCAACAATGTAGAATCTTCGCAATATGGTTTGGAGGGGAGAGCCATGGGTGATCCAAAGGCTCCTGGTGTTGTCTCTGATAGACGGGGGAGGAGATATGGTTATGCTGTTAAAGACATGAACATGAGATCTACTGGCTCATTTGTTGAACCTTCTCATAAAGATTCCAAAGGAGGATTCCAGAGAAGGGCTCGTAGGAATGTAAGACGGACCGAGTTTAGAGTTCGGGAAAACATCGAGAAGAATCAAAATGAAACTTCTGAGTCGTTTTGCCGTGGTGAACAAGACGAGATGACATGCTCCAATGGAACAAGAGATGTTCCAGCAAGAAATACTAATAGAAGGGAACCTGATATGAACAAGGCTTCTAGAATAAATGAAGCAAGTGATCAGAGTGTCTCATTTAGAAGTACACACAATGTTCCTTATGAGAGATCTCATGGTGGGAGTAAGAAGTCTAGAACAGGTGCTGTCCCTGATGGAGATACTACCTCATTGCAAGCTGGAGCTGTTCGCCTTGTGAAACAACAAGGCATTGAGGTCCCTGTTGATGCAGATGGCTTCATTGAAGTAAGGTCCAAAAGACAGATCATGAGTGTCAGGAGAGAGCAGAGGGAGAAAGAAAATAGATCCAAAATGAGGATGGCAAAGGTGCCCATCTATCATGTTTCATATACTTAAATTTTTATCTTGTTTTTACCTTATTTGAGTCAACTAATGCTTTTATGTGGGTTGTATCAGGCTCCCCGCAGACAGCATAGTGTTTCCCTACAAAGCTCAGCTGGTCCTAGTGTGAATAAGCGTGCAGCTCCTTCGAGTGGAGAAGTAACAAAGAAAGATTCTTCTGGTTCTGCCATCACGGAAGGAAGAATTGCTGACTTTGCTGAATCTTCGGTCCCATCAATGGGTGACACGGCTTCCATGAACCTCATAGGGCTACCTTCAACCAATGCAGAAACTCATACTCAGTATGTAGCTTAATTATACTTAAGTTCTTCAACCAATTAAGGCTATGCTTGAGGGTCACTTACAAAAGCTTTTACAGGTCTATCCAGATCCAGACATCCTCTGACTTGGTCACCTCCGGTCCTGCAAAGCTTGTGAATGGCTTATCTGAAGACAACAATAAAGGGGCATCTATTAGTACTCCATTTAACATGGTTTCCTGGGATAATTCACAAATGAACCAGCAGGTAGATTGCTTTTCTCAAGTTTATTTGGTGTTCCAATGGCAGCAAATCTGTATTCTTTTATTGTTACATCCATATTTTCCATTCTTGATCTTTGGTTGTAGATTTTTTCTTGTAAGAATGAATTCTACATATATTCACTCCCAATACATCATGGGTATTTACATTTTGTTTTTTCATGGATGAAAAACCAGAGTACCTTGCTATTTTCCAGAAAGTTATGGAAGGTTAAACCAGTTAATATGCCTACTGTACTTGCATAATTCAGTGAGTGTTTTCTTCTGAATTTGTACAAATTATTAATCCAATCACCATAAGAGGAATGGCCAGCAATATCGTGGGTACATTTGGTTGCCTGGTTGAGTACTGTACAGCCTTGTTTAGTCAGAAATCAGAGATTGCTGGGTGAGGCTTCCTTGGGACCTGAGCTAGGGAGCTTTTTGCTTGCTTCTGAAAGGCGAGCTAATTCGTCTTGCCTGCGCTGGCTAGGTAAGCTTGATTAGACTAGCGAGCTGAGGCTATGCTCGCTCAGGAGTCTGGAACCAAACATGCCCGTGATAAACATCCTAAGACTACAATGCTAGATTATATTTTAACATATTACTTGGGTGTTGTTTCACATGAGTTCTCTTTTGTTGTCTTTCCTTATATTTTTCTAAAACAAATTAAAATGTTGATGAAAAATCTATTTGAAATCCTGCACCAAGAGCGACCACAGAACAAATCCTTTTGCTAGAGATGAACCCAACAAGGGTTGCCCCTGAAGTATATAAAAGTAAGACAGGTATGAGTATTGCATCATAGTGATAATAAGGAGATTCATAAGGTTATGGTTTATCCACATGGAGTGTGATTTCCATGTGCTCCTATCCAGAAGTTGCAGTTCAAGTAGTTCTTAGGTAGGTAAAAGATTGAGAATCATAAACTAAACTTGACCTTTTGAAATGCTCATGTTGCTGTGTTGGTTAGCATGCAGTTTAAGTAGCTCTTATTGTACATTGCAATGAGTGTGTCCCTACCTTCAGATTATTATACTTATCTGTAAATGCATTTTCTATTGAATGCAATTGTGCATTTTATTTGGATTTTCAGGGAGCAACTTTTTAGTCTCGCATATGCCACTGAAATATGGTTTTATCTTAATCCTCTACTATTTATATATATTATATATTTTTTGCAACTTGTTCACATGTAGGTTATGCCATTAACTCAAACTCAACTTGATGAAGCTATGAGACCAGCTAAATTTGAGGCTGGGTCTGGCTTTTCTTTGGAGTCCAACAATGCTTTGTCTTCCACAGTAACCACAGAAAAGGTGTTCCCTTCATCTGCTAGTCCTATTAACTCCCTTCTGGCTGGAGAGAAGATTCAATTTGGTAAGCACTTTTCATCAGTACTGTATGATGTTTATTGCAACTTGACTTACAATGAATAACAATGTTGCTCAGGGGCAGTAACCTCGCCAACCATGCTACCCCCAGTTAGCCGAACTGTTTCAAGTGGTCTTGGAGCTCCAGGTTCATCTAGGCCTGATATGAAGATTGATCGAGGCTTGCCTAGCGATAACAGTGGTCCTGATAAGGCAAATTCCAAGGAATTATGTCCGAGTACTGAGGATGCGGAAGCAGAGGCTGAAGCAGCTGCTTCTGCTGTGGCTGCGGCAGCTATTAGCACTGATGAGGGATCTCCAGCTGATGCAACTACAGCATCAGCTCCAGACACCAAGAGCTTTACAAGCAAGGATCTCAGTGAGTTGACATCAGGAGGTATGATCTTTGCATTATCAATACTTTAATTAAAACATTGCTATATGATTATGTAGCTATATTTATTGTGTTATGGACAAAACTGAAGCAGGAGCAAGAACAGGTCAAGCTGGTCAATCATCCACCGAAGAGCCACTCACAGTTGCTCTTCCTGCAGACTTATCGGTTGATACTCCATCCATGTCCTTGTGGCCTCCCATAGCTAGTCCACAAGCATCAGGGCCAATGCTTTCTCAGTTTCATGGTGCACAGCCATCCCACTTTTCCTGCTTTGATATGAATTCAATGTTAGGAGGGCACATTTTTGCATTTGGCCCAAGTGACGAATCTGCTGGTTCTCAAGGTCAGCACCCTCAAAGAAGCAATGCATTGCCTTCAGCACCATTGGGAGCTTGGCCACAGTGCCATTCTGGGGTAGACTCTTTCTACCATCCTCCAACTGGGTACGCTGGTCCTTTCATTACTCCGGGAGGAATCCCAGGCATGCAAGGTCCCCCACATATGGTGGTCTATAACCACTTCGCCCCGGTAGGGCAATTTGGTCAGATGGGACTTGGTTTTATGGGAGCCACTTATATCCCTAGTGACAAGCAGCCTGATTGGAAGCAAAGCCAAGGACCACCTATTGTTGTTGTAAGCCAGAGTGATCCAAACAGTCAAAATATGGTGTCTGGTCAAGTAAACGCTCCTAGCGTTCCTGCTGCAGTTCCACATCTAGGGCCAACTTCTATCATGCCAATCCCGCGTCCATTGACCATGTTCGACATTGCACCTTTCCAGGTATGCATTTTAATTGTCGTAGATACATGCCAAGACGGTTAAATTGCAAACTCCAACATTTTTATGTTGCATTGTTTTCTTCATTTGTGTTGTAACTAACTATCCTCGTCTGCTTTTCCAGACGTCTACAGACATACAGATGCAAACATGTTGGCCACATATGCCTGTACCTCCTCTGCACTCAGTTCCATTATCAGTTGCACTCCAGCAGCATCCAGTAGAGGGTGCAGCCACACAACAGTTTGTTCATAACGTGCCAGTTGACAAGTCCAGTACAAATAACCGATTTCAGGAGTCCTCTGCTTCTGCTGTGCCATCAGATGGCAACAAGACCTTCCCAAATGCAGCTGCCTCTCAGTACAGAGATGAGTTAGGTCTTGTCGAACAGCCAGCCTCAACCAGTTCAAGCTCCCAAACTGTTCAGCCTTCCTTTGGCCAGGCTGGCATGGTCAGCAATGAAGTCTCGACCAGTGCCAAAGTCATTGTTAGAGCGACCCCATCTAAAGTCAACCCTGGAGTTGCAGCAGGGGTTGCTGTTAGCAACACGAACGCCCCCCAGGTCACCAGCATACCTTCCAAGACCCATCACTCGTCATCATCATCAGACCAGCAGTACCAGCATCCGGTTAACAATCAGGATCGCCGGGCCTGTGTGACCCAAAAGGCTGGTACTGGTAATGAGTGGCAACAACGGCGATCAGGCTACCAGGGTAGGAATCAAGGTTCTGGTTCTGACAGGAGTTCAGGCACTGGTAGGATGAAGCAGATCTATGTTGCTAAACCCTCGGCAACAAGTGGCCATGCCCCATCAGGCTAGAGTGGTGTTGACTTCACTGAGCCTGCTTCAATCTGGTACAGCTCAGAGCATCCTTGGCATCAGACACATGCGAAACATATTTTCGCTCCATGTCTGTCTATTCGAGTTTATTTGGTGATTATGGCTTGTGCTGGTTCTGGTTGTGTATGTTTTGGGTTCATTTTGTTGGATAAATGGAAATAGAGTGCTGTTGCACTGAAAAAAAAACATTCGAAGCGATACCGTGTCCTGCCTCATAAATTTTGCAGCCGATGGAATCGGCTGCCTGTATAAGTCACTGGTGTGTTGTGAGGATTACTATTGTTTATTATTATTTGTTGACCGGCTCAAGGTGTGGACAGGCAAGGAAATGTAACTTGGGGTATGTTCATAAACAATTAAAAACTTGATATGTCAGCTCAGTTTTAGCTTTGACCGGGAATCCTTGTTTTAATCGAAATATCCTAGGCTCCGTTCGTTGTTAACGTGGCTTTTCAGAAGCACATGTTTCTTTCAAGATTTGATGTGATCATACAGCATCTGACGTAACTTTCCAGGATTAGTGACAGGCAACCATAACAAGCTGACTTTTAGGAAAATATAGAATATAGAATTTGGCAACCTGCTCAAAGGCACGATGTTTCAAATATCACAAATTCCATTTTGTCAACAAGTCAATAGAACATTGCAGACATGCACTTTTACATTATACGGGACAAGGACCACCCAGCTGGCCCAGCTCAGTATCTGAAACCTTCCTGGATGATCTTGCAGGAAGTAATTAGCAATCTACAGCTTTCCTTATAGATACACTACCAACAGGAAACAGCTATAGTTTCACTATCTGGAGATGAACAGATTTATATACATCTGCTCACCTCCATCACTTCTCTTCTTACAAACTTTCCAGCTATCTTGCATGGACCAATCCCATTGGTCCCTAAGCTTCCCATGAGGATGATTGGTCTCCTGAATCACGAAAGCGCTGCTAGTGTAAACCTGTGCCTTCATGAATCATGTGGGCTGACCTAATAAAACAAGGGTGGTTCTGAACATGTTGACCAACAAAGAATATATGCAGGGTGAAAAATAATAAGTCATGTTTTACCTTGGTTGAATCAGCATGTTTTTGCTGATTCTTGCTAGACCCTCTGCCTTGTTCCCTGCTACCTTGAGTCTCCCCATCCAAGAAGTTCTGGTCTGATGATTCTGAAGAAGATAAGACAGTTTTTTTTATGGCATAACAGTAAAAGGCAGCAATACATGTATTTGTTCACAACAGTCCCTTCAAAGTGAACGGACATGCTGTTATAACTTCTGTTGTCATGAGTGTGAACTTTTACCATATTAAGTTTCTAAACTCTTAAGTAAAGACACACATAAATTCTGCACTGTTTTCCCTCTGAACATAGAAGGGCGGCCCTGGTGCAAGCGGTAGAGCTTTACCGTCTGTGACTAAGAGGTTCAGGGTTCAAGCCCCAGCCTCTGCACATCTATACAGGAATGACTGTTGGCTATTTTTCCTTCTCCAGACCCCGCAGTGCGGGAGTCTACGGCACTAGGTACGTCCTTTTCCCTCTGAACATACTACTACTTATCATGGAAGCATCATGAACCTACCTCTCCAAGAAAAGGAATGCCCATGCTGGCGCAAACGGAAAGCAGCTGACCCCCCAGAATTGCTTTGCCTTGGATGGTAACTAGTAACTCTCTCTTGTCTTGGGCCATTAGTTGATGCGTCATCATCCAAATAATAGTGCGAACCCCCAGAACAAGAAGGTGAACCGATATACCCAACCTCAGATAATCTTGATTCAGCTCCATCTCCATCAACCTCGTCCGTCCCCCAATATCCCTGTCCGTGATGTTTTGTTAAAAAGAGAGAAAAAATCATACATAGAAAAAAAATAAAAAAGTCTACATCACCCCCGGAACTTTGGGGTGGTGTCTATTTTACCTCCGAACTATGAAACGGTCTAATTTACCCCCTGAACTATCCAAAACCATTCAAATCACCTCCGGGTGGTTTTCGACGCACGGTTTTGCTACAGTAACCATGGTTTTGCTACAGTAACCAGCGGTTTTGACTTTTTATTTTTTCTATTTGTTTTTGTTGAATTTTTAAAAAAACATAGTAAATCACAGAAAAATCATAAAATAGAAATCTAATTTTATTAGACTGCACATGAGTAGATCTATATAATAAATATATAATATGACATACTTTAGAACAAATTTCATACTCATTGGATCATAGATAACTTAGTTATAGATTTATTCAGGTTTATGCTGGTTAAATATAAATAAATCTATAACTAAGTTATACATATGTTCCAGTGAGTATGAAATTTTTACTATAATTTAAGCATACAATAATTAGTCCACCATAAAATTTTCACCACAATTGGACCATAGAAGCTGCAGCTATGAATTATTCCAATTAATTACAGATAAAATTTGATTTTTCTAACTAATTTAAAGCTATAGAAAAAAATTTATACTAAAGTATATCATATTATATATTCATTACGTAGATCTACTCATGAGGAGTCCAACAAAATTAGATTTCTATTTTATGATTTTTCTGTGATTTACTATGATTTTTTGAAGATTTAGCGAAAACTAATAGAAAAAAAGAAAAAGTCAAAACCGCTGTTATTGTAGCAAAACCGCCATCGAAAACCACCCAGGGGGTGATTTAAACGGTTTTGGATAGTTCAGGGGGTAAATTAGACCATTTCATAGTTCGAGGGGTAAAATAAACACCACTTCATAGTTCAGGAGGTGATGTAGACTTTTTCCTAGAAAAAAAAACATCCCTTGATAAGTTGATATTGCTAGCGAGAACTTGTTGCCACTACCTGATCATATTTTGTGTTTCTACCATCTCCATTGTAAGTTCTTTGCCATGCACCTGGAGTCCCATATAATGACTCTGCCGAATTCATTTCCCCCTTACTACTGTACAATTGATTAACAAATGATTTCTCCAAAAAGGTAATGTAGAGCATATGCTTCTCATCGGTCCATCCAGACGATGAACCTGCATTCGATGTATCCTGGCAGAAGAGAATAGAAGTAAACCTATTAAAAACAATGCACTCCAACAATCTGACGTAAAACAAAGAATTCAGATATTTAGAAAGACAATGTCCAGACAGAAGATCTCAATCAAGAATTCCTCCCCCTATTTTATTTTAGTATTGACATCACAAGGAAATTTCCTCCAACAATTGTGGCATTATAAAAATACATGAGATGCATATATCAAATAAAGAGGCAAGCAAACTAAATATGCGAGTAAAAATATATTTGATTCCTTAATTGAAATCAGGCAATCAGTAAAGAAAGAATCTTCATCTGGACCCTCAGGAACATGCATATTCAACACCAGAAATGCAGAATCAATTGCCGATAGAATTAAGAAACTGCATGTAAAATCCAGATACTTCTATTTCTTGTTTTGACACAATTTTTCCTGATGCTAACAAAGACCTTTATGGTTCAGAGCTAAACCACAATAATCTTGTTTTGACAATAATCTGGAGCATTCTGTTGAAAACAGCTTTTGCATGGTTTGAATAGGTACTTATATGTTTGTTGACCATTGTAACTTGAGTGTTCCCCAATAAAGAAAGGTATACTGTACCCAAAATAAGCAAGAAGATTAAATAAGGATAGAATGAGGAGGACTGTATGAAGGGCACAAGATACTTTCCAAGGTTATGGTGAAAATTATTAGTATGAACCAATGGATCACACGCTGGTAGCAACCAATCTGTCAGTGCATTAGCTTCTAATATACACCTAAGGTAATCAAATCAGGTGGTTAAGTTACATGCCAATACTGCCTTCTTATCCTAATCAGTCATTAATAATTGTGGGCATCTCAGACAGATTAACTTGGTCACTGCTCTCAGTTGGAACTATCCTTGAACTCATGTTCTGTCTCATGCACAATCCACAAACACACGACCAAAGCTCCCATTCCAGTGAGTAAACTAAAAGAATAGAATATCAATTGATCACCAGGTGATGCATTGACAAAATAACAAATCTAACTAAGGTTCTCAGCAGACAGCAAAAGAAATCTTAAACTTTGATATTAGAAAAGCAAGTGAAAAACTGTATCTAATAAAAAGCAAACTTTGGTGGTCATTATTCTAATCAGGCATGTAACATCACTAAGTTGCATAGCAACAATCTAACTATAGCACCATTTTTGGAATGGAACTATAATGCCGTTTTGGAATAGAACAATTGGAAACAATGAAGCATATATTATCTCATACTTACATCCAACTAAAAGATCTCTTCCTTCAAACAAAAGAAAAAGTAAAAATCTTCTGCCACCCTTTGACTAAAGCTCGGTGTTTGTTTGCCCCATTTGTTGTTAGCTGTTAAAGAGGTGAGAAGGTCTTCATCTTAAGCAAAATGCCCAGGGGCTGCCTTACCACCCTGCAGCCTGCTGGTGGTGTTTTTTTTAGCTGTTACCAGAGTAGATTCTATTTGTAACAGGAGATGAAAAACCCATGGTACCTTGGTACAAGGTGAGATACCTATTTTGATCCTTAATGTTAATATTTTTGAAATACTACAGACATAATATTTTGAGTAGATAATGTGCAGGAACAACAAAGTTAAATTTGGTAACCAGATTAGCCCTAAACAATAGTGGAAAAATGTCCGTTACAACGGGTTAATGTTAACAGCTGCACCAGTGTAGACAGGTCAACTATAGTAATCTGGTTTATACCTGTTTTGATCCTTAGTGTTAAACTGTTAATGTTTGTGAAATACTACAGACATAATATTTTAAGTAGATAATGTGCAGGAACAACCAAGTTAAATTTGGTAACTAGAATAGCCCTAAACAATAGTGGAACAAAATGTCCGTTACGATTAGTAATCTGGTTCAGACCCTTGATTTGTAATGCTATCCGTTTCCTATCGTTACCAATCACAGCCCGACACTCGTAATTGCCCCTAGATGATTGCCATGCAAACATGGATCTCAGTACGCCAATATTGTCATCATGCCGGACTTGTCCTATCCTTTAGGTTTCACATGCAAGCGACACGGAACTAGTGACCGTTATCATTCAGTAGTCGTTAGAGTCAATTCCCGCCAAAAGGCTATCAAATATCTGCAACAATACCCTACGTAGAAGCATCTGACCTGAGATAAAAACCATTAGCAACAAATCAGCCTCGTTCCTTAGGTAATATATGAACCAGGTAGTCAAAATCGCTCTGGGAAAAGAGTAGCGATTAACTCGGTAATGCTCAAAATCACAGGCAGGTAATAACCTAGCCTACATTCAGATCTCAAAACATTCCCTCTTGGACATGGATGAAGCTTCAAACAATACATTTTTGTACCTCCATCGTATCTAGCATATATCTATTCACGGTAGCCTTTTTGTTCACATGTATCAATAAAACTGAATCAAATCAGCACCCACTTGGCTGGACAAACAAGGACAAAACACCCTCCACTCATCCATAAACTCTTCCACCACTCATCCATCCATCTTCTTCAAAGACAATCAAAGGCAGCTAACAAGCTCTAAACCGTACCATCTATCTTCTTCGCAAAAAGTTCAGGAGGTCTGATCCGTGCCTTGCCTGAACGGAACTGAATCGAATCTAGCTAGTCGGCCATGTATCGCAAGTCGCAACGCAGTAAGGCCACAAACCGAGCAAAACAAACAAAACAGGGCCGGACCCATCCATGGAAAAGAAGAGAAGAAAAAGAGTGAGGAGCTGGGACTCGATTACCCACCCCGAAGCGCTGCGGATCGGTGGGCGGCCCCTTCTTCCCCATCGATCACCCCGCGCGGGCCGCGGCCAGCCCGAACCGACGCCGGGCGACGCGGGTCAGCAGACGGGCCCTACGCTGCAACGGAACGCGAGCGTCAGAACGTCAGAGGCCGAGGCGGGGGTGGCGGAGGAGGACGGGGATCCGGCGGCGAACCCTGGCTCGCGGCGCGGCGGTGGACGGCGACGGACGCCAGGCCGTTACTGCTGCTGGGTTGGCGACGCGACGCAGAGCAGACGGGAACGGAGAGGAGAGAAAAAAAATTGGGGTCGGGCGGCCTCGCTTTTTATCCTGCGTGGCAGGGGCGCTTTTCCACGTGGGCGCGCGACGCTGCGGCGGACACCTGGCAGATAATATCTGACGGACGGATGGACAAGCGGTGTGGGCTGGGGGGGCGCCCACCGGACTGAACCTCGAGACAGGGGCCCATCTGTCTGTGGGAAGGCACGAAATAAGTGGACACCGTAGGTCGCACTACTCCAACAGTTAAATGCATCATGGATTTATATGCGTGTGACTAGTTATCCAATCCAATTAATTAAACTATAAATCAAATTATCACTATCACTATCGACCGGCTCGACTTAACCAACCCCTCCCAAAATAAGTCGACATCTCACAATTCTATAAGTAAACTAAGAAGTAAATTTGACTGGATTTATTGAAAATATAGAATTAATTTTTATCTATAATTAGATTTTCTATGAAAATATATGTATGATTAATTTACTAATGTTTATTTGGTATAAAAAATATGTATATGTTTTTACATTATTTGATCAAATCAACTTCTCAGACATAAGATGTGTGCTTATTTTAAGAGAGAGGGTACTCGTTAACTCGGTAGGCATTAAAAGCAACCACGATCACATACCATAGTTGTTCTGCTCAAGAAAGAAGGTAATTTTAGGTGTATTCACACAATTAAAGTACCTAGAGCTTGACAAATATATAGCTAAAAAGTTAATGTTTCATTTTCCCTACTGGTCAAATCAAGACATCACATGCATCTTTCGGCATGACCCTTATCTTTTTACTTGTCGTATCACTCTAGCAGAGCGATAGCCTCTGTCCCTACTACAACACAAAAAAGGCAATGATACACTAGCTGTTCACTTTTGAACATGTCAATGCTTTTCTTATAGAGAAAAAAAACATAGGGTGGTTTGATTTTCGCCTTTGAATTCCTGCCAGTTGGTGGTGCTTTTTTTACATGCCTGATCACTCTAGTGGTAGAGCTATAACTTCTGATCGTATGTCATGGAAATAAGAAGGCATGAGACACTAGCAATTCACTTTTCAACACATTGATGCATTACTCAGAGAGAAAATTAAAACACGAGACAATTGCTCTTTGGCTTTTGCGTATCCTGCCAATTTGTGATTCTTTTTTTAGTGCTTTATCACTCTAGTTAGTGATATTACTTCTAATCATACTACATGAAGAAAAGGACATGAGACGCTTGTGGTTTTATTTTGAACATGTCGATGCACTACTTAGAAGGAAAAACACATGGTGGTTTGCTTTTTGCCTTTGTATATCCGATCCTGCCAATTCTTGCGATTTCTTAGTGTTTATCACTCTAGTTAGAACTACAACTTCTAATTGTATGACGTGAGGAAAATGACATGGGATGCTCGTGGTTTGTTTTTGAACACCTCGATGAATTGCTTAGAGAGAAAAAATACAGGGCAATTTGCTCTGCGCTTTTGCATATCCTACCAATCGTGGTGCCTTTTTAGTGCTTTATTATTATAGTTAGAACTATAGCTTCTAATTTTATGACATGAAGGAAAGAACGTGATGCGCTCGTGGGTTGCTTCACATCGATACATTACTTACAGATAGAAAAAACACAAGGTGGCCGGTTTGCTATTCGCCTTTGCATATCAAGCCAATTTGTGGTTCTCTTTTTATGTGCTTTATTATCATTCTAGTCGTCGACATGATCAAAAGGATAGGAGACAATAGTGGTTTGCTTTCGAACCATGTTATTCACTTGTATAGAGAAAGAAAACATGTTGGCCATTGCATACCGTGCCAATTGGCGGTGGTTTTGCCGAGACTGGCAGCAAAGTTGATGTGTCTATACGGCCTTTCCCGCTTGGCGTTTGCTCGCGTGAGAGAATTCGAAGCATCCGTGGCTGCTTTGTGAGCTGACACTTGTCGCTGCCTATTTTGCAAAATGGTCCTACCACTTCTCAGAATCAACCCACGGTCCAACCAATTCCCCACGCGGGCTCGCGAGTTTGGGACTCGTCATCTCGTCTCCTCAGTCCTCACGTCTCGTACTCGGAGTAGCTTCTAGCACCTTCCTAGGGTTAGGTTTCCACGCAGCAACCGCGCGACCCCCCACACCGCTTCCAGCAGAGCCTTCCCGTCGGAGCGGGCGCGATGTGGCACGAGGCGCGGCGGTCGGAGCGCAAGGTCCACGACCTCATGGACGCGGCCCGCCGCCGGGCGCAGCGCCGAGCCGCCTACCTCGCCCGCCGCCGCGGCGACCCGCAGCAGGCGCTCCAGGTCTGCGGCACGCGGTGCCGCGTCTACCGCGACGACGCCCTGTACCAGGCCACCGAGGACCAGCATGGATTGTGCGTGCCTCCCGCCCTCTCTCGCCATCTCTCCTACTATCCGTGCGGTGTCGTGCTTGGTCGCATCGGAGGCACTGTTCCGGATTTGGTCTCATATCTGTATGATGAGTTGAAAGTTTACTGTAATAACTGATGACGGGACTGTGGTGCTGAGTCTCGGATAGAACCATGGCATTGCCAATTTTCGCCTGTTATCTCAGAAAAAAAAGGATATTATCCCTTTCTTGTAAAAATGTTCAGTTTACTGAAAACTGGAAAAATGGCGGCTTGTTGTGTTATCCCTTGATTGCTACTACTCATTCACTATGCTTTCTTGCAGGATACCATGGAATGGAAAGCAAGATGTTTTGATTGACAGGTAACTACCATTTTGTGTGTGTTTATGACAGATTATCCTAAGAACAAGAAAATCGATACCCATTATCTTTATACTGAACAGATTTGATGGCCGTGCAATGCTTGATTTTATCCGAGACTCGAGCTCTCGTCCTTTTCGAGTCCAAGAGAAATCTGAAGAAGAGGAAGAGTTAGAGGAATTTGTTAATTTTGAACGTTATCGGGATTTGATTAAGCATCGTCGCAGAGGATGTCGGTACCTTTTTGGTTTCTCTGTTCTATTGCTGTTGCTATTGGAATTCCATGTCTTGCATCCATTTACATCACTTGAGGGATTGTCCTGATGCACACTTTGTTTGTTCCTAAATTAGTACAGCAAAAGGGTGCTATTTCTCAATTCATAGCACTAGTTAACTGAACATTTACCTAGCTTCTTTTCGCAGTTTCTGATGAGGCCGGTTTGCAGCATGTTGTGCAAGAGTTGGAGGCAAAAGCTCTTCTTCCTTTTAGCTTTGACAAGTATGCCTGCTCTTAATTTTGTGTCCTCTATTTGCTCTCCTGCTCTTGCAACATACATAGTTACATTTGTACACAGAACAAGGAATGAGAGCAATAATTCTTTGCTATACCAAATGATACAACCACTACCACAAAAGCCGGTAGTTCCTAGCAACTTGGGGTAGATCAGAGGATTGACCCAGTGACCCTACAAGAGGATTGATATAAAATATGAGTATAGCACTAGTAATGACAACAGAGTAGTAAAAGGAACTTGTTCCTAGGTCGTTACCATGGCACATGGATCACTATTGTTTTACACCATTTTTCTAGAGACAGTTGTTCAGATAGATTAAATTCTCTCAAGCTTCTCTTTGCTACTCTACCTAATAAAAATCGCATTCATGCATTGGTATAAGTTCCAAATGAGTAAAGTACTTCATAAATCTCAAAGTTTTGCAAGATTTTTTGCGGTTGTTGTTGCTCAGGGAAGCTACACTTAACAGACATTGAAGTATTGTATGATTAAGGAAACTACACTGACAACTGACATTAGACGATTGTATGATTTTTTATCATTGAAAGTTTCTGTTGGAGTAAATTGTATAGCCTTATAAATTTCTTCTAGTATATTTTCATTCTTCAGAGGATTAATTGCTTAAATACAAGTGTATCTGGGTATTACCGATATGTTTTTAACTGTTTAATGCTTTTGCATAATCATAATGAAAGTATGATAAAAAAAATACCATATTGGTTTTATCAACTTTTTTTATGGTGATTCAGTCAAAGAGTGTTTGAAGCCTTGAACTTAATAAATATCAGCTTGAATGATTTGTACATATTTAGTCTGTCATTGACTACTAGAAAACAGCTTGGTAGTTGTTAAAAGGAAGATATTTTTCAGATAATTTCAGTTTGGGTTGTTTCTGTTGGCACATTTCATGGCATTTGACAAATTAATTGTCAAACAATATTCCTCCCGACAAGCACAGAAAGAAGAGGATTGTGCTTGCAGGTTTAGGTGGCTACAACCTGTATTTTCACAACTCTAAAGCTTAGCGACTGATTAGCATAAAAATGTTTTCACCTAGTTCTGTTGTTGTGCCATAGACAGCCTACTCGTTATTATGTCGTCATGTTTATCTGAAAATAATAAAAATGATATGTTTAGTTAAATTACAAAAGCTGATAAACTTGACACTTGTTTATGCGTGTATGTCATTGCCAATGTCTGCCGCTCTTGTTATTTACTATGTTAGCATATAAGCTCTCATATGCATTGCCATTTGCCTGGCCTAGCTTAACTCTAAATTTATGAGCAAAAGAAGTTTAACCTAGGACCAAAAAACAGTCATTTCTCTTAAATAACAAAATCTGGAATAGAGTGATTTCTAGTATGGGGACAGAGAAGAAAGAGAGGACTTCCAAATAACCGCTCACTTGTGGACATGAGCCAAATTGAACAGGATGAAAGCATTTAATTGGACATTCCTGATTTTTTGAACTAGCAGGCCGTTAGTTGGATACTTGAATCACAAATCAGCTCATACCTGAGTAGACACCAATTTATTCATCTGCCCTCTGTTCTGAATATTACAGATGTAAACCAGACTTAAATAATGTGGTACATAACATTATTCCTAGACGTTTATTTTAACCATTTGGTATGACTTGTAGTGTTTCTTCTCTGTGAGGTATAGTTTATTTTTCATCATATCCTATGTTTCATTTTTTTCTGGTTTCACTCTTATTGTGTGTTCTTGTTTCTGGTAGACCTCAATCGTCACAGCCTCCTGCTAGCAAAGGTGCATATTCACAGGTTGGATACTCATATAAAGGGGAAGGAAATGAGGAATCTGAAGACCTAGACAGTGATGATGATGATGAAGAGGAAGAAGATGAGGATGACGACAAGGAATTCAGTAGTGATGATAGCAGTGATGAGCGAATGGAAAGTATAGCCAAGGAATTTGGGATAAAAAGATATAACTGGCTTGTTTACATGGACAAAAAAAACAAAGAGGAGGAGAAGCGACAGAAAGAAATTGTTAAAGGCGACCCATCTATCGTGCGTGTCTTAATAGCTTGTAATATAAGATTTGATTGATTTTTTTTGCTTCTTGCAAGAACTAATATAATCAAATTGTACAGAAAAAATTGAGTCGTAGAGAAAGAAGGAAAGCTTCTCAGATTGAGCGGGAAAAAGAGCGGGAGGCAGCACGCTCTTTTGGAAGGGTATCTTATCGTGATCCTTATAGGTAATGCTGTTTACCATTCTTCTAAGTTCTAGAAAAGAAGACAAATTGAAATCATTTTTATGACAAGGTTATACTTCTGATGCCTGACACCATATATATAATAATATATAGGGAGCAAAGGAGAAGCCCATCATATGAAGCATATTCAAGGGGCAGAAGGTGGATTCCATATTCATTGTAATTTTGTTTTCACAAAAGTATCTGCTTTCCTTAGTCTCCATATATGTTTCGTGCTGACAGATCAAGGTCGAGATCAAGATCTCGTTCACCATCCTATTCTAGGCGTCATGGCCGTGGGATACATGCTGAAAGCAATTATCGGAGCAAGCCGAAGGCTCCTAGGGTTGAATATATTACTGAATTTGGAGGTTCTGATGACTCCAGTGAACCAAAAGTTTCAGGGATCTCTCCGCCTTCGTCTCCAATACGAATTGACATACCTAACCGGTCGGGAAACTCGACTTTTAATATTTGCAAATATATACATTGGGCGAACTTTTCTCTGATGGAGCCGATTACATCAGTCCTGGTATTCTGAAGATGACTATGTCAGGAATAGGATAGATCTAAGACATGGTCATGACGGTATCTATGGTGTAAAAAAAACAGTTGTTTTGTAGATAGGCATGCATTTTATGGTTCCTTTTATTTTTGCTAAGCAGGAAGAATTAACATGCATAGATCTACAGTCAGCTGTGAAGTTTATGGCCTGCGCATCTTTGCTCCTGTGAATTATTATGGCTATAATACCACATATCCTTGCAGGTTGTCAGGTGGTCAAATTCTTGAGGCACTTCACAGTGATCCTGCATCTTCTTTGTCTGTGGAACAGGAAAGAACTGCAAAACCTTTGAAACCACCCCCCAGGTTTGTCATCATGATTACAATGTTATGAAGAGAGTGGCTGTATGCGCATCCGAGTTGCTTCCAATTGATATCCTGTGTTTGTCTAGAACCCTTTACTTTATTTTCCATGGGCACGACATGCCGTCTGGACTTGAGCATATCTCTGCTACTGCAAAATCGTCTTGTATTTTTCATCATTACTGACATGTGATTTCTGTTAACAGCACATCATCAGCACTAGCTAAGCTAAGCAAGGGTGCTTCTGGAGGAACTGGTAAAACTCCCCAGACTGAAAAGAAAGAAACACCACAAGAAAGACTTAAGAGGATAATGAGCAAACAGCTTAACAAACAAAGTATGTGCTAATCATTCTATCTTCATAGTAGATCTTGATTGGTGTTAGTATCTCCTATGCATGTAAGTTAGTATCTCCTATGCATGTAAGCATACTAAGCTTATGTTTTTTAACAGTTAAAAAAGACACTGCTGCTGAGATTGCTAAGAAACGAGAACAGGAACGACAAAGGCAGGAAAAACTTGCTGAAGTTGGTCGATACAGGCATCGTAGCCGCAGTAGAAGTCTTAGCCGGTCCCCACCAAGGTAAAACTAATCTTTGTTATTTCAGTTTTTTTCCTCTTTCATTGGAGAATTACGCTAAGCATGCAGATTTATTGGCCTCAATAGAAATCACTTTCATCCCTAAGCTATGCAAGTGGTTGCTTGATTGTTTTCCTCCCAAAACCATATTTTCATATGGGAGGAAGGGACTGGCATGGTGAAGGCGGGAGGAGGATAAATAACAAAAAATATAAATGCTTATACACCCACTTATATATACATGTATACATATATGTATGTATGTAGTTCTAGGAAAATAATTCTAGGTGTGTAAATCAAAGATCCACAAAGAGGCAACTCACATAAGGCCCATGTAAGCACAATGCAATGCATGGCATATGGTTTTAACTCATAAGTAAATCAAGTTAATTAAGTGTTAAACATAATTTGTTATAAAGTTCTGATCATGGTGAGAACACCTAGTATTGACTAGTCTGATAAATGTCTTCTATATCTTCTAAATATCACCATTTCCTGGTGCAGAAGGCGGCGATATAGCAGAAGCCGTAGTAGGAGCAGAAGCCCAAGAAGGTACCGATCCCGCTCACTCTCCAGTTCTCGGTCGCCGTCTCGCTCTCCAAGGTAGGAATCAGCATCAGTTTAGCTAGAGCTCAGATTGGAAGTCCACACTACTCGTTTAGATAGCAGCTGAAAGAATGATGATACTGCAGGTACCGAAGCAGGTCAAGACACTGAAAATATCCGGGCACCCGTAACAAAGTGCCTTCCCATGTAGCCTTGCCATGTTTTAGTTAATTTATTTTAAGCTTTGCATCCCAACTCTCTGTACACATGAGAAGCCTTGGTTTTTGTTTTCTTAGTCCTATTATTGAGATTGTGTATTCCGTGGTTGCTCAGTTACGAATTAGATAAACTGTAGCTCAGTTTGGTTTACTTGCAGGACATCACATGGTTATCTCGAGTTTCAGAAGGTTTATTCTCTGTTTCTCATGATGCAATGGCTAACCACTTTCAAGTAAGCGTAACATGTTTTGGTTAGGGACTGTTTAGCGGACCTCCTAGAGGAGCTTCTAGGCTGAATTCAGGAGCTCTGCCAGAAAGTGTTTTTACTAAGAAGTGATTTATACTGATTTTTATTTTTGAGAAATGATTTATACTGGTTTATAGAGTGATTCTCCAATTTCCATGATGAACTAGGGGCCTAAGAGTTCAAAGTAGCATCTCTTGATTCAATGCACACACTCGATTCACTGCACAAGAATCATAAAGAAACATTTTCAGTCTGAAAATCACTTCTCTCATACTATCAACTTGGAGAATTTGTTGAAAGGGGAGGTCTACCGAATAGGCCTTTTTGGCCAGCTTTATCTATCGAATAGGACCTTAGCCTTTTGGCAAGTGGATACGAGTCAGTTTGAACCGAGCTGAAAGCAACCTACTTTTTGTTCAAAGCGGAGTGATAGTGATTTGTGTCATTCATGAGCTGGACATTTGGAACGATATTGGCAGCGGCCACAAGTGAACAACGAAGAGGCCACGTTCTCTGCATGTCCTGGGACGTCTGTCTGAACGACTCGATTGGAACATGAAATTATCCCAAGGGTGAAGGGCCCGTGCCCCGTGGTGCAAAATCCTCCGGACGTTGGCCAAATGCCAAAACTGGGACTGACACAACAATACAACATGTGGCACCATACGAGTACTTCATTTGTTGTATAGCATTTGACCTAGAGTGCGCTACAGTAGCTACGAAAATATTTCTGTCTGAAGAAGGAATCTTGGCTTCAAGTAAAAAGCTCCGCAGCTCCTGCTTCAAGTGAGGACGCACGTGAGAACCCAACGGCCTCCTGCCGTCGATGCCGGGCTGCCGCCTGCTGGTGCCGGCCCTCCTCTCTTTGGATGCTGCTGCGGCTACGGCGTCAACTCGCTCCAGCGACCGAGCCGGGCGTCACACGTGTGTGCCTATCTGCACACGGCTCAAGTTGCACGGTTGCACGTGCCTAGCTTCACCGAAACACAAAGGGATTGCCGGATTGAGACGTGAGTACGACGCAGACTGTCAGTCTGTCACAACCAGAACCAGTAAAAAACGCACACGTTTCCAACCATTTTTATGCTTCTCCCCATTTTCCTTTTCCTTTCGAAGAAATTCTTTTAATAAGATAAGGGAGTATTTCGTAGAGCTCTACTCTTAGTTAAGTGATTCTAGTGGAGAGCGGGTAAAAATGATTCTAACGATAATTAGATAGGGAGAGTTGATTTCTCCTAGAGCAACTCCAGCCCAGCATGTAAATTGGGCCCCTACTTTTTCTATTTGCATCTTGGCCTGCAAAAAATATGAACCCAAAATTGCTTCGAACTCCAGCCCAACACCCTATCCTACCAACCCCCAAATTCATTCTAGCTGACACTGACGAATAGGGCCCACTTGTCATTCGCTCTGTCTTCCTCTTCCTCCCTACCGGAGCTCTCGGCCTAGCGCAATGGAGGCAGAGGCAGGTGGCTGCGCTCGCTGGAGCGTAGTGGAGGCCGCTCCGCGCCACACTCGCCCAAGGAAAAGCGGACAAGAAGCGCTAGCGAGGGGAGGTCGCGGAGGGCTGGGTGACGAGCGCCATTGAGGGAGCTGGGCCGCGCCGCCGCCGGACAGGGAGGGAGGGCGGTCGGCGAGGGCGGGCGGGCGGCGTCGGGCGGCTCGCCGCGGGCGTCGGGCACGGTGGGGAGAGAAAAGTGGGTGGGATCCACGGGATAGGGGCCTCCTGTTGCTAGGGGCCTAAAACTAAAATTTAGGAGTTCTCCTAATGAGAGTTCAAATAGGAGCCCTATTAAAGTGATTTTTTTTGCTCGAGCCCCCTAAAATTAGAATATGGGCCAAAGTAGAGGCTCCACTAGAATTACTCTTAGGTCCCAAATTCTGGATGGCAAGTTCCAGTCCAACATAACGAGCCAGCCAGAGCTCAGTTCATCACGAAGACGCCCATGGATTAACCAAAGTTGGGTTCTTTTCGAGCTGAGTGAGCTATGCACGCAGCTGTCTTTTCTAGCTAGCATTGCTGCTGATTCGTCACTTTTCTTTGGAGTCGGCGTAGATAGATGGTTTCTTTCATTCATGGACAACAAAATCAAACCTTTTCAAAGCACAAGCATAGCACGACAAGAAAACTCCAAGCGGTACATACTTACATCCTATGTCCTTTCCGTGTCACCTTTTCGTCCTTTATTTTTCTTTTCCTTGGGCGTGCTAAGATGCTTTTTGGACTCTGGTTCTTTCAAACTAAAAGGACCGATGCATGCGTCCCACAGTTTGGAGGTTGGACTCCTCAAAAGGACATGTTCACTGGAGTACATCCATCAATATACAGCAGCCAAGAATCAGGAGTATTCGCCGAATCTTGGTTTGCTCAGTTACTATTACTAAAAATTTGTGGCTCCAAGAAAATCATCACAGGAATATTCTACACATGGTGCATTTGGTGAAAGGGCATATACGAGCGCGAGAGGGAGACATGAATGTGCACAATACATGCTGCGCGATGTGTAGGCAAACACTGGCAAGTTGCATTGCGGGTTTGAGATCTGAGAGACCTTTGTCTCCACGTCACTCGTTTTCCTTTCTTTCTTTTCATTATCCGATCAAATCCGTCCCTTTCTTATTTTTCTTTGTTTATATCTGGGAGTCCCCATCTTTGGGAGCTGGGGCCGTTGATCTCAAGAGGGGTGGTCCCGGCCGGGCACACATCAACAAGCCCACGAACTACGAATCATTAGCTCATGATCCCCTTTCAACTTGCGAGAGTACTTCACCAGTTGCATATGCAAGTATTTTGATGATTTGGAGAAGATGTGTGACACAAGAGACCGCATGGTAGTGATTTGCTCGGTGTGTTGATTACTCTGTTCGTGTTAGCTTTTGCTGCACAAGCAAATTTTTGTGAGTCTATGTTGTATGTTAGTCGTAAAATAAGAAGCTTTACCAGTTGGTGCTTCAATTTAGGTCCCTGAAAGAAAGTGCGGAGCCTGGCAGCCTTGGACTTTGAATTCGACGGCTCCACGTATAGTACTCCAGAGTCCACCGTAGTAGTGCTCCGTATAGACCAGGGGGCACTGACAAAGGTTTTGTTTCACGGAGTTCCAAGCAGGAAGCAGGGAGGAATCCATCGCGGACGTCAATGCAGCCATTATGCACAGGGACAGGGACGGCGATATCCTGGTGGCCGCTGGCTACCCGACACCCGGCTTGGGGGAATCAAAAGCCGCATTTTGTTTTCTGCTCCTTGTTACTGTGCCTGCCTCCCCGACCCGACCCCGAACGGTAACCGCCGGCAAACCGCGCCACCGAGGCACCGACCACCGCCAAGCTTTGCTCCGCCTCCATGCGGATGCAGACCGTGCCATCGTCGACCGCGCCGGCCGGTTGGGCCATGCATTGCATTAGCAAAGTGTGCATGGGCTCCTAAAACACTCTAACTCGCTCCTCTCACATCACATTATGCCCCTAAGTTGCTTCAATTGTACATATATATACTTCCTATGGACATGGATCATATTCACATACGGTTACTACCTCCACATGTTTGCCCCCAAAATAATTTTTCGCCTTTTGGTGTCTCAAGATCAGCTCGCGACAAGATCGATCTGATAACCTTGCTTCTGAAGTCAAAGTACCTTGGACGGAATCATAAAAAAAGGTACATTTTTCAATCTTCAAGGAAGTTTGAGATCAGTCTGATTTTTCAACTCTAACATATAAAACCGGGTAATGGACGACGTCCTCTAATTGTTGAAGCTAACGAAAATTAGTCCTCATGCACCATTCAAATATTGTTTCTATTTTCTAAATCTAAAATAACAAAAGATATGGTTTTCATCTCTAAAAATCATAATTAATTTATTCAAAATAAGAAAATGCAATCAGTTCTAGACTTCTTCTAAAAATGTTTTATATCTATTGTTGCTCTGTTTAGAGTTCTTTGGATCATATTTGTTTTTGGATAAATAATGAGCACGACCACAAGCAATAAAGCAATATGGAAAGAAATAAACCAGTTTTGTAGATCATAAACAAGTAGATGACGACTATGAAAAAATGGTATTAATTTCATATTAGAAAGTTACCTATGAAATCGGCCAAATGACCAAATTTGTACAGTTGGACAGCGCTTGTTACCAAATTTCAAAATTCATGGTTCAAAATTGGACTGACGTATAGCTTGAATGTACAAAACAAAAGGTTCATAAAAATGTAACCCCATAAGTTGAGTATATCTGATTTTTCGAAAAACCAGAACGACATTTATTAAATTATTAATTTTTCGAAACGAATAATGTACTCTCTTTTCCAGGAGGCTGGGGGCTTAATTAAATGTACGAAAAATTCAGCGAAGCGGAAACGCATCGGCGTCCGAGTGGGCCCAGTTCAAACGGCCAAAGCCACTCCTAGCGCCGATCCGGGCGGGACCCACAACCAAACACCGTACTATATACGGACCCGGTGCCGCCAGCGCAACTGCCCTTCCGCACACCACTTCCCTCTGCTGTGCTCCCACTTCGCCGGCGACCCCGCAATGGTCGACGTCGACCGCCGGCCGTCGCACCCGCACGGCCTCCCGCGCCCGCCTTCCCACGCCGCCGGCCTGCGCCGACTCTCCACGCGCGCCTCGGCACCCAGCACTCCGCGCACCCCGGCGCCTCCGTCTCCCTCCGCCGCCTCCGCCGCGGGGCAGCCCGCGCCCTCCCCGTCCGCACTTCTCGCCCACCTCGCCGCGGCGGGGGTGACCGTCCTCCCGGGCCTCTCCGCCGCCGAGCTCGCGCTCGCGGAGGCCGCGCTCGGCGGCGTCCAGCTCCCGCCCGACCTCCGCGACCTCCTCGCGCTGGGCCTGCCGTCCGGGGACGGCTTCCCGGACTACCGCTCCCCCGCGGGGCTGCGCCTCCTCCGCTTCGCCGCGCAGGAGGTCCCCGCGGCCGTCGCCGCGACGCTGCCCCTCGCCCCGGGCCGGGGCCGGCAGCGCGCGGGGCCGCCGCCCCCGCCTCTCGTCCCGCTCTGCGGCCGGCATTACGTGCCGGCGACGCCCTGCCTCGCGGGCAACCCGGTGTTCCACGTGTCCGACACCGGCGTGGCGTTCGCGGGCGCCAACGTCGCCGACTTCCTCCTCCGCGCCTTCGCCGCCGAGCCGCCCCCCGGGGCGCCGCTCCGGCGCCAGCTCTCCGTGCCGGTCCCGCCGCCGGCTGCCGCGCCGCCGTCCACGGCGCGCCGGAGCCTGGACTCCGTCACCGGACGGGCCCCGCGATGGATCGAGTTCTGGACCGACGCCGCCGCGGCCGGGGACCGGTTCTTGGAGGTCCCCACGGGCGCCACGAGCGCTGCCGCCGCGTCCGGCGGGGCGATGCCGGAGTGGCTGCGGTCCAGCCTCGAGGAGGCGGCCTCCATGCTGAGGCGCGGCGGGTGGGGCGTCGGCGAGGTGGAGGAGATGATGACGGGAGGAGAGGGTCCCAGCGGCGTCAGCGTCGGCGAGGTGAATGTGGTGGCGCTGGCGTTGACGGTGGACCGGTGCTGCGGCGACCTGAAGAGGGGAGGGTGGGGCGCGGAGGAGGTGGTGGAGATGCTCGGGGCGCTGCTGGGGCCGATGAGGAAGCCGCGGCGGGCGGCGGCAGCGCTGCCGCCGGACGTGGCCGCACGGGTGGGGCGGCTCGCCGAGGCCGTGTCACGGGCCGTCGGGTCCCATGCCAAAGCGAAACCTCCGAGGCCATCTTGAAAATCGGGCAAGGAAAGGGTAGAAAATATTTCTCTGTTTTCCCTGTATCTGAGTACGTGCGTGTGCGTGTACTTGCAAGCGCCATGTGGCATGTGCCTGATATGGTTTTGGTAGATCTGTCATGTACATGTTTTTTAGATGATAGTATGCTAGAGTGAATGAATAAAAATATTAGGAATTTGAGAAGTAGAAACATTGTCATTGCGCATGGTCAGATCAGATCGAAGAAAAAACAACTGATGTGGATCTCTTGTATTCAGTTGCTAACGATTTACATATGCGAACCGGGATTATCGGCTTGTGGTCAATGTGGTTAAAAACGCGACATACTACATGTCCCTAAAAGAATGCAATTTTGGGGTTGGAATGTGCCAAGCTTATAGAAAAATATTATTGACATTATAACTCGATGTACTGTGAAAATGTATGTTAGTAGTTTTTGTACATATTTAGTTAAATTTACATTTTTAAGTATATTTTTCCCCACTTCTGAAATACTAACTAGCATCGTCCGACTGAAGGCTTTGTAAATCACTTGGGAGGAAGACTGACAGTGCGTTCCTGCTTCGTCTGCTCCCGAGCCCCGGACCAGCAACTCAACAAATATCCAAATGTTACTCTTTATCCACTGAGGTCCATTTGAAATGTATGGAAGCTTAATAGTGATCGGTTCAGTCTCACATGAGACTATGAGAGACATACAAATAGATAAAAAAAAATTCGCGCATTCAAAACAGTGCCAGAGCTAAGTTTGCGTTTCTGCTCAAAGAAAAAAAAAGCTAAGTTTGCGCTAGGAATACCAGCGTCGTCGAAATACCCACAAGACAAGAGGAGGCCCTTTGAGCGGAGCTCAAGCATCGGACGCCACACTGGGCTGGAGAAGTCGTTTCCTCCCGAGTTTCAGACTTTCAGTCAGCTTCCTTCCGGGTTTCAGACTCTCAGTCAGCTACACGTTTTTCAGCCAGGCGATCTCCCGACAGGCACAACACTGAACTTTGCAACAGAGATGCCCCGTGCCCAAGGGAGCCGTTCCCAAGCGACTACCACACCCGGACGGCGTTGCCGTGCCCCCCTTAACATTTCCAATGTACCTGGTCAAGGCAAAGCAGAAGCAAATGATGCATCTGCTACCACAGGTCCACTTGCTGTGACTGTGATCTTCCCAGCCGGCAGCGTACATGGGCTGCCGCGACGTACAAAACTGGAGTACGACGGATGGTGGCACCCTCGACCATTCGGTTCTCGTAACCTTCACCTGGACAAACACAGTATACTCTATTACACATGGCTGTCCTGCTGTCTCATAATATGGGGCAGGTACATATCTCAACGAAAAGTCCAACCAGAATGAAGAACGACCATAGGTTAACTTAGCAACTAGTAGCACGGCATCCAAATCTCTTGAGATTCATGGTTTCGGAGCACGTATATCCAGCAATGGTGAACAAGTGATTGCTACATTATTAGTTTAATACCTTAATGCGGTCACAAGAAGCTGCTTCCATGTGCCCATACCATACCACGTTGTCACCCAACAGGAGGAAAGGCGCTTAGCGTTCAGCCTTGTGAAGTTACCATCCTTGTGCTGCAGCAAGGGTTCCTTCAGAAAACGTCACACCAACGGGCGGCGGATAAGGCGGCATGTCGAATCTGCAGGGAACAGTTCATCACATGGCATTAGGAGGGTATCCGAGACCACAAGGTGGTCGTCACCCAAGGGTCTTCCCGCGAGCTCAAGATCAACTGATTATTATTGCTGGGCAGTTCGATCTCGGCCTGGCCAGGAGACAGATCCGCCCGACAATGCTATCTCGTCCTGGAGACACATGTATGAGGCCTGAAACGAAAGAATACTGACTAGAATCTTGTAACCATAAAAGTGCAAACACAGAATGTAGGAGCATCTCCAACACGAAGCTGACCAGCCTTTTTCTAATGTTCCCCCGGGCACAGCTCACTGCTCAGCAGTTATCTTTTTCAGCTCTGCAAGTTTGACAATTCAATACTGTAAACAGTTGTGTGGAGTAGTGCTGTAATCACGCCATATCAATCACCTGCCTCGCTTCCAGAAACAAAAGATTCAGTCAGTTCAGTTTGGCACAGCAAACTAATTCAGCATAATCAGACAATATAAGGAGAGGCAGCGTTTTCAGATGTTGAATACTATATGCATGTACCCAAATAAGTTATGTTATAGGAAGTTTATAAAATAGAAGCACGATGAACTAGCTTAATGTAACTAAACCAGGTCAAACATAGCATCAGAGCCTAAAAATCCAACTAAAAACACATGGTAGCTATGGGAGTAGGCAACATAAAGATCTACCGTACCATTAACAATTCCTGCAAATAAAAATAATGCACTGACTTATATTGATGAAAAATACGTCAGCCATTACGATTGCACATTATGGCTACGTGAACTCAGCCAATATCCATAAGTGCATCATATGAGAAGTTTGTTATTAAACTTGCAATTTACAAAACATAAATATTCTAATCAGATGACCTGGTAAAAGATACTGAAGTTATTTTTCTTGGTATAATTTATATAAATATAAACAAGAGAAAGGTTGGTAAAAGATACTGAAGTTGTCCAAATGAAAACAAATCATACTAGTTATTCTTATTCTCACTCTACAGAAACATATATTACTAGATCTACTAGTAGTAAAGCAAGCCATTTTCAAAGCCTTATAGTTTGGTAACAAGTTTGTCGTACCCCATTTTCTTGGAATACTCACAGCACTGGGGAACTCCTGGAGAGTACTATACTTACATACAGCTAATGAAACAAACTGTTGCTATCAGGGCCGTCTATTCTTAGACCCAGAAGCCATGTTGTATTGCAGAATAAACTACTGTTGAAAAAATACAATACAAGCTACAAACATCTAACATGTTTCTGATGTATCACAATTCCAACACTCATAGCTAAGATCCATAAAAGATGAAAGTGGCAGCTAGCTCAAGCAGCAGTGTCCCATATTGTCATCAGTTCCTCAGTGCTACCCAGAAAGAAGCACCTCCATTTGGGTTTGTCTTCTGCCACTGCTAGAGCTCCCTATACCAGGTCACATTACCAAACTGTGCATAATAAGGCAGCAAGGTGTGCCCCAGCAACAGTTCACCATTTGGATGTCCTGCAATAATTCATAGGAGTTTATGGCATTAATGCAAAAGCCAAAAGGTGCCTTCTTTAGTAAATGATTCTTCAGCCATTCCATGCACCTTCACCCAGTCTTACCTCATCCATGTTTGACAGCTTCATTTACTCCATTTATTTCCCTCTTTGCAACAGGTGTGATTGGACTGCACAAACATACAGTACTACACAATTTGGTTGCAAAGAACTGGGTGGTTATGCAAAAGGAAAGTTTTTTTTTCTGTCTGATGGTGCAAGCGGTAGAGCTTTACCGCCTGTGACCAAGAGGTCCAGGGTTCAAGCCCCAGCCTCTGCACATTTGTGCGGGAAAGGCTGTTGGCTATTTTTCCTTCCCCAGACCCCGCAGTGCGGGAGCCTACGGCACTAGGTACGCCCTTTTTTTATGTATTGTAGATTGAGAGCGTCATTAGTTTGTCCTTTATCAGTCTGGAGCAAATAATGAGACAGTGACAGTGACAGTTTGAACATGAAACTGCAATAAAGAAAGAACAGACTTAAGCGTGAAGCTCACAGACTTCAGGACAATTTGTTTCTTTCCGGAACAGCGACCAGATTTACCAAAGTGTGTTTCCGAGTCTTTTGTGTCTCTCTTTTTCCATAGTAGTGGTCTTCCAATTTTGGCAAGTAAATCCCATGATTATATGCAGAAACTCTATAAGATGAAGTGCATATTGAATTTTACAGGTGTTAGATGCTTCTATCCACTAAAATCACCCGGGATTTTGTGTTAAAATATGACAAAAGTGCCAAAAGAACATGGCAGGCAGCACCACAGCAGGGACAAAAACTGCATACTGGCATCAGACTCTAACGACTCATTTTCTCAGGTCAACACCAAAATATCCAAGATAATAAAAAAGGCCTAACTCTTAAGAAAAGCTACAACACATTTTCAACCGATGTTATTCACTACCAGATCAAGGATATATCATATATATGGAAGCTGTATTTCAAGACAAAGAATTAAACCAAACTATCTTTTGGAATCAGCAAAATACTTCAGTTCAGTCCTAAACCTCATCCACACATCAAGTCATATTTGATGATCAGCCGAACTCAGGGAGAGAAAATGCTGTATGGGGGGAAATAATATATCATGTGTAAGTGTTACCAAAAGTCTCCACAAGAGCAGTGCCCATCTTTAAAGTGATGGAACCGGTTTGCATCCCGAACAATGATCTCTCTTTCAGTTATTTTTGATATATATTTGGTAGCATTGTGACAATCCCCACAGACCCGCAAATTCTTGTATATATGGAGCGGAGTTCTTGGAGGAGTATTTATAATGCCAAAGGAAATAGCTAATCTCTCACTATGATTATTCAAGATCTGTTCCTTTTCATCCTCCTCTACGTCCTGTAAGACAAAACTGTAGTCAGGAACATAGCCTGCACTTTTCATCTTGGCCAAAAGGTCCTGTAGCTCTCTCTGGATTTCTTCATGCTGAGGGTGCGGTTCTGTCTGTGTGCCACTGTAAAATACACTCACTGAGCCTTTCACCTCCATTGAACTCCATCCAGGGGTCTTTTGCAAATTCTGGCGCCTGACCAAAGACCTTACTGCATCAACTCCATCCCATTTCCCAATCTTTGCATACATATTTGACATCAGAACATAATATCCAACATTCTTGGGATCAAGTTCAAATAGGTTCTGCGAGGCCACTTTACCCATCTCAACATTCCCATGAATCCTACAGGCGCCAAGCAGTGCGCCCCAAACAGCAGAGTCAGGCTTAATTGGCATGCCCTGTATGAACTCAAAAGCTTCGTCCAACTGACCAGCTCTTCCAAGCATATCTACCATGCATGCACAGTGCTTTGCAACGGGCACAATACCATAAACAGTTTGCATCAAGTCGAAGAAACTCCGACCTTGATCAACTAAGCCAGCATGGCTACAGGCAGCCAATAATGAAACAAACGTGACATTATCAGGCTTAATTCCTTCTTGTTGCATTTGTGAGAAGAGACTGAGTGCCTTTGCACCATGCCCATGAACCCCAAGAGCAGCTATGATGGCATTCCAAGGACCTGTGCTCCTTCTAGGCATCTGCTCAAACAAAAGCATTGCTTCTACCAGCTTCCCACATTTAGCGTACAAGTCTATCAGACAAGTACTGACATACACATCAAGATTTAACCCAGTCTTAATCGACAGCGCATGCATTCGCATTCCCTGCTGCAATGCACCAAGGTTCGAGTACGCAGGCAAAACGCTGACAAACGTCCCTTGAATCGGCTTCAGACCCTCATGGTTCTGCATATCATTGTATATCCTGATTGCCTCGTTAGAAAGCCCATTCTGCATATACCCTGTAATCAATGTGTTCCAGGACACGACATCTCGATCAGGCAAGTTATCAAATACCCTCTGGGCAGCATCAACCTTCGACAGCTTAGCATACATATCAACCATAGCATTTCCGGCAATGATGTCACCCACATCCCAGCCCCGCCTCGTTACATAGCAATGCACTGACTTTGCCCCGTGTTCATCTCCACACTGAGCAACAGCAGATGCCAGACTAACGAGTGTGAGCACATCAGGGGAAACTCCACTTTCCATCATACCACGGAACAGCTCGACGGCAGCAGCAACCTTCCCACCTTGTTCATACGCTGAAATGATCGAGTTCCACGTGACCAGATCCCGCAACGCCATTCCACCAAACACCGAGCGAGCCTCCGCTAACATTCCCAGCTTCCCGTACACGTCAATCAAGGCATTGCACACGAACAGCTCGCCAGACAGCCCGCGCTTCACCGCGTACACGTGCATCACCAGAGCAAGCGCCCGGTCCCCGAGCAGGACGCACATCGGCAGGACGCTCGAGAGCGTCACGGCGTCCCCCGCGACCCCCTCGCCGACCATCCTCCCGAGCAGCGCGACCGCGTCGGCGGCGCGGGCGTTGCGGCACAGCCCGGACAGCATCGCGTTCCACGCGGGCACGTCCCGCGCGGGCATTTCGTCGAACACCCTGCACGCCTCCGCGACGCGGCCGAACCGCAGGTAGGCGTGGATGAGCGCGCCCGACGCGAAGACGTTGGGGTGGAGCAGCCCCAGCCGGAGCGCGCAGGCGTGGAGCTGCGCGGCGGAGGCCGGGGACGGGGCCGCGCGGACCAGCGGCGGGAAGGTGAAGGAGTCCGGGCGGAGCGGGTGCGCGCCCGCGAGGAGGCGCCGGAGCAGCGGGACCGCGAGGTGCGGCGCGGACGCGCGGGAGAAGGAGGCGATGAGGGAGTTGGCGAGCAGGAGAGGGGGCACCTGGAGGTGCGGGTCGAGGTGGCGGAGGTGGCCTGAGGTGACGAGGACGGCGTGGGCGCCGCGCGGGAGCGTGGACGATGGCATCGGTGGGCGCGGCATACTCGCCGCCGCGCGGTAGTGTGTTTTTCTGCGCAATTTTGATTTGGGTTTTGTAGTCTTTCTGCACAATCATGGTGCACCCTGAACAGTGAATCCTGCGATCAAGGTGTTGTTTGGTTCTGTGTTTTAATTAGGTCCAATAATCAGTTCATTTGCTAGTGTTACTTTTCATTTAGCTGGGCTAGACCATAAGGCCATGGGAGTTTCTTGAGTTTCATGAGCATTAAATATAGCCATGTGTGCGTTGGAGGGAGAGGTGATAAAAATTTATGGGAGTAAGTTTATGGGACGAAACTCTTCGACGCTGTTTTCAAAACATGCGTGCGTTGAAAACTGGGTCATAACGTGTATACGGATCCTATGAACTAGTTAATCATTACATATTCTTATGCAACCTAGATAAGATATACGTGCACATTAGACGTCTGCGTTACACCGTATAATTAAAAAAAATATATATCTAAAAGGGAAGCTCTACCTATAGCACCAATCATAGTTACCTCAACCCACCGAAACAAGGCTCACACAACTTGTCAGTGGCACTAAGTGTCTAACAATCACCACCAATTCCTATGCATATTATCCATCACAATTTCATCTATACATCTCCAGTTCTCCACTATCCAGCGTAATCAATACAACTCACGGGTATAGCTTAAAACACACCAGAGATACTAGAGAGCGCGGCAGAAATGCAAATCCTCAAGGACAATCGACAAGATAATGTCATAAACCTTCATCTCATCTCATGCATGTGTGACAACCAACCGCCAGATCTAAGGCTGCAGTGCAAATTACATGGCTTGAGGGCATCAGGATCTCCTATTACATAACCATCACCTGCAAAATGCAGACAATAAATTGTGTTCCAGTTACGAATCCAGTTACTCATCTAGTCCGGTAAGACGACAATAAAATGACCCTATTCTGAGAGAGAAAGTTTAATGGCCGATATGCATCGCTGTTTAAATATTGATTGGTAGAAAAAAAAAGATAACAGAAGGCAAGAGGGGAGGTAAATCAGTGGCCTACCTTGCATCCTTTCCCATCCAGCCTTTTCAATGTGATGTCATCTTCAAAATTAAGGCCCATGGCATGCATATGAAGCTCGTTGAGGGACGGCAGGTGAACAAGGCCCTCCGGGAGCTCCTTGAGGTTCGGAATGAACTAAGCATCAGGCATGAGAGCCTTGGCATTACCTCACCTTCGACTATCCACTCCTCGATATACAAGAAAGAAAGGCCCAACTCTTGCAGCCGAGGGAACCCTTGGGCAGAACACAACATGGTGGGGCCTTGATACCCTGATAACATTAGCACCACTAGGCAAGGAAGCTTCTCCAAGATCGGCATCGGGTCTTGTTCAATGGCGTCGCATATTAAACTGAGCTGTCGTAGGCCTTGTGGAAACACTTGGTTTTCAGGTAACTTATCGAGCGACCTGAAATTGTAAAGGAAAACGTCAACCAGAAAAGGCATGTTGGCCAGTATATGGATCATCTCTGCGGGCATAGGATCCAGTTCCAAGGAAAGACTAGTTAATTGGATCATTTGGCCCAAAAACAGCACCATGTAACCACTCTGGAAAAATTTGATGTCCTCGCGAGGGATGCGTAGATGTAAGGACTGAAGCCCTTTCTGTGGACGGTTTCTCGGTGCAGAAAATCCCTTCTCGAGGTAAACATGCCTTAAGGTAGGGATGTCCCATATAGAGTTTGGTACTACTGATTCCAAGCCTGTGCCCCACATATCTATAGTTTTCAAGTAAAGGAATTGTCCAATGGTAGAAGGGAGAGTGACCTCTGTACACTTCTTCAACCTGAGACACCTTAGGTGGATACACCCACTGACTGCCCTACGGAAATTCATTAGGTTCGATTTTTCGATATGGAGAACTCTTAAGAACTTCAACTTAGGCAAGGAGAATGATGACAGTTCAAAGCCAACTAGAGCTCGGAGATTAGGTGTTGCTGGGAACACGTTACCATTACCATCATAGTAGCTTTGAAAAGATGAACGATAGGATACCACAGTATTGGATGATTCACCAACATGGACTGCAATTTTTGGAGTACACAACAGGTCAGTAAGGATGCATAAGTTATCAAGTACTTTCAAAATGAAAGAATTATATATATACAAAAAGAAGCCTAACCTGTAGTGTCGATGACATCAGTGAAACCAACATATCTTGCTTCTTCTACACACCAATCACGTATAGTATCATGAATCCTTATTTCTTCAATCCATCCACAGACCTTTCTTTCACTAACAACTTGAATCAAGCTTCTTTGAGCTAGCTCAGTTACGTATTTGCGTGCTGTTTCTTCCATTCTGTGCTTTGGTGTACTTTGAATGAAGCCTTCTGCTATCCACAACTCGATAAGATCTGATACAGATATGGAGTAATCCTCGGGGAACATCGCAAGATAGAGGAAACAAGATTTTATATAGTGATTTGGCAAGTGATTGTTACTTCGAGCAAGTACGTCTCTCATTATGTGTCCATCTTCTATAGCAAATGTCCAATCTGATAGTATATCCGACCATGCTCCTGCAGTAAAATTCTTTGATAGATAGCCCCCAAAAACAGCAAGTGCAAGGGGTAGTCCATTACATTTCTTTGCCAGCTTTCTTCCTAGTTCTTCGAACTCGTCCATGTTATGTATAAAGGACTTTTTATATGGTGGTAAAGCTTTGCTGCTAAAAAGCTCCCAGCTTTTTTCATCATCCAAGAGCTTCAGTTTGTGAACATAGGTTGGCATTTCAATATGATGTGCAACATCAATCTTCCTGGTGGTTAGCATCACTCTACTACCATTGTTTACATCTGGAAATACTGCAACGATTCTATTTATTTGGTTCCATGTATCTGTTGTCCACACATCATCAAGCACAACTAAATATCGTTTCTCTGTAAGAAAGTTTCTTATCTTATTTCCCAAGTCATACTCTTGCATCTCACCAATTTCTCTGCCCATGTATGTTACCTCCATGATTTGTTTCATAACATCCTTCAATAAATTGACACCCTTAAACTTTTGAGATACAGTCACCCAGGCAATTGTATCGAAGTGTTGTTTGATTTTATCTGAAGTGCAGACTTTTCTGGCAAGCGTAGTTTTTCCTGCTCCACCCATGCCAACTATGGAGACAGCACTAAGATTCCTATCCTTTTCAATTAAATTTCCAACTATTTCGGTTTGCTCATCCTCGAAACCAACAACAGTAACATCATGGACAATTGGGGGCATAAAACCATAATCTTGTGGAGACACATCACCCTCGCCGTCGACAGGACCCTTCCAATTGTATTCTGCTAGCTCGGCGTTACCCAGATCAAGAATTCTCAAGCGGTTTGCACTTTCAGATATCTCTCTGATCTTCCTTCTTATGCGTGGAATCTGGTTACCAACTCTGTGCATGGTAATCAGGTCACTTGGTAAGCGAGCGTACCTTGAAACGGCACCGGTGAAGCCCTTCCGGAGCCTGTTCCTCTTCCCCATGTAGTCCACGACTTGGATGGTGTTCTCGGCTTCATACGCGGCGTCCCTGATCTGGCTAACCCAGACAGCGGCACTCTGATTCCCGGATCTCCGCTTGGTGTCGGCGTCTTTGAGGAAGCACTGCAGCCGCTGCAGCTCATCTTTCAAGAACCCAGCCTCGACAGTGACTCCGCATAGCAGCGTGGTTTCCTGATAAGCAAAGGTTGCCGATGCTCCTGACCACCGCGGAAACGGCAGGCTCAACCATCGCGCCTTCTCTCCCTCCCTCGCTCCGCTCTCAGAGCCCGAATGCTCTGGCTGAGTTAATTAGCGTAATGCCTTTTGTTTTAGAATGCTTGGAAAGACGAGCATTCCGTCACCATCAGTGCGACCACGAAGACTCCGGAGAAAAGGCTTCATTTGTTTACTATTGGAGGTTGGAAGGGGATGGCTGCTGGGTGAGCATCCGCGCAACTGCTTTGATAGTTGTTCAGGCAGGCGTGTCGTCGCGGCATCCGTGCTTCGGCGTGGGGATCCGCCGGAACAAGCGGCGGTGCCCAACTGCCAACTACCAATTCCCCCGGCGGCGGACCGGCGGTGCTCATTGCGGTGCGGCAGTGGTACGCCGTGGCAAGTGGCATACACCGGCGGCGGAAGCCTGTTGCGGGAGAGAACACGATCGAGAGCGGACAACGCAGAGATCGGAGGGTAGCGGCGGCTCTGCTCGAGTGCTCGATCTCGATGGCCGCAGAAATTCTGATAGGCCTTCGGCCCAGGGTCACTCCTGCCTGGAAGCGGTCCCAGCCCATGAACGCTGGTGGGCCTACCCAGGTACCCAGCCCCGGGAAGGAAGCCGCAGCCCTCTCAGTTCCAGCTCACCCCCATGTCACACTGCGCAGTGCACGACTCGTCGCGTCCGACTCCAGGTCCAATTGTTTTGCCAACATGCTCGCGTCCGGAACCGACTCCAATACCAATTGTCCATTGGGCCTTTTTTATTGGGGTGGGGCGACGAGTGACGATGAAGACCCGCGCCGATCGTCTTGCCTGCAACCTCTCTGATCAAGCGCACGCAAACATTGCGGCGGCGCTGCCGGCGGAGCTCGTCGTGGAAGAGATCTTACTCCGCGTTCCGCCGGACGACCCAGCTTTCCTCGTACGCGAGCCAGCTTTTCTCGTACGTTCCGCTCTCTTTTGTAAGGCCTGGCGCCGCATCCTCCTGCTGGCGGCGGTTTCCTCCGCCGCTACCGTCGGTTCCACAAGACACCTCCCCTGCTGGGCTACATCCGCAACGACGTCGGCCACAACATGGGTCCTCGATTCGTCCCGACGTCTAGTTTCTCCCCTCCGGCATCGGCACGGCACCGGCGATGGCTCATAGCGGCTCCGCTTGGGCTCTCGACTGCCGCCACGGCCGCGTGCTGATCCACAGCCCTGACGACGACGAATCGACGTCATTGATCGTCTGGGACCCCATCACGGGCAGCCAAGAGCGACTGAGCATGCCCGCTGCTTACACGTACCCACCATACCGCTACTCCTGGGCTGCGGCTGTGCTGTGCGCCGTGGATGGCTGCGACAACATGGACTGCCATGGCGGTTGTCCCTTCCTCGTCATCTTCATGGAGGCGCGCCTTGACATTGGTGCACAAGGAGCTACTACTTCCACCTACAATGTTGGCAGCCCTCACCCAGGTGATCCATCCGTCATGCCCAAGCCCAGGAGGTCTGCAAGGAACCGGCCCAAGAACACGCGCGTCTCTGGGCCGGAGTGGAGCTGCAAGGGCTGCGTCCAGAAGATCAGTGAGTAAGCAAGCCAGAAGCCAAACGAGAAGATGGCAATATAAGTGATGCCAATGAACTGGAGTTGGCGATCGGGGATAGAACCTTTATCTTTTACTTCGTAATTGTAATAGAACCGGCCCCGGCCGTAGCTACCTAGCGTAATATAGTTTACTTCCTCGCTGTTCTTCCTCTCTTCCGATCGGCTACCGCCGCCGCCGCCGCCGGCTGTCACAGTTGCTGACAGTGGTATCAACTCAGCACGGTCCTTGGCCGACGTGCTGGATCTGGCTCCCTCCTCCCACAACCACTTCACTCGGCGCCAGAAGAAGTTGGGAGCCATGGATCCCGTCGTCAGCAACAAGTTCGATGAGGTGCTCCGCAAGTTGGACGAGATCCGCGGAGAGTTCCAGGCTTCCACCGGGCGAATGGAGCAGCGGATCGCGGAGATCGAGTCGGATCAGCCGACCCGCGACGCCGCCGTCGACCAGCGCCTCACCGCACTGGAGACCTACGCGTCGTCCCAGTACTCCACCGCCGTCGTCGCCGACAACTGGGGCGGCAACTTCGAGCGTCGAATTGACGACTCGAACATCACGTCCACGACCTCGAGCAAGTGCGGTACATGGAGATCCAGGATGAGCGCGACGAGCGCGTCGCTCACCTCGAGACCGCGGCAGAAGCATTCGAATCCTGGAGGCCGGGCGTCGAGAGCTCTCTCAGCTCAATGCGCGCCGATGTGGATCGCCTCAGCCGGATCTACGGTGGTTTCCCTCAAGTCTTCCCCACCGCACTTCAGGGAGCGGTACTCAAGTCAGTCGTCGGGCGTGCCTCTGCCAGAGTCACGATCGATTGGCCCGTAGGGCGCGACGTTGCTTCGAATACACGGGTCTTGGGGCATGGTTTCACCATGGCCCCAATCCCGGCCAATGGTATGTTCAATTGCCCATCCTCTGCTCTATCTTCAGTTACGAGCGTGACCTCTGTTCGTCTAGTTCATCCTCCGCTCACCACCCACCCGCCCCCAATTCATCTGCAACCCAATTTTTCCCCATTCCCACTTCCCGTGCAGTCCAATTTTCTCCCACCACCCCTTCCTCCGCAACCCAATTTTGCCCCACTTCAATTTCCCAGTCACCAAGCCCAAAATCCATTCCCCATTCAGCAGCCCCTGCCTATATACCCACCGCCACCTCCAAATTATCCCAATCCCAATTCCCCACCTATCTATCCACCTCCTAATCCAATCTTCCAACCTTCCAGTCTAGAATACTTATCAGGATCACCTAGCTCCCACAATGCTTAGCTCGGCCAGTTGCCTAAAATGCTGTTCCTGCAGTTTGATGGAGATAATCCACAACTCTGGATCACTCGCACCAGAAACCATTTCGACATGTACCATGTACATCCTTCATTGTGGGTTCGAGTCTCTGCACACCACTTCACTGGCCCAGCAGCTAGATGGCTCCAGTCAGTCGAGCACAAGCTCCACAACCATAATATTCCCTGGGATACATTCACTGCTATGGTCCGCGAACGCTTCTGTCGTGATCAACATGAGTTGCTCACTCGTCAGCAGTTGCACATTCGCCAGACATCCACTGTTGACGATTTCATTGAGCGCTACACTGATTTAGTGGAACAGCTTGCAGCCTATAATCCTTATCCTGATCATGTCGCTATTATTGCTCGTTTTGTTGATGGTCTCTGTGATGATATTCGTCCAGCTGTTATGCTTGGTCGTCCTCCCGACTTGGATACTGCTTGTCGCCTCGCCTTGTTACCGGAGGAGGCGTTGGAGCAAGGGAACCACAAGGAGTACAAGAACTAGGAGGGATCGATGTTCTCCAAGCATGCTTCAGTCAAGGGAGCCCTTCTTCTACCATCTCCCCTGCTTCGGCCTGTCATTGCGGCCCCTGTGGACAGTCGTCGGCCTGGGGAGGACAAGGAGATCATGGACGACAAGTTTTCTGCACTGCGAGCATCTCAAAGAGCACGAGGTCTGTGTATCAGATGTGGTGACAAGTGGGTTCCGGGACATCGTTGCGCCCCGGTTCCCCAGCTACACAACTTGTAGGAAGTTTGGGAGGTTTGCCAGGGCGAGTTCTTTGAAGAAGGAGAGACTTCTGAACCTCAAGAGTCAGTGTCAGATCAAGGCCAGATATGTATGTTGTCTTCTAGCTCTGCTTTACGCACTATGTTGTTCAAAGGCAGTGTGGCTGGCCGGGATATCTCTGTCTTGATCGACTCAGGGAGTACACATTCCTTTATCAGTGCTGCTGTGGCTAAGGATATGGCAGGTGCTCGCCCCTTGTTGCAGCCAGTGGGTATCAAGATGGCTAATGGTGCTATTGTTTCTTATACATCAGAGTTGCCCAATGTGGAGTGGTCAGTCCAGGGAATTCAGTTTCATTCTACTCTGCGCATCATTCAATTTGGCTCTTACAACATGATTATTGGCATGGACTGGTTAGAGGCCTTTTCTCCAATGCGTGTCCACTGGCAGGAGAAATGGATGACAGTTACTTATGGCACTCATCATGTTACCCTGCGTGGGCAGTTGCCTGAATTGGATCAGCACCAAGTGTTCCAGCTGTACCAGCTTTCTGAGGAGGATTGTTCTCAGCTGCCTTCATATCTTCCTTCTGCACTGTGAGTTCTGTTGGATGAGTACAACCACTTGTTTGCTGAGCCGTCTAAGTTACCACCTCAGCGTGATTGTGATCACAGAATCCCTCTTATTCCTGGAGCATCTCCTGTTGCTGTTACACAGTATCGTTACAACCCCAAGTTAAAGAATGAGATTGAAACACAGGTGAGATGCTGCAGAAGGGGTTCATCAGGCCTAGTGCCAGTGCTTTTTCTTCACCGGTGCTCTTGATTCATAAGAAGGATGGCACATGGTGCTTTTGCATCGATTACAGGATGCTCAATGCGCTCACAGTCAAGGCCAAGTTTCCAATACCAGTGGTGGACGAGCTCTTGGATGAATTGCCCCATGCCCGGTGGTTTTCTTGCTTGGATTTGCGGGCTGGGTTCAATTAGATTCGCCTTGCCGAGGAAGAAGAGTACAAGACTGCCTTCCAAACTCATTGGGGCCAATTCGAATACAATGTCATGTCTTTTGGCCTCACTGTTGGTCCCAACTCCTTCCAAGGGGCAATGAACACTACATTGTTTCCCCTGTTACGCAAGTGTGTTATTGTTTTCTTCGATGACATCTTAGTCTATAGTCCTACCTTGGAGTCACATATTGAACACTTGCAGCAGGTTCTCCAACTGCTTGATGCTGACAAATGGCATTTGAAATTGAGCAAATGTCGCTTTGCACAGTAGTCCATCAGTTATTCAGGGCATGTAATCAGTGCAGCGGGAGTCTCAACTGATCCAGGCAAGGTGGCCGATGTCCAGCAATGGCCTCTTCCTCAGAATGCAAAGGAATTACGTAGCTTCTTGGGCCTTTCAGGGTATTACCGGAAGTTTGTGCAGAACTATGCCTTGTTGTCCAGGCCATTGACGGATTTGCTGAAAAAGGGATCGATGTTCATTTGGACTCTAACTCATATAGCAGCCTTCGATGCGCTCAAGGCCTAGCAGCCTTCGATGCGCTCAAGGCCGCTCTGGTGTCTGTACCAGTGCTTACTCTGCCAGATTTCAGCAAGCCGTTCCAATTACATACTGATGCGTCCGATAATGGAGTGGGTGCAGTACTTCTGCAGGATCTTCATCCAGTTGATTATGTCAGCAAGGCATTGGGGCCGCGATCCAAAGGACTCTCAACATATGAGAAGGAGTACCTGGCCATCATTATGGCGGTGGAACAATGGCAATCTTACTTGCAGCATGCCCAGTTCACTATATTCACCGACCAAAGGAGTTTGATACATATTACTGATCAGCGGCTCCATACTGATTGGCAGCGTAAAATGTTTACCAAGCTGCTCGGTTTGTAGTTTAAAGTTGTCTACAAACCAGGGCATTCTAATGCCGCAGCGGATGCTCTGTCCCGCCATCCATCCCCAGCAACACAACTCATGGCCATCACATCTGTCACCCCTACATGGTTGGCTGAAGTTGCCAAGGGCTATGCTGCAGACCCAGACAGCCTAAAGCTGATTCAAGAGCTAATAGTGGATAGTCAATCCCATCCCCCGTACACCTTCTCGTCAGGCATCCTGTGTTACAAGGGTCGTGTGTGGTTGGGCAACAACAAACCCATGCAGCTGAAGGTGCTAGCCGCTATGCATGATAGCGTCGTTGGCGGACATTCCGGGTTCCCAGTAACATACAGCCGCCTCAAGCACATTTTTTCTTGGCCACGCATGAAATCAGATGTTAAATCTTTCATGGCTTCATGTCACATTTGTCTTCAGGCTAAATCTGATCACTCCAAGTATCCTGGGATGCTTCTTCCTCTACCTGTTCCTACATAGGCTTACCAGGTTATCTTCATGGATTTCATAGAAGGGTTACCCCTATCTGGCCAAGCAAATTGTATTCTCGTGGTAGTGGACAAGTTCAGTAAGTATGCCACTTTTATTCCACTCCATCACCCGTTTACAGCAGAGACAGTTGCCCAGGTCTTCTTTGATCAGGTGTACTGCTTGCAAGGGTTGCCGCAGCACATCATCTTTGATAGGGATCCTATATTTACAACAAAGTTTTGGCAGGCGTTGTTTCGCTTGGCTAAGGTAGACCTGGACTTGACATTTGCTTACCGTCCACAATCTGACGGGCAAACCGAACGGGTCAACTAGTGCCTGGAGACCTTTCTTCGCTGCTTCGTGCATGCTTGTCCACGCAAATGGATCAAATGGTTTTCTCTGGCCAAGTTTTGGTACAACACCAGCAGCCATTCTGCGTTGGGCCGCTCCCCATTTGAGGTACTGTATGGTCGTCTTCCCCGCCATTTTGGTATCACTGATGCTACTGTGAGCCCAGTACCGGATGTGGCTTCCAAGATTAAAGAACGCAACAATATGCTTGCTGTCGTGCGCCAACACCTATTGCGCCCCCAGCAACGCATGAAGAGTCAGGCGGACAAGCACCGTTCGGACCGTTCCTTTTCTGTGGGTGACTGGGTGTTCTTGCGCCTTCAGCCTTACATTCAGTCGTCTCTGGCACCAAGATCACACAACAAGCTTTGCTTTAAGTTCTTCGGCCCCTTTCAGATCATTGACAAGATCAATTCAGTGGCATACAAGCTCAGTCTACCTGAAGGTTCCAAAATCCACCCGGTATTCCATGTCTCCTTGCTGAAGCCTGCTCCTGCGAACAGTTAGTCCGAGCCAGTAAGCTTACGGATGTTGATGATCAGTTCCAAATTCCCGAAAAGATTCTCTAGCGCCACATTCATCATACAGGTGATTGTGCTTTATCCCAATTATTGATCAAGTGGTCTGGTATGGATGATGAGTTGGCTACCTAGGAAGATGAGGTCACCTTGCATCAGCGGTTTCCAGCCGCGCCAGCATGGGGACACGCCGGGTCTCAAGGGGGGAGGGATGTTGGCAGCCCTCACCCAGGTGATCCATCCGTCATGCCCAAGCCCAGAAGGTCTGCAAGGAACCGGCCCAAGAACTTGCGCGTCTCTGGGCCGGAGTGGAGCTGCAAGGGAAGATCAGTGAGTAAGGAAGCCAGAAGCCCAACGAGAAGATGGCAATATAAGTGATGCCAACGAACTGGAGTTGGCGATCGGGGATAGAACCTTTATCTTTTACTTCATAATTGTAATAGAACCGGCCCCGGCCGTAGCTACCTAGCGTAATATAGTTTACTTCCTCGCTGTTCTTCCTCTCTTTCGATCGGCTACCGCCGCCGCCGCCACCGGCTGCCGTAGTTGCCGATATACAGCACATGCGTCTACTCGTCACAGACGAGTGCATGGAGCGCTCTGGAACCCCATATCAATCGAAATTATTACGATCTTGAGAAGAGACGGCCCAGCCTTGTTATTGGAGGCGCAGTATATTTCACTTTTCGCTATGGTACAAGCATCCTCAGATATGATTTGGGCAGGCATAGACTATCCCTTGTTGGCACACCGCAGCAAGGGTTTGAACCTGTTCCTATTCCCATCGAGACGGTTGATGGAGAGCTAGGGTTCGTTGCCTTCTCTTATCATCCTAGGAGTTGCATCTACATTTGGTCACGGCGGCAAGCTGCTGCTGGCGGTGGTGCTAATGGTGGGGTATTGGCAATGCGGCGGCATGGGAACGACATAGGATCGTTGAGCTTGATGCATTGCTCCCTGACCGTGTGCAGCAACGACGGCCTGCGTTCCCGGATGACTATCCATACGGTGCGATTAGATTTGTAGAGGGCACAAATATTATCTTCATTGGCATATATATCAAAGATAATAAGGGAGTGTTCGCGCTGGACCTCAAATCAAGGCAGCTGAGAAAAATAGGCCAAAGTTGGGTCTATCCTATCTTACCTTACTTGAGCTTTTACACTCAAGGTATGTACTCTGATCCGTCCACTCCAAAATAATTGTTATTCTTAATTCTCGAGAAATAACTTCGACTAATATATTTTATATAAAAACTATTAATATTTATGATGTACAATTAATATCAACGGATAGATAGATATATCGTTGAATTTTTTATATTAAAATTATTTAAATATATAAATATTACACGTATTTTAAATAAAAAACTGAGCCTTACCGTGCTTGGGCCTTTACTTAGCATATGCATGCACGCCTTACACATACACATGCGTGCGCCCACGCGTCGAACGTGTTTCCGTTATTGATTTATATCTCAAGTATATATATGTTCAAACTAATTGAGCTCACCATGCATGGTAGTAATGTTTTCTGCCTCATGTCTTGGTCTTTCTAAGGGAAAATTTTCACCTCCATCATCGAAGACGCAATGATTCATCATCCATCATGTCGTTGGCGTGCTCATCATGCATCCTGGTATATATCTTGATTACTCAAGTTCTTATTCTCATAAGAAGATGCATGGGCAATTCATGAGTAGATGTTTAGTGTTTTATATATAAATATAATATATAAGTTGTCATATAAGAAAGAGATCGTTTTATTGGTCATCGTGAGTGAACTCTCTCTTGTGTCGTCTAATCAGGCAGTTTTATTATGGAACGGGCAGAAATAATGAATGAACGATCACATAATTAATTACTACTCCTTCTGTTTCAAATTGTAGTTCGTTTTGATTTTTTTTGCATGTATTTCGCTATGTATCTAGATAAATAATATGTCTAGATACATAACAAAATACATGCACTGAAAAAGTCAAAGTGAACTACAATTTAAAATGGAGGGAGTAGTGTACATATATTTCATCTAGAAATGTTTTCATGATCGTGGCCGAGATACTGTGCTAGTATTATTCCGTGGGTGCTCGTTTGACGTCTGGCTAATTAAAGGGAAAACGATCGGCCCATATGGAAATGGTTGAGATGGACTGAATAATCTTCTGTTACCGTTGAACAATTGAATTTTTATACTCTCTCCGCTTTTTTTAAGTGTCACGTTTGCTTTGTCCTAAGTTAAATATAGGTACCTTTGACTATTGATTTTAATTTTTTTTATAGTTTCATATCATGATATTTATATTTTTAGATCTATTATTAGGAATACTATTATAATACATAATTCATATCTTGCGAAACAGTACAAGAACCAAACATGACTCTCGCTGCCGCGACGTGAAGTGCCCTCTCATCTGCACGCCACGGCGGCACCCACGCCCCACTGACAACATCAATTCTTATTTTGTTGTGAAAGAGTCAATGACCACACCCTTCTTTACAAGAAAAAAAAATCGAGCACTGATGCACATGTGAATTGTACAACGACTCAACACTGGATTCTATATTATATATCTATATTTATTTTTGTAATAACAAGCCAATTGAACAAGGACGATAACAATCTCCCGTACGTGTTTGGTCCATCATATCAGAGATGGAGCACGCACCTAATGCACTTGCCTTCCTCCAGCAACTGGATGGCCTTGTTGATGTCCGAGAAGGGCATGTTGTGTGTTATGAACCCGTCAAAATTTATATTCAGGTCCCCGTTGATGCACCTGTCGACGATGCCAGGCAGCTGGGACTTGCCCTTGACGTCGCCAAAGGCGCAGCCGGTGATCCGACGGCCGTCGAAGAGCTCCATCGGGTGCAGCGGCATCATCTTGGGCGTCGCGTGGATCCCCAGCACCACCGTCAGGCCCCAACCCTGCATTTGCATAATTAAGTATAAAAGACATTGTCTCTGTTAATTACTACTCCGATCCTAGAAGCAAAGCAAACTCTAGTAGCAGTACATCGTGCGCGGACAGGAAGGCCTCTCTCAGCACATCGTTGACCCCGGTACACTCAAAGCTGTAGTCGACACCAGCTCCGTCAGTCATCTCCCTGATCGCCTGCACATCGTCAACCAACTTCTCATCACTCCGGTCCTGCATATATATAGAGCTGTGTGCCTGTGTGTATATATAGCTACCTTACCTCATGCACCGGTTTGTCACAGGCCTTGGAGTCGATGAAGTCCGTGACGCCCATCTCTTTGCCTGAAACACACATTTCAAGCCCATGACTCGTCATCATAACACATTCATGGAGTATACCTACTGTATATATATGTCATCAGTGTTGTTTGGTTTTACTAGTTTAGTGGTGGCACACTGAAGATCCTTGTGCTGTGATTCGTATATATACGTCACACATTATCATTTTCATTATAATTTTCAAAGAATAAAACTTCATTTTCCGGGGCTTGCATGTCTCTGCTTATAGTAGTAGCTGCAATTTCTTTCTTTGTATCCACTGCATTTAATTAAACCTTCACCATTCAGATCTTTTTTTGTTTCGAAGCTTCACCATTCAGATCTCCCATGAATCTCACGTTAGGGGTGGGCTGATGAGACATTGCAATATATGAGTTCCACTGTATGTACCCTTCTCTCTGTCCTTTCACGCCTTTGACATTGAAATGTACCACAAGGTGATAAATATAAACAATAAATAATGCAATAGATGCACAGGACACTCGTTGACCCTGCTAATAACCAAATGGCATGTGATTTGTCCTTAGGCGTTTGTCTTTCTTTTCTCGAACACGCAAAAGATTTACGTTAAGAAGAAGAGCTACAGTTCAAAAACAAAGGAGTTGAAAGCAGAAACCAAATTCAGAAAAAAAAGGTCAGGCCAAATTGTATGATTCTCAACGAATAAATATTCTTCTCTGACCTCCCCAAACTTTAGATAAACAACTTGCATAAGTCACTATGATGGGGATCTTTTAGACAAGGACTCAAGGAGATATTATACCGAATTGAATGACAGAGAGATATTGTGGGAATTTGTCAACGAGAAAGGTCGTGCGTATATGGGACACCCATTGACCCCAGAAGTGAAACGAAGTAGCACACGGCCAGTTAGTCAGAACTAATTGAACAAAGTAACTAATTCCCCTGATTCTCCCGGATTTCAAAGAAAAAAATAATAATTGGAAGTCAAAATATAAATGGAGAGTGAGAACTATGTATATATTTTATATTTTTATTGTGTGTGTTGTCAACTTAGTGATGGCAATGCTTGAATTGTTGTGTTCTCCCCGTAGTGGCATCACCAGGAAAGTGATACCCTCGTCGTCCTTGAAGTCGACGAGCTAGGCTGCTAGCTAAGGCGTGCTCTCTCGATCGTCTCTCCATGGATGATGGATGTATGTTTCTTTCTTTACTAAAATAAAATTAACGACGTGGCTCAGCACGCACCTTTGGTTGACTTTTCAGGGTTTATGTCAACCCCGATGATCCGAGATGCCCCACGTAGCCTGGCACTCTCAGCAACCTATATAGAAATAAAAAATGATACTGTATTATTGTAGTAGTTAAAAACAGTTCATGTATGTGATAATGTCGTGGGTAAATTGTAACAATATTTGTTTATTTGTGTGCTCTTACTCACCGCGAGACCAACAGCGCCAAGGCCGAATATTGCGACGGTGGAGCCCGTGGAAATGTTCGCAGTGTTCCATGCAGCCCCAACTCCTGATGATATTATGCCAAAGACATACGACCATCTATTATTTTTATTATTACTTGATTGAAATGAATGGATGGAAATGATGGATGATGACCGATTGATTAAGGTTTAATTTGTGGGTATAAAAAAAAAGAAAAACAACAGGTATGATGACTGCAGATATGTTTCAGTAAGTTACGGCCCTAAGCAGCCACCTTGGACGTTTTTTTCTTTTATTATTTTCAACAAGCTGAGTTCAGACACGCGGCCTTGTCGGTGAGTAAGAAAGTGAGGGGATGCATCGTCAATTGCGTCTTGCGATTACTACGACCAGTCAAAGATAAAAAAAAAAAAGAAAGAAAACTTAGGACGTTCCAAACAAAAAACCAAACATACTATTAAACTCTCTGGAGGCGCATAATATAAAATATAACTTTCACAAAAAAATAAAACATATATATTTGTAATTAGAAATTACTCCCTATATTCTAATTTATAAGACATTTGACTTTTTCAACCCAAGTTTGACCACTGTTGTCTAACTTAAGTTATTCTCGAAGAACTTTTGTTAATAAAACATGCCATAATAAAAGATATGATATTTTGTATAAATTTTTAAATAAGACTTATAAATTAGAATGGAGGTAATATTTCCTACGTACTCCCTTCCAGTAGTTACTCCTATATGTATATCCTTAGATTTAAGGTCGTATATGGGCCGATGAAATATATGTTGACGAAGTATATAATCGTATTTGACTATCTAGAGTAGTATGTATGATAAGTATGCATGTATACTTAGAGTATATGATTATACTACTATAATAGTGTTATAATAACATATTAAAAATAAGTGTTCTTTTGAAAATTTTCACATAGTAAGGTATGAAGTACCTTAAAGTGGCTATAAAAACATACTCAGTCTGATAAATAAGTAACTACTCTCCTTAGAGTTGGAAAAATGCACCTATCTGTATATGCTAGTATGAAATTAATAATGGTTGGAGGTAGCACGCGCAGGATATGGCGATAGATAGATAGATACGGTGGTACCTGTGGAGATGCCGCAGCTGAGAAGGCACATCTTCTCCAGAGGGGCCTTGGGGTTGACCTTGACGGCGCAGGCCGCGTCAAGCACCGTGTACTCGGCGAAGGTGGAGGTGTTGAGGAAGTGGTACACCGGCTGCCGCACGCCGGAGTTCCGGTCCACCACCGAGAACCTCGTGCCGCCGTCGGAGACCATGGTGCTCTTGAAAGGGTTGACGCGGTACGTCCCGCACAGGTTCGTCTTGTCGGACTTGCAGTACGCGCAGGCGCCGCACTCGCCGTTGAAGATGAGGACCACATGGTCGCCGGGGGCCAGGTCGTCCACCCCTTCCCCCACGCTTTCCACCACTCTGATGGATTTGAATTTGGATCGGAGGCAACCGGATTATATATGCATATAAATAAGGTCACCATCAATTGCACATCCAAATTAACTAGTCCGATACATCACCCACGGGATATGTTCCGTTTTGTTACGCTGTGACGATGTGATCTTATTGCAACATTTTATTACATGTCAAAGCACACGCCTGCCGGGGATAATATATCAATTAATGTAAGAAGATGAAAGAGAGACGCACGCACCCGGCTGCCTCGTGGCCGAGGATGCGAGGAAACTTGCGTTGCATCTCGTTCTGCAATATTATGCAAAGGCATCACATGGGCGGCCGGACGGAAACATAAATCAATAATATACTAGTATTAGTCAAGGGACGAAGTAAAGAATCGACACGGCAACAAATTACTGAACACTGGCATACAGACATGTACCCTCTCTACTCCAAATAATAAGTAATTTTAACTTTTTATATATTGTATATATGTACAACGTATCTATATCTTTAATTCTTATAAAGCTAATGTCCACTAGCTTATTTTCCTAGCATATCATTGCGTCATGTCATCGATAAGCCATGTCATCCATTAACCAAACAATACGTTTATTAAGGTGATTGGCACCGAAACTCTTATAAAGCTAATGTCCACTAACTTATTTCTCTAGCATATTCTTATGTCATCGATAGCCATGTCATCCACTAAACAAACAACACGTTTTGTTTCCTCAGAATTATTGAGGCAATTGGCACGGAACAAACTGAAGAAACGAAGAGGCAGTGGGCTATCGTCCGAAACTGATCTCCACCGAGCTGTCATCAGCGGCATCCCAGCACCCTCCTTAATTCATGGCTTTTCGTATGGGCGCAACACCAGCACTAGAGCTGTTGGGTCCCTACATCATAACAGCAGCTTCTATCCCACAATCCCACCCATGCTGCAGACCTGCAGTTAGCTCTCTCCCCTGCCTCATCCCATTCTCTCAGGCCCTTTACATACAGGTTCGAGTTGAGAACTGGGAATCATTTTCATCGGCTTGATTGAGGATATGGTTCTGCACAACTCCTACTTTGTTACTATCATTTTTCCCTCTAGGACACGCAACCGATTTCTACCCTTCTTTGCCATAATCTTTAGGCATGTACAGTGTCTGCTGCATGAGGCATGGAGTTTTTCTTTTCATTTTCATGCAGATTTCATCCAAACCACAACACCGGGGAAGGTTGTGCCGAAGATCCCCAGCCAGAGCAGCAGAAGGGGAAGGAGTCGTGAAGGATGCTGCAGCAGGGCATGTTGCGGATGGCTCTCTGAGCCTGGGAACCTTCAAGCGGGAGAGGTGGGCCTGTAAAGCCATGCTAGCGGAGTAGTATGTTATATGCAACTTTAATTGCCAATTTCTCAGCAGCTACTACCAAATATTATTGTTTCTAAAACAACCGTATACACTCTTCATTTCTTCAATGATCAGTTTTCCTTTTCAAGATTTTATTACTATCTCTCATTCCACGTCATCCTTGCTCCATATACAGTACAATGCTACAAAATTCGTGCAGCAACGTGGATAAGGTAGTGTTTGTATTTATTTAATTTCTCTATATATATTGTGCACATTCCTATATAGTGGTGATCTATGTAAATCCCGCGGCAACGCGCGGGAATTCATATCACTAGAGAATTCTCTCAATAGGCAAGCTATCCACATCAACAATCCACTATAAGTTGCAATTATGACCAACTAGCACATATAATTATATTACTAGTTTCTCTTCATCCACTAATATATATTTAGTTGTCCACAAAGATGTGTCAATTCATTCATCAAAATTAGTTTAAGATAGTTTTATTCATGTAACAATAAATATAAATTGTCTAATTTCTTTTTAAATTATTTGGAATACCTGTAACAACGTACGGGTATCCACCTAGTATGTTTACATACATAACAAAAACTTATGTATTAGAAAAAATATTAAAATAACTTATAAAAACTTATGTATTAGAAAAAATATTAAAATAACTTATAATTTGAAATAGAGTGAGTAGTATATAACAAGATACCAGATAATATAACATGACCATAACTAGAGTTTTTTTCAAAAGAAAAGGTGGCGATAAATAATTATTAAACCATGAATGCAACACGTCTGTAGGTATATGGATACATGTGCATACATCAGTCACCTCGGTACTGCATAATATATAGAGTATAGTAGTACATACAAACCTCTCCTTTAACGAAACTGAGATCGGTGTGGCAGACGGAGGTGAAGAGCACCTTCACGCGCACCTCCAGGCGACCCGGCGGCGCCACCTCCACATCCTCCATCACCAGCGGCTCGCCGGGACCCCACGCCACCGCCGCTGCGCGTACACATATACCAGACTGTTGATGCTTTCATGGCCGGTGCCGTCGCCGGCGCGAAAGATGGGTATCGAACAAGCAGGAGAAGGAAAGGAAGACGTCGAAGAAGCCGGTGCGGCAGAGCAACATACACCATATTATACCTTTGGATTTGATGGGCTTTCCCTGGGTGGAGGAGGCAGCGCCGTTCGTCAAGCTGCTCTTGCCGTTGGCCGCCATGGCGTCTTCGATCGATTGATGGCTGGTGCCTTCTCTTCTCTCCGGCCGGCCGGCCCCGGCCTTGCTGGTTTACTTTTCAGAGAGAGGAGGAAATGAATGGAGCTCTTGGATTGGCTCTAGTGGTCAGCTGGTCGGGGAGCGAGGCAAGTGGAGCGAGCCTGCCGGCACGGTTCCCCTGTTTATATGGGCAGAGGAGAGAGGCAGGGGGGAACGTGGCCTTGCCCAGGGTGTGGTCAAAACAAGCGATCTGGATTCTCTAACGTGCTGTAAGTAAAGTCACGCGTGACTTTACCCCTTCCCGATGCCATTCGTTTTCAATCCAGTGGCTCTGGTGTCTCCAGATTTGTTAGTGCCTAGCACATACGTGTGTGTGGCAGCCCAATATAAGGCCCAGTTTTCAGACAGATATTAATAAAGAGAGGTAGTTGTTGCTAAAAAAACATAAAGGGAAGTAATAGAGAGATAAAGTGTACATACGCATGGTTTATTTTAGCGCAGAATTGAAGTAAATATTTTTACTAGTTTTATGATAATGTCCACCAATCAAGTGAAGTGACGCCGTACACCATTTGCCCTTTACTCCATCCATCCTAAAATATATGTTGCTTTGTTAAAATTAAAATAGAGTAAATTACATTAGAGGTACACAAACTATACTTGTGGGTGTAGATTAATCCAACAACTTGTAATATACTTTTTTTAATACAAGAACTTATCATCTTGGTGCGTATATCACACATAACTTTACTTCAGCACCTTAGAGAATCCAGATCGTGTTGGTTCACATGGGCAAGGCGGCCAGATGAGTCTCCTGAGTACATATGAGTTAACGCTGACATATCTCGGCCGCGAAAATACTCTATACACCTAATTTTAATATATAAATATTGATGTTTTTCTATACATACATTAATAACACACAGATATATTGTATATAATAATAATAATAATAATAATAATAATAATAATAATAATAATAAT
>CM041629.1:22572774-22640793 GCA_023333625.1 Bothriochloa decipiens
TAATTGAATCAAGAGATTTTATTGGTCACCTGATTTCTGTTGCTAGTGAAAGAAAAGTAGATGTACTCTTATGAGCAGGCAACCACACAGCATCTAATAGAGAAGGGCCAAATCTTTAACTAAAGTCACAATCTTTAGTAGTACTACTAGTACTACAGGGGCTGACCCCACCCTGTATAGTGCCTGTGAGATCATAGGAGATGGGGCGTGGTGGCTAATATTGTGGATCATATTCGCCAAGCTCCCAGGTTCAATGTGATCTATGGACGTGGTATGCTACTTGTGAAAGGGTCCGAAAAGGCCTGGATGACATTTTTCCTGCATTCCTGGAATGAGGATGACACCCTAGGACAAGGAACGTGGCACGGTTCCACGTTCCTGGTGACCTGTTGTAGATTGGGAGGTCAAATCACCATGAGATTACTGTAGGAAGGGAAAGCTGGCGTTGACAATGAGTCATTGTTGCAACATTTGTCTGTGTCTTCATTCCTCATTTTATAACATTTTAATAGTAAAATTGGTAGCAGTATTTTTCCTTTTTCCCTTATGTGTCAACCAATTTCTTACTATGTATATGATCTGTCTATCAATAGACCATTCGTTTGTTGAAGATTTGGAATTGGCCAACCTCATGGGTTCTTTGGGGCTTCCTGTTTCATTCAGCACAAGTAAAGCGGTCAGTGCTCACATAATGCAATGCCATGTTACTGTTCCCCTACCGGTTCCATTGCTTAATTCCTTTATGCATTGCAGAACAAGAACACAGGCAACAAGGGAAAGAAAAAAGGAAGACAGGCACCGCTCAAAGCAGCAAACACTCAAATCAATGATGCTGTGAGGATATGTGCCAATACTGAAGATAGAGAAAGTGCTGTTGAATCATTGGATTTTATGGAGCACATGCACTCATGCAATTTATCTGGGACTCTGCTGGGTAACAATGAACCCTGCCATGATGACACGGACAAGATACTTAGGGAAGACAGTCCTTGTGTTGAAGAACAAGAAGAGTCTGGCTGTAGCACCATCTACTCTGCTGACAAAGCCCCTGGCTGTGATGCTAAAAATCTGCTCACTGAACTTGGGATTTTTGAGCTTTCTGATAACTTGGGCAAGCCAGCAAAAGAAGACTATTCAATTCAAGAAAATCAAGCTTCTGACAGTGTGTTGCTAGATTCTGAAGAGATGTCAAGGCATGACTGTGTGGATGGTGAATCTACACATTCCTGTGTCGACGTTTATCAGGAAGGAGTGTCCACAAGGGAAGATCAAACATCTGAAGAAACTCTGTCAGTACCCCATGATAACAATGATGTTGGCCAAGAAGCTAGTCTAAGTTTGGCAGAGCCATCTTCTATTGATGAGCATGCACAAAGTTCTGCCAACAACTTTTACTATGACTATGGTGAATGGAGGGTTGTTTGGGGTCCATTCTATAGTCGCTATTATTTTTACAACATTCAGACACAAGAGTCCACATGGTGTCCTCCTGAAGGATTGGAGGATTTTGCATCATATTGTAGCCCAGATACCACTCAAGAGCTAGTTGAACTGGGATCTCAGTGTACAAGCATAGCACCACAAGAGAACAGTAAGAACCCTAGAATTTTTGGATTATCACTTGAGTCTTGTTCTTTGCAGTTAACACATTATGAATAGTTATATGTACTATGATATAACTTTTTACAATATGTGATACTTGAGCATGTAGCAATGGATTGTAAACATTTAATAATAAGGTAGTGAAATCCATTGCACACGGTATTGAGTTCTGCACTACAAATGCTGAAGGCGAAAGACATATCTTATTGCGTACCTGCAGTATGGGGCCATTTGGTTGTGCCCCACAGCTTTGCTTGGAGCTGCCTCACTCCCATGCATCCAATTTGGGGTGCCTGGCACCCACGGTGCCTGCAAGGCCACGATCCAAACAGATCCATATATATTTTGGGATTTTGGTGTGCTCAAAATCACAATAACTTTAATTGTCAATGCCTTTATTGTGACATTAATTATTGCCATTAGTTTTTTAAGGCATTGACAATTAAGGTTACTGTGATTTTGGTGTGCAAACAATTATATACCTGAACATGAATGTACTTCTTGGGATCATTTTTTAGGGTTTTTGTTATTACCTCTGTCTTCGATTTACTCATATGCTAGCTTCTGTTTGGACTAAAGGCTTTGTTGTTGTTGTTTTAGAATCTCACGCATTTCTTTAATCTCATCATCACAGATCTGGCTAGTGATGACAATCATTTACAAGCACAGGAACGAGATCACTGCATTCATGATTTATCTGACATTCCTGTTGAAAAGCCAATATATCAAAGGTTAGGGAAGATCAAACTTGTGTACCAAGTTATTGTTTTTTTTTTTAATTCTGTTCATCTTTGCAGTGCGATAACTTCCTCAGACAAAGCACAGCACACTGAAAATAATTACAGCGATTCAACAACTATTGTGCTAGAGATGAACCAGGAAGTTGCTAGCACCGAAAAGAAAAAGAGAGTAAGGAGATCTCAATCGTGTAAGGCGATAATATATGGCATCTGCTATATAGGAGTTAGTTCCTGTTACAATTTTAGGTTGCACTTCTACATAATAGTTTCTTGGTTTCTTTGAGCAAATACAACTTTGCATGACTGCTACGTATTGCCTACTTATGTCTAGGTAACTCTTTTTTTTTTTTGGCGAAGTATGTCTAGGTAACTAGGTCTTCTAGAAAACTACCTTGTTAGCTATATCTTAGTGAGACTTGCCTAATATTTATTTTCTTATGTTCCGTTCTTGTGCTCTTTCTACATATTTGCCAACAACTATTTTAAACTACAGATCATTCATGCCAAGACATGGCAGGGAACATCTCCAATGACATCATCAAGTACTGGACACAGCGGTATTCACTTTTCTCACTTTTTGATAGCGGTATAAAGATGGATGAAGAAGGGTGGTTTTCAGTTACACCAGAGCCAATTGCAAAGCATCATGCATCTCATGTTGGTGCAGGAGTAATCATTGATTTTTTCACAGGAGTTGGTGGAAATGCCATCCAGTTCGTCACAAAGTACGTCACTGTTATCTTGTAATCGAGTCATATGATGGTCAACTGTATATCATTTTCTTGAACACTTCCATGCATAGCAACTGTTATTTTTCTTTTGTTACGAGAATGCAGTGGCTATATCACCTTAAGCAGTATGCTGTGTTCACTGTCCAGTTTAACTTAGGCATCTGCTTCCAGTAATATGGCAATATTCTTCCTAGTTTTGCTGTTTTTAATATATGAAGGTGTCCTTTTAGAAGAAGAAATAGACTATTACTTAATATGGAGGTGTTATTGTGGACATTTTGAGCATGCTCATCTGATCACGTCACTTGAGTTAGTAGAGCTAGCCTTAATTGTTTGCAGTGTAGCTAAAGGTGGATTTATTTTATGTTATCAATGTTTCTTCTACAGTACTAAAACTTCATTGTTCCCCACATTAACTATGTTATTAATTCCTTTTCCAGGTGCAAGCATGTAATTGCTGTTGATATTGATCCACAAAAGATTGATTGCGCACATCATAATGCATCCATTTATGGAGTAAATGATCACATAGATTTCATTGTAGGTGATTTTATAAATATAGCTCCTCATCTGAAGGTAATGCATTTTTCTTGGAATTATTTCTTTTAAGTTTGCCAACATTTCGCTTCTATCAGCTATGTCTTTGTAGCTGTTTGCGAGAGTGAATTTATTGTTGACCTTGGTACTGCCCATTTTAGGATAGGGGCTTGGTACTACAAATATCTTGATACTTGAAGTCCTACAAAAGGAAATTTAAGTTACATCATATTTTTCCATTTGGACATCAAGATTTTATGGTCCCATGGAGTTCTTCCTATTTTAATGCCCTCCTGGTGTTATTTATTTGGGGGGGCTAATTGGCTATGCTTACCTAAGCAAACTATTTTCTGTAGGGTGAAACTGCTTTCACGTCGCCTCCTTGGGATGGACCTGACTATGCCAAAGTTGATGTTTGTGATATGAAAAGCATGCTTATGCCTTGTGATGGGTTAGTTCCTTGTTTCTAGTTTTAAAAGAGTATTTTATTTCAGTTTGTCTCATTGATTTTTACTTGATTTTTGTTGATCGACTATACTCATTGTTGAACTCTTTAGGTACTCTCTTTTTAAACTTGGTACTATGATAGCTTCAAGAGTAGTGATGTTTCTTCCTCGCAACATTGACCTAAACCAATTGGCTGACATGTCCTTGTCTGTGGATCCCCCATGGGCGGTTGAGGTAAACCCATTTTTGCTTATTTTGTGCCAAGCTGATTTTTTGTATAGATGTCACAATGGTCTCTCTGCAGGTCGAGAAGAACTTCCTCAATGGAAAGTTGAAAGCCATAACGGCATACTTTGAAGAACAGGACGGTTGAGTCATGCATCTTGTTGACTTAGTACTTGCAAAGTTTGGAGGGACCTTGTGAAATAATCACGTATACAATGAAAGGGTCTTGCCTGTTGGCTCTTTTCACCAGAGGACATGTCCCTTCGCCTTCAGTGAAGACAGTATTTGCTAATTGATCACTAATTGTTGTCTAATTCTAACAATTTGCATGGAGCACATGATGAAATAGAGCCTTGTGTTCAGATACAAAAAAAAAAAAAACGGTTTATCATCTTTACTGAGCATAGATAATTTGTTGACAAAGATGAATCAAGACAATGGCTAACTTTCATTGGTAATTTGGTATCATACAAAAATAGCTCAGCTTATCTCAATTCGCAGCAAGTGAAATTGTGAAAGGAAAAGAGTTAAATGTGTTAGGGGCCCTATAAGCTTGTGTCACATATGCCCCTGAACTTTGAAAATATATTTCTAGCCTCCTAAACTTATTAAGTAGTACACATAGACCCCTAAACTTTAAAAAAATAGCATGTTCTATGCCACTATCATCCTTGTTATTCACTCTATCAACCTATGGAATATCAATAGTTTTTTAGCTCTCTAGGTACCCCTTCCTTGCTTGGTAAGTTGGATTTCTAAAAAAGTTTTTTTTAAAAAAATCTAATTTCATAGGCACGTGCTGTACCACTTAACAAGTTTAGAGGGCTAGAAAATTCATTTTTAAAGTTTAGGGGTCTATGTGTACCACTTAACAAGTTTAGGAGTTGCAAATGCATTTTTAAAGTTCAAGGGCATATGTGACACATGCTTATAAGTTGGAGAGCCCTAATGCATTTAACTCAATGTAGAACTCGTATAGAAGTTATACAAACTAGCAAACACGCACGTGCGACACGCACATGTACTATTTTAAATGAAATAGGAATATTTATTGAATTATCCATATATAAAATAATGGTAGTGGCAATTACTGGTATGATTTGATCGGGTCACATAGAACAAGGTTCAATCGCTCATTTGAGAATGCCTTAGCTACTTATTATATTTGCACTTTGTCTTATTGACACCTTAAACGCCTCAAATTCCCGCTATTTTATCATGTTTCCATACTTGTGTCCATTCCATCCTTGTACGGGCCGGGTGGAGAAATCTCATTCTCTTATGGGTAGAGAACCCGTTGTTTTCTCAGTTGTGCTATGGAGGCTCTGGGAAGGTCGGAGAAGAGAGCACTTATCTTGGAGTGAGCCTAATATTTTAAATTTTTTAGCTGTTGTTCTTTTCATACTTGGCTACCTGTGTTTACTATAGCCACGCCCACGCACAAACAGATTATTAATAATGTAATAAGATTGCGTCTAAAACATATAATATAACATAACACAATATAAATTAATAAAGAAGCATTTGTAGATACAAAATAATTATAATTTAAATGATATATAGTGTCAATTTATTTAGCAGGTTTTTTGGCCCTGACAACATAACATATGTTTTTTTTTCCATTTTTCGCCACATAAATAAAGCAAAGAATAAAGCACAAGTACTCTTTCCATCATTTCTTACAAACATGTTTAGATTTTTGTTTTTCACTCTTTTTTGTCAATCGTTTTATGTGGACTTAGCGGGTTCTCTTTCTCACGTGTGAATTGTGATGTTGTCGGTGGATTGGTTTTATTTGCACTTCCATATTGCGGTATTGTTTAATTCACAATGTGGTAGTATAAGTAATGCAAAGGTTTTTATTAAATTTTAATTTGAGATATATGGAAGGACCAGTACTCTATTGGGCCGTTTAATATGATTAGTCTATTAACCAAGGGATTTCCATATCTCGTGCGCTTGATAGCAGCCAAACGGGCTTTAGGGAGCCCACCATGACGTATGGCCGCTGTAAGTTGTTGTTTTGGTGCCGATTGTTTCTTTTTTCAATGATGAGTAGAATTTTGTACTATTAGGTGTTCGGTATGGGGAGGTGTTCGGTACGCGGCGAGTAGAATTTTTTTTTAAGCTTTCGGAATTTTATTACTTGTTTGCTGAAGAATCAGCTTTCACAATTATATTGACGGCCGAAGGGATAGAATTGCTAACAATCTCTTCTCCTTCGTTACATGAATACCCCAGATCCGCCAAATCATGTGCAGCAGAATTACTGTTGAAACTTGTAATTCTCATTGATTGGGGCTAACCCTAGAAGGGTAGCAATATAGTGTCATACATGGGTCTCATGGGCCTATTACTCATACTCCAACACCCCCCGCAGTCTGAACTACCTGTCGCAGCGGAGTTACAGACTGGACATGAAAAGAAGCACACACACAGCCCCCCACAGACTTAACTAGCCACTGGTGATGTTGAGGCTAGAGCGAAACTCGGTGAAGGTCAAGGACGGGAGGCCCTTGGTGAAGATGTCGGCAAACTGGGAGGTGGTCGGGACGTGGAGGACCCGAACATCGCCAATGACGACTCGATCACGGACGAAGTGTAGGTCGATCTCCACATGCTTGGTCCGTTGGTGCTGAACAGGGTTAGTGGAGAGGTAGACCACACTGACGTTGTCGCAGTAGACGAGTGTGCTTCGGGAGAGAGGGCTATGGAGCTCGGCGAGGAGCTGCCTGAGCCAGGAAGCCTCTGCCACGCCGTTAGCGACAGCGCGGTACTCCACCTCGGCACTGGAGCGGGAGACCACCGACTGGCGCTTGGACGACCAGGACACCAGGTTGCTGCCCAGAAAGACCGCGTAGCCGGAGATAGAGCGCCGAGTTTCCGGACACCAGGCCCAGTCCGCGTCAGTGTAGACGACGAGCTCGGTGGAGGGAGACCGGTGAAGGAGCAAGCCGTAGTCGACAGTGCCGCGGAGGTAGCGGAGGAGGCGCTTGAGAGCGGTAAGGTGGGGCTCCTGGGGATCATGCATGTGAAGGCATATCTGCTGCACTGCATAGGTGATGTCAGGCCTGGTGAAAGTAAGGTACTGAGGCGCACCTGCAAGACTCTGGTAAACCGTGGGGTCTGCCACTGGGTTGCCCTCGGCCTCTGACAGCTTGTCCTGTGTGTCAACCGGAGTGGAGCAGGACTTGCACTCAATCATCCCAGCTCGCTCTAGGATATCAAGAGTGTACTGCCGTTGGTGAAGAAGAAGCCCGGTGGGTCGAGACTCAGCAGTGACCCCGAGAAAGTGGTGGAGTACCCCAAGATCCTTCACAGGAAACTCCTGCTGGAGAGAGCTGATGATCCGGCGAAGGAGTGACGGGCTGGAGGCTGTGAGGACAATGTCATCAACATAGAGCAGTAGGTAGGCAGTCTCAGCTCCATGGTGATAGATAAACAGTGATGTATCTGACTTGGCCTCCACAAACCCCAGCGTCAACAGGAAAGTAGCAAGCCGAGAGTGCCACGCCCGAGGGGCCTGCTTGAGGCCGTAGAGAGACTTGTTGAGCCGGCAGACCATGTCAGGACGAGAAGAGTCAACAAACCCCGCCGGCTGGCTGCAGTAGACTGTCTCAGTAAGAGTCCCGTGCAGAGAGGCATTCTTGACGTCTAGCTGATGCACGGGCCAGGAGCGAGCGAGAGCCAGTGAGAGCACCGTGCGGACGGTGGCTGGCTTGACCACTGGGCTGAAAGTCTCATCGTAGTCAACTCCAGGGCACTGTGTGAAACCCCGAAGCACCCAGCGAGCCTTGTACCGCTCAAGGGTACCATCAGCCCGTCGCTTGTGTGTCCAAATCCACTTGCCAATGATGACATTGGAGCCGGGCGAACAAGGCACCAGATCCCATGTCTGGTTGGCGAGAAGAGCCGTGTACTCCTCTTCCATCGCACGACGCCAGTGGGGGTCCGACAAGGCATCGCGAACGGAAGAGGGTACAGGAGAGACCTGCGTGTCGCCGAGCGTCACCGCAAGAGCCCGGGACCGCAGGGTACCAGCCGCGTGCCGCGTCACCATAGGGTGAACATACCGTGGGTGTCGGTGAAGGAGCGAAGGGTGGTACACCGGCGGCACGACACGGCCGGCCGGTGGCCGCGGCGGTGGTATAGGCGTCCCCGGCGGAGAAGAGGCCACCGGCGGTGTAGGCGGCGTCGGGGAAGAAGAGGCCACCTGTGGTGGCTGAGGTAGCGGAGCTGCCCGTGCACGGCGCTGGTAGACGTGCATCGGCTGAGCGGAGCGCGCAGGAGGTGTGAAAGCCTATGTCCTCGGACCTGTGTCAAGCGGAGGAGCAGGGGCCAGACCGGAGGGTGACGCCACCAGACCCGGACGGGCGCAGGTCCAGGGGCATCACAGGTGGGCGGCGAGCTGGGGCACAGGCCCGGCAAAGGGCACAGTGGAGCAGTACTTGTAGGAGGAAACGACAACAGTGGCTGGACCACCGTGTCAGTGGGAAACAGAGAGGATAGGTCAGGGTCAGGGGGTAGTGTGGTGGCGGTGGAGAAGGGGAAGACAGACTCATCAAACACCACATGGCGAGAGATGAGGACCCGACGGGAGGTGAGGTCATAGCACTGGTAACCCTTGTGATCTGGGGAATACCCGAGAAATACACACAGAGTCAAACGCGGAGCCAGCTTGTGGGGAGCGGTAGCTGTGGTGTTAGGGTAACACGCACACCCGAAGACACCAAGGTGGTCATACCGAGGAGGTGTACCGAAGAGAGCATGGTGTGGCGTAGGAACTAGGCAGGCAGCGGAAGGTAGGCGGTTAAGGAGGTAGGTGGAGGTGTGCAGGCTCTCTGCCCAGAAGCGAGCGAGAAGGGACATCTGGAGCAAAAGAGTGTGCATGATGTCGTTCGTGGTGCGAATCATGCGCTCAGCCTTGCCATTCTGGGAGAAGGTGTACGGGCAAGACATTCACAACTGGACACCGTGAGAGAGGAAGAAAGCACGGGAGGTGGAGTTATCGAACTCATGACCATTGTCACACTAGACGGCCTTGATGGTAAGGCTAAACTGAGTAGACACCCAAGCGAAAAAGTGGAGAATAGAGGGGAAGCATCAGACTTGGCACGTAAGGGAAAAGTCCACGAGTAATGAGAGAAATCATCAACCACCACAAGATAATATTTGTAGCCAGAAATACTGATGACAGGAGATGTCCATAGGTCGTAGTGTACAAGATCAAATGCACGAGTATCATGTGAAGAAGAAGACTAAAAAGGAAGATGAACATGACAGCCCAGCTGGCACGCATGACACAAGTGCTCATCGTGAGCCCGAGGGCACCGAATGTCGAAACTCTGACTGAGCTGCATCAGAGCATCACGGCCAGGATGGCCAAGACGGTGATGCCAAGTGGTGGAGGAAGGTGTGGCGGTGAAAGCAACGGACAAAATAGGAGGCAAGGAAGAGGAGGCAAAAGCCGAAAACCAAAGGGTGTAAAGGGGCCCCGTGCTGTCGCATCGGAGAAGAGGACGCCGGGAAGCCAAATCCTTCACAGTAAGACTAGAAGAGTCAAACTCAAAGAACAGGAATTGTCAGTTGTAAAATGACGAATAGAAAGAAGGTTGTGAACCATAGAAGGTGCAACAAGAATGTCGGGAAGACGAAAGGAGCCATGCGCACCGACGGCACCCACGGACGTGACAGGAAGACACGAGCCATTTGTGACCATGATGGACGAAGGATGAGAAGACGAAGGAGGATAAACATAGGAGAGTATACCGGTGTCGGGAGTAGTGTGGTAAGTGGCTCCTGAGTCGGTGATCCAGTCTGGCCCGATAGGAGGTGTCCGGGCCATGGTGCTGAATGAGCTGGCCAAGGCCGCCGGGTCCCAACCGACAGGCCTAGGCGAGGCACCGAGAGGTGTAGCCCATGGAGACGCAGAGTGAGACCCTGGAGGAGCAGCGAGCTGGCCACCGGCGGGCACGGCGCACCGCCGGGAGCCTGGAAAGGCCACATGACCCTCGATCATGGGTTGTGGAAAGGGGCCCAGGCCGCCGGGTCCCAACCGACAAGCCCGGGTGAGGCGCCGGGAGGTGGTGCCCACAGAGGTGCTGAACCCGGGGGAGCACTTGCGAGCATGGGCGGGCAAGTTTCACCGCCAAGACCCCCACCGCGTCTCCCGCCGCGGTGACGGCGGCTGCCACGGCCCCCCACCCTCGCTCGGCTTGGAGGGAGGAGGACCAAGAGAAAACGACGACGGTGGAGGAGGAGCAGCAAGGGCAGTCGAGGAAGACGAGGACCCCGGAGCGATGTCCTGAAGGTGCGCCACCAATGGATCGGCCGGGTTGGGCTAGAGGACCGCGGTGTGGGACACGCGGGAACCCGCCGAGCCAGAGGAGGTGGTCCATTCGTCGTGTGAAGCAGAAGGGACGACGGGAAAGAGAGAGGCACCCGCGCCTGCGCCAGGTACGCGTGCCATGGTTGCATCGGTCACATTGTGCTCGCACTCCCAAGATAGAGCGGCCGCACGAAGATGGGCCTAGCCTTCCGCGGTAGCGGCCCGGGCGGCGAGGAGGGCAGCGGCGAGGGCGGAGGCAGCAACACCAGGGGCCGCACCCAGAGGAGAAGGACGGGCACCCGGGGCCAGGCGCGGGAGGTGGCTGGGCCAGTGGTGTCCTGCCAGGTGGGGCGCGTCGGCCCCCGCACCAGCAGCGGCGGCGATGGCGTAGCCAAGCACGGGTGCGCGGGCCAGCCATAGCGCACCGCGCCCATCGATGTCCCCAAACCACGCGGAGGTGGCGGCGGCGGCGAGGGCAGGGGCAGGGGTGGGCGGAGCAAGGGCGGTGGAGGTGCCCGTGGCGGCTGAGGAGGCCAGGGCACTGGCCGGGGTAGCAGACGAGCCCAGGGCCCCGGCCCCGGTGGCCCCTGCGGCTAGCGATGCAGTGGAGGCGGTGGCCGAGCCAGGGGGAGCGGCCCCGGTGGCCCCTGCGCCGATGAGGAGGCGCGACGTGGTGTTGGAGGCTGCGACGGCGCCCGCGAGGGCGGCTCCCATGCCCGCAGGGCGTGGATCGGCGGCGGCGCCCGCGGGAGCGGCTCCCAGGCCCGCACCCGCGCCCGCGGCGGCAGGGGGAGGGACCCGCCACCTATGAGTAGGAGGAAGAGGATAGAGGGGGAAGCCAGGAGGGCCGCCCATGGCCGGCAACGGCGGCTGGGGGCGCGCCGGCATGCCTGGCGGCTGGGCAGGGAAGGGGTGGGAGGGAGAAGGAAACCCTAGCTTGATACCATGTTGGAACTTATGATTCTCATTGATTGGGGCTAACCCTAAAAGGGTAGCAATATAGTGTCATGCATGGGCCTCATGGGCCTAGCCTCATGGGCCTACTACTCATACTCCAACAATTACAAGCATGATTTTTAAAAGAACAATCGAAATGAACAAAGTTTGATCGAACTAACAATCTCAATTCGTCAACCAGTCCTCCTTCATGGTGATCAGAGGCCTTCAAAGACAATAACTCTTGCTGAATGACCAGGGCATCTGCCTCCAGGATCAGTTTGCTAATACCAAGATTTAGAGCAGCCTGAACACCTTGTAGACAAGCAATCTGCCTGAAGAGCACTCAATAAATGATTCACTCGGCCCCTTCCTGATAGTACGACATCACCTTCCCAATCTCTAATAATAAAACCCCAACTTCATTAAAACTCCAACTTCCAGATTGGTCTGCGCTCCTGAAAGAACCGTCACAATTCAGTTTAAGGTAGTCATGTGGAGGTTTTGACATGCTGTTAGTTTGCTTCGGCTCCTTACTCCTCTTCTCCTGTACTTGTGAACTGATCACTTCATTGTTTTGGTAAAAAAATAAGACGCCAACAATGGACCAAGACTCTGAAATAACTTAGGATGCTTTATTGGAAGCTCAATTACCTAGAGATTGAGTTATTAAGCCAGAGTGCTAACAGAATGGCAAAATAACAAAATGTACTACGATGAAATTCTTCACACACATTTTGATCTCTTTAATTTGCTGATCAGGACCACCAATCATATCATATGTTCATAAGATTAACTATTTAATGGATCGACTTTGCTGGGCAGAATAACATGAAGCATATAGCTCCCACTTTGTCTGGAAGGTGTGAACTTTGCAATATCTATACTTTTATCAACATCAACAATCCTGACAAATTGCCATATAACCAGTTATATATCATAGGATTTGTGAAAACTAAGTCCCATTCAAAACATACATGACCAGACAACGGCAGGAGCCACAGATGGATGCCGGACAATGGTAGCTACAGATGGACCTTCAGGTCCCGATTAGGTATTCGTGTGGGATGGCACTTTCTGTCTATGGCGAACGTGATCTCGCCGGGACCGTGTGTTCTCCACATCACGGTGACACTCCTGGTGGCGCCGACTTCCATCAGCAACATCATGGTGGGGAAAAAACTTCATGGACGTGATGAAGCGGGCGACGGCACGTTGTTGCTTGCAGGCTGTGACGGCTTCATCATCTCAAACGCTGGACCGCAAAGCTCACGAGTGGCCTGGCCGGTCTTGTAGAAGATGTTGGTTCAACTTTGGCACATTGGCAGCGACGCCGGCCGGTGGCGCGCGCGATCCCACGGTGTTGTTGGTGGTGGCGGAGCGCTAGGGCTTCGGCGGCTTGGTGAGGAGGCGGCGTCCATGCACAGCACGAGATTTAGGAGGAAATTAATTAATCTAATATATATAATTGAGAGGTGCAGCCGAGGTCCAGCCACGACCACGATTGAGTCCATTGCATGCAAGGCGTGATTTTTTTTATATTGCTCGGTCTGTCAGTCAACCAATGACAACGTTAGGAGCGGGCAGAGGTTTTGGTGAAAAAAGCAATGCATGTGAGGGAGATTGAACTGAACAAATGCAAAAACAAATCTTACATCTTACACGGTGGCCCACTTGTAAGGAGGCATGAGGCCTAATATTCCTCAGATCGAGATCTTAAGTCACATCTAACGGTTAAAATATAGTGTGGGTATGAATTCTCAGGTAACATGTATTTTTCAATTTCTTCGCTCTTTTATAGTATAGATAAAACTCCTTCATTTACTCTCCTTCATACATCTGAACGAGAAGATAATGAGCAGAGGTCATTAGCAAAGTAGATTTTTTTACCTATATTATATTAAAAAAGATAAGACCTAGGAAGGCTACTATACAAAATTTTGGCAACGTAGATCTTTACCTCCGCTTAAGATCTCTATTCTCTACCGTGCTAGGTTAAACATGGATGTGGTTCACGGTGCCCTACATTGAATACAAACTCTTTTTAGGTTAACTTCTTGATTTTTTATAACATCCGATATATTATATTATGAAAGTAGACATATTAGAAGGCCCTCCGTAGAAAACGATAAACCATATTACTACCCCTAGTGAGGACACATGTATCATCATACATCACCAAAGCAACACTGTGGGGGGACACGTGCCCCTTTGTCATGTTGATGAGGACGTCGTCGCCGTTGAAGAGGAGATCACCGTGGGGAAGAGCCAGAGCTCTCATAAACACATGGATTCAGATGGACATGATGAGTTGTCACAAACACGTGGACTCGGATGGACATGATGAGTTGTCACAAACACATGGACTCGAATGGACATAAGTGGCAGTTGAATAGTCGATGAAGCCTTTAATGAAGACCACCTCATGAACCAAGGATGATGTTGGGGTCGTCGACGGAGGAATCCTTAAACCCTAAGTGGAGACGAGCCTGTTGAGATAGCAACTAAGGGCTTGAGGGTGATTTGACGGGCTGTAGATAAGTGAGTGATAATAGAAGGAATGACCACCAAAATAGTCGGGACTGCCAAGACCAAGGCATGGATAGACACTTCTACAATGAGTGGTAGTAGACTAGACCACCCCTGAGCAGCCATATCGCCTCGGTGGAGGAGGTGAGGGAATCCCAATGAACATGGATGGAGGTGAGGCATGCATGGGGAGAATGAAAAGGAAACTTGTTTTTTTGGCATGCACATACACCGCACATGCACCTTTAGAAGCCAACCGCAAGCATGTCGAAGTGGAAGATGACAACGGCAAAGGCGACAATGGCATGGGAGTGGAGACATCCCATCTAGAGAACCTCCACAAGACAAAACTAACTATATACTATATAGATCTATTCCCACTAGGGTTGGAGACCATCCCGCTTCCTCTTGTAGCTAAAGAGATAGCTAGAGAGTGAGGGGCTAGAATCTAGATTTATAGTTGCAAGGATATTTTAGATATTATATGTTAAAGTCCTGAGCTAGTTATGAAAATCTGTTTATATGTCGGAAAAAAAAGTGTATCTATAGGTGGATTGGGATTAACAAGGTGCTAAGGCTTTAAATTATAAGTTATTTTCACTTTTCTCTCTCTATATATATATATATTGCTATAGGGTGCATTTTCCGTACTCTTACGAGCAGTTACTCTCGTCTTTGATAAACCAATTGGGTATGTGTTCATACTTGTTTATCAGTTTGAGTATGTTTATATACTCATTTTTAGAATACTCTATGTCTTACCACACGAAAAAATTTAAAGGAACCCGCATTTTTTAATATTACTAAAATATCACTATTGTGTTTTATAAAATAAGTATGACCATATACTCCATGTATGCATGCATACTTGATATATATATCACCTAGGTGGTCTAGTATGATCATATGCTTCGTGTACATATATTTCGCTCGGTTATATACATCCTAAATTTAGAGATATGGAGACATGAGTAACCAAGTAAAATAGAATTTCCCTTTTGCTATATATTTAGATATAAATTATGTCGTCTAGTAAATTTATGTATTAAAAACCAAAAAATATAAATTTATGTATTAAAAACCAAAAAAATACTTATAATTTGAATGGTAAGAATAGTTTTTATGTCAATTTCAATTCTCCCTCGCAAAAGGAAAGTTTCATGCTGTGATGTTTCCAGTGAAAAAATTCGTCTGGCACTACACACCCTCGAACGCCCTGGATCTGATTTACACGGTGGTATGTTGCCACAACTCGCCGGGCTCCGGCGCGGACTGTCGACCCGGGAAAGACCCTGGCTGGCTCGCCTCCTCCGTGCCGCGCGCCATCAGTCAAGGCGGCTTGGAATGGATCAGTAGACAGATCCCACTCCGCCAAAACCTTGCTTGCATTCAACTCTCCCGGCGACACGCCACTCCAGCCGCCGGGATCCAGCCGCTGCACGCGGCGGCCACCCGCCGTGCCGGCCGGCCGGCCGGCCGGAGGGGTTAGCGGGCGAGGCGGACGCGGAGATGCAGAGCGCCACGCGGCTGACGCTGCTGCTGTGCGCGGCGTGGGCGGCCGCGCTGCTGTACGGCGAGATGGGCGCCTACTGGGCCTCCTACCTCGCATGCTCGTGGCCCTCGTCGTCGTCCTCCTCCTCCTCCTCGACGCCGGTGAGTACGACAGTACGTGGCTACGCTGATCTGGCGCGGCCGTGTTTCGGTGCGGGGGTTTTTGGCACGGCGGCTACGCTGATTCTAAATCTTGTTCTGGATCCAAACGTTAGTGCTCGGTAGATTAAGCTAGGGTTGCGTAGCAGTTGCTCATCCTTTGCTTAGGCTCGCATTTCGATCTCACCAAGGCAAAAAGGTTGTCTGGTAAATCGTCTAGAATGAATTCTCGCGTATTAAGGCTGTGCAGTGCAGCAATACGGTTTTGTGGGTGCCTTAAATTTGAAGGCATCGCTTACCCATGTTTTGTTGGCTTTGTCACAAACCTTGCTGTACTCTTGATGGCTAGTCCTTTGCAATTCATTGGGCACAGTAGGTCAGTAGTAAGAGAGGTTGGGGGTGGTAGTTTTCAGTGGACTAGTAACTCACCAATTTTGCATGAAAACTTTGTTACATGAACATAGTATTTCCGCAAAACTGAATTTTAGTCGACTATCAAGTAACGATTTACACGATTGTCATTGCTATCTTATAATCATATTTCTCCCTTCAACTTTTCTTGGACAGAATAACCATGTCAAGGTTGCTGTTGTTGCTGACCCACAGGCGAGTTCCCCCTTCTAGCATTATGTTGGGCAATTCTGCTGTTAAACCAGTAATAGTATGCAGAAATCATTTTGAATATGTTACTCCTTCCTGAAAAATATTTTCCTTTGCAAGCAGCTTATGGACAGCACCTCCCTTGGTCTTCCATCAAGCTCAGTTGGTCTCCAAGCTGCTGAGTTTTACACGGATTTGAACATGAGAAGGTCCTTCCAGTCTACCATACTGCCATTCAAACCTGATGTGGTCTTATTTCTTGGTGATCACTTTGATGGAGGCCCTTACATGTCCGATGAAGAGTAAGGCACGGATACTGATTTCTAATTCATCTTTTGATTGGTACATGAAGTTCACTTATCAACATTCCATCTAATACTCCACTTAGTTGCCCTGTGATGATATGGGACTACTGTGTGTGCTTGAATGGAAGATGGTACAATTTGAACTGGAATGTGTACTACTTAATCAATTAGCATGCAAAGGATATACACACAACCTTTTTCGGATGCAATTTATCCTTAGAACAGTCCATATTACCTTTATTGTATAATCACCTATCTATTTTGGCTTATAATGTATTTCTTGCAGCAAATAGATGTGTTCCTAACACTCAATTCACTGCCATAACTAGTATTTATGTAACAACCCTCTTGCACACTAGAAAACCTAAAGTACTGATCAGCATGCTTAGTGATGTGTCATGAGGTTTGGTAATTTAACCCAACAACAGACTTGTATATAATACACATGAATAATATGTCATCATTGTGGGATGGACCTTTCTATGTATGCCGATGGTTGAGTTACTCAAGCAAAATGATAATGCATATTTATTCTCATGTATCAGTACTGATGGTACATTACCTATTAGCAGCCTTGATTCTCATCCATGAATAAATGCTGGAAAGCCTTCCTGTTTCTTGCCTCCATTCTTCCTGTCCCCCGCCCCTTGTCATTTTTTTTGGGTCCAATCAAATGTTTGCTCTTTGATTTTTTTTTCTTTTGGTTTGTTAGTTTTGTTCATTAGTTTTGCAGTGATACAGAGTACTCAACTTATTCCATGACATAGATCAAATTGTTCGCCATTTAACTTTGTATTCTTTCCTAATCTCTGTTCCAAACCTTTCAGGTGGCAGGAATCATTGTTTCGATTTAAACATATATTCAGCCTGAATGGACAAAGAACAAAGCCACAGATCCCTATCTACTACCTTCCAGGAAATCATGATATTGGTTACTCAGCATTTCATTCAGTTCATCCTGAGGTGATTAACCACAGTTGATCCCCTCCCCTGCGAGCTTTCCATTTACTACTTTCTGTAATCTCATGTGATTATTTATTTCCAAAAGTATTTTATTTTAGCAGCCATACACTTCTAGACAAAGCTAGACTTCCTTGCTATTTAAGATTCTAAGTAGTTTCTTAACATCTAGGGACCACCCAGACTTGGTCCCTGTTGCTGAAACTCTGAGCAATACCACTTCCATGATTTGTACTTTTTCACCAAGTGCAGCCAGAACTGAAGTTTGCAACATGTTTTGAACCTAGATCATTGCTTTGCTAATTGCTGCAAGTGGCCCTCTTGGTGTGTTTTTAACTTTTGCAAAGAGATGTTTGTAACACCCTGCTGAACCCTATCACTGTTTTTTTCTCTGAGCTGGTTGGTCCTTCATGGTTTTGCCGTATTACAAAGAGGCTATTTCGACATATAACAAACTTCTCATTGTAATCTGAAGTTTAAAATTTTACACAATTTAAGTTTAGAGGGCGGCCCTGGTGCAAGCGGTAGAGCTTTACCGCCTGTGACCAAGAGGTCCAGGGTTCTGCACGTTTGTGCAGGGATGGCTGCTGGCTATTTTCCTTTCCCCAGACCCCGCAGTGCGGGAGCCTACGGCACTGGGTACGCCCTAAGTTTACAGACCATAAAGTGTACACCTTAGCCAAATCAATGCATATATCTAAATTCTAGTTTTGATTTGTGCATTTCTTTAACTATGTGGTGTTCAGAAGACAAATATTTACCTATTACATTGTATAATATTTATTTATTTATCATGTAGGTGCTCAGTCGGTATGAAAAAGAATTTGGATCAAGAAATTATCAATTTTCTGCTGGGCAGGTGGACGTTGTTGTTGTTGATGCCCAAACACTTGATGGTATGTTTCTTCACCTCCACCTGTGCATTACAGCATTAAAGAAATCAACAATACTATTACAAACATTGGATTCATACTTTAGATTTAGAATTTAGGATGATTGTTTTTTTATGACTAATCATCTTAAGTTTTCCACAAATTTTCTGCGATGCATCTGCTTTCTGCACCTAAAAACTCTTACATCCTACCATCTTTCTAGTAGGAGTTAAACAAAGCAAAGAAAGGTCCTCCTCTTGGGAGTTCATTAAAACTCTATCTCCAGGTATGTCCTTATACAGATGATCACACATTATCTACAGATGCTATCACTTACTCTCTGTCTTAAATATTTTTCCTTCTCAGGTAATGCATCGAACCCAAAGGTTCTACTAACGCATATTCCACTGTACCGACCTGATAACTCTCCTTGTGGTCCACATCGCTCTTCACCTGTTATAAATCAGGTATTCTTTTGTTAACAAAAAAAACGTGTTTATTCTGTGCTTTGAAAAGTAATTCGTCAAACTTGCATATGCATATTTCGGGCATAAGGGCAAACACTGTTGCACAGATTTCTTTGGCCTGAATTATTCTTTTTTAAAATATGTAGAATCATTCATCCACTTTATGTGTTTATAATATTCTACGAGTTCTGACATGAATCATATGAATAGTTTGCTGAATTTTTTTTATTCTGTTCCAGAGGGTATCTTATGCTGCCTTGCACCAAGGAATCACGTATGTTCTTCCTCACATTCTACTGCTTGGCTACTTTCATGTTTCAACTAATTTTGTGTTTACACATAAGTATCATTTGACTTGGAAAACAATGATTGTTGTTTTGACTTGTGATTTAACGTTGGACTCAACTTGCCTATCCTGTTCAAAGAATTGCCTATGTGATTAGTGGTATCTCAATTTTTTACATTTTGGTTTTCCCCGATGCATTTTCTGTAAAATCACTTCTGATCAGTGGTCATACCAGTTCAAAACCCATTATTGGCAAAGCCATATGGACTGACATAAGACAACTGTTTTTGTTGCAGCTACCAAAATTATCTAACTAAAGAGACTTCTGACCTTTTGCTAAGCTTATTGAAGCCGGTAAGCTTCTGTTTGAAGAGATTTAAATTAATTCATGCTATCTTTTAATCCAGCTTATCCCTCTATAGGTCCTTGTGCTCTCAGGCCATGATCATGACCAATGCACAGTCGTCCACTCCACTCCTTTTGGGCCAGTTACAGAGGTAAAAGAATTGCAGCTTTCTGTTGCCACATGTTCCAAGTTTTGCATCTAATGAAACTTTTAATTACACAGCATACACTGGGGACAATAAGTTGGCAGCAAGGAAATCTCTATCCATCTTTTATGCTGCTATCTGCTGGACCCAAGGTGTCACAAAATTCAACTGATCTGGAACATGAGGTTGTGACAAACCTTTGTTTTCTTCCTAAACAAACCCATATTTATATCTGGTAATGGTTACAACACCTTCTGACTTTCTATTTATTTAGTGACGAGATTTACAGTTGAATTATCCATCATTGTCGTTTTAACTGTTTGTACAGGTATATTTGCCAGTTTGTTGTGACCATCCTTCTCCTAGTATTTTGGCCAACAAATGGTCTCAGTTCTCTTCCATACATGAACACATTCGTGAGCTTCATGAGGTCGGTGGGTGCCGAACTGCTTTCAAGAACCAAGGAAAAAGATGACGAGGAAGATGGTGAATATGATATGATTTTTGATGCGGAAGGATCCATGCACCTAGTTAAAAAGGCAGTGGCAAGGACCCCAAGTGCTAGTTCAGACTCCAGACCTACAGGGCGGCGGTACGTGCTTCTTGGATGATGGATATAGATACTTGACACAACTGAATGATTTCATTCCTTGTAACTGTAAAATTGTGTGATACGATTTTTGCAACGGTCATTGCAGTGGAAGTGCTGTTGCAAGGGCAACTGCAGGAAGACACCAATTGGAGCCTGATTCATCATCTATTCATGTCGACATGGGTTCTGAGATGACATCAGAAGATGGAGGGAAGTTGGCCCGCGGTAGCAAATCGAGAGTAAGGAAGGTGCTCCAGCGGCTGTTCCGAGTCGTTCAATCGATTGTTGTCATTGCCGCTCTGAATGTCCCCTTGTACATGATGCTTCTGTTCAAGGATTGGATTGATCGTTGAAGTATGTGAGAATCTTTTGTTTCTGAGTTATTCGATAGATTGATTGTATCTATATGTACGATAACTGCACATGCAAAAATTAAAGTTGGCTTTTAAGTTGCCGATGAGGCATCAAATAGTATGGTGTAGCATCTCTATAAAATCTGGGGTCGTTGCAACGTACAACTACCGTGGCTTTGAGGGGTGATGGTAAGGATTTCTGGATTTGCTTCACATGAATCATTCCCTGGAGACCAAAAGCGTCTCATTAGGAATTTGCTTCACATGAATCGTTCCAAAAGGATGAATCGAATGTATGCAACTGTGTTGGGAACCTGCACTAAGTTTTCTAAGGACCCTGATTAAACCAGAACTCACAATTTCAATTAAAAAAACTCCCAGCGAACAAAATAAGCCTTAAAGAACCCTCCAATTCGTTCAGCTGGCCCTGCACATCCTAACTACTCAACATCGATGATCGGTGTTCACCTACCAAAAAAGCTAATAAAAAAGACAAAACTCGAGACAAAGTTTGTTTTGGCCAAGTACACACTTAAGTTTTGTGCCAAAACTTTATGTGAAACCGAAACTGGCATGTAAATCCAACACCCGGTTTGGTGTGGAGCGAGCACGCGTTACGACTATTTAGTCTTGCTCTCTCTCCCCTAGTTTTGGCATGTACAACCAAACCATCCTCATATCACCGGGTTTGGCTGTTTAGTCTTGCTCTTCCTCTAATTTGCCCCTAATTTGGCCGTGCGGCCTTGGTCTTTTCTCTGGTTCGCATGGGATGAGTAACTAACCGCCTGATCCCGCATCCCAAGCATAGTTTCCTAACTTAGTCTCTCTTTCTCCAGTTATTTGTCGCTTTGGCCTTCTACTAGATACATGAAAGGTTCTATGAATTTTGACATACATGACATCCAGATACATAGAAGATGCTTTGAATCTAGACACCAAGAAACATAGCCAAAACATCACTTAACCCATACATATTTACAAAAGGCCCTCACCCGGATAATATTGTGAGTATTTCTTTATATACTATTAATGTTGGCAAAGCTAGGGACTATGATGAATATAAGGAAAGAGTGGTGCTATGCGGGATTTTTATTATAATTAAATACTAATTAACTTAGGGACTACAATGTATATATGGAAAGTATTTGTGTAGTGCCTATAAAGCGTACACATATCCATCCCTCAAGCCTATGCAATTCATAGTGTCGCTCTTTGCTAAGAAGAAGATGGCGGCAGCTAGGGTTTCAGCGAGGAGTTCTCCAGTGTTAGGTAAGGTTATTCCCTGACAGCCTTGGAAGGGGTTTGGGGAAACGACTATTACACGGAGGTGGTGGCGAGCGAGAGGCGACGACTAGGGTTTCAGTGAGGAGTTCCCCAGTGTTAGGTAAGGAGCAAGATCTATTATTCTATTCCCTAGCGGCCTTAGAAGGGCGGGGGGGTTGAGGGTGGCTATGACATGGAGATGGAGGTGAGCGAGACAGCGGGGTGGTTGGCGTGAGCCTGGCGACGTGGGCATCGCAGCGGAGGTCATCGATGACCTATCCTAGGACTAGGGGAGTGCGGGGTCAAGGGACGAGAGCAGGAGGTGGGTTAGCAGCCGACCGTCGATGGTGGGGGAGGGGCAGGGACGAGAACGATGCCGACAAAGGTGTCGCAATAGAGCTTTGGGGAAGGGCGGGGTCAAGGGGTAGATGTAACACCTCTGGTGTTAAATTAACTAAAACATGCCATGTCATCATATGCACTGCAAAGCATCCATGTTTAAGTCAATCTTAATGTGCATTAACTAAAACAAGTTTATATTTCATAGGTTGATTGAATTTTTGTAATGTTTGGTCACATGAAATAATAAAACCCTATTTTCAAATGTCATCGCAAATGCTTAGTTTATACTCTATATACTTGAGATGTAAACTGTGTTTACACTAGTATCAAGCATAGTGTATAAGTCTAAGTCCAACCCTAAAAATGATTTCCATATTTGGAGTTTAATTTGGATTTCTAAGCTTATTTTTAAGTTTGACTATTCAAGTTTAAACTCAAAATGGAAATGCTATAAAAAGGTTTTTCAAAAGTCAACTTGGTCAACCAAGGGTGTCATTGGGTCAATGACCTAAAAATATCCTTGGATGATGTTTGTGATCACTAATAACCAACCAATTAAGTTAGAAACTAAATTGAGTTTAAACAATATTTCAAAAACCCTTTATTTCCAACCCTAGTTTTATCCCCTTTTCTCTAATTCAAAATCTATAAGGAATTTGGAGATACTACAAAAATACAGTTTGTAGATATTGACAAGAGCTACAAAGTTGGTATATAAAGTTTTTCAAGTTTCCAAAAGGAATTTCAAATTAATTTAAAAATACAGTTTTCAGCATTTATCCCCTTCTGATTTTAAAACCATAATTCAAAAATTATGCATATTTTGAGAAAACCTTGTACATGAAAAATATTTGGTTTGACAAACTCAACATTTCATAGTTTTGAAGATTTTCAAGTTTTATTGAAAAATCAAAAGTAATTTCAAATACTTATTTCTAGGGTTTTATCCCCTTTTTAAATCTGAATTCAAATTTCAAAATCTAGACAGAATTTGAGGATGCCAGTTAAAGGAAAAGTGTAGCTCTTTAAAAGTTAAGCAAATGATATTTTTGGAGATTTTCAAGTTCTTATACAAATTCTGAAGTAATTTGTATTTTAAACCGAGTGGCAATTCTATAAATAAACCGAACAGTACCTAATCCTATCGGTGAACGCCATGGCCGGCTTCTCATCGCGCGCCGCCGTCCACCGCCGCGCCTTCCCGGCCAACCGAGCGCTCTCGGACGCGAGAGACTTCATCATCGTCGTGTCACTCGCTCCTTCATCATCTTCTTGCTATAAATAGCAGTCGGCCGACGCCGTTTTTCCTTCTTCTTCCTCCCGTCGCCGTCGCCGACGACCTCGCTCCGCCGCCGAAATTCGCCGTCGACGCTCCACCTCTGTCCAATTGCCCTCGCCCAAAGCTCCGCCACTTCATCACGGTCCTTTTGGGCCAGTTCATGCTTGCTCTCATCGCCCGAGCCACCCGCACTCCATCTTCTTCTCCGCGGCCGGTCGGCCGAGCCGCCGCGCCATCGCCGCCGTTTGTCGCCGCCAAAGGTGAATATATTTTACCGATGACCCTGTAATCATGTTCTCCGTGTCGTCCTGCATCTGATGCGCACCTTGGTTCGAGCAACGCATTACCAGAGACCGCCGTGACGCCGTCGTGCCATCGGAGCGCCGCCGCCGCCATCACCGCCGTCGACCGCCGCTCAACCCAGCCACTCCGGACCTTCATTGACGTGCGCATCAGCGCCGTGGTGAGCTCCTGCATCTACTTGCGTCATCAATTTGGTCAATCCGTTGCCGTGGCCGCTGGTAGCCGTAACCCGCCGCCGGCGCAGTGCTGCCGCTCCGCCGCGCGCGATGCTGTCCTGCCCAGAGACCGAGACCGACCTTCATGTAGTAACCTAACCTGTCCGTTTAGATGTCCTGCGTAAGTTCGTGAAGTCGCCGTCGCCGGAAATCGCTCCGGTGAGCGACTCGTCCGCCGCGCCGCCATCGCCGCGCCCGCGCTCCGCCACGCCGCCATCGCCGCCGGCGTGGGTGCCGCCGCCGCTCCCCAGCACCGTCACCCACTCCAATCGATGCGCTGTGTCAAGATGAGCAAGTAGGAGAAAACCCCATCGCCGGAGACCTCACCGACGGCGAGGAATCGCCGGTCAACTCCGGCGGGGTCGGCTGTTGACTCGGGAGCACTGTGCCGAATTTCTTTTTTCTATTTTTAGAAAATGATTTAAATGCTATTTTCTTTGGAAATTCATAGTAAATCATATATAGCTCCAAAGATTCTGAAAATTTTTGTGAATGTTCTTTATGATGTCATCTACCTAGGAAAAATATGAAATGCCAAAATTGAGTACTTTTTGCATATGTGAAAATTAGCCCTTTTAATTGAAAAATGGACCTTCAATGATTTTTAATAAATAAAATAATTGGCTTTTAATTCTAAAATTTGTTTTTCCATCTAATTAGGCTAAGATCTTTCTAAAATAAAATTTTGGGCTTAATTTGATAACTTTCATTTTTATGCCTTTATTTAATGCTTTTAAATAATTAAATAATCCCTTTTAATTAACTTAATCATTATAGGAGTTGTGGGACTTTGGGATTGATTGATGACCTTAGGTCATTAAACCTAATGACCTTTGGCACTTTAATTAATTATTTGCGCTTACCTTAATCATGTTATTAGGGTTTAATTAACGTTATTTTATGTGTTTAATTAATTATAAAAATGGCGTAGTTAACCCTAATGAGTTATTTAAGCGAAGTTTTGTTAGCTTGCAACTTTATCGTGAAGAAAAGTTATACTCGATCCTTTAATCTGATCATGCATCCATCGATCATCATGTTTATCATTCCATCATGTAAAGCATATTAATTATCTAGTAGTTTCCGTTAACGGAGAGTTAACGTTATCGCCCAGATCCGAAGGACGAGCAGATTCAAGAATCGGGAGTTGATCCAGAGTTTGATACCGTCTACCCCGAACATCAAGGCAAGCCCCGGATATATTTAAACCCTATTCTATTTATAAAAGTTTTACCGCTTCAGCTCTGATATGTTGCATTAAGTGATAGAAGTTGAGTGAAAACCCACAAATTGCATTACCTGTCTTATTCCCTTAATCCTTGTTACCTACTTGGAAGATGAGTAGTAATGCTTAGCCCTGCTTATTTATTTAATTGTTCAAAGGAAAAAGAATGAAAAAGATGAGATTGGCTTTATTGTTGGAATCTTGATAATAGTAATAAATCGAGTCCGGACGGCGAACTTGCACTGGGAATGGAGTCCCTCTGTAGTGTTCTCGTCTGTTGATGCCCTAGGTCTCGTCCGATGGTGACCTGTCGATAATCGAGAAATTAGAAAATCCACATGCATGAAGTGGTATACGGATGGTTGTAGCCGTGTATGCCATGGAGTGACCTAGCGTGGGGCCAGAGATCCCATCTGTGTCATAGTGTGTTTTACTGTGGGGTTTAAGTTCCCATGTATCTCGGTACGCTGGGCCGAAGAGCTCACGTGTATCATGTGGTGATATACGGCTGAGGTTGTTATCCCGGTATATCGGTGTATCTGGGGTGCTTCGGAGTTAAAGTCTCCGGTATGCTCAGTCGCCTAGGTCCCAGCTGGGTATGGAAATGGATTCGAATCGCCGTTGCTTCTCGGAGAAGAAGACTCGATCACTGATCATCATCGTAGTAACAACTTGAACAAAAAAATTAAGGATCAACAATGAAGTTGGTTGATAATGGGAGTTAGCCCAAGCAACTTCTCTTTATGTAAAGCTTTTCTGCAAAATTTCTTATCTCTTACAGACCTTACCTTGTCCCTCTAGCCTGCATTTCTTGAGTCTCTACCCTTCTCTTTCGTCGGGTCAGTCTTGTTGAGTACCATTGTACTCAGGGTTTATTGAACCCTTGTTGCAGGTGAGCCTCATGGGCAGGAGTGTTTTGCATCCTGCTGCATGACAGTCGTCGAGGAAAGCGACGACGAATAAAGGAGTTTAGCTCGTGGGCAGGGCTGTTGTTTAATATTGTAATCTACTGCTACTCCACTACTATTATGATTTGTATAACCTCAACCTATTGTTGTAAATATTTGAAACTCAGAGTTTGTAAATTTATGTTATTGTAAGTCTTCCGTTGTTTTACTCCGTGGTAATTTATGTATATCAAACTGTTGTAATACTGCAATGTCTCTCTACAATGATTGATCCTGCTCGGAGAATCGTGGATGATTCGGGATTTACCCGACAGACTTTTTAAGTCATATGGAACGCAGTCATGGTTATTTGGAGTCTGTTTAGACAATAATCATGCGTGTGGGCCATATGATTTAGGAGGTTCTGCCACAGTAGAGGTAGGAGATGGGAGAGGCGTCAAGAGGGCGGAGTCAGGGGGGACGACGGGATGTAGGCGGGAGGGGGTGGGTGGAGGGAGCCACTGTCTACCAGAGGTCGAGGGTTGGGGTGGGGTGCCACAGAGGAGGAAGAAGACGAGGGGAAGAGGCATCATAGTGAAAAATACAATCGCACAATGTTTGCCTCCTGTATATTTCCATTCTAGTTTTTTATCTAGTCAAGAAGAGTGTTACGTGGATACGGATGTGCACCTCAAGGCTAACAAGAACCCATGTGTATCTTGTTCATGTTTATGTAGTCACTCCATGGTGTTGAGAAAGCTTGATTATCTACGGAGAAAAAGCACAAGATGCGTAGGATAGAAGATGCACCCACATGCATGAGCTTGTAGAGTGCTATGAGTATACGTGCATCATCCTTGTAATCAAAAAAAGTCACTGAAGGTGTTGAAACACCGAGGGGACATTGCTAGACTACAGGACTAGCTGTCGAGGGCGAGTGCAAGATCGCCACTTGGATCCTTGTGTCCAACGATCTCAGGACCAGACTGCAGGACAAGATTGAGGCAACTAAGCATGACAGCGCCATGGAATCACGTATCCATCGAGCCACCAAGATTGAGGAGGACCTGCGGGGCAAAGATCCATACGTTGGAGCTCAAGGTAGCCAATTTGGGTTTGCTCTGCACCTTTCTTTTCAGAGGACTAAGGCAGTATAGGTGGTAATCTTGATCGCAACACTCACATAGGATGATCTTATCATCATCCGTGTCACACAGGCAGAGACACAACATAGGCAAGATGGACAGTACAAGCGTCTGTGAACCAGGGAAGGAGTCCATCTGCAAGGGTTTGGGCTATCTTTGCCGAGTAAAGAAGATATGATCTGTTTTGTGCAGTTTAGATATATGTACATTCGTCAAGAACACCTATGCTTTGTGTAACAACCCTGAAAATCCAAACAACAAAAATTCGAACCAACAAAAATTTTTCTAAAGTATTCCATTGTTGGTGAGTGTCATTTAGGAAAACACCCAATAGTTGCACAAGTAGCACCTAATGTTAACATGAGCATTGCATTTAATTTATCAGAGCTTGATTTGCTTCTTATTTGATTTTATGTGATGCTCAATAAAATCAAATAACTTATTATCACATGTATGTATGTATGTCGACTAACCATGGAAATGGATCCATCATGACCTTGAGACCCTAGTGGACCTACCATGGTGTGTGTACCATGGTCATTAACATATTTAACAAGGATCTTTGGCATAGTTGGTTAGTAGTATAAGGAATAAAAATAGAAAAGGATTTGAAATTAGAAAAGGAAAAGAGGAAAAAAAACCAGCCCAGCTCGGCCAACAGACCAGCCCAGCAATCCCGCCGCACGACCAGCCCAACAGCGGCCCAGCCTGCCCACGTGCTTGCCCGGCCTGCTGCCCGCACGCCCGCTCGCCCACGCTGCGGCCCAACTGGCCAACGGCCTAGCAAGGCCGCTCACCGCCCGCTCGCCCGCGCTGCCGCCACCCGCTCACCCGCGCTGCCGCGGCCCAGCAAGGCCGAGCGGCCCAGCAAGGAGGCCTGCCAGCGCCACGCCCACGTCTCTCTCCCCCTCTCTCGCTGACATATAGGCCACGCCTGTCAGCATCTTCTTTTGCTCACCTTGCCTACCTTTCCCGCATGCCAAAAATGGCAGCAGCGCTGCTCCGCCGTCCGTCCGCGTACGGCCGCGCTCCGCGCCGTCCATTTAGCCGCCTGGCCGTGCCTTCCCCCGAAGCCCTAACCCTAATCGAGAGCCCCGTGTGACCGCCCAATGGGCATCCTCGATCGCCACCATCCATGGCTAGCCGCCATGGCTATATGAGTCGAGCTCCCGCCCGTTAGGGTTTCCACGAAGCCCGCTGCCTCTGGTAAGCCCACAGTCTTCCCTCACCAGCCACCAGACAAGAGAAGAAGGAGGTGGAGAAGAGCTGTCGCTGCCGGAGCCGGACCCGCACCGCCGCCGTTGCTGCTCGCCGGAGGAGGACCCGGCGGCTCTGCTCGACCACCACGACCGCTGCTGCTCGGCTTCGATGTCCCCAAGCCACCACCAGCACCGACGTGCCACGTAGGTGAGGCTGCCGCCGCTCTCGCCCTGCTCTTCCATGGCCGCAGCCAGTACACCGCCGCCGTTCTCGCTCTCTCCTTCCTTCTTCTCTTCACCACCTCGCCAGCGTGTTCGCCTAGTCCTAGGACACCTACCTGGCAACCCCTTGGGGCTTGGCATTTACCATAGTAAGGGCCACGCGATTTTGCAGCCCCGGTCGCCATGTGCCCGGCCGCCGGAGTGCCGCCGTGACGTTCTTCGTCGTGCGCGCCCCCGCGAGCCTCCGATAGCTACGCCGTAGACCCCTGGAGATCCGAGCTTATCCAATTGGTAGAAGATGGAGGAGGAGGTGAAGCACCACCGGCGAATTTGGCCTTGCGTCGTCGGCAGCCGCCGCTGTGCCTTGCTGCTCGCCGCCGGCCTAGGAGCCAATTTCCCCAAATTGAGTGCCCCATTGTGTTCGTCTTATACTCAGGAAGCCGTAGCGCAAGTCAATGATGACTCCCGTGTGCCGCTTTGCCTCGCAGTTGCAGCACCGCCGCCTCGCACCATCGCCTCGTGAGCGCTGGCCTGCCCCGGTGCCGAGCGCCCACTGAGTCACTGCCTTCGCGCCCGCCTGACCTTGGTAGAGCCCTGGACGCTGCCTTAGCCACCCGAGCCGATTGGGGGTGCAGCGCCGCCTGTCGCCAGCCAAGCGTCACCGTGCCGCAGCGTGCACGCACGGAGAAGAAGGGGATTTTCCCCTGCCCCGTGTGGACCGAGCCCATAGCGTCCACGTGGATCGGCCAAACCAACCACGCAACACCACCTAGCCCCTCTGTCTATGGTCCACGGCAGACCAAGCCCACGGAGCCAGCACTCATGGACCAGCCCAGTAAGGACCCAGGAGGGCCACGTGGATGAACCACGAGCCGACACGTGTCCGGGCTGGGCCGGCCCAACCCGGCCTAAGATCGGCCCAACCCAGGCCCGCCGAGGCCTAGTCGGGGCCCGGTCCGTGTTGACCGTTGACCAGTCAACATTGACCGTTGACCCGAGGCCACCTGTTAGCAACCGTTGACCGGGGCCCACCTGTCAGTGACTCAGTCGTCGGACCCACGCTGACGTCAGCCTTGCGTCAGCCCTGCGCGAGCTCCACTGTGCCCGCGCGCCACGTGGCTCAACCAGAGATCGCCACGTGTCGGCTGCTGGTTATTTGGCCCTTTTTCTTTTTCAGAATATGATTAAATCTTCATAAATTCATAACTAATTCATACGAACTCTGAAAAATATGAACCAAGTGTCCAGATTTTCATAAAAATGAGCTCTACGTCATAGGCTTATATATGATTGCATTTGGAGTTATTGAATTTCATTTGGTTCTTTGTGATACTCTATAGGAGTCGCTAACGTGACTATTTACGTCTCGTTTCAGAGAAGGAGCAGCTTGAGGAGGACGACTATGAGTACGAGGAGGAGCTCGGTGATGACTTCACAGGTGCCACACCACACCCAACCTCGTAGATCCTATTACACATGGCACAATATCTAGTTTGCTAGTGCTTTATTTATGAATATCACCTGATGATAGGTTGCATGGTAGATTTGCTTGATGAGCCTTTATCTTGTCGCAACCTTACTCCTGCACACCCGCTGTTAGGCTAGATGCATACTTATTTACTTATGATATTTTACTTCTACTATGCTTATATCTGTGTGATGTGATGCGTGGTGAAGAGTATGGTTATATGGTTAAGGCACGTGGTGCCACTTTACTCGGGAAGTGCTGTGTGCGTCTTGGGTGTGTGATGAGGGTTGAGTCGATCGGACAGGATTCTACGACGAGCCATGTGGGCGAGTCTTGCCGGGGGATGTGTTCTGGGCATTCCCGTATGAGGTGCTTGTGGCGGGCATATTGTGAGGTATATGGTGATTCTGGGGGTGAGAACCTTCGTGGAGCGAAGCCCCGGGTAGGAGGTGCTGTTGTAGCATGGACTATTATAGTCCCTAAGAGAAGATAATCCTATCTGATCCTCCTAGAACCTGATATCTCTTGAGGACCGAAACCTTGGGACTACGTGCTCACCACTCGCTCTTGTATGGGCGGGAGACGGATGTCTGACTAGTTAGGAGGGTGCCACTACTACTAGGTTGTTAACAGATAGTGTCAGGAGGTACGGGCATGGAGACCCACACCCTCCTTAGACAGCATAGTGACTACGGGGGCCCGGTACTATGTCTCACAGTCTCAGTGTGCCGGTGGTACCTATCCGGGATTTTCCTGTACTGAGTGGTAGGGCGGCATCGCACCGGTTAGAAAGCAGCCGGAATCAGCTTAGGCGGAGCACCGTCGATGATGGTGATCTTATGGTTACGGGAGTACACGCTCTGCAGAGTTTATGAATCTATATATAGTCTGCGAGCCACTGGTATGGCTTTTTCCTAAGACCCACGCTTCTCGAGAGTAGTGAGATGAGTCCTTCTATTCTTCCCCCTGGTGTTACCCTTCCGGCTGTGAGCCGCTGAGACAGGCTCCGAGAGGGAGTTGGACCTGTCGACTGAGTGCGAGAGGGCGAAAAGTGTGTGATGGTGATGGAATGGGTTGGATATGTGGATGAGATGGGTTAAAACTTGATGAATTATATTACATAATATTGGTCACTACTTGCATAGAAAACCACAGCCATATATTAGGTCGCTTTGATTATATCATTTGCATCCCACCAAATACTACATAGCAAAGCAAAGCATACGGTGGGAGATGTGGCCAGTACAAACCGTACTGAAATTTATTTGACAGGTGAGACCGACTACGACTTCACCGATGAGGAGTAGATGTCTCGTTCCTACGATCAGGCTTTCTTTTGAAGATTTATTGTTGCTTCCGCCTTCTGCAGCTGCTCCAGATGCTGCTACTGATGTTTTACGCCAGTGTGGCGATGGACTATTTATGTAATTCCCTCTAATTGTACTCTTTTTATTCGATGTATGGATCCTGTATCAACTGCTGCTGGATTATATGATAGTTTGAGCTTTAAACTATCATACTATTCGTCATTCTATGTATTTTTCCTTCGTAGAAAATTGAGAATGTTTCACTCTGTATAGAACATGTCAGCACCATCAGTCATTATTGGATATGGTCTTTTCTCTTATTATTAGTATCAGGGTTTGCAAATTATTGTAAGTAGAGTGTTTGTCAAAAACCATGTCTAGAACATGTCAGCGCTATCAATCCTTACCGGATATGATCTTTTCTCTCTTTTTTATTAGAGTCGTGCAAATTATTGCAAATGATTTCTGGTTCCCTTCATCAGCAATTTGGTTTGAGAAAAAACCCTATTGCGTGCTTAGCAAATTTCTTGCACAGTGAAATACGGCACGCACAGTAGTACTCATGGAGGAAATAATATTTTCAAGAATTTCTAGATGTTTTCAGCGGGTTTGGCTGACTTTGGTTCAGCCGTCCAGAGGCTCCACGTCACCCAACATAGGCGTGCTCAACGTTAAACCCTATCCGTTGGATAGGATTGTAGGAGTAGTGCTGTCGCATCACTACAACGCCAGCACTTGTAATCCTGTAAACTTCGCCATGGCGCACGCGGCCGCCGCCGCCGTGCCGCTACGTCGTCCGCTTCTCTTCCTCAGGGAGGCCCGCCTCCTGTACTCACTCGCGGCGCCCTTACCTGGCCGCCGCCACCCGCGCGCCCTCCGACCCGCAGGCCGCCCCTTGCCCTCCGATGCCGAGGACACCGACGACGATCCAGACGCCGGCGGCGACGGCGTGTCCTTCAAGAAGAGCCGCAGCGAACTGAAGCGGGAGGCCCGCCGCGCCGTGAAGTGGGGAATGGACCTCGCCAACTTCTCCCCGCCTCAGATCAAGCGCATCCTCAGCGCCGCGTCGCTGGAGCGCGAGGTGTTCGACGCGCTCATGCTCGTGAAGGTTGGTACATCCGTTCGTTTTCCTCAACGAGATTGATTGTTGTGGATCGCCGGATTGGGAACATTCAATTCACGTTTAATTCTTGCTTCTCAGAAATTTGGGCCGGATGTGCGGGAAGGAAAGAGGAGACAGTTCAATTACATCGGTCCGTCTGTTTCTCTGATCATGTACTACTACCAGCATTTTCTTACGCCGTATTATTGTGTTCTTCAACGGGTTGCTTGGTTCAGTAATGGAATTTGTTGATCCATGACATTTAGAGATTGATTTATCAGTGTTTTAAGCTCTTCAATGATAATATGGATTTGGTATGTGTTGATAGTGGATGCAAAAGTAGTGGTAAAGAAGTATGGTTTTCAGAAATATAGAGCCAGTAAAGAATTGTTGAGCTATATTTGTCGTATATTACCTTTTCATTTTATGTTATATCCATTTTGACCAGGAAGACTTCTGCGCGATGCACAACCAGAATTGATGGATACTCTAATACAGGCTTCCAAGGATGGTGACGAGAGCAAGTTACATGCCTTACTTAGTGAAGGTACATCGTTGGTGGAAGAGGAGGAAGTGGAGGACCTAGCTGATGAAGAGGTAGTTTTTTTCGTTAACATAACTAGAATGATGAATGGAGACCTAGCAAACACTGAACTAACCGTTCAGCATTTCATTTCAATAGGACAATCAAGAGTATATGAAAATTGCAGATAGATGGTTTGATGGCCTGCTTTGCAAAGACATTTCAGTTACTAATGAAGTTTACTCTGTCCATAGTGTTGAATTTGATCGCCAGGTATTGTCTGCACTTACATTTGATATTTGATTTGAAAATTTGATTGGAATGTTCATCCATTCATTGAATCGGCAGAGAAGAGATTAATAATGGGCGAATTGATACATTTAATAATAATGTCTGACTTGTTTTCATAGCACCGGGTTTTCTGGGGTGCAGCTTAATTGTTCTCTTGTCATCCTTTCTTAATTATTTGATCTTCTATGGTCTTGAAAAGCTAAGTAATTATTTGAGCCCCAGGTCAGGACACCTATAACCTAATATAATAGACAGGCCCACTCAAATTAAAGTTATAAAACATTTATGTTTTTCAAACATGTTTCTCTAATTGTTCCTAGCACCACTTTTCTGTGCTTTTTATTGACCCATTCTTTGCTGGATAAAAAATGAGAAAATATTGAGCACACTCTGGAAATCAGGAATTACATAGTTCTTCCGGCTCAAAGAGCAGGAGTCTAAGGAGTCCTTACCTGTTTTACATTTCTTGCATGAATTCTGTTGAGGTCTTCAGGCCCTCAGTTATAGTGGTCTGTTCATCCTTTCACGCAAAGAAAATAGGTTATTCAAATGCTGGTTCACATTGGGGTAACTTTGGTGCAAATGGTTCCAGTTCGTATGGATGGAAAGATCTCCAGTAATGTTTCTAGAGAGGGGTAGACTTACACTGTGATTGGAGACTTAATTATTTCTTGATTGCTTTATGGAAGTATAATGCATGTTACTTTAAAAGGAAGGCTCATTGTAAGTTCGTAACCCACACAAGAATCTCAACTAAGCTAAAAATTATAAAATCAAGTGCTGTGGGGACCTCCCCCCACAGATTTTGCCTTCAAAAAAAGATCTCAACTAAGGATCTAATAAACAATAAAGTACTCAATCTCTAAAGGACTCAGACTTGTAATATATTTTCTGATCATGAAAACTAATCTGGAACCATGAAGCCTCATTTGGTACTGGTTTTTCCCAATTAATCCATGTTAAGCGTGTTTAATTGCCTAAGTGATTGTTTTGTCCTTATTGCCTACTGCCAAATAGCCTAATAAGTCAATGCATGCTAGATTTCTTGCCCATGCCACAAATTTCAAACCTTGATGAGCAATCTAAATTTCGAGCCTTGTTGTATGGTAATCTAAAAGTCTTTTTGTAATTTTGTTGTCATTTAACCAAAGTTTGCATCTCTATTACGTTGGTGCATGTCACTGACATTATTGGCATTGTGTGTTATCATTTGTAAAAGAGTCATGCATGATTCAATGTAGCAACTAGCAAGTGTACGTATGACTATGAATTGTGACTAACAACCTCAGTCACTGAGCAAAACTGATGTTAGGTCTATAGAAACAGTTAAGGAATAAGTGTATATCCTAGTTCAGGTTAAGTATACTAATTGTAAGAAAGTAAATTACTAAAACATGAATGTTTTTATTTCATACTATATTGTAGATGATTGCTATGTTTCAGGATGTTTAAGAACACGATGCTTATTCTGATGTAACACCTCAGTTCCCAGAATTTAAAGCAACAACAAACCTTTTGGTCATCCCCTTGACCCCTTCAGATTATGCAACATGGTTACTATGGTCCCATATGTCCATATGGGAAGCATGATTAGTAGCATTGTGATCTTTGACATTGTTCTGCAGGAATCCAGTAATAATAGTGTTTCTGTTGTAATGTAGTATTAGTTAAACTACGTGTAATGCTGGTTGTATATTTCTTGGTGCTGTGGTAAGTGAGACCATAGACTTGTGTCTTTTCTTCTTGAGCCTTCTTATTGGCTGTGCTTTGAGTATATCAGAGATGAACACTTCCTAGTGCTGAAGCTTAATGCATCCAACATGTAAGATTGGTGTTTACATCAAACTCTAAAACTAAACTTTCTCATGAATACCTATTGAGGCATTTGGGATGCTCTTGTATACCAAAACTTACTAAAACAGCTAATTCAACTGCATTTGTTCTGGCTCATTGTTTGAGGTTCTTCAGTTGCTCTAACATTTTGTCAATAGGAACTGCGAAAGCTTGTGAAGAGAGCTCACATGGTCCAAGAAAGCACACACAATAAAGATGGAGAAGATTCTAATGTGAAGCTTTCTGGAGCAAAGAAACAACTTATGAGGTTTCTTCGTTCCCTAGCAAAGGAGGCTTATGCTGCATAGGTGAGCTACAAGTTATCCTTGATAACTTCTTGTATCCTCATATATGAAATCGTAAAAATTACCTCTATATTGTTGCACAAATACTTTGGAGAATTACTGCCCAAATAGGTGCCAATAGCAAAACGGCCTAGAAAATTTTCTGTATCTAACCTGTCCTGGCATAGCGGAGGCCCTAGGTTTATTCTCTACTCCTAAAAAGAGTAAACTGGACCCGTTCACAGACCATGGTGAAGCCGCTGTTCGATAACCTCCCTCCGATTTCCTGTTTTTGCCTTCACGTGGGGCTAACCTCATGTCACCCACATCGCATGGCACTTCTCTACGGCCTCCAGCAATCACCACCTCCTCTCCATCTGTCACCGCCCACCTAGCGCCCGTCATGCCGTTCCCAGCTGGCGAGGGAAGAGGGGGAGAGTCCTCTTCCCATGCCCATCCTGCGCACCATGATCCTCCTCCCGTGCCCATGTCATAACACTGTAGATCAGACTGGTTTGGGGGTGAGAGACCTCATCCTGTGCCCTCCCCGCACCACCATAGATCTGGCTGAGGGTGGGGCGATAGGTGCTTGTTCAATGTTGTGGACGCCGTGTGGTTCTCCGTGACCCACGGACACACTCGGCTAGAACAATCGGCGGTCAGGGTGCTGGAACAGTGCGTAGGGTTCGTTTGCCTTCCTTTTCGTTCGTGTTGCCCCAGCCTCCTCCCAGCCCTCAGGCATAGGTATCTTTTTTTGAGAATTACACAGAACAACGCAGACGCCCCTCAGGCATGGCTATTGGCATAATGCCAGGCTTGCCTTAGCGGCAACAACAAGATTGTGAGATTGGTGTGGGCATGGCACAGGCAAGTCAATTATTCAGCTGATCCAGTTGAATTCTGTCCATTCACCAGGTACAGGCTTTGACGCTTTGTGCTTGATGATTTGACTCTCTGAAGTCATGTGGCAATCACCGTGTGCTTCATGATCTTCCAATGGATATTTTAATTACAAATTTTGTTTCCAAATCTGGAAGAAGGGAATGTGTAGCCCTGGTAACCAGGCCAATCAAACATAGGAGTATCAATAAAGAGTTGGAGTGCTGCAGTGATGGACAAGAAGAGCGAGAATAAAGAGCTGTAGTGCTGCAGTGATGGACAAGAAGAGCGAGAGATATCTCTGTCCTGTGTACTTGCAAGTCTACTGAAATGAGGTTATATAGTATTAGCTATGAAAAGTTCTGTACTTACCTATCAGATATATAGCACCGAGAGATTCCGAATTCTTAAAAGTAATAAAGAATTCTTCATTGCATTAAGTTTTTAATAATGTAGAATGGCATTAGAATTAATTCTAATTAGGACTTCTTCCCCAGTTGTGACTAAATGCAAGGCCCAAAATCAATGCCAAAATTCCTCTTATTGAAAGGTATTCACGAACGGTGGCAGTTGTTTCCATGGTGAAGGGAATAAAATAGATTTTAGAACAAGATCTTTCTCTGGGGCTTGAAATTAGCATCATAGTTTTCAAAAGTTTTTCTATGCCGTTGATCCCAGTTGTGCCACTCTACAGTAATTTTGCAGCAATGACTGACACTGATACATAATAAACTCTTTTCCTGAAATGTTTAAACCAGCCAACTTTGCTGATTTCCAGCGAAATCTGGAGCAGTTGGCAAACATTGGGACTCATATCTTTTGTAGGCGTCCTTAATGAAAAATACCTTTTCTCATCTGAGGACAGTAGAGAAATACATGGATCTGACCAACGGGCTAATGCATGATGAGTTGTTTTAGTTTCAGTAGGATGGCATTGATTTTTTGGGAGTTTACTTTTATGTTTGACATTTGTTGCAGGCTATGTTTTGTTTAAGCTTCAAGCTACCTATGGAGCGTCTTAAGGAGAACAGTGAAAAATCACATTGAATCAGTTGCCATATTGTGCTCCCGTAGTTTTTACTCATCCACCTGCAATTTTTGGAGCTTTACTGAAGAAATAGCAACTGTGCTGGTGATTTTGGAGTTAGTAGTCGTAGATAGATCTCATCACCATATGATGGCAAGGAGGAATTAACAGGTTATTTCTGATGCTATTCTAAATGTGAGATCAGGTGTCTGAAATCAAGACGCTGGTAGCAATATCGGATTCAGAGCATGGTGGAGTTTGTTTGGTTTACAGGTGGCTATTATGTTATTTTGCAAAGGATTTGTATTCACCGCTCTTTAGAGTCCAAATCTTATCAGGATTCAAATTGTTTTTTGGCCATGTAATGTAATTAAAAGACCTACCTGAAACTTGTAAAATGTTATTAGTACTAGTATTTCACAAGGTTTTGTTTTTTTTTTTTATTTGAAGAAACTTTGGTCCGAACTCAGGATATTGTGCTCTCTTTACACCAAGTGAAAATGTCGGCTATCTGAGGCAAATGTTATATGTTAAAAAACATCGAAGTGTCTCTCAGACTGGACTGGTCATAGCAACAAAGTGGCTTAGTCGAATTATCATGTTCACAATTGAGCAGTACTACTGCAGTCAAAGATGCACAGCACATGACACTGGCAGCTTGTAACTTGTAAGTACACAGTAAAATTCTTCTGGTGCACAGCAGAAGAAACATAACTCATGAGCTGTGCTTTCTTTCTCTTTATTTGTTTAGCCAAGACAAGATCAGGGACGATGAGGTAGTCCTCGTCGTGAAGACATCGGTGATAAGATTAGGGAGACCCAACGATAGTTAAACAATGCATTTGTGGTTCATAACTAGGCACATAATTATCGCCAATGTGAGTGTCGTGTTTCCACCTGTTCAAATGTTTATCAAGCCACTTGACATCTTTATTGACAACCATACTTGGCTCTTCACCTTCACTCCATCAAGCCACTTGATATCAACACATATCTTCAACTGTTGGCTTAGATCTTCTCAATTGATATTGATATGATCCTCATTGCAGCGTCACATACCCTTCATAATCTATCAACCTTACCCTCACTCACTCGGTCCATTGGCACAAAAGACCTCTACTCAACATTTTACCTCTACGATGGTTCCTCGCGTCTTCAACCTCTAGCTTGTCCTTGCACTTGCACATGGTCTTTTGATCATCCCTTGAACAACTCTTCACTAGCTGAGCACTTTTGCACGTATGTACTCCCATTGTCCCATTTTTGTTGACGTTTTAGTTTTGAATGAGGTGCACTGAAGTTTCTTTGTATCTGGTCTGGACAGTGGTTGTGTCTATATTCATTGATGAAGCTTTGAATCTGGTCACTTGAATGGAGTGCTAGAACGTCTTCTGGGACGAGACGGAGGGAGTACTTACCATCTCTTCTCCAGTTTGGATGCAACCCTGAATATTGCCTAGGACAAGATGTTGCCCACATGTTTCGTGTGAATGCTTTTGGTTTTGCCTAGTCAGGTAGCTAGAAAGATGATTGTTTGGTTCAAAGCAAACGTGTTGCCTGGAAAGTAGGACCATGGACCCCCTAGCACATTAATAGAGAGTAGTCATATTAATTGAAGCCTAGATAAACATATGTCAAAAGTTGTTGTTCATAACACAATCAAAACAACTTTCAGGCAGGGTATAGGCAACAACCATTGCATGCAGAATTGATGGTTGCATCCAAACAGATCCTTCATATCTTACTCAACATAGCTTGCAGAGTAATCACCTGTTCATCTATCTTGAAAACTTCATTAGTCCATCTAAAATTGTCACTCTAACTATTAAAACCACTAGAGACTTCCAACCACTCCAAGAAAATGCGTCGCGCCACAATTTGACTTGTCATCATCTCGTTTCATCAATCCAAATAAAAGTAATCGTATGCATCATTAAGGGGCTGTTTGGTTCATTGCCACCGCTCGCCACGCCAAACTATGGCTCGCCACGTGAGTTAGAGTAGTTGTTTGGTTGGTGAATTAGATGAGACCGCCACAACATTATGCTAGTCGTAAACCCCGCCGCCGCCGCAACTCGCCACACTTTGGCATGGCCACGTGTGATCGGCATCCAAACAGTCCATAAAAACACTGTAACTTGGTGCACGTATTTCAAAATTTAAATTTAGAAAGTAGACATGCCAGCTAGAATAACCCTACCAATAAATCAACTACGCAGAAAATATGGAAAAAAAATAAAGAAATTGTGGCCCACAGTCCTTTCCATGACCATGGCTAGTCCACCCACCCCGTAGGCCCTATCACACTTCTTCTTTCTGTGTGACGCCCTACCCTACAGCTGGGTCAGCGGCCGAAAGCCGCGCAGAGCCGCAGACGCGGCTGCCTCACGCGGGTGAGGAGCGAAAATTTGAATCCATACCCTCCCTCTGCAGACGGGCCCCACGCGTGAAAATTTGGAGGCTCCCGCTCTCGCACCCTCGATCTTTTGGGTTTCGAATTCCCACCGCCGCTTCCTATCTGACCTGTTTTCACATTTCGCGGATCCTCTTCAATTCGACCTCACCCCACCCCCAGACTCCAGAGCTCTCCACTCTCCTGCCAAATCCCCCTCGTCTCCCAATCCTAGAGAGAGCAGCATCCTCAGCCGCAGCCATGGCGCCGAGCTCCCGGTCGGCCGCCGCGCCCACGCGCGTCTCTGGCCGGAAGCGTGCCGCCAGGGCCGAGGAGATCCACCAGAACCAGGAGGAATACGAGGAGGTTGTGGCGGCGGCGTCCTCCGCCAAGCGCAGCCGCAAGGCGGCGTCGGCGTCGGCGTCCTCCGGTAAGAAGCCGAAGCCGACGCCTGTCAAGCAGGCCAAACCGGCCAAGGCGGCGGCGGGGAGGAAGACGAAGAAGGCGAAGGCGGAGGCCGAGACGAAGGAGGAGGAGCCCGTGGAGGACGACGTGTGCGCGGAGGAGCCCGACGAGGAAGAGCTAGCCATGGGCGAGGAGGAGGCGGAGGCCGACGAGCAGGCCATGCAGGAGGGTGTGGCCGCCGGGTCGCCCGGGAAGAAGAGGGTGGGGAGGAGGACCGCCGCCACCGCCGCCGCTGGCGGCGGAGACCACGAGCCGGAGTTCGTCGGCAGCGCCGTCCCCGCGGCCGAGGCGCGCAGCAGCTGGCCCAAGCGCTACGAGCGCAGCACTGCCGCAAAGAAGTATGTTTTTTCACCCTACTCTGGTTTGCTTTTGATTCGATCCCAGATGTTTACCTCCCCTATTGTTACTTGTGTGTTTGCTTAATGCTTATTCATTCGTGACGCGTGCAGACCGGAGGAGGACGAAGAGGTCAAGGCCAGGTGCCACTACCGGAGCGCTAAAGTGGACAACGTCGTCTACTGTCTCGGGGATGACGTCTATGTCAAGGTCCTTGTTCATTCATCGCTTTCATCCCCTTCTCTATTTGCCATCCTCTTGCTGCTGCTGCTCTCAAGCAAGATTTGTTTGATTTTTGTTGTCGATTACCAATGACAAACTGTGCTTGTGGTCAGCATTACATGGTGGTTCGTTAGAAGTCTAGATGTCTGTATGTACAAAATACTGTCTGGTAGCATATTTGTCATCGGTCAGGAGCTTGTTTTATGACCTCAGTTTCGAAGTTGGAGCTGCTTGGGCGCTTTGTGCAGCAAGCTCAACAATGATTACGAGTTTTGGCCACTTATTAGTTTAGTTGTTCCGTTTTTTTTCATCTAGGGTTAGTTGTGCTCTGTGATCGTATAAATGTGACTGTGATCATTTAATTGCCATGGAAGGAAGCATTCAACATTAAAGTCAATCCATTGTGATGCGTCATGAATTGAACAAGATTTGGTCGAACCTTAAACACTACAAACATCAATAAGTGTTACATTATTTTGTTTGAAAACGTGTAAGTTCCATGTGTTAATTTGTATTGAACATACTCGCAAATCTCTAATATTGGAAGGGTTATAAGATTATATTCTAAAGAAATTAGTGGTCAAAGATATGCATGAAAGATTGTGAGGTCAAATACTCGAATATGTGAAGTATCTGTGACTAGAGGCGGTATAATATCAAGGGGAGCTCTAAACGTCTGTCTCTACACAATTCCTGTGTTTGGTGTATAGGCTGCTCTCAAAAGTTGGATCCTTTTGATTCTGTTGAAAATGCACCGTTCAACAATTTCAATTCCATTAACTGTTCTAATGTTAAGAGGATGTTATTTTAATAACACAAATGCTGCTTAACTCTGCATCTATTTTGCATGTGCTAGCGATTGCTTACATCCTGTTATGAATTACCATTTCTTAGATTGTTTGAAAATTTTCTTGCCTTATGTGCCTATCTATGAGATGGAAGTTGGTTGTCTATATTTTAGTTTCATGAAAGTTATTAGTAATTCAATTGAACATAAACATTGATGATGCAATGAATAAGAATACTCAAACTAATGGTTGTGTACAATACTACTAGATGATTTTGCTCTCACATCACATTTTTTATGTTGTTCAATAATAGCTACTGACCATAAGTTTATGATTCCTTTTTTCCTATTTTAGGCTGGAGAAAATGAGACAGACTACATTGGTCGCATTACTGAATTTTTTGAGGGGACTGATCGGTCTCACTTTTTTACTTGTCGTTGGTTTTTCCGTGCAGAGGACACGGTGCGTATTGAGCTTTGTGTCATTTCTATTCATGTCAAGAGGTAGACTTTAAAGTACTAACATATCAGTGCAGGTTATCAACTCTTTGGTGTCTATTAATGTCGATGGGCACACGCATGACCCTAAACGTGTCTTTCTTTCTGAGGAAAAGAATGACAATGTGCTGGACTGCATCATCTCCAAGGTCAAGATAGTCCATGTTGACCCAAATGTAAGTCCTTGTTGAGAGCTTTGTGATTTTTCTATGCATATAAGGTTTCTCAGTATAATTGTTTGTTTTTCCCCCCTAGATGGATCCGAAAGCCAAGGCTCAACTGATAAAGAATTGTGATTTATATTATGACATGTCGTACTCCGTTGCATATTCTACATTTGCTAATATTTCATCAGGTAATTATTTTCACATTTTCCTTTTTTCGTTGACTAGCTGAATGCAATTTACTTGCTTCGCTAAATCAAAGTGACAATACTACTTATTAAATAGCTTTTTTCTCCTAATGCTTATTACAATATTTGTATGCGATATATTACCTCTATCCTCAAAAGAATGTAATTCTAGGTTTTGGATAAGTCAACTTTTCTTAGTTTGACTGAGATTATAGGAAAAAATCATGTCTACAATTAGGTTTAATATGAAAATATGTTTCCAAATCGATGCAGTGTACTTATTCGACATCATAAATATTAGAGTTTTTTTGTATAAATTTAGTTAATTTAGATTTGTTTGACTCCTTGGGAAGTGAGAATTACATCATATTCTAGTAATATTGAAGGATAACTGAACTGACCACCTTAGGCATATTTGTCTCAACTTTTGATTTTAGCTAACAGTCATCCAACTTTTAAAATGAGCTTATGAAGAAGCCAAAAGGACGTAAGAGGTGTTTATTTACAGTTATCAGCCCACATATTCCAGAAAAAATATAACTGAATTGTACACATTTCCTTGCCAACTTGGCCTTGTGAGTGAAAATAGTCTACAGTAACTAACTTTGCCACTTGTTAAATGTGTATGCTTTTTCTTTACAAACCTTAACATTTGTTTTTTGTCTAGAAAATGGGCAGTCAGGCAGTGAAACCGCTTCTGGTATTTCTGATGATGGTGTGGATTTGGAGACATCATCTAGTATGCCAGAGAGGACAGCAACCCTCCTTGATTTGTATTCTGGCTGTGGGGGCATGTCCACTGGTCTTTGCTTGGGTGCAGCTCTTTCTGGCTTGAAACTTGAAACGGTAATCTTCTAGCTAGTTTTTTTGTTGGATAGAATATGTTCATGGTTTTAGCACTAATTCTGATGTTCTGGCTATGATTGTAGCGATGGGCTGTTGATCTTAACAGTTTCGCGTGCCAAAGTTTAAAGTACAATCATCCACAGACTGAGGTATGGATATTAAACTGCAACTTGGATTTTTTTCTATTTTGTCTAGCTGCTCTCACAAAGTTCCTTTGGATCTTAAATGTAGGTGCGAAATGAGAAAGCCGATGAGTTTCTTGCTCTCCTTAGAGAATGGGCAGTCCTATGTGAGAAATATGTCCATCAAGAAATGGACTCGAATTTAACAGCCTCAGAGGATCAAGAGGATGACGGCAGTCCTCTTGACAAGGACGAATTTGTTGTAGAGAAGCTTATTGGGATATGCTATGGTGGCAGTGAAAGAGAAAACGGCATCTATTTCAAGGTACTTCAACGTTGTCTATTCATATGTGCTTGATTCCAAGAAAAAGTTCAATTACTATGGCAATATAGAAAAAAAAAACTAAGCTTTTTAAGCAATGGATATTTCTGTGTATTGTAAACTAGTAGATTTTTGCAGGTCCGGTGGGAAGGATATGGTCCTGAACATGATACTTGGGAACCGATTGATAACCTAATGTTAGTATTTGATATGTCATATGCTTGTTGCCTTGTACATCTATTTGCACTCTAATCCTTGTTTCACAAACCAGTGACTGCCCACTGAAAATTAGAGAATTTGTACAAGAAGGACACAAAAGAAAAATTCTCCCGCTGCCTGTGAGTATTTAGTTGGGTCTGATTTTCCTCGTTTTGGCTCCCAAATTATTTTGGTGATATTTACCTAATCTATTCTTTCAAAAGGGTGATGTTGACGTCATATGTGGAGGCCCACCATGTCAAGGTATCAGTGGGTTTAATCGGTTCAGAAACCGTGATGAGCCACTTAAAGATGAGAAAAACAAGCAAATGGTGACTTTCATGGATATTGTGGCGTACTTGAAGCCCAAGTATGTTCTAATGGAAAATGTCGTGGACATATTAAAATTTGCTGATGGCTACCTAGGAAAATATGCTTTGAGCTGCCTAGTTGCTATGAAGTACCAAGCACGCCTTGGAATGATGGTAGCAGGTTGCTATGGTCTGCCACAGTTCAGGATGCGTGTGTTCCTCTGGGGTGCTCTTTCTTCGATGGTCTGTTTTGTACCTTGCTGTTTTATATGCTTTGCTAGATTTATGTCGCATTGTTGGCTGCTGGCTAATCAGGTGTATTTGACAATGTAGGTGCTCCCTAAGTATCCTCTGCCCACATATGATGTTGTAGTACGTGGTGGAGCCCCTAATGCCTTTTCGGTAAGTGCAATTGTTACTTTCAAATCCTTTGGAATGTTTTAAATTTGTTGACCAACTGAATTTGTTTGCAGCAATGCATGGTTGCATATGACGAGACACAAAAACCATCCCTGAAGAAAGCTTTGCTTCTCGGCGATGCAATTTCAGATTTACCAAAGGCAAGTGTTTTGTCAAGTTTATATATTTCTCAATGTGCGTGCAATCTTACTCTTCTCTGCAGGTTGGAAACCATCAACCTAACGATGTAATGGAGTATGGTGGTCCCCCCAAGACAGACTTCCAGCGCTACATTCGACTTGGTCGTAAAGGTAAAAGCCCAATGAAGTTTACTGGTTGAGTTTCTCCATGAATTTTAGAAGAACCACCTTTTTTCTTGGTCCTTTGCTAGCATGGCAGCAAGTTTACTCTATTTTATTCTTTTAGACATGTTGGATTGGTCCTTTGGTGAGGAGGCAGGTCCATATGAAGGCAAGCTCTTGGATCATCAGCCCTTACGGCTTAACAATGATGATTATGAGCGGGTTCAACAAATTCCTGTCAAGAAGGTTGGTGGCTTGATAGCATTTGTGCCTTGCTTTGTTGTTTCTCCTACTCAAAAAGTCATCACTCTTTCCTATGACAGGGAGCCAACTTCCGTGACCTAAAGGGTGTCAAGGTTGGAGCAAACAATATTGTTGAGTGGGATCCAGAAGTCGAGCGTGTGTACCTGGCATCTGGAAAACCACTGGTATGTGTTATTTCGTGCTGTTGTTTCCATAACAGTGCAATATTTATGTTACATATTCAGACTCATTACTGATGACATGCTGCAACTACTGTAAGATTCATGGTTGAGACATGATAAGATTTTGCACAAATCTTTGTTTTCTAGGTTCCTGACTATGCAATGTCATTCATCAAGGGCAAATCACCCAAGTAAGTTGCATACTGGTCTTCTTTTTTTTTAAAAAAAAAGAAAGTAGGTTATTGTTACCTGTCCTTACATATGATGTCTTAGGCCATTTGGGCGCCTATGGTGGGACGAGACAGTTCCTACAGTCGTAACCAGAGCAGAGCCTCACAACCAGGTCAGCTTCAATACAAACTACCCCTTTAGTGTTGTCCGCACCTGATTGAGCATGTTGTCCACAGATTATATTGCATCCGTCTCAAGCAAGAGTCCTGACTATCCGGGAGAACGCAAGGTTACAGGGTTTCCCTGATTACTACCGATTGTTTGGTCCAATCAAGGAGAAGTAAGTTCCTCTTTTCAGTTTGCCTGTACCTGATCTAGTCATTCTTGAAAATTGTCAGCAGTGAGCTATGATCAGTCAGTTATAATTCTTGAAATCAGATCATGCTGAAATATTGTAATCCTTCCTCTTAACATGTGTGCTTTCTCTGTTGGCGATAGGTATATTCAAGTCGGGAATGCAGTAGCTGTCCCTGTTGCCCGGGCTCTGGGCTACTGTCTTGGGCAAGCCTACCTGGGTGAATCTGAGGGGAGTAACCCTCTGTACCAGCTGCCTCAAAGTTTCACCGCTTTGGGGCAAACTGCGGTGCAGGCGAGGGCCTCTTCTATTGGCACTCCTGCAGGGGAGGTAGTTGAGCAGTAAAAGACTAAAAGGATCGGAGGTAGTTGAGCAGTTTGGCTCCAGGCTTTCAGTTTACAGAGACTGCACAGCTGTATAAACTCCAGCTATGCCATTTAGATTCCTTCTTTGATTTCATATATGCCATTTAAATTAAATGTAGTGCATTTGATATTATAATCATACAGGCATAAACTTAACTGGAAACTAGAAATACTTCTGGAACTTTAACACAACCCCTCCTGTCTAGGTGGCAGCTGTGCTACTCATCATTGATGTCTAAGCTGCATGCTTCCATTTACTAAATGTTATCAAATTTTCATCTTCTTAATTCTCTTATTTTCTAGTCCGAAGCTGATTTTATTCTATGGGCTAAATGCATGTGGTTACAGGTTTACGTATCTTCGGCAACTGTGGATGCTGGGAATGATTGTAGAGGTCATTCAGTACAGGAAGCTGTCTTTGTTTACTGGTCTACATGTTGTCAAACTCTGGAAACTCCGAAACTTGTATGGTGAATTGGTGAGCTTGGGTAGCTTGCTGAAACTCTATGTACTCTGTAACTTCTCTGTTGTATGGGTACCTTAACACGACCCTTCCTGATGGTGTTGTAAATTGCATGGTGGCATTCAACTGATGTGCTTATTCTTTCTGCACAAGTGATTTGTTGGATGATTCCCTGTACCGTTTGCAACCACAATTACTGAAATGTCTGATTCATGTGGCATTACACGTTTGTTGGATTCCTTGAATTATATTGCATTTTGCAACCAGAATTCAACAATATTTTTTTAATTTCTGATCTGTTGGAATATTAATTTGGGGATGAAGGGTACGATTCGGGCCCAACCAACCAATAGCATGTTATTACCAATAAATAATCAGTGCATCGCGCTGATTCTTATGATTGGTGATGAATGTAGGTAAGGTGCACTCGAGCTCGAGTGCTTGTTGCACTCTACAGTAGGAAATAATGTGGTACTTCTCACTCTGCTAAAAGGGGGAAAATGAAGAGAGAAAACAGCATCGTGGTACGGCTGGATGGAAGCCTGGAGCTCTGCCATTTGGAGCCGTACAGCTTGCTCCGATCCTGAGCTGATCTCCGTCGAGGCATTGTTTGCCGAGACAACAAATAAGAGTATTATTACAAGTTGATGATGAGAGACCATATGCATTAGTAACCACTTGCGAGTTGTTTGTACGGTCAAATCAAATGCAGCAGAAGCGCGACATACGACGCGAGCATTGCCCCCTGGATGGATGCCTGGATCTATCTATTCATGTATCCATCTCTTTTGTTTTTCTCGGGATGTGCTTGCTTGCTTCGATCTATCCTTGTTATCGTCGTCTGTTAGACTGTTACGAGTTGCAAGTACGGTACTTATATCATTGTCTGTCTGTCAGTCACCATCATCAGAGAGAGATTTCAGCAAACCTTTTAGCCCCTGTCTTCTACTTTGCCCAGGGGGCCACGGCAGAGGGCATCGTCAATCATGTGCACTAGTGTGACATCCCCATGTGATGACCCCTGCATGCCCATCATCAAATCAGTCCTCGCTTAATAAATTAAATAACTAAAGTAGTAATGGCTTTGTTCTCCAGAGTCATCGATCATTTTATACATGTACTTAGCTCAGAGTATGGGCCACTAATAATATCCTTATTACATTATATTATACACACATCATGTGTGGAACTAATAGGTTTTCAGTATTGTGAAATGGTAGGCATCTTTGGTGGTGACAAATCTACTCGTTGCAGGTCAGCTTCACACTGCATGTCTAAAATTGAACAGGTTCGATGTCACAGTTTCCTTCCATGGATGTGTTGCAGAAAGATACTGTATTTTCAAAAGGGTCAGTATCTAGGCTGTGACTAAAACTTTTCTCTGCGGCTTTCAGCCTTTCAGTGTGGGGCCAGAGCGGAAACTAGTGGAACAGCACCGAACTGAGATGATCAGGAGCTTATTTATTTATCACCTGATCGGATGATCAATCAGCATCGGCGCCCCTCCATCATTTTTCACTTCGCACTGGGAGGCCAGCTTTCCGCCCTGATACGTGGGCCCATCAAGATCCGAGCCGCCCACCTGGCGTACGGCCGGGCCCACCCCGAAGCACCCAGGCAGCTTCGTGCTCGTGCTCGTCCTCGTGCCGTGCCCGGCGCATCGGCGTCTCCCTCCTCGTCCGGCCTCGCGCATTTCTTCTCCTCCTCCCCGCTCGCTCCTCCCTAGCCGAGCGCATTTCTCCGTGCCGTGAACGGAAGATTCGATTCGATCACCAGTTCGGCGCCGCGCGTCCGAACCCCAGCCCAATCGCGCTCCTCCTCCTTGGGTCCGGCCGGCGATCCTGATCGAACCGCCGTCGCCCCAGTTCTCGCGTACTCCGCTCTGCCTGCGGAGGGAGCCCGGCCAGCCGTCTCTGCATTGCTGCGCTGATCCGCCGGCGCGGTCCTTGATTCGGGCCGCCGGGTGCGGCCTCGCTCGCAGTCGCAGATGATGGTGGCGGAGAAGCCGGCACCGGGGTTCCAGCAGGCGCACGCGGAGGAGGACGAGCTGGAGCTGTCTTCGCCGGCGGGCTCGCTGGCGCCGCTGCCTCCCCTGAAGATGCACTCGCTGGACTTCGAGCACATCGGCTCGCTCGCCGCCGTGGCCGAGTCGCTCGCGCCCCGGAGCAGGTGGCGGAGGGCGCTCACCAGCGTGCGCGTCGTCATCTTCCAGGCCAAGATCAACGTGCTCCTCCCCTTCGGACCGCTCGCCATCGCGCTCCACTATCTCTCCAGAACGCACGTAAGAAGCCCTTTTCTCTCTTTTTTCGCCCGTGCAAGTACATTCTCTACTTTCGGCGGCTCGTTCCGGGTTTGAATCTTGAATCTTTACTGTCAAGTTCATCATTTAAAGTCGCGCTACTCATAAGCTGACATCTTTCCTTTTCTGTTTGCTTCCATCAATTGCGACCTCCACAGCAAGGATGGGTTTTCCTTTTCAGCTTAATCGGCATTACTCCATTGGCCGAGAGATTGGGATACGCAACTGAGTAAGTGTCAACAAGATGGTAACTCTAGTTCCCAGTTTTACTTCTTATGCTAGTAGTAATTAAGATTCAGTTCTCCCGTCCTATATACATTTTCTCTGTCCTAACGGATGCTACTTTATTGCTCATGTGCAGGCAACTTGCTTGCTACACTGGCCCAACTGGTATGTTCTTTGGTCCCATGGTGTTGCTGTGCTATCTTTGCTAAGCAAATCTTAGCTTTAGCATCTGCTTAGTGCTTAGTAAAGATGTAACCTTTTCCTTTTCATCTAATTGCAGTTGGGGGGCTACTGAATGCTACATTTGGAAACGCAACAGAAATGATTATATCAATATATGCACTGAAAAATGGGATGGTTCGAGTCGTCCAGCAGTCACTCCTAGGCTCAATACTGTCAAATATGCTGCTGGTTCTTGGGTGTGCTTTCTTTGCTGGTGGTCTTGTACATTCTAACAGGGACCAGGTCTTCAACAAGGTACTTTATTTAACAAATTCTAGTTTTCCTAAACAACCTTTTCTATTATACATAGACTTAATGTAATTTCTATTGACTTGTTGTATTTAAAATTGCAGGCATCAGCTGTTGTAAACTCAGGGCTACTGTTGATGGCTGTCTTAGGCCTTATGTTCCCAGCAGTGCTTCACTTCACACATTCAGAAGCGCAGTATGGAAAATCTGAAGTAGCTCTTTCAAGGTTTAGTAGCTGCATCATGCTTGTGGCCTATGCTAGCTATCTATTTTTTCAACTAAAGAGCCACCGCAGTATGTACTGCCCAATTGGTGATGTAAGTAACTTAACACCAAATCTTTGCAAACATCAGGCACTGGAAAACAAAAATAAAATTCATGCATAAGAATATGAACTCATTGACAGTACAATACGACCTGGGATCAATTCTCTTTGTAACAAAATGATTATGTTTTTTGGGGACTATTCTCTATTAGAAGTCTGGATCAGATTGATGTAGGTAAGCTGTAAAGCAGGGCACATGATAAATGTAATGCAGTTAACAAGAAAGAATACCAAGATATTTGGTTCTCCTCATTTTTCTTTTACTGTGGAGTGTGAACACATCCTAGCAAGCATCAGAAACATTTTAGTTAGTCTTTATCTAGGACATTTATGACTAGATCCTAGCAAGTGAGAACATCGAACATAAATATAATCATTTCATATATTTTATTACCTTTTTCGTGATATGCACACTTCAAATTCGAATTTCTACTTGCCACAACAGGAAGAAGAAGCCACTGAGGAAGAGGAGGATGAAAAGGAGATTACACAATGGGAGGCCATCTGCTGGCTTTTTATATTGACTATTTGGATTTCAGTACTTTCAGGGTATCTGGTTGATGCCATTCAGGTACTGAAGATCTTGCTGACAATTACAGTCCTCTGCTGTCTCACTCTTGCTAGTAATAACTAGACAAGAGGACCAAATATCTCTCTATTTTACCTTATATAAATTTCTATTTCTTGAACCATGCTTCTTCAACATGTGATAACAGGGTGCGTCTGAATCATTAAACTTGCCAGTAGCCTTTATCAGTGTTATTCTGCTTCCTATTGTTGGGAATGCTGCTGAACATGCAAGTGCCATTATGTTTGCCATGAAAAACAAATTGGTAATTGTTACTTCTTTCTTTTCACCTTTTACAGTTTTGACAATGTGAATTTGTCTTTAGCCTCATTTTCCCATAATGACAGGACATTACATTGGGAGTTGCAATAGGGTCATCAACACAGATCTCCATGTTTGTGGTAATAATACTTACTGCACCAGAAACAACTACCCAGCTCTGGTTTTATAAATTCTTATGTCATCAGCCAAATCGTTTTTTTAGTCAGTAGATGTCATATTTTTCTAATAATTTCCTCTGTTACTTTTTCCACGATCTGCAGATTCCATTCTGCGTGGTAATTGGCTGGATGATGGGGCAAGAAATGGACTTGAATTTTCAACTGTTTGAGACAGCGACTCTCTTTATAACTGTACTAGTGGTGGCATTCATGCTACAGGTATGCTTACAGAAAAAAGGAACATCCTTTCTATTTCCCTTTGTATATGAAGTTACTACCATGTGCTACCATGGGCTGTTTTGCAGCCTATTTTTCAGTTCCAATATTTTACATTTTATTATATATGTTTATCCAGGAAGGCACATCAAACTATTTTAAAGGCCTTATGCTCATCTTGTGCTACCTCATAGTTGCTGCAAGCTTCTTCGTCCATGTAGATCCTAATGCAAGTAAGTATATTGTTTATTAGTTCGTTAGATGCATGAGAGCAAACTGGATCAAAATTGATGGGTTGGTGGAAATGCAAGAACTTAACCACTTGGACTAATAAAAATCAGTGAGACTATTGCTTATTTCCTTACCATAAAGGACCATAACTGTGGAAGTGGAAGTTAATTATTCCATTTGTAACTAACATATTCAATATATGATATTGCTGTCAATAGACATGATCGTTTCAGATTAGGATGCTTTTGTTGAAAATCTGCTATCTATAACACAAACTCAACTGACTCAACTAAGACAAACCGTCAATTGCAACTGGTTGATTGTCTAGAAAACAAAATGCTAAATTTCAAGGTGTCTTATCTGTAGATTATTTGCTTTTCATTCATTCATCTCATCATCTGCATCTCCTAATAATATGCTTGGTTGGCCTGAAGCAGATGAGAACTAAGTGACAAGTCTGCATACCTGTGATCTGAATGGAGAGGCTACGACCTAACTGCAGAGTTAGCAAATAGCATTGCCTGCGTAGATGAGGACCTGCCAGAGTCCTGAATTTGGAAGCAACTTGTGGGAAGAATCTCGCACCAAGGGTTTAACCTGGGGCTCAGGGTTACAGGGAGCTGATGCAGCTTTTTTAGGATAGCAACAGCATCGCCCATTGAGGAACTGTAACTTTATGTGATGATCACAAAAATTACCATTGCATTTGTTCAAGCTCCATGCTCCATGTGCCACAGCTTTTTTCTTTTTTTATGCTGTTGTGATGTTACCTTGGTAGGTAACGATGATATTAGACCTATTTGTAAGGTCATTGATCTGATCGAGAAGCTTGCTAATGTACATTATCGGGGTCAGTAAAAACTGAATTGGCTGGCAGGAAATTTTTATTTTTACATTGTGTTTTTTGTTTTCTATACAGAATTATAAATTTTCTGAAAAAAATGCAAAATGTAGCCATATGCCACCGGTTGGTTTGCCTTTTTTTAATTACCGCCGAGTCAACCGATGGTAACAACGTGACAACCGCCTTTTGAAACAGCAGGATGTGTAAAACGCCACGTGCCTCGTCTTTTACAATTTGTATAAAATAAAGAAAATTCTAGAAGATTTATTATTTCTTATGCTTATATTCTATTTTTAATAAAATGTTTGATCTTCGATTAAAAATTCCACAAAAGATTCTTTTTTTTTTACTCTTTGCAAACTTAAAAAAGGTTTAGCTCTAGAAAAAAGGGAAAATATCTAGCAGAATCTAGAAATCTCCCAAGAGATTATAATTGATGTATAAACATGTTTTAAAACTTTGCATGACCAAAATATGAGATGTTGCCTTCATGAATGCAACGTACATTAATGCTATGCATTCGTATTGGTTGCACATAATGTTTTTTGCTGCAAAAAGTTTTCAAAATATATTACATAGAATGCCTTGGATTTATAATTTTTATGGTTATTTTTTATTTTAATGAACTTAAATATAACTTTTAGGCATCAAAATATATTTTAATGAACTCTAATTATATTATCCTAGTTTATCTCTAGTTTTTTCTTTCAAAAACCTTATCAAGTACTTATCGAATATTTTAACTAAAAAGTGATAAACCACTCTTTAAAATCACACCAAACCAACTGAATGGTTTTGATAGTTCAGTAATTTTATACTTTAAAAAAACAAAAACAAAAAAAAAACAGACTATAGATAAATGGTTCAGAGCCCTAAACTAGATTTTTTTTTTGTTCTCTGCGAACCTAGAGAACGGCCCATCTCACCTCCTTGAAGTGGCCCAGCAGCCCAGATCGCTCGCTCTTGCCTTCGCGTTCGCGAGTCGCGGCGGTCTCGTCGTCATCAACGATTCCAAATACAAACTCCCACAGGAGCTATTTGGTAGGGAGCCATCATGGGAGGTGGGCCTCGGCAATATGTTATCCCGTAAAGGGGCTTCAGCGATATGTCATTATAAACGCGACGCAACCGGTAAAATGCCATCGCGGTGATTTTGGTGCGTTTTATCCTCACTTTGCCCCTCACCTTTTCTTTTTTTCTTTCTTTCTCTCCCAGGCGCTCCCGACGGAACGGACAGACCAAACGGATCGAGCGCTAGGCCTCCTCTTCTCTGCGTCCGGCCTCCTCTTCTCTGCGCCCGGCCTCCTCTTCTCCGCCGCGCGCCGCCGCGCGCCCAGCCGCCCGCCGCGCGCTAGGCCCGGCCGCCCGCCGCCGCGCGCCCATTCCCAGCCGCCGCCCGCCCGGCCCCCAGACGCCGCGCGCCCATGGCCGGCCTCCTCTTCTCCGCGCCCGGCCTCCTCTTATCCGCCACACGCTAGGCCCGGCCACCGCCGCGCGCCCATCCCCAGTCGCGGCGCCGCGCGCCCATGGCCGGCTCCAGCTCGCCCTGGCGCGGCTCCAGCGCCTCCTCGCCGGTCCTGGACCACAGCAATACCGCCACGGCCATGCACAACAGGTACACAATACCGCGAAGCCGAAGGATTTCAAACAATGAAATCCCTCTTGTTCCTTGCCCACACTGTCAGTGCCACATTCTCAGGGTCTGTACATCAAAGACAGAGAAGAACTATGACCGTCAGTTCTATGTTTGTCCAACTCGATCGGTGAGAATTTTTGGCTGCATTGTGTTTATATTTTGTGGGATTTGATGTATATGTCAATTTGATTTGTTTCCCTTCCATTGGCGACAGAGAGATGGCAAGCATGGCTGTCAATTCTGGGAGTGGGAAGAGGGATATGAGCAATACTTGGTTGACAAGAAGTTGGTGCCTCTAGATTATCAACCTATTTTCGAGTCTACTAAGTTGCCGTTGCAAGTCCCAATTGCCAAAAACAAAGCAAGCTGTGGAGAAACAAGCCATGATGAACAAGCTGAGCAGCTTAGGGAGATAGTAAAGCTGCTGAAATGTTTGCTTCTTGTTTGTGTACTTGTGTTTGTTAGCAATTTGGTAGCAATTGTTAGGACTGGGTGAATCTTGTGTGCTTTGGCAGCAATTTGGAAGCAAAATGTATCAACTGTGCGAATGAATGAATGAATGAAAATGACATGTTGGTTCTCAAACAAGTCTTGTTCTCAAACATTACATAGGTTCTCAAACATGACAAAGGTTCTCAAACATTACATAGGTTCTCAAACGTGACAAATGTTCTCAAACATGACATAGGTTCTCAAACACAGGTTACGAAAATGACATGGGTTCTCAAATGCAAGTCTGGTACACACAGGTAGATGAAACACACATGTTCTGAAAATGACATGGGTTCACAGATATTTTTCATTTTCTTTGGGACCAACTTCTTTGTTGTCGCTCTCTTCTTCTTTGGTGTTCCTGCAGTGGCGCTGGGCAACCCATCAGTAGGCTGGACTTCTGTGCTTTCTCCCAAGTGGCTACAAAAAATAAAAGAATTGAGTAACATTTCATTACTATGTTCAGGAACTATGGATGGATCTCTGCTGTCTGCTTACCTATGTACTATTGAATTTTCCTAAACAAATGGGACTAAAGCAGTAACATCTTGTACAGTTGCAAGGTCAGATTGCATAGAAGGATTTTGAGGCTCCTCTTACACAGAAGGATTTTCAGGCTCCTTCTCTTGCTTCTTTGCCCTTTTTGTTGGTATTTTAGCATTTGGCCTATATTTAGTAGTATTTTTCCTAGGCTTTCTTTGCCTGCATGGAGGACAAAAAAATTAAACAAGTATTTAAAATGAAATATTGAAAAAAATAAAATGAAGGACATAAGATGCTACCTCTTCTTTGTCCCATTAAAACTGCACTTGTAGCTATTTTCTCCATGACCCAATTCACCACAGTGCTTGCACTTCCTTTTTTCCATAATTAGTTGCCTCTTTCCCAGAGCAGCCTCATGTGCTTCAAGTTCTGCCTCCTTGTCGGCCTCATTGGCAGCATCCTTTGCATCTTTTTTGCTCATTCCACCTTTTCCCCCTTCCAAGCAGCCTTTGATTCACAGTTTTCTAGGCTTTCTAGCAGGTCTTTTAGCTAATGGTGCATTAACAGGAAAGGGAAAGTCAACATCAGGCCACTGGGTCTTATCTAGAAGAGGCTCTATCAGTCTCATAAGCATTCTTGAACCTCTCCACTGAGTAATATTCATGAACAAAGTCTTCCATCCTGACATCAATGGCTTGTGTTGCTGTTATGAGGCACAAGGCATGGTCACAAGGCTTTCCAGTGTGCTGCCACTGAAGACACGTACATTCATGCAAATATGACTTCACAACACGCCGGTTATGTGTGCTGGTTGTGTCATGTATCTCTGCAGCAAAAGGACCTGCCTTCACAACTGATAGGTGTCCTAAACCTCTAGTCCTTGCTCTCAATTGTTGAAGTACTGCCGGTAGGATCCTACCATGGAGCCTCTCTGAAATTGCACACCTCGTGTGAAATAGTGTCATTATCATCTCTCTAATCTTGTCAGCAAGCTCAACTATAGGTAGGTCTTTCTAATCTTTCACCCAGTTATTAAAGCTCTCTGCAAGGTTGTTGGTAACATAATCACACTTGATTTCAGGGTTGAAGGCACTTCTCATCCATAACAATTTGTGATAGTTTTTAAGCCATTCTAATATTTAAGGGTTAGCTGCAGTAACTTGGTCAAAAAAATATTTGAAAACTCTAGGTCTATATGTTCTTGCTGCAGGATACATCTTTGAATATGCATCTCCCCCAAATCTTTTAATAAAATTCTGCATTAGATGCCTAAAGCATTCTCTATGTTCAGCTTGAGGGAAAACATCTTTGATGGCTCTTTCAAGACCTTTGCATGCATCAGTACAGATAGCAAGTACTGGTAGGTGTCCTATGGCCTTATGCAGCTGAGTCATAAACCAAGTCCAGTTATCTATTGTCTCACCGTCTATGAATCCAAAAGCAAGTGGATACATCCAATTGTGACCATCTATAGCAGTAGCCGCAGCCATATGCCCATTCCATCTACCATTAAGTGCTGTTGAGTCTATGCTAACATAAGGCCTACAACCCTCTAAAAAACCCTCAATGCAAGGACTTAAAGCACAGAAGAATCTGAAAAAGTATAATTCCCCATCTACCATCTTTACGTCAATTTCAATGATACTTCCAGGAGAACGCTGCATTACCTCTGCCCTCCAATTGAACAACATTTGGAAGCTCTGTTGCCATGTGCCAAATAACTCGTCACATGCCATTTTTCTTCCCGACCATACGACGTCATAGGTAATTTGACATTTATGCTGCTTTTCTAACATCTCCCTCATTTTTTTGGTACCTATGGTGGAATCTTCCTTTAGGAGAGGAATGGCCTTTGATTTCACCCAGATAGCTGTTGGAGTGGTTGTTTGCCGCCTTGAGCTAGAAGTACACGTGTGCTTCGCTAACAAAACTGTAACCTGAAACAAGCCAATAATAAAAATATTTACAAACAAAAAATGGAGACATACAGTTAGGAATTGACAAGAAACCCTGAAGTAATAGGAAATAGTTACACACCTTCACGGTGTGCCCATCAGGTTGCCTACGCCCATTAATATGCCATGGGCAATCAACATCTATGCAATTGGCAATGAACCTCTTTGGGTCTGTTTTGACTATGTAGTATTCAAACTATTTGTTTATTACAAATTATTTCATGGCCATCCTAAACTCGTTCATGTTTGGATACACGGCGCCAATATCCATAGAAGGGTTGTTAGGATCATAACCACCGAGTCCTTCCCCTGGCACATGATCATCAACCGAAATTGCAGCACCAGTTGTGTCAATATCCATAGAAGGGTTGTTAGCAGCAGTTGTACTGTCCCTCTCAGCAGCAGCCTGGGCATCAGCCTGAGCATCAGCCTCACAAGGGTGATCATGCTGATCACCATCAGCTCTCAAACCCAAAAGACGAAATATCTGATCCTCATTAATTAAATCTACCATACCCTCACCCCCTTTATCAAATGTGTTTTCAATCTGCAGATCGTCCCAATTAACACATTTAGAATGCCCTGCAGCCCCTGAACTACCAAGAAAATCACATGCTCTGCCAACATCTGGAGTTCCTTCTACAGGCTGAGGATTATCATTCCTAGCAGAATCTGAAGTTTCTTCTACTGCATCTACACTATCCGCAGGCTCCGGATCGAGCCTGGACAAATTGCAAAAATTAAACCGTGTTAGAACCTATTAGGTGAGGTGACTGTATTGCTTCCCAAAATGAGTTAGAGAAACCGTGGACAAGAGAAAGAGGAATCTTACCGAATGAGGTTAATCCATCCGCAATCCATGGAGGCGCTCGTCGGCGGCTAGGCTGGCGCGGTCGCGGGGCTGAGCGCGGCGCCGGGCGGCCGGGCGCACCACGGGCGGGCGGGTGCGCGGGCGCGCGGCGGAGGGCGGGCGAGCGGGCAGCCGGGGCGCGCGGCCGGTGGGGCGTGCGGCGGCGGGCGAGGAGCAGCGGGCGGCATGGGGAGAAGAAGCTCTTGATCCGTTTGGTTGGGCTGGGCAGTCCGTTGCATCGGGAGCGCCTGGGAGAGAAAAAAAAGAAAAAAGAAAAGATGAGGAGCAAAGTGAGGATAAAACGCACTAAATTCACCGCGATGGCATTCTATCGGTTACGTCGCGCTTCATAATGGCATATCGCAGAAGCCCCTTTACGGGATGGCATATCACCGAAGCCCACCTCCCATGGGCTCCTACCAAATAGCCCCTTGAGCAGAAACCCTAGCCCTAGATCCCCCGCCATGGATCTGCTCCAGTCCTCTTACGCGCCGGACGACGCCTCGTCTCCGGAGGACTCAGCGGCCGCGGCCGCTTCCTCGCCGGAATCCTCGCCGCTCCGCCTTCCGTCCAAGTCCGCCGCTCCCGCCGTCGACGACACCGCGCTCGCGCTCTCCTCCGCCGCGTCCGCCGCCCTCCCGCTCGACCCCTCGCTCCACCTCGTCGCCTTCAACCCGACCGCCGACCAGCTCTGGGCTCCCATCCTCGGGCCCCAGCACCCCCACGCCCCAATCTCCTCCGCCTCTGGCAACCGCAACCACAAGCTCGGCCACGTCGAGGACGCCGCGGTCCTGCCCTTCCTGTTCGACGAGCAGTACAACACCTTCCACCGGTTCGGCTACGCCGCCGACCCCTCCGGCCTCCACATCGTCGGCGACGCCCAGACCCAGGCGCCCGAGCCCGACACGGTCTACAACCTCGCCCCCTCCGAGCACAAGCGCCGCCGCCTCCTGGCCAAGGGGGACAACCAGGAGGAGCCCGCGCCCCCGGAGGCCAAGAACCCCGCCTCCGAGGAATGGATCCTCCACAACAAGCAGAGTCCCTGGGCTGGGAAGAAGGAAGCTCCTCCCGCGGAGCTCACCGAAGAGCAGAAGCAATATGCGGAGGCGCACGCTGCCAAGAAGGCCGAGAAGGAGGCCCGCGGCGAAGGGAAGACCGAGAGGACAGAGGTTGTGGTCAAGACCACCTTCCACGGGAAGGAGGAGAAGGATTACCAGGGACGCTCCTGGATCACGCCGCCCAAGGATGCCAAGGCCACCAACGACCACTGCTACATCCCCAAGAGGTGTGTGCATGAGTGGGTCGGCCACACCAAGGGGGTTTCAGCTATCAGGTTTTTCCCCAAGTATGGACATTTGCTGCTGTCTGCGAGTATGGATTGCAAGATTAAGATCTGGGATGTTCTTGGGTCACGGACATGTATGCGTACTTATATGGGGCACTCAAAGGCGGTAAGGGATATATCATTCTCCAATGATGGGACTAAATTCTTGAGTGCTGGGTATGACAGGAATATACAGTACTGGGATACTGAGACAGGGCAGGTGATCTCGACCTTCTCAACTGGGAAGGTCCCATATGTTGTGAAGCTCAATCCTGATGAGGATAAGCAGCATATTCTCCTTGCCGGAATGAGTGATAAGAAGATTGTGCAATGGGATATGAAGTCAGGGCAGATTACGCAAGAGTACGATCAGCATTTAGGGGCTGTGAACACCATAACGTTTGTGGATAACAACAGGAGATTTGTGACCTCGAGTGATGACAAGTCTCTTCGTGTGTGGGAGTTTGGCATCCCTGTGGTGATTAAGTATATCAGTGAGCCGCACATGCACTCAATGCCATCGATTGCACTGCATCCCAACTCCAATTGGCTGGCAGCGCAGAGTTTGGACAATCAGATACTGATATACAGCACCAAGGAGAGGTTTCAGCTTAATAAAAAGAAGAGATTTGCTGGCCATATTGTGGCCGGATATGCTTGTCAGGTGAACTTCTCACCTGATGGTAGGTTTGTGATGTCTGGTGATGGTGAGGGTAGCTGCTGGTTCTGGGACTGGAAAAGCTGTAGGAGATTTAAGACTTTGAAGTGCCACAATGGAGTTTGCATTGGATGCGAGTGGCATCCATTGGAAACTAGCAAGGTTGCAACCTGTGGATGGGATGGTGTAATTAAATACTGGTAAGTTGATCACACAACCATGCATGCTCCTTTAAATTGGAACCGCTGCTTTTAATTGTTTTGTAACTGTTCAGAGGTCTTTCTTCTTGTTAGTAGTCTTTTCTGTTTGAGCACTTACTGAAACTCTCAGGCTCACAACACATTTAGAGAATTAAGGTTTTACTGACTTTTCATGCATGGTGCCCTTGCAAAAGTTGTGCGAAGATTTTTGTGAACGTAGGTATTTGATGTTGTTTCATATTACAGGTTATGTAAATATGCACTCTTTTGTATATATTTGATTTGATTTGATTTGATCTATATTAGTGTTCTCATAAGAGTTGCTTTAGTTAGTCACAAACACTGCAAAGTAGTAGGATACATACTTTGATCATTGTTTACATGCAAAAATTGCACCCAGAGGCTAGATTACATATGGTGGTGTTTTTTAATTTTTGTGTGCCCTAAATGTGGTTTCAAACACTGTTCTTCCATAACTGTAATTTGTTGTCTTATTGCTGATACTTGTGGTTGCCCTGCACTCTTTTGCCCAATACTGTACTCCCTCCGTCCCACGGAGTCTGTCGTTGAAGCACTGGGCGCGGGTACCAAGATGAGTCTAGCAACCCCTATCCGACAATGATTTCAAGTCTTATACAGCAACATGGTTCATAAATGCTTGTACTACTCGGTTGCTGGTGGCCGCTCGTTGCACGCTGGGATTAAAGTAATACTACTCCGTATGGTTTACATTTTCTTGGAACCCGTTCAGAGTGACACTGTAGTCTGCAGGCCTGCGGCATACCTAGGTGTGAGACTCACTGACACACCAAAAACGACATTTCCCATGGGACAACAGCCGGGTGCTTGGACGACAGAGTCCATGGGACGGCGGGAGTAGTTTCTAAGAAGTGTGAATATCTTTAGTTTCATGTGCTACAGAAGTTGTGATGGTGGTTGGTTATAGTGTTTTTTCTACTCGCGTTATCATATTTCTTCTCTCAAAGATGTGATAAACTGATCATGCATTTAGGGTTATTCTGTCTAATATCTAGTGCTGTTGTAGTGTAGTGTTGGTACAATTGACCAAAGGGATTACTTATATGTTCCATATATTCTACTGAAAATGAATACATATTATTTTCCATGATATTTACAAGAATGGGTTAAATGGAAATTGAGCTAATGATGTGTGGTTGTTCACTTGTTCCTATATTTACTTTGCTTTGTTACATTTTACTTGGCCCTATGGCAGTTGATACTTACATCAAACTGTATCTTATTCGTTCTTTGTTTCCTATGAGTGTGCCGACATGTAGAATCCAGAATGAATAATTTTATGGTTGAATTTGTTATGTGTGAAAAATACATGTTTTATGTGACCTGCTTTTCTTACTGCTATAGTAAATATTTGCTTATAGATGCCATATCTGTCAAAATTGTGGAAACAAGAAGTTGGGAAAATGCTTTGTTATCTATTGAGTAAGCTATATCTCATTTGATGTGTTTGCCTGACCAACTTTGCTATCTTGTTGAAACTTTAAAACACTCTTTATTTCCAATCTTTTTTTTTTGTTTCTGTTGTCTTTTGTATATTTATGATGATATGGCACTGACATTCCTCTTAATAAATTGTAGGGACTGAAGGTTTGCTGAGAGATTACTTAAGCTCCTGGAAAAGGTTGTGTTTTCCATGCACAAGGGCTGAATGCCATGAGATACTGTAAGTCAACGTGCTCGACGAGAGAATCCCTGATCGATGCAAGCGAAAAATGTTGTGTTTTCCATATATATGGGAGAAGAAGGTGGTATTTTTCTGCTACCTTTGTATTGGTTCTGCCATGATGTTCAAATGTACAATCCTCGCACCAGATTCAAATTTTGAGTTGTATCTTTGCCACTAGCAACTTGTTTGCGGTTTCTGGTAATCATGTTGCTTCCAACTTTTGTAGCCTCTGAGGAAGTGCGTGTGTTGTGTAATACTCCCTCGGGCCATTTTTTGACTTATGAGATGGCTCTCTTTTAATAGCTGCAGCCAAGTGAACAGGAAAATAAATAGAGATTGGTCAAGTAACCTACAGATCCATGTTAAATGCTTGACACCTTGATTCCTGACAATTAAATAGATTGTAATTGATTCTGAATGTCCAGATATACATATATATACACTAATAAACAGATGTTGGGTGCACCATTGGATTAAAAAAAAGGCTATTTGATTCATTGACGTAATCATGTTTTCACCATGTACTTGTTTTGTATTAGTTTTTTAGAATACAAACTTATAATCATTAGGTAGTACATTTGAATACAAATGTAATCGTATTAATTCTGCAAATGGCTACTTAAATGTTCTTGGTAAAAGGCTGGTATGAAAAGGTGCTTGACATGCGTGGTTTTCCGTTGGTTAGTGCACGAATAAGGTTAAGACCCTGTTATACAGAAATCAGGAAGTTGTAAAATTAGTTGATTCAGGAACTGTGATTTGAGCATGATGGCTGGACTTGGTAATACACATGAGCCAGAAAGGTGACAGAACAGAAGCTCCTCCACCGTTGTTGCACTTGTACGGTCGATGTGTTGGAGTGTTGGTGGCACCACGCAATCCCGATGCTACGTGGGAGGGGATCCTCAGGCCATCTCCGTCGTCGTTTCCTATCTCCTCCCATAGAGAAGCAAAAGATTGATTCTCTCCTTTTCCTAGCTTCCAAGGTCAAAAACCACACGGGCGACGCCACACGTATCTTACACTTGTCCATCTCCTTGCGGTATCTGATCCCTTCTTTTCCTTGTCCACCTCCAAACCCACCATCTTCGTCCAGCTTCACACCGATCAGGCCTCTTCTTCACACAAACACCATTTGTGTATATGCTTTCCCTTCTCCCTGCAAACACCTTCTGGTCCGCCACCCTTACCCACCCTTCCGGCCGCCGACCCTATATCTTCGTTGTCATCAGTTCAGACCTGCAAACCCACCGGTGGCCGGTACACATAACATACAGACGCGGCACGCACTGCGGCAGCGGAGCACGTACGGTGGTGTGCCGGTCAGTGCCAGTGATCAGCATCAATGGCGTCGGCGGCGCTGCGTGCGCTGGCGGTGCTGCTGTGGGTGGCGGCGGCGTACCCGGTGGTGTTCCGTGCGCGGCCCGTGCAGGCGCTGGCGGCCAACTGGGGCACCCGCGCGCTGCACCCGCTGCCGGGGGACATCACGGTGCGCCTCCTGCGCGACAACGGCTTCGACAAAGTGAAGCTGTTCGAGGCGGACCCGAACGCGCTCCGGGCGCTGGGCCACTCGGGGATCCAGGTCATGATCGGCCTCCCCAACGACCTCCTCGCCGGCGTCGCCGCCAGCGTCAACGCCGCCGAGCAGTGGGTGATCCAGAACGTCTCCACCTACGTCTCCAAGTACGGCGTCGACATCCGCTACGTGGCCGTGGGCAACGAGCCCTTCCTCAAGTCGTACAAGGGCAAGTTCGAGGCCGCCACGCTGCCCGCCGTGCAGAACGTGCAGGCCGCGCTCGTCAAGGCCGGGCTCGCCAGGCAGGTGCACGTCACCGTCCCGCTCAACGCCGACGTCTACGAGTCCGGCGACGGCCGCCCGTCGTCCGGCGACTTCAGGCCTGACATCACGGGGCTCATGGTCAGCCTCGTCCGCTTCCTCCTCGACAACGGCGGCCTGCTCACCATCAACATCTACCCGTTCCTCTCGCTCGACGCAGACCCCAACTTCCCCGCCGATTACGCCTACTTCCCGTCCCCGGGGGCGCCGCCGTCGCAGGCCAGCGTGCAGGACGGCGGCGTGCTCTACACCAACGTCTTCGATGCCAACTACGACACGCTCATCGCGGCGCTCGAGAAGCACGGCCTCGGCGCCATCCCCGTCGTCGTCGGGGAGATCGGGTGGCCCACCGACGGCGACAAGAACGCCAACGTCGCCAACGCGCAGCGCTTCAACCAGGGCCTCTTCGACCGCATCGTCGCCGGCAAGGGCACCCCGCGCCGCCCGCGGATGCCCGACGTCTACGTCTTCGCGCTGCTCGACGAGGACAACAAGAGCGTCGACCCGGGCAACTTCGAGCGCCACTGGGGCGTCTTCAACTACGACGGCTCGCCCAAGTACCCGCTCAGGCTCGCCGGAGGCAGGTCCATCGTGCCGGCCAAGGGCGTCCGCTACCTCTCCAAGCAGTGGTGCGTGCTCCGCCCGGACGCCAGCGCCACCGACCCGGCCATCGCCGGCGCCGTCGGGTACGCCTGCGAGTACTCCGACTGCACCAGCCTCGGCGCCGGATCCTCCTGCGGGAACCTCGACGCGCGCGCCAACGTCTCCTACGCATTCAACCAGTTCTTCCAGGCGGCCAACCAGCTCAAGTCCGCCTGCAACTTTAACAACCTCTCCATGATCACCACCACCGACCCGTCACAGGGGACCTGCCGCTTCAAGATCATGATCGACACCGGCCGCCACGAGCTCACCGGAAAGTCGCCGTCCGCCGCCCCCAGGGTGGCTGTGGTTTCACCTTCATCATCTTGGAGCGCCCTGCTACTGCTCGGTTTGGTCGGCCTTACGACTCTGGTCGCCTGGTAAACGTGACACTGAAGACGTCTGCAACGGCTAGAAGAAACTAGGAGCTTAGAAAGGCCGTCCCAATTCTTTAATTTTTCCAACTAATTAAAAGCTGATGCATGGTAAATATGCATTTACCGATGGGGATTATTGGCGAAGGGTAGCTCCTGACCTGACCTGTTACTAGCAAAGGGGATTGATTCTTTCTGATGATGATGTACATATATATACATGGCAGAGATGTTGATATGAAATTTGGTTGGAATATGTGGGCGTGTCCGCTGTTGATGTTTCCTGGATATGGTTCGGATTTCAGAGGATATACACATGACTAATTCTGTGGCAGCTAGAAAGGCCGGCCCAATTCTTTAATTTTTGCAACTAAACGCTGATGCATGGGGATTATTGGCGAAGGGTAGCTTCTGACCTGACCTTCTGTTACTAGCAAAGGGGATTGATTCTTTCTGATGTACATATATATACTTGACAGAGATGTTGATATGAAATTTGGTTGGAATATGTGGAAGTGTCTGCTGATGTTTATATGGTTCGGATTTCAGAGGATATACGTATGACTAATTCTGTGGCAGTAGTAGTGCTACAATCTTTCCTGTCCATTTTTTGTAGGACGATCAAAGACGAAACCAGAAAGTTGATTTGTCTTCCATACATATTCATATACACGCCCGAATGAACCAAAGGAATTTTCTTTTTACCCCTGCTTCAGGTTGCAGCAGCACTGCAGAAAGGCCTGTCATTGCTTTTATATGTACAAAACGTATTTGTCTTCTGTTGATGTTTGCTGGATATGGTTCGGATTTCAGAGGATATACGTATTTCTGTGGCAGTAGTAGCTACACATTTCCTGTTATTTTTTGGAGACCGATCAGAGACGAAATCAGAAAGTTTATTGTCTTTAAAGATATTAATATACACGCCTGAATGACCTTTTTAAAAAAGAAAAAAGGAACTTTTTTCTCATCCCTGTTTCAGGTTGCAGCAGCATTGCAGAAAGGCCTGGCGTCGGTCTTATATATATATACAAAACACATAATGATTCGTAGTAAAATGGCATAGGTAAAAGTCACATTTCACCTGACATTGGCACACGTCACACCGTCACAACTCACAACAATGCCAAGCTGCAAGTTTCTATGACTTGTGAGTCTTCTATAGTTCCTCATCAGAAAATATACATCATTCTCCCCTAGAGCGTGTGATCACCAGATTCATCGAACCGACAAGAATTCCACTCGCTGCTTAGCGTTGTCCCCATGCTTGCTCGCTGCACAAGACGGACCAGTGACTGGACGACCTCCGACATCGGTGGCCTGAATTCTGGCTCAGGCTGTGCAGTTGGAAACTGACCAATCAGTAACACTGTACAAAAGGCTGGAGATGTGAATAACACCAACTAAACTTGAGATGGCTTACCTGGACACAGAGAGCGATTGCGTCTGCGAACCGAGAGAGTGATTTCGCATGGTACTGCCCCTCTAGTGTCGGATCAACCATCTGATCTAGCGAGTCGATGTCGTGCAGCTGCGGTGAAGCCCACCGGACTAGTGATTGCTGGGACCTTGCCCGAGAGCTGAAACAGTTTCAGTCAACAGTTATGATTGTCTGAACTCACTGTCTCATCTTGTTACAGGGTAAGTCACATCGCTGTAGTAATCCTTAGCTTGCTAACCTGTCAAATGCTTTCCGTCCAGTCAGTAGCTCAAGCATGACAACACCAAAGCTGTAAACGTCGCTCTTTTGAGAATACTGACCAGACATGGTCACCTCAGGAGCTCTATATCCCGAGTTGTCATCTGATTCCTGAAGATGTCAATATGTAAGGGAATTCTTAGATAAAGTTTGCTCATTCATATATTCAATACTAACTTCAGAATGCATACTATAAGAATGATAAAAATTACTTCATGAATAGAAACTGAAATTGTCTGCTTTGTAAGACAGCAAAGACTGTCCGTTTATCAGAATAATGTCTGATAATCTGCTTTTAACACTGATTTATCTTCCACAATCTATCCCAACCAACTTTTAACAAATAATAACATTAATCTGTAACTGTAAAATATGCATCAGAGGACATTTATCATATTCATATATTTTTTCAGACCTGTCACCTGTAAAACAAAAAAAATGAACAGACTGATACCTGGAGTTCCTGGTTGGGAATTAGGTCTGCAAACCCACAGTCTGAAATATGGGGGTTAAGATCGTCATCCAACAGTATGTTAGATGATTTGAAATTCTTGTGGATGATAGATGGCGAACAGGTTTCATGTAGATACCTGAAAAACAGCACACATTCAGTTCAGGACCCCTTTCCCTGCTCCAAAAGAAAAACATGATGAGTCTGCCTGACTTACTCTAATGCCTTCGCTGATCCTAGAGCAATCTTTACACGGTTATTCCAATATAATGGTTTGGTGTACCCATCCGACAGGTGAAGGAGGTCATAAAGAGATCCATTCTTGTAGAATTCATATGCCAGCAAGCACTGTCCATGCTCCGAGCAGTAGCCATCCAGCTCTGAGAGGTTTGGATGATTTAGCTTTGCAATGTTGGCAACCAGCTCGACGAAGAAATCAGATGGGTGGCCTGGTAGGGCAGAGAAATTGATTTTCTTCACAGCCAGAATCTGGAACAAGTACAGACGAAAAACTGAGGCTAGGATGGTTTAATACTAATAGAAACTGTAAGGTAAATTTACAGTGTCTGTTACTATAACATGATAAAATATGAACTGAAATTGAAGGAAAAGATATCAAATTCATCTTAAGATAAGAAATTAGAAACATTAAATCCTATAACTAATCCTATGAAGTCTTCGTACTACGTTAGCGCTTGCATACAGATTTGCATGGTGTACAGTTTGTGAACTCCATTCTGAATATTGATATGGTACTGCTTACATGAGCTTAATATAATCAATTTTACTAAGTGCATAGTCACTGATACTATAAAGTAAAGTAGTAAGGATTAAGAATCAGTGCTGTGGGTTTGGTAAAAAAAATTCTTTGATAATGAAGGTTGAAATTTCTTAATGTAAAAATACTCAGCTCTCCTGCATGTTCAAAGGAAAAAAAAAGCATAAAAATGTGTTGCACTCTGGAAAGAAAATGGTCAAACAAAGGTTACTGAACATACCTTCTGATCACAAAGCTGTGCTCTGTAAACACGGCCAAAACGGCCTTCACTGACCAAATTGTCAGCACTGAAGCTCTTCGTTGCTACCTGCAGGTCTGCCACTGTGTATGCAGTTGCCCTGATGGAAGAGATGTTTACTTTCTCTGTGGCATGCTTGTTTGTGGGATCATTTTCGTCAAAGGACTTGTGAAGCTCGATTTTTGACGGTGGTTTCAAGTTCATCGAGACATTCCTCTTCAGTTCCTTTGCAGTGGGTGAGAGTGAGACAGTACGGACGGGCCTCAGCTCTGAACATCAATCATTGTTCAGAGAAGGCAAAT
>CM041629.1:22650793-22711963 GCA_023333625.1 Bothriochloa decipiens
TTTTCCATAAAGGATCTTCCCACCAAGGCGGAGATGCTCCGATGTGACAGCCGCGGCGATCTTTACCCGCTCCGCCTTCCACACCATCAAGCTCTTCAAGCGTCAGCGACGTCCCTATGGCATCAGCGACTGGGGCACCCTGGCCATCCAGTCAGTCAACAAGTCCTGCATAATTTTTCCTTTCAATGTAATAAAGACACTACTCATTCTTGCTCGTCATGTCGTCTGGGCAAACATGCACGTCTACCTTTTGCTAGCTCTGCATCACAGTCCTATTTCCCTTTTCAACTAGTGCATTCTGATGTCTGGACGTCTCCTGTATACAGTCATTCCGGCTACAAGTATTATGTAGTTTTTCTTGATGATTATACTCACTATCTATGGACCATTCCCTTACGTAATAAATCTGATGTCTTGTCTACCATCCGTGCCTTCATTGCTTATGTGCACACTCAGTTTCATTTGCCAATTCTTGCTTTCCAAACTGACAATGGGCGTGAGTACGACTCCAATGCCATGCGTCTTCTTCTGTCATCGCTTGGCACACAGCTTCGACTTTCCTGCCCATATACATCGCAGCAAAACGGGAAGGCCGAACGCATCTTACGCACTGTTAACGATTGTCTGCGTACTTTGTTGATTCACAGTGCCGTGCCACTCGCGTTCTGGGCTGAGGCGTTGGCCACGGCAACACATCTGATCAATCGCCGTCCGTGCCGCGCTACCGGCTCCACGACGCCCTACGAGCTCCTCTTTGGCATACCACCGTCCTACGACGAGCTTCGTGTCTTCGTTCTCGGATCGTCAACTAGCTGCGCGCCTTGGGCGATCTTGCCGCGTCCACGCCTGCGCCTACGCCATGCGCGCTCTCGCCACGGCCATGACTCACAGGCCACCGCACACACGCGTGATGCCCGGTCTTCACGGACTCCCGCTGGACGCGCTCGTCCACTCGCCACTCTCGCGTGTAACGGCCAGAGGCCATCTCTGTAACAGTATATATATACACATACATGATCAACCGATTGATGTCTCAAACTCTACATTATATATGTATGTATGTATGTATGTATGTAGAATGTTCTTGCTATCTGGCCTAGCTAACTGCAGTTAATAGTAGGAGTACTCCGTATATTTGACCGAGTACCCAAGTAAGACAAGAGCCTGCAGCAGGCTATATGCATGTACACGGACACGAAATCCTCCTCTCCTGTAAAATAATAAAAATCCCACATGCCATTCATTCACTTCAAGAGTGCGATGAAATGGAAAGGATGCCTACATTGTTTCAGCTTAGCAACGTGATTTTACTTATTTATTTATAGGCAACATAATAAAGTACATGGCATACCAAACTAGCGCTGAATTATATATATTGGGAGTGTTCGTCGGCCTTGCCCAATATAAATATTTGGCCGATGCAATCAAGCAACCACGGACATGGTTTGTAGTATGAAATGTAACAAACGGCTTCAACGACTGGAAGATATATCAGCTCGTTAGCAAGCTTCAATCCGCCCAAATCCCTTTCTTTAAGCTTCCGGAAAAGAAAGACGAACGAAATGGATGCTGCAAGCCGGTCGCTTTCATGTCGGACAGCCTTCAGCTGTGCGATGTGCTCCCACTCACCAGCTGCCATCCCTTTCCCTTGGCGCGAGCTGGCGTTGATGCGCCCACGTCGCCTTCCTCTCCGGGGCTATATACATGCGCACGCATCGCATCGGGCAGCGCCACCGACACAGCCGCGCCGACGCGAACCACCAGCCGTACAGCAAAGAATCCGTTCGCCGGCCGGCCGGACGCCATGGCCATCGCGAGCGCCGTGACCATAGCAGCCGCGACAGCGGCCGTTCTGTCACTAGCACCATCGGAGTCGTCGGCGTCCGACGAGGCCCGCAGCGGCGCCACGGTGGCCGGTTCGCCGTTGCCGGCCGCATCCCACGAGTGCGCGGTGTGCCTGTCCGAGCTGCCGGCCGGAGCCGAACCGGCGGCGGTACGGGCGCTGCCGGCGTGCGGCCACGCGTTCCACGCGGACTGCATCGGGAGGTGGCTGCTGCTGCGCCCCGAGTGCCCTCTCTGCCGCCGCCCCGTGCTGCTCGCTGGCGGACAGCGGACGGCCGCGGCGGCGCCTGCGTGGGCGCTGCCGGCGACGACGATCGCGTGCGGCTTCGGTGACGGGAGGGTGGTGTGGACGCGCAGCCCGTCCCGCCAGCGCGGCAGCGCCAGGCAGTAACTAACTAAACCGTTTGTTTAATTAGTCTTTTGGGTTAGTTTCGACAGAATTTGTTTGTGGTTTGCACATTCAGATTTCGTTTTATGTGTTCTGCTTCCTTCTGCATGAAAATTGCTAGGCAAATTGGCAAAGCCAAAACAGAGTTCATTAAGAACACTGAATTAGTTTACGTGTCTCTTTGGAACTGCAACTGCTAGAATAGAGTGGCAGAGTCTGTTTGGAAGAATTGTAATATTATTGTACGCTTATAATGAGTATCGACCTGCAATTTCTCTCTGTAAATTCTGTTTGTGTATCATTAATCCATATAAAGTACCCTGGTAATTATGTCATCTATCAATTCAGAAGACTTTGCGACGACTTCAAAAGAACCAGAACATCATGGTCATGGTAGAGAGTGAGCGAAAAAATTCCGCTTACCAGCAACCAGTGCTGGTAACAATATTCTGCATCGGTGCTTATCTTTTTTGTGCCTGATTTGATCTTGATCCCCAAGACACAAGATATTTAGTTTTAAAGTTGTCTGAGTTTGAAGATGTACCAAGCGTCCGGAGCTTGAAAGTCAGACATAAAATTGTCACGAACCAACAAGAATCAGATGGAATTCAAGTTGCGAAGAGCAGAATACAGCAAGACAGGGCAAGAACACGGTAGATTCAGTTATTCAGATAGCAGTTTGGGATACAGGAACAGAACTGGGTTCAGGGAGTTCATATCGGATTCTAAAAGCATAACCGTTCCATCATTACAAGCCGGGCTTTTATACCGGTCAGGAGCTGGACGCAGCCAGGCGACTACTTCTCTGACAATGATGGCCCACCCGTCAGGACGGCTATCTAGTCACTTGCCGCCTCCACCTGGCGTCCCTCCTCGGCTCCTCCTTAGGTTCTGTTGTTGGGTATTGGTGCCGCTCTTCTTGTTCCTAATGGCAAAGGCTAATGAAGAAATTTCATATGACCAAAGGAGGTGTTAGGTAATTACTCATAGTCTTTCATTGCTCTCACAACAACGACTTAGGGGTGATGAGACTCTAGCAACTAAGTAATGGCGTCATGTTCTTACTCATCGCAGGTGGGCGGGCCTTCTATCCTCAGCTGGTGGGAGCAATGGTGGCGAAGATGGACCGGGAACAAGAAGAAAGGAGCGGACACCCTCTTCGCCCTGGTGGCATGAGAAATCTGGAAGGAGAGGAACGCTAGGTGTTTCCGAGGCACCACATCCACCACCAACCACCTGCTCCTTAGCATAAAGTAGCCGCCGACCTTTGGATCGAAGCCGGGGCTGCTAAACTCCTTTATTTATAACGCGAGTAGTCCGCTAGGAGTTGTAATGTAGGGGGAAGAGCTTCATGTATAACCTTAGAATCTCCCTAAAGGTGGCGCGTCATGCCATTGTAAAAAAAAATTCTCTTCTTAAATACAAAGATGTGCAAGTGTTTTACATATACGAGAAAAAAACGATAAGTAATCACTCCTAGTGTAATAGTGTTTCATTCCTCCCTATATATAGTGTCTTAGTTCTAGATGTCTCTACTCAATTCTTTACAAACATTCTATTTCAGCCCCAGTTTAATTCTTCTCATCTACACCCAAGTTTTTGATCTATCAGTTCCTCCTTCTTTAGATCTAGCGAGGCACGCAACAAACTTTAGGGTTATATGTTAGGGCTTTAGGCCCTATTTGGTAGGTGCTGTAAATTGACATGCCACAACTATGCTCGCCAAAGTGTGGTAGTAGAATTGAGTGCAAGATTCTAGGTGCGCACTTGCTTTCGAGCACGGAACAAACTATGCTATAACAGCATGCCAACACGCTGTAGCGACCAAACCAAACGAATGTATATATGCCACAGTTCTAGCGCAGCCCATTGCAATGTAAACCAAATAGGGACTGAATCAATATTTAAAGAAGGTGGCATATAGGTATTGTGTGTATCTAGAGAGAATTCTGGAAAAGCAAGGTAGTGAGCGGTAGAGGCGACAGGGAGGCAATAAGGGGGCATCTCACCTGTCGTAGGTGGCAAAGGAGGTCATGGTGATGAATACAGTTGACGACAAGTTAGCCCAAGGAGGTCAAGACAATAATGGAGGGGCAAGCAATCTAGAAGGGAAGAGACAAGGTTTTTGGAAGAAGCTTAAGGGTGGGCCTCGCTGACCCCGCGATGACATCAAGGAGTAGTGGACCATAGAGGGTGGCCAAAATATAGGTTGTGAGGTTATATGGGTGTGTTTGTCCGAGTCAGAATGCGTCGCATCAAGGAGAAGATTTGTGTAATGCCTCTCAAATATCTACTAGTATTCCTCTTCCTTACATATTGCCCAAGCCAACTATATTCACTGCGCCTATGTTGCAAGGATGTATCGTTTTGTAACATATGTGTTGTCCTAAATTTACTAAATCGGCCAAAATTTTATCGAGAACTTGCCAAACTTTAACTGCAATCTCAAACACCGTCAAACTTGTTAAATTTTTGATTTTTTGTTTATAAAATTAGAGAAATTAAAAATAATCATGGAAATTATGCAGATATATATTAATTAATGATGCTAGATTATATATATTTTTTCTATCCGCAGCTATCAATGTTGGACCACATCACTCTTGGTCCCAGTTTATTCGTATTCCCACAGATTACAATAATTTGAATCCTGTGTAATGTTATGGCCGGGTAGGAAAGAAATTAAACACATACCGGCCAAAAAAAAAAAAGGTTAGCCTCACATACAGTATAAACCCGGCGCATGCACCACGCCGCCGCTCCCATGAACGGCACCTTCAACTCCGGTGCCATTTCGTCATCGGTGACGCGGCCAAATGCTAAACTTAACCGTGGTTAAGTGAGAGCTAGCTCATAGATTTAGCATATCCAGGCTGATTCCAGTAGATAAATACTCCCTTCATTTTAAATTATAGTTTATTTTAATTTTTTTGATGTATTTATTTTATTATGTATCTAGACATATTATTTATTTAGGTATATAGCAAAATGCATGCACATATTATTGATATATATTTGGCATATCACACCTAATTTCATTTAAAGCTTGCATTTTGCATGCATGCATGCAGATTTGGCACATCTCGCCCGATTTCTCCACCTGGAGAGACCAACGCGGGCTCCCGCAGTATCAGTTGCAGCATCCACCTTCCATTTCAGAAGTTTAGCGCTGCTAATTAAGAGCACATTGAATGAGTAGACCGGCCGGCCACGGTAGAGTACTAGTGGTATAGAGCCACCATGTTAAAACTATGCTGTTTCCTTTTTATTTCATTTTCTTTTTTTACAGTGTACTAGTGGTTTACAGTATTAATTAATATATCATTTCCCCTTCTGCATTTCCCTATTTATAACCCTCTATAGCCATTGCGGCTGAGCTTTGTGCTAGCTATTTCCTCTCCAAGAACCGTAGAACACGAGAACTACTGTGCTTGTCAGCTGTGAGAACACTCTCCACCACGCCATGTCTTGCATAGGTGGTTCCTCCAACGCAAGCAACAAGGTAATTTATAAGAAACACATCTCTGCTAGCTGCTCGATCGATCGATGCGTGTACTGTAGAACGACGAATTTCTGTCATCGTAATTTGTCCTTGCTGAGTATGAAAACTGGATCGTATCTTAATTAGGAATTGTTTGCTATGAGGTAGCGGGTTCATATTCGTCTACCTCTGATGTTTGTGCTCTGTAGATTCAGGCAATAGCTTCGCATAACAAAGGGTCTCTATCTAGATCTAGAATTATTAATTGGTGCTTTCTCTAAGCTGCTTTAATTATTACATACCAGTTTTGTTAGACTGCAGATCCATCATATGGCTTATATGTTTGTTTCCTAGGTTTAGTTGAAGATCTACTTTTTTTTTTATGGACGTGTACGAACCGAGTACACGTGTCTAACGAATTGTTAATTGGTGTTTTCTCTAAGCTGCTTTAATTTTTCCATACCAGTTTTGTTAGACTGCAGATCCATCATATAAGCCTTATATGTTTGTTTCCTAGGTTTAGTTGAAGATCTAGTTTTTTTTTTCATGGGCGTGTACGAACCGAGCACACGTGTCTAACGAATCGCTTTGGATTGGATAGCGCCACTAAAAGCATTTCTTGTGCGTTATCTGCCCGTACATGTTTGCGTTTCAGGTAGTAAGGGATATCTGAATGAGAAGCACGTTTGCAACAATAATGGTTGTAACGGCCTCTGGTTTTCAGATATGTGCTACTTATTTTACTTATTCTTTTTTTTATGAAGTCCCATAAGCTCATAATGGATCTCTATCTAGATCTAAAATTGTTACTTGGTACTTCCTCTAGTGACTTTTTGTTAGACCGCAGATTCATCATGACTAATATGTCTGTCCGCTAAGTTTAGTTGAAGATCCTTTTTTCTCATGGGCGTGTATGAATTGTGGTACACATGTGTAACCTATTTCTTTGGATTGTGCCGTTAAATGTTTCTGGTACGTTATCGTGTTCATACATATTTTCGTTTTAGGTAGTAAGGGATATTCAAACCTGAGGCAAGTATGCTAAACAATAATGGTTGTAAAGGCATATGATTTTCTGATCTATATAACTTTTTTAATTTATCTATTCTTTTAATAAAGTCCCACAAGGCCATCATGGGTTTTATCGTTCGATACCTACAACGATTAATAGAGGATCCATGCTCACGCTTGTGCTATTTGCCTCATGGCATGGATCCTCCATTTGTACGCATGTACCATGTTTTACTAATGACATGGCATGGATCCTCCATTTGTACGCATGTAACATATTTGCCTCATGGCATGGATCCTCTGGTAGGCAGAGGCGCAGAGCTAGCTAGCTTACACATAAGCGTGAGCATGTATGTTAGAGTGGTATTGCAAAGAAACCTCTCAGCTGCTTAATTACTTTGCTTTGTTTCACTGTTTTAAGAGAACCATTTTTGCATTATTTTTGCTTTGATCCGGTTTGTGCCAGCAGCTATTCTAGTTCCCTATTTTGAGTTGATGTCAGCTATTAGATAATCACACCTCCGACAAGCAGTCATCTGAAAAAAAAATCCCAAGAAACACCTATGATATTAACTCGGTTGACATGAGCAATTGATAGTACAATTGGATGATATAGGTGTCTGGGAAAGTGGGAAGGGGTTTTATTTGGGGGGTTTACCAGGCTTAATTAGAAAGAAGGTTCGGGGGTGGCTTGTTGGGCCGTTACTGGATCAGGCCGAAAGGGTAGAGCAGCGCCTAGACTAAAAAAAGGGAAGGCAGATGCCACCAGATGTGGGCCGGCTTCATTGCACTTGCCTGGAAATTTAGTTAGGGGACAGCGGTGGAATATTTCTTGCCTATGCAAATTGCACTGGAATTTGCAGGTGCATGGGAGCTCTTGATCGTGTAGTCGGCTATGATTTATTTACGAACTAGATCTGTATATTTGTAGTATCTCAGTAATGAGCGAACACCTTTTTTTCTTACGAAGAACACCTTTTTATTAGCTATATAAGCCCTAACCGCATATATCTGATTGATTGATACATTACAGGGAAAGGGAAAGGAGATTGTGGAGGAGGTGCCACCGTTGGCGGAGGAGAAGCAGCAGCTGAGCAAGGGAAAGGAGATTGTGGGGCCGGCGGTGGAGTCTGATGATGGGTATGAGTCGGATGCAGATTTCGAGTCGGATTGGCATTCGGATTCAGAGGAGAAGGATGAGCAGCAGCAGCAAGAGAACAACGAGGGGAAGCCCGCATGGCTGGACACTCTGCTGAGAACCAGGTTCTGGGACCCATGCAATTCCATGGAGCACGGGTCCAAGAACAGGGCGGACAAGTGCATGTTTTGCCTCAAATGTTCCGAGGTGTCCTGCCCTCGCTGCACCCATAGGAGGCCCGGCCACCGTCTCCTCAAGATCCGTCGCTACGTCTACCGCTCTGTTGTCCATGCCTCCGATATGCACGAGCTCGGCATCGACGTCTCCAGGATACAGGTACATTGCATTAGCATTTCTTTTCCCAGTTGTTGGGCATGCTGAGTATATGAATATATAGTAGTATACAGATTAAACTTTAAGCTTTTGTCAACTCAATATGCATGTATGTATACTTTGTAATCTGAATTCCTTGTGTTTAATCTGCAGACATATGTAATCAATGCAAGAAAGGTGCTGCACCTGAGGCCTATGAACAGATCCAAGCATTTCAGGCCTCAGGCAGGGACACCTCGCTGCATAACTTGCAGGACTTGGCTTCGCAGCACTCCCAACTTATACTGCTCACTTGTCTGCGAGGTATATATATGATTCTTCTCTGAGCTACTAATAAAATTGCATACATATGTTATGGTCATGTGATCTATTTATGTATAGTACTAGTTCTTTTTCTCCATCAGTTCTGTATAAAACAAGCAATTGTGCCCAATGTACATATATATATTAGTTCTGATGCCTCTTATTATGGATCAGGGGAATTTTGATATCTCGCAAGATGACTTCTCAGGGCCAGAGGCTGAGCTTCGCTATAGGAGCCTCCAAGTGAATATGGCTCAACCATCAGAGGCTGATGCTGAGGAGCTTCACTACAGGAGCCTCCAAGTGAATATGGCTCAACCATCAGAAGCTATTGCTGAGGAGCTGCCTACAGACTCTGAAGTTGAGCATGACATACCTGCACAGGTTGAGCCACCACCGCCACCGCCCCCGTCGGCTGCAAATCAGAACGTGTCACTCCGCAAGTGGAGGCGCAAGCAGGCGAGCCCCATGAGAGCGCCATTCTTCTGATGTGCCTGTTTGCTGCTCGTGCTGCTCCAACAAGGGTGCCTCCAATAAAATGATGCCGAGCCTGTGGAGAGTTGCCAGAACTAACGAGCCAACGTAGCCGTGGTGGCTGGCTGGGCGCGATCCAACTCCATATGCCTGGATCAATGATCGATGAACACCCTTATATTAATTTTTATTCTGGTTGTTGTCTGAGATTGAACTTGATGTGGAGTAATATGCAACATTTGTCGTAAGTTGGTTTTTAATTTGCAGACGCATGCAATCCTTATCTTTTTAATTCCTATAAGTCTACTCTTGTTGTCTGCAAGTTTAGACGAGCCCTGAAGCTTATTACAATTTTCTTTATCCGAGATGATGTTTCACATACACCGTCAGGCTTCTGTTTGGATTTGGAATATTTTTTTTTGGGTGGGGGTTGATTCCCAAGTATTTTGTAGAAAAAGTCTCAAAAAAAGTATTTTGTAGAAAAAAGAATTTCAGCGTTTGCAAAAGTTTTGCACCAACCATTGATCGGTTTGTTCGGCTGGCTTTTTGCCAGCACTGTGACAGCAGATTCCAACTGTATTTTTTGTTTCTTAAACTCTCTGATTGTAAGCCTAGACTTTTGCTTGTACTTTTTTGTTCTCTGGTTTTCTCAATAAATTCAGTAGGGGGTGCAATCCCCTCCTGTTTCTTAAAGAAAAAAAAAACTGTAGCTAATGTTTTTGTGTCTTGAAGTGGCAGCACAGCAACAGCAAAAAAGGACCCATTCTTAGCAAAGATCTCCATTATCACTGTCAACAGCAAACAACATCCTCCCTTAGTTCTCATGGGTTCGGACAAACTAATGGATTCATTAATAAGATTTTTTTTTTATTCTCAGGGTGACAGAGTTTGTTGCATGGTTTTCGAAACAAACAGGGTTTGTTGTAAAAAGGACCGCTTTGCTTTATTATATGCTTTCTTGAAATCAACTTTAAAAATGATGGCATTTAGTTTCTTTCTATGCAGTTCATGAATGTTTCATGAAGGATTGTGACACCTTGCAAAATATGCATAATGGTTAGGAAGGCCATCTATGATGGTCGTACCACCGTCTCTGCTACCTTTTATCCTATTCGGTCAACCTCTGTGAAGATTTACAAACTCACATTTAGTAATCAATTGATCTATTTGTTGAACTATGATAGCTTCTTAACATATTGGCAATAATGTTATTATCCCTAAGTTTAGACTAAAAACATAAAAGTTTTAATTCATAGAAATCATGGAACATGTACAACAAAGCGGATTTAATTATACCCCCAAAACAACTAATCAAACTCAGTAGGGAAACCATCCAGACTAGTGTTTTGTTACGTTCCATTTGGACAATGGCTCCTTTGACATTCATTAAATTAATTTTTTGCTAAAAAACCATTTTCTAATTCGGTTACTTATGGTATGCCACCAACTCTTCTTTCCAATACGATGAAAACAGTTTATTGTTCCCGTGATGGTCCAAACTTTCATCTTTTATACTTTACTCTGATTTTATTGTTCCCTTCCAATTGGAAGATGTTTGTTTTCCTGTGCTCACCATTAGCAACAGGCTGAGAATTTTGTGTGTTATTATCATCATCTGATAATAGGTGAATAATCTAGTCTTTTTGAATGTCAAAACAAAGCTAGCTCTTTTTCTCCCAACAAATTGGGATAATTAAATTAAATCATCTAGAGTGCATAGGGCTGCGACGTTGAGAGCTCAGCGGGTCTAACAGACCAGGAGGAGCTGAAGGAAGTCGTGGCAAAGATGATTTCTAGAGGAGGCTATGGCAAATCGACTGCCCCCCGAAGGTGAAACATTTTCTATGGAGAATGAGCCACAATACTTTAGCCGTGCGCACTGTTCTGCAGTGGCGGGGCATGAAACTTGACACTAGAGATGATGTTGTATGTGCTGGAGATTTGATGAGGGTGGAGGACATCTACTGCTTAAATGTAAAGAAGTTAAGGAGGTTTGGAGGGAGCTCAGGTTGGAGGAAATACGATGTGATTGACAAGTGCGTGCTCTGCAGTGGATATGATGGAGAAAATATTCAGACTTGATGCGCAGCAGCAAAGCTTCTGTGGTGACGCTGCTCTGGCTGTGGTGGAAGGAAAGAAATAAAATGGAGGGAGGAAGGGAGAAGGATAGCTGGCCGAGATGTGGGGTACATGGTGGCTGCCCGGGCTGACAAACTGAATAAGCCGGAGCATTCATTGCTATTGCGGGGATTTTAGTCAGACAAGGAGCTGGAGTAAGCCACGGCGGGGAGTGCTGAAAATCAATTCTGATGGAGCTTTCTGATCGCTGACTGGAGCAGGGGGGTGGGGGTAAGTGATTAGAGATGACCAAGGTACGGTGCAGTACAGAAGGCTGGAGCGGAATCCTTCCTTGAACATGCCAAGGCTGCCTAGCTTGTGCCTCAATCGCTTGAGGGTCTGGTGTCCAGCGATTTAGAGGAGTAATGAAATGCACTTATGTTTGAAAAAAAGGGAAAGCCTTAAGTACATCAACAGACAACGGAGTTCAAGAAGCGAAGAAAGAAACGGAAGAGGATATACAAAATTACAAAGTTCTCTAGCAATGAAGAAATGGGAGAAAAATATGCTTGTTTGCATTGTGCCTTGTGGACAACCAATGCAATTCGTGTCACGTATAAAGTATGCTGGCTTGAGATGCTTATAGGGTGGAGTGTATGATGAAATTGATGAAATTATGAGTTGAACACAAGAATGGAGGCCTGAGGTGTCCAGACCAAACTGTCCAAAGCATTATTCAGAGATCAGTTGTTGCCTTGTGGGCAATAGACGCATTCAGTATGGCTTGAAGCAGCTCGTGTGGGCTGACGCCTGACGGGCTGGCTCTGGCTATTAGGAGGGTGGTCTCACGTGGTGGCCCGTTTAGACGATCCAATAAGAATCTCTAATACGGCCCAAAAAGATAAGACGATGGAAGAACAAATATCCCAGCCACCACTACTGTCAGTGTTCTGTTTTGAGAAGCTAATAATAGTGTTCGGTTTTCAGAAGGCAGGGTCTAATCCCATGGTTTGAAACTCTTTGTGTTGATTGAACAAAGGGATATACACCCAATATTCTTATCTTGAAATAGCTGCGAACCGAAATCATTTCCAACACAAAACTAAAGCAGGAATACACACACACACACACGTTTTGTGCCCGGACAAATTCAAAGTCTCTGCAAGTCTTGCATCCATATGCAGGAAGTTCACACGTAAAGTCAGACCATACGGGAGTGGAATGAAATTTTAAGATAAAGACGGATACCGCACAATCCACTAAATCCATATATCATCATCATACTATATGGACTATATGGACTGCGGAGTTGGCAGGCAGCGATACATACACTAGTAGTGCTAGGTGAGACGTGACACTGACAGAGTGACAGTGGTAAATCGTGGGAGAAGAAGGCTAAAAAGACAAGCCAAAAACCGAAAATGTTGTCAAAAGAAAAGGCCAAAAACCGAAAAGGGTGGAAAAGGTGCGGCACGGCACTGCAAGGACCACGGTCTTGTGGCGGAACTAGCTACTTAGCTAGTGCCTAGTGCCGAACCGGAAAGGACGGCGAGCGATCGGCGGCGTCTCAACTCTGAAGTCTCAACGGCCCGTCGCGCGCGCCGCCTTCAACGCCGGCTGGACTTGTGGTTGCTTTTCCTAGGTGGCCTTTTCCGCTCTGCCGAGGGGACACGCCGCGCCGGCGCCGACTAGAAAAAACAAGCGCGAGTGGAGAGTACGTGAGGGCGACCCCGTGGCTGTGCGTCCCTACCATCCGAAATATTAGGATCAGGCCTGCTAGCTCGGCGTCGCTGTCGTCTGTCGGAGCCATCTCCTGTAGTCGTCAGCAAGTGCGCTGTGGGCCGTCCTGCTCCTGTTCCGGGGCCGAGGCGATGCGGAATTGCCGACGTCGCGGCGGGAAACGTGGTGCCGGATAAAGGATCCCGGAATGTTCATAGTGCCCGCTTCGATGAACATGGATTGAAAAATTTTATTGCTTCTTTCTACCGCTTCAAGTGCCTCGCGGCGGGGTATCGCGTCGCCACCTGCAATCTGTCTTGGCGATGCCTCCGCTGTCGGGGCGCGGCGCGGGAGTGCAGACGGGCGAGGCGTGTCGACAACGCCACCGAGGACGACACTCGTGAGCGGTGGGAGGGCAGCGTCTGTGCCAATGCCTCCGAGCGCGACGTTTGCGATCCTGCGAGATCCACGCGAGGTGGTCGTGGTCGTCGATCGCGCCAGCGGCGTCGCCAGAGGCGGAGGAGGGAGCAGAGGGATGCCGACCCACCGGCCATGGTCTGGCGACCGCGGGTCGTTCGCCCCATGGCTGGAGCACCTACCGCGCCTCCGATTCAGAACTCGAACCACGGATCAGCGGCGCCTGCCAGTACGTTGCCTGCTTGGAGAGATGTCGCCTGGGCCATCATCCTTGTCGCCTGGGCCATCATCCTTGAAGGCCCGCTGCCATCACTCGATAACGCGCGGACCAGTTAGGGTATGGCGACCCCGGACCCCGCATCGCCAACCCCTCCAGTGACCACCGCTCTGGCCACGTCGCCAGTGGTCAGCTAGGTGGCGGGGACCGATGAAGCACCAACGTCATCGGGGCCAGCCTCCGTGGCCATCGTGGAGTCTCCCGTGCTGACGGTTGTGTTGGACACCGAGCCCACGGTGGCGCCCGCCGAACCGGAGGTTGCTGCCGCACCGCTCTTGGATGAAACGCCACCGTCGTCGCCGCTCGTGGCCAACGAGGCTGAGGCTATGGACGCCGAAATCTTTCGCAAACCGGCGACCAACGTAGCGACGCCAGGCCGCCTCAGAGCCGACCGGGACGTGGAGGACAACAACGGAGGTTTGCACACATGCTTGACATTTAGAGCCTTTGACAGTAGAAAAATTCGGAATTAAATTCATACTGGATAGACACGACTTACAACCAAAATTAATGTGACACAAACGTGAATGCCATATATCAGCTGCCGAATTGTTCGAATCACACAGTTCACAACTTTATTACAGAAATCGAAGAGTGAAAAGCGGAACAAGCCTCCGCTCTCATAGCCTTTGCTAATGAATTGGCCATACCTCAAGACGACTACTTTATTAGACTCAAATACCAGCTTGAATCCATCTTGACACAAGAGGGATCCACTAACGAGGTTCTTCTTTATTGAGGGAGCATGCTGCACGTTCTTGAGCCGCACGATCTTTTCCGAAGTGAACTTCAGATCGATCGAACCAACACCAAGAACAGAAGCATGCGAGCCGTTCCCCATCATGACGGTTGAACCTCGTACGACCTGGTAAGATGAAAACATGGAGATATCAGTACAAACATGAATATTGGCTCCTGTATTGATCCACCAATCATTAGATTGATATACAAAAAATACACTAGGTAAGTAATTACCGTACCCAGATCCGCTAGTATCATCAATAGTCACGTTGACAGACTTCTGCCCCTGCTGATTTTTCTTGCCCTTGCGGTTCTTGCACTTCTTGGCGAAGTGTCCATTCTCACCGTAAACGAAGCACACAACTTCATCCACGTTCATCTTCTTCTTCTTGAACTGAGTAGTCTGTATAAGCTTTTTCTTGTTCTTGCCAGCATGCTGCATCACATTGGCACTGAACTATTCTGGGGCTTTTGTTGGAGCATTCTTTGCCCGAGCCTTCTCTTCAACATCAAGACCAGCCAACAGATCCTCGACTGAGATCTTCTGTCTTTTATATTTCAGAGTTGTGGCAAAGTTTCTCCATGACGGAGGCAACTTGGCAATCATACCACCAGCCACAAACTTGTTAGGAAAGATGTGTCCGAATTGTTCAAGTTCCCTCAGAATAAGTTGGAACTCATGAGCCTGTTCCACGACTGAACAGTTTTTAACCATTTTAAAGTTATGGTACTTCTCCATCACATACAACTCGTGCCCAGCGTCTGCAGCACCGAACTTGTGTTCAAGTGCCTCTCACAGTGCAACAACACTTTTGATGTTCATATAAACATCACACAGCTGGTCAGAAAGCATGCTAAGAACGCATCTGACGAAAATCATCGTAGCCGTAGTAAACTCCTGCAACTCTTTCTCAGACACGAGAGGTAGTGCGGGAGGATTACCCACGACCCAAAACACACACATAGCTGTGAGCCACAACTAGGCCCTCGTCTGTCATCTCTTAAAATTCACACCAGTGAACTTCTCCGGTTTCATCGCATCAGTATATCCCTTAGTCATCGCTAAATGCCTATCAGGTTTTTGGATTGTTGAAAATAAGAGTAATTTAGCGATGCATAAATTAATTCCGACAATGAGAAAAAGACCAACAGCATGTACCACAGGTATGTGATTTGATACTAACAATAGAGAGAATGTGAGAACGAACAGCGGAGAGAGAATCGACGTTCTTACAGTGGGATTGCCGGCGAAGGAAGACGTAACAGACCGTCGACTGAGATCCGGATCAGCGACGTAGAGGGAAGAAGAAGTCCAGCGAGCAGTCGCGACGGCGCTTTCCAAAAACCTGATACGCCCCTTACCCCGTGCAGGGACGCGAGGAGACGTAGGCTTCGGAGCCTGTTCTCCCGACACCGATGGCACGTCGGGGACGGGATGGGGAAGACGGCGGCAGCGCAGCACTGTGGCGAGGAAGAGATGAATCTCTCGGTACTGAGGACGACGTCTCATCCTATATTTATAAACGTGTCGCAGCTAAAGAAAGTAATTAGCCGCTCAATCACAGTATTACGGTAATTGACCTGCCGTTTGTGTACTTACCATAATACGAGAATAATTGCTTATCAAATAGGCCAGCGCAATTTTCTCCAGGTATGCAAAAATTCGGAGTGGCAAAAGGAGGCCGCGCACCCGCAAGGATCGGAGCGGAAAATCGGCGGATCATTCACGCGCATGTCGTGCGTGCACGCCCATTAGCCTCATCCCGCGAGGCGAGGTGAGCAAGCGCGCGCGTGTGGTTCTTCTTTTTCCTCTCCCCAATAGCTCCAACAAGATAGAGATAGCTCAACTATTTAAGTTGGCCTCACTCTTCTTAAAGTAGCAAGGTGGGACTAAAGGTGAGGTGGGACTAAAGTTCTCACCTTTCTCTATATATATATGTATGTATGGACTAAAGTTCTCACCTTTCCCTATATATATATATATATGTATGTATGAGTAGGTCTTTGAAAGTTATTCGAAATTGTTTGGCCCATGCCAAAAACACAGTAACTTCCCGATCGAGTGCTGCAGGTTCTTCTCCAAGCTAAACGGTCGCTGCTCAACAGCTCAGTCTTTCTACGTGCTTATCCAAATATGCCTTGCTGAATTATTTAAAAAAATGAAAGAAATGCCTTCTTTCTGTCCGTATGAAATGAAACTAAACCGAGGATTGGTCAAATCCAAGGTCCCTCGCGTCCGTATGTCCCTCGCTGGTGTCCGGTGGGTTGGCTGGGTGCAGTCATTTTTTTAGAAATCAAACCTATAAATTTATCTGCATTTGTATTTTAATATATTAGTATTTTAATATATTTCCTGACTAAAAAGTTTGACTTTTCAAATAATGAGATGTGTATTTAAGATGAAGAGAATAGAAGCACATACTCTTCCGGGGGTCAATTAGGACGATCGATAATTCAATTCATTTTTAATTAGGCCTTGCTCTAGCTTCCTTAGGGGTTATTACTTCCTAGCTCAATATATGTACAATTTACCTGCTTATGCATTCATAGCGCAAGACTTACTATTCAAGCTGCTTCGTGTCCTCATCACCAATATATTGCAGGTCCATTGTGACGGGGCTTTTGCTCATGCAGATAATTTTTTTATTAGGTAGGGATTACAATTTGGAACAAAACGAAGATATTTAGATATCTATAGTTGCATCTACATACCTAGTCCTTTGCACGGTGCCCGTGCACCTCTCCTTGTCTCATCGGGGTCCCAACTGATGACCCTTGTTTATACGAATCAGAACCCCATTTGTGTATCTAGTGACAATACGTAGTCCGATTCTGAGAAGAGATAACGCCGCCATTATATAAACTCCGAGGCACAAATTATTTAGGTGATCGTGCAATCAGGTGTTGAAAATATTTTTTTTCGAAAGGACAGCAAAAACTTTGCTGTGATTTCTTTAGACGAATAAATGAAAAGGAAGTACCAGCCTAGTTTTTTGACTAGAAACCGGATCAGAAAAACCATACAAATGTAGAGGGTACACTACTCCACCTGCATACCTAGGTAACAAATCAACTTAACTCGCGCCACAACTAGCGCCCACTCAACTTCTTGCTTGGTCGGATTGGGACATCGACACAAGCCTCAACAATCAATTCAACTAGACTCTACACAGAACCACCAAGCCGGGCCACCACAGCCCAAGAAGAAAGCCGACAAGCCGACCACCTCGCGAGCGCCGTCGTCCCCGACGATGTCCCACACCAACCAGCCACTGCCGTAGAACTGGCCAACGCAGTCCGCTGCAAGCCAAGTAGCCACCACGACTCCTTCACCATGCCGCCTTCGTCTTCTGATCACGCACGCACGATCGCTGTTCTCCTAACTCCGGCTTAACATTGGCAGAAGTCAACACAGAGAAACCACACCACACCGAAAGAGCCACCGCCATGCAGGACCCCTCGCCGGAGTATAGCTGCCGCACCATGCACCCCAAACAATCGAAGCACTCGTCGGATCCTGGACTCCAAGACAACTCCTCACCTAGGTCGAATTGGGACATCGACCCAGGCCTCAACTCGTGGGGGCCTCGCCACATCCACTGTCGCAAACCACTCCTCGGAACACCACCTTAAAGCGCATAGGGGTCGCCCGCCGCTGGACTCTCCAAAGATCCGAGCTTGCTTCGCTGTCGAGGGTGACAGGGAATCGCCGAGCTACTCCAAAAACCTCGTCGTCGTCATGCTGCCGCTGGAATCACCGCTGCACCACCGGCACGGACAGAAATCCCCTAGAGGCATGGTTCATCCACTTGCCACCAGCTTCCACTGTGTCGCCGCTGCACCACCGCGCCGCCATGCCAAACCCGCGGATCCCGCCTCTAGGAGCCCAGATCCAGCTGCCATCGCTCAGATTGAGCCGTCCCTGCACAGCAGGACCGACATCACCGCGCGCAGAAGCCGTCACCGGAGATCCCGGACCAGCCACCACCGGATCCACCCACTGGAGACCGGATTCACCCATCGACGACCGGATCCGGTCGACAAGCTCACGATTCCGGGAGCAGACCCAGCTGCCGCCGTCCTTGCCCTCTGCCGGACAGCCGGCGAAGGGCTCCGACGACGGCCGGGGGAGGGGCGTGGCGCCCACACCACCGTCGCGCCGCTGCGGACTGCAGCCGCGCCTCCGCGCACTGCAGCCACTGCCATGACCGCCGAGCCCGGCCCCACACGATGAAGCTCGCACAGCTGGGTGTGGATCTCGCCGCCACCATCCTAGGAGGCCGCATGGGCCTCCCGGTAGCTTCCTCCGGCGGCGGCGAGGGGAAAGGGAGGGAGAGGAGGGGCTGGCGGTGGCTAACATGGTTTTTTATTTTAATAAGCAAATATTTTTCCCTGATATTTAATTACGCAAATTTCAGTCTGCCAGGCCTTCCGCAAAACTTCTATCCGCCACTGACGGCAACTCGGCCTCCCCCCTCCATCTTCCGTCAAACCAAAAACCGATCATAATCAGAAGTTGGGAAGAGAAAAAATATACGAGGTCCCAGATATAAAAATGCTAGAGAGAAAAAAAGGTAGGAGAGCTTTAATAAATTTTAAAATAGATCAGGGTTCTTGATACAAAATGCAGATGTTTTTTTATTATGAAAATTCAATATTTTTTTAGTCCATGGTTTTGTGCGTACAACTCCCGTACATAAAGTAGATCACGGTTCTTGATGGAAAATGCTGATGTTTTCTTATTACATTGTTTGTGTTCTTTTATTCACGTACAACTCCTGTACAAAACCATGAAGCAAAATTAAGTTTTTTATTTTTTAAAAATAAAACTCACAATCATCCAAAACTTCAACTTTTGTCTTGTTTTTTTTTCTCTTTTTATTGCCCTTTGTAACGGGTATTTTTTTGGTTGGACGATGTCTCCCCTTAAACGACTCGGTATGGATCCGGAAAAGAAATAAGAACATGAGCAAATATAAGATGAGAAGCTCGTGCGGCCTAAGAGGTATGTATTGTAGCTCTATCGACTCCCAAAATCAATTGCTTAATCGGTGAGCAACAAAAGCGGAGGTGGCCAACATGTCATTGTGGCGGCGATAACAGAAAAGCTGACACGAATCATGGGGAAAGCGGCGTGACTAGCGGGGACGACGATCCTCATGTTGGGCCTCCTGTTGGACATGGCGGTGGAGGGCGAGATGCAGATTGACCAGATCTATGTACACCATCCCCAGCTAGGGGGATCAATTCGTATAATCGTCTATCGGTAGTGGTTATGATTGTATCATCGTTAGGGGGTACATGTATCTTGATGAGAAAAATGGTTCAAACCATAAATAATTCTCTTGTTCTGTATGCAAGGAGAAATCTTTCTCAAAAAACCATAAAAGAGATTGAGAGGTATGCCCAAGGATATAATTAAATATTAAATAGTGTGTGAAACTCTTCTTTCATTCTACAAACTCATGATCCCTATTTTGTTTACTCCCTTGTTCTCGAGAGATATATGTCCGTATGTTACAACAGTCTAAGATTTTTTTTACTGAATCGAGACAAGTGAGCTACAAAGAATTCGTATAAAATATGAGCATCCGGTCTTTGTTTTAAAATCAGAAAGGATACGAACATGCCAACTCTGAGTGCAGGAGGATTCATATCAGACGTGAACGTGTGAGCAGAGATCGAGATCCGGGTAGGGATACTTACCATTCTTTCATTGTCATTTTTCAATAAACATTTAAATATTTTTCTCTCGTTACAACGTATGAGCATATTTGCTTAGTAGAACCTTATTAACGAACGTAATCGTATGGGATAAATATAAATCTTGATTGATATTTTTTACCGAGGCAGTGCTGCTAAATATCAGTGAGGTAAAATTGACCGCAGTAAGCCAGTGACCGCTAGTCGGCCCGCCACACAGCGAGCGTCGCTGTTCTCCTCCACTTTCCCCCTCCTCCCTCCAAACCCACCCGGCCGCAATCCAAATCACACACGCTCCTCCTCCAATCACTCCGTATATATACACCACTGAACCCTCTCCGATTCCACCCAATTCCCCAATTCCTACCCCCACTACTCGCTGCCGGAAAAGTAGCTACTTCCAATCTCAGAGCGCGCGCCGCGGCGCCGGTCTCCACCGCGGCCAAGAACCAAACCCACCAGAGAGCCAATCGAGTCCCAGGTCCCAAGAAAGCTGGGGAGCAGCCTGCTCCCTCGTCGGAGGAGGAGCAAGACAAGGAGAAAAGGGGATCTGGACCCAGCGACGCCCCGATGGCGGTGACGGGCACCTCCGTGGCAGCGGCAGCCACGATGCTGGCGGCGGCGGCGGCCATCTTCATCACCTTCGTCATCTGCTTCTACCTCTTCCTCTGCGCCAAGCGCTACCGCGGCGCCGCCCCCACCATCGGCCGAGCCGGCGACCGCAACCCCGACAGGTCCCGGCCCCGCTTCGTGTTCGCGGGCGCCGGGTGCGGCGGCGGCGACGGCATGGACGAGTCCGCCATCGCGGCGCTGCCGACGAAGCAGGTGGCGAGCGGCGACCCGCCCGCGGACTGCGCCGTGTGCATCGCCGAGGTGCCCCCCGGGGAGGCGGCCCGCGTGCTGCCCCGGTGCGGCCACGCGTTCCACGTCGAGTGCGTCGACATGTGGCTCCGGTCGCACTCCACCTGCCCGCTGTGCCGCTGCGCGGTCGCCGAGGAGGACGGCGGCAAGGCCGTGCCGCCGCGGGCGCCCGAGGTGGACCCGGAGTCGCCCAACTTCCCCACCAACGTCCTCTTCTTTGGGTCGCAGGACGCCGTCAGCACCCGGGGCGCCGCCGCCGCGCTGGCGGCACCGCAGGCGGCGGCGCCAGCGCCATCGGTGATGCGGCCGCAGGCGGTCCCAGGTCCCATCGCGGGAGTTGCGGCGGTCGTGGAGGCGGCCAGAGTGGCCGCCCTACGGCGGTTGCTGGGCTGCGGCGGCGGCGCCACGCCGGCGCCGGCGCAGCAGCAGCAGCAGAACCAAGATCGCGACTTGGAGTCCGGGCTCGGCGGCAACGGCGAGAGCAGCGGGTCGCCGCCGGCGAAGCCGCAGTAGGAGGATCCTCGAATCTTGGTTCTTCCGTTCCCCCTCTCGTCTTCTCCTCGTTGAGCCCATTTGATTTGCGGCAACAACACACGGAGAAGGAAGGAAGGAAGCAAGTGTACAGTGATGTGTTGATCTGTAATTAACAACTACTGCTAGTAGAGTACGGTACTTGTTAGTGACGATCTATAAACAAGATTGATGGATACATTTCAGTGTGGATTGGATTGGACGGCCCATGTCTCTGGCCTCGTCTTGATAGGCTGTGTTTAGTTCTCAAAATCATCCTCAAATTCACTATACAGAATTTCTATCATCCGTCACATCAAAATACCAACATATGCATGGAGTATTAAATGTAGATAAAATCAAAAACTAATTATATAGTTTTGTTGTACTTTACGAGACGAATATTTTAAGTCTAGTTATAAAGTTTGGACAATTTTTATCAAATATAAATGAAATGCTACAGTGTGCTGAGGTGACAGGATGTGATATTTTTATTCGAAATTCACGGAAACTAAACACACCTACAGTAAAGTTGTAGAATTAATTTTACATAGTAAATTCTGTTAAATACTGTAGCAATTTTATTTTTATTTAATAATAATTGTTTAAACATTGATTAATTAGGCTTAAAATATTTATATCGTAAAATACAATGAAACTATATAATTAGTTTTTTATTTTATATATATTTAGTATTTTATTTATGTGTCGACATCTTAATATGACGAAATATTTTTTTTAGTAAAATTTAGGGTGAAATCTGATATGTAATCGAGGCCTCTGTTTAACGTGGCCCGGTGATAGCAGGAGGGTGTGTCAATGCTTGCCCTGGTCCTGGTCCTGGGCGTGGCATTTCGCTGTCGAGTGCCGCACTGTGTTTCCACATGCGATGCTCTCCTCTCGCCCTGCCCACTGCCCATTGCCCTGCGGCTACGGATGGATGGCAGATTCGACGAGAGCTGTTGGTGTTAATGACGGGACAAATATCTGAGGAGTGGCAAATGGCAATGCGATGCAACACCATATAAACAGCCCATGTTGTGCTGTTTACCAGCTGCCGCTGTGCTCAGTTTCATCACTGCAGACGATCGCTGCTATTCTTTCTCTAGAGCCACCTAGTTCAGACTAGAACAGTGCGCGGCGTTGCCGCGCTTGAACTGTGCCCGCCACATATCCTACGTAGGTTTCGTAGTTAGATCATGTTTGAGCGAAGTCTTTTTTTAGCAAATCATATTTTGAATGAATAATTCTTTTGAGAGGAAATAATTTAATAATGAAATAATAATTGTAGATGAACTTAAAGGCCAGTAGCAGTGGCTCCACAATATTTGCTAATTTTTAAAGCTACACCATGATATGGACATTTAGGATAAGATTCTTTTAAGTATTGTATGTGCTCTGATGAAAATGAATCTTACACCTTGAAATAGATAGATGCACTAATCTTTTTTGTGTGTTTATATATATTTTTTACCTTCAATCTATCTTATATTGTATTTATGCAAGGCACATTCATATGTTGTTTTGGAATTGAACATGCACTTTCAAGTTTTATCTTGTTAGAATATTTATTTATATCTGTTGTGGAATTCAAATTTTCATAACCACATTTTATTTCATGTTTATGTTCCAATTTTATTTTCTTTGTACACAGTTTAGAATCATCATTGTGAAAATTAACACGCTTTTAATTTTTGTTATTAGCCATGTCTTTATATAAGCAAAATTATTATATGTAAGTAGATAAAAAAGTTAGTAATGCACGTGTAATGTAATTTAAGAAGTAAATCTTTTTTTTGCTATACATTTTATAGGTGTCATGGTATGGAAGAAACATTTCTTCTGCGAATTTACACAAATAATTTTGTTCACCAGAAGTGAAAAGGGAAGCTGCAGATGGAGAGATTTAATATGTAACTTTGTTGCATTCAAAAATTAATATGTAACTGTGGTGTTGTTTCTTATTATCGTGGAGAGGATCAGGCTCCGCTTTCACGGAATGAAGGAAGGATTTTTTTTCTTTTGAAACTCAGAGGGAGGAGTTTTGGTTTGCTGAGAAACGATGAGTAGCTTCAATAGTATATGGGAGTGTCTGTATATTTTTTTTCTAATAGCAGTGTTGTGCTGAATCACCATATCTGTTTGTACTTTCTAGACGTCTGTATAGGTGTCCAAAAGAGTCCGGCTAATTTATTTACTTGTACCTCTTCAGTAACTTTCTAGAGTTACTACGTACAGTTAGGGGTCGAAAAGAATTTGGCTACTGCTTGTTTTGTCATATGAGATCATAATGACGGCACCGTAACTTTCAGTACCGTGACACGGTTTCAGTCGCGCTAAAGTAGCCCCTTCCTCCCCCTTTTTTATTTATTTTTGGAGTGTTTAGTATGATTTAATATAAGATTAATAATGATTTAAGGGTTTGTATTGTGTATATTTGTATTAAGTGGATAATGTAACAAATAGTTTGCGTTATTTGAACTTTTAAAAAACTTTTATTTTTTGGCTATTGATGTTATATAATTTCTTTTTTATTGATATTATATGAATTTAAGTTTTAATATGTCCAATCATATTAATTTTAATTTTTTAAATTGCAAACTATTCTTTTATAAATATTGTTTAGTTTGTTTTTTAAGTACAATTAATTATAGGAATGTGATCCTTTGCGGTCTTTATTGGTTATAATTTTATTTTATTGGGTATTGTTATTAGCAGGGGTTATATAATTATATTGTCTATTAAAATTGTTGATTTACAAATTTTTGGTATATGCAGGTAAAAGAAATTGAATATATAGGCTTTTATTTTAGAAGATTTTTGGTGGAAGCATTACCAAATTTGGAGTTAGGATGGATGAGATATAAGTTTTCTAAATTTATCAACAAAACGTGAATGAGTATTTTTGGTTGATGAAAAAGGTGTGGAAAATATTTTAGCATGCTCTTGAGTGGTTCTAGTTTTTTTTACGAATTTTCTGAAAATTTTCTTGAAAAGAAAATGGCTTATTTTAATCTTCTGGGCACCTTTTTTATATACGCGTAACAATTCCAGTGCGAAAAGTGAACAGTACACGTAATAGCGACTTGTATGGATTTCAGCCTCACGATCCAACGGCTCATGTTACATGCTCTGGCCGTAACCGCGACCGCGATTCAGTACAAGTAAAGATGCTTCTGTTCTTCCGTCAAAGCAATCGCCTCCAAGGCTCAAACCCGAGGGGCCCAACAAGCCTAGAGGATGTAAGGTGGGCCCTACATATTTGGAAAAAAAAACAGCAGAACGTAGTTGAGCAAACAGCAGAACGTGTCGATGAACACGTGGACGCTGACGCTGATGCCGCTGCGGATAGGATCGGCTGGCGTCCAGTTCCAAACTGCCCATCGGCCCGCGCCCAGTCATCGTCCCCATCGCGCGGCATCGCCCATAATCCTAATCCTAATCACACACATCACAAGGCTACAACCACGTCGGCTTCGTCGAATTATAGTGCTCTACTGCTGCCGCCGGCAACCTGGGCCATTTACCTCGCCATCGCATCGCCCAACAGTTTCTTCTTCCCGCCGGCATGCCGGCCGGCCGGACCTGTTGGTCGCGTCGGCGCCTTTCCTTCCAGCCAGAGGAGCCAGGTATGTTTGCCCGCGAACCCTTTTCTCTATCTTCTTCTTGCTAATATCTCGTCACGAGACTGATTACAGGAAGCGGATCGACGTCTCTATACTTCGCGGACTCGGGGCTTGGTCAAATCGAATGTGTTGTATGTATTCATCGGTTTTTCCTAGTGGCTGTTAGGTTCCATCGTCAAAATATCTCAAAAAAGGCCACCCCTTTAATTTCGACCAATGTGCGTTTGAATTCTGGATTTTCCCTTCCAATCCTGTTTACCTCCTTGCATGCCTGCCTCACTGGCCTGTTGGATGTCATCGTCATTTCATAATTTGAAGATGAGTCCGCTAAAGCCCTCTTTTGATCCATATTCTAATACTGTCTGTGTTTGTACATACTTTGTAGCTAACGATTATTTTATACTTTCTTTCATTTGGTTAAAACCTTAGCTAGCTGGAGCTATATGGAATCGATATGCTCAACACTTTTTGCATCAAGCATGTATGCCTGCATGATTACACACATTCTCCGTGTATATTACAGTTAGTTTTTCTATAGAATATAACAATGCCATATGTGACAATTCAGAATGGTCATATAAAGAAGTAATTTGAGGTTCTTTACAGTGATAAAAGATATGTAATTTAGATGCCAATAGGAGGTTTCTCCGGTCATTTCAATAGCGACACAGTAGGCAATTTATATGCAGTTATAGGGCTACTTCTGATAATTTTTTTCATAAATGTTTAGACCCCACATATGAGCAATTTAGATGAAGATTGAAAAGGATTCATTTTCGTTATTTTCATTAGGGATAGGTGGGTAATTTGGGTATGGATTTTGGGGGTACTGCTTAGAATATTTTCTACAGTGATATACATGAGTAATTTGTAGAAAACATAGGAGATTTATTGTTATTATTATTATCGGTGACTGTTAGAATTTTCCAAATTGATATGGTCAGATGCTTTTGTTTTTCTTTGTGTGAGATTTGTTAAGATCTCGCGCGTGCGCACACACACATCTTGAGAGGATTTGTGTAGAAACTTTTGAAGTTTCTAAATTGTATGATTCTCCTCATGGGAATCCAGTGTACACCTGGGCATTGCATGGCTGGAGGAGGCATTTAACCTCGGCGAGCAATTTTTTATTTATTATTTTTAAATAATTAACCAAAGATAGCTGCTGATTATACTAAAAAGAAGATATTCAAACCGGATAAAACAAAAGAGCAACAACGACCCAGCTAAAAGGGCTAGACAACCACAATCACAACGAACTACGGTAAGAGCAACGAATCTATAAACTTCTTTATTTTTGGGTACTACTAAGCACTATTCAGTGCGCTAACGGGTCCGTATTTATGACTTAAATAGGCCGTAGATTCATAGTAATGGGTACACTGTTCTTTAACGGGTTTAATACTGTTTCATAATGGATTCTACTGTTTCTTAATGTTTCATATCGGGTATGCACTGTTCTTTAGTGGGTCTGATACTATTTACTAACGGGTCCATACTGTAGCTTATGGGTTCGTACTGTTCCTTAACAGTTTAGCACTGTTCATAGCGGGCTCATTTTCCTGCCTCTTTTTTTCTCACACCACCCCACCCCCCCCCCCCCCACACACACACAACCACCACACCCCCCACCCACCCCACCCCACCCCCCCCTCTTCCCTTCCTCCCTCCCTCTCCCTGTTCCCCGCGCCTCAAGACAATAGCTGGTACTGAGACCTCGAATCGTACCGCCTCACTACAACACGAAACTGCTGCACCGATCCACCACTCTACAACTGAATTCACCAAGTAGATGGATGATATTTTAATAATATACTTTGGCATATTTGAATCATCCAATGGTGGATAGAGCTTGCCTCTGAAAATTGTTATTAAAATGTAGCAGGTTGCAAAGTGCAATGGCGGCAAAATAAACTTTATTTTTTTTAAAAAAAGAAAGTTTCTGTCACGTCACTTTCTTGAGCTAATTTGAATTTCAAACTCGCTGGAATCTTATTGGAGATAGGGAGGATAACCTATTCGGTAGCCTTAGCTTGTCCCCATACGGCCGTTTTAGGAAAATTTGTAAATATACGTGTGACGACATGACAGAGGAATAATAGGGTTATTAGGCGCGCGGCGGATAGAGAAATATAATGACGTTGACACCATGCACACAAGATATATGATTACTTTCTCTTTCTTCGCTTCCAAGTGAGATGAGAGAGAGAGAGAATTGCATCGACATGATTATGCCCATGACGACGCGCGGCGGCCGGGATAAGATGTACTAGTACGTTATGGGTATTCAAATTAACAAATTGAGAGGGAATTGATAGCCAAAGAGGCTTTTCCCTCAAACTTTGTGGCCTTCACCCAGGAAATGGGCTGCCAAATTTCAGCTTTTGTGCCCTTCAATGAACCACTACTCCACTGCGAAAACCTCAAGAGTTCCTTTTTTTTCCCCCAGAAAATTGCCTTGCACGCAACTTCCAATGTTGGAATTATTTTCCGTTCCTTTTCTGAAAAGGTAAAAAAGAACAATTTCAGCGCACGAAAAACCAAATCGAGTGGCAGTATGATGCAACCAAGGCCGGCACGGCATTGAACATTGCAGCTTGTCTCCAGTTGAGCCAGCAAAGCTGCACGCGTGAGCGATAAACTAGAAATTCCTCGAATAGCCACGTACTCCCACCGTCCTTTTTTTAAGCGTCGTCATAGGATGCGTGTCATAAGTTTAACTCGATTTATAAAAAATATATGTAATATTTATATTTTAAAATAAATTTATTAAAAAACTAAATTCAAAGATCTTTTTAATGATATTAATTATACTACTAATCGATAATACTTATTATTTATAAAAATTACTAGTATTTATTTTTCGAAAAACGTAGCGACACTTATTTAGGAACGAGCAATGATTGCATGGACAAGCCTCAAGAGAGCGAGCGTGAGGCAATTTTTGATAAAGGTGCGCCAACAAAGGGCCGTGGATTCCTAGCTAGTGACCCTCTTCCCTGGTCCTAGATACAATAGACTCGAGGTTTCTCTTTTGAGAGATTGACTATGATTAGTCAAAGGGTGCAATTACAATTAGGCCTAGCTAGCGATTATAGCTTAGCTAGTTGTCATCATCGTCTAATGTAGTGCCAACGACGCACACATGCCCCCCACATTATACGGTGCCGCGCGCAGTACAGTCTCATGATAAGCTACTCTTAGACATTGATCTGTTGAAGAAAATGAGTTAGAATAGTGCCAACGTACACTTTCGTCGTTTATGAGTGATTTTGCTGCACATTCTTCTTGCCTAACATACACAACTGGGTTAACCATTAAATTGTGCTGGCCTGAAATATTCTATAATAAAAACTACTAACCAAAGCTATATATGTTTTGCATACTGTAGTATCAATGTCCAAAATGTCAACCAGAAAATATATTAGAATATACAATGGCATTTTGGCAGGTTTACACATACAAAATTAGTTAGAATGAACACTCCCTCCATTAACATGGCGTTTCCATTAACCAGGATTAGAAGTCAAAACCACTTTAACCCCTTCACAATCCTGACCAGTATATATATTTTTAAGAAACTAGAGGGGCCAAAGCCCCTGCAAGAATTTATTAATAAAAACAGAGCAAATGAAAGTTACAAAACAGGGTTCAGAAAGAATCATGGGCACAAAGGAAAAACTCTTGACCAATATTGTGTTGGATGTCAGGATGTGAATGGGCTGCAAGCCCTACCACTTTGTACTTCATATTATAATAGAGTGGTAGCATAAATTTTACATTTTCTTTATGCGGATGGTTTTATGGATTTCCTTTGTACTACATAGCATAGTTTAGAGTAGTGATAGTAACATAGCTTTGATATTGTAGGTGCACTATAGTTGGGAGCCAGTGAAGCAAAAATAAAAGGCTAATGGCTCCTTACTATAGCGTGCACATCAGATGGAGCCCGAGTGAGTGTGGGTGTGCCAAACAAACTCTAAGAGTTAAAACGGAGGGAGCTCTAAATTAGCAGGAAGACAACTTGAACTTCAGGCATAATCAAAGAACACCAGTTGCAAATTCCAAGCGACTAATGAGTCCCTGTTTCCGTCAACTTGTTTGAACATGGGGCTGCTGCATTATTAGAGTAGGAAAAAAATGCCAACAACGGGCCAGTGAATGATGTTATGGTTCAAAATTAAGGTTTCTGGAGTTGTGAGGTGTTTTTTTTTGACAAATGCATATATTATATATTAATAAAACAACCATAATACAAGACGGTCTTTCGAGGAAGACCGAGTTACATAGTGGTCCTGCGACCAGTAAAGAAGACATCAACGTCGACTAAGGCACCGAAAAGATCAAATCCGTCGATGAGGGTTATACACAGGAGCGTCAAAGATGCGTGCACCCGGATGGACTGACCGCGCAAAGCGTCGGTAAAGAGCGGGTCGGTAGAGCCGTCGAAGAAGAAACGTGCCGATAACCGAAAGATGATGTTGTTGACGTTGTTTATGAGGTGGTTGGGATGATTTGTGTCAAAGCCAAGCCCACAAAGAGCCGGCTCATTAGTTCTTGGAGAGCTTTAATTGATTGTAAGCTCTTTTTTTCGGCCTAGAGGCCCTTTAATTTCGCTGTAAATATAACTATATTTATTCATTTAATTAAAAAAATTGGCTGGGCCCTCCCCAACCGATTCGGTCAAAAAAAAAAATTGTACAACCCAAGAAAGGCTTTACAGCTTCAACAAGACAACCGGCCACAACACACAGGCAGGTCCGAGGCGCGCTGGGGACTTCAGCGAAACGCTTGGCCGCCGCCGTTGGCCGCGTCTGCTTGCGCTTGGCGGGTGCAGTCAGTGCCACGGAGCCCCGCCGTGGCTGGCAGCGCAGGGGTCGCCGTGGCCCATGGAGGCCATGGGGAGCTCCGCCGCAGCCAGCGGCGTGTGGTCGCCGTGGAACCTTGCCACAGCCGGCAGTGCGGGGTCGCCGTGGAGGCCATGGGGATAGGGACGGAGCCTAGTGGAGGCCAAACTGGGCTCCGGTCCCCTTGCCATATGCATTTCACCATGCATGCAAGGATTAACACAACTTTCTCTCCCTAAATTAGTTGCATATTCCTAATCTTAGCAATTTTAAAGTTGTTTTTAACACACTTTAACCATATACTTATGTAAATTGCCCCTGGTTGTACTTCACCCTCCGTCGTTGCATGGGGGGTGCCTTGGGGAGCCCCGCCACAGCCGGCGGCGTGAGGTCGTCGTGAAGCCCCGCCGCTGTCGGCGGCGTGAAGTCGCCGTGGAGCCCTGCCGCGTCCGGCGGCACAGGAAGACGCGACACGTGGGTGGAGAAGACGACGGGCTGCACCCGACCGTTTGCGCGCTGCGTGCTCCATGCCTTTGTCTTGTCGAGCCGCTGCTTGCTCCACCTAGCTCGGCGCCATTCGAGAGGAAGACCAGCGTTCCGTTGTTCCCGTAGGAAATTTTCCATGCTCATGGTTTTTTCCCTATGGAATGTAGTTATAGGATTCCATTACTATGGAACAATTCCTTTGCTTCTTATATGAACCAAAGGGCAGGGAAGGAAAAATTCGTACATGTAAATTCCTATCCTATGAAATTCCTTTGGCCATCATGTGAACCAAAGGAGCCCAAACACTGTTGTGTACACATGATACACACATACGTTACGTACACATAATCATGTACGTCTAACACATAATCAAATGATATTATGATCACACATACAAGTCATATTAAATACAAAATCAAGTGGAGGCGACGTACAAAAATACATGGTAACACACAATCAAATGATATTACGATCACACAACCACCGGATCATGCATGCATCTATCAAAAACTTTATTTATTCAATGTTGCCAATTTAAAAATTAAATAAATATTGAGTTCATCTATTACCTACTAGGACGTAATATGTTATCACAACAGTCCGATAATGGACGGTTCATTACTTGTGGGTACCGCAACAAAGCCCATGAACACAGTGAATATGTTTTGATAGTGTGTTTGTGCCATATTGGACGAATTAATATATTTTCTCTATGATGTGGTCAAAGTAGGATAATCTTGACTTAGAACAAATTTGAAGCAACTTACAATTTGAAACGGAACAAATAATGATGAACAAAAGAAATTGAGCGTGCTACAAAACATAAGGATGAAACTGCTTATTCACCTAGAATAACATGTGCTCTATAAATAAAAAGTTCTCACTCTAGCAGTATATATTTGAAAAATTTTCAAAAAAGGTTAGGAGAGAAACGCCACGCCCGGTTGTAGAATCTTCCCGGCACAAATCCAGCACAAGCCTCTTCCTGAGAACAAGGGTAAACCACAACTCTGTACCAAACAATCATCAGGCAAACTAGCCAAAACAAAACTTGCTCTTCCTAATCATAGCCACTTGGCGGTGGTGGTTGTTTCCATGCATATGTCCAGCTGACGCCCCGTGCCGCGTCCCGCGTCGACGTCGTGCCCTCCGATCCGGATTTGGCTCGCGCGGCGGCGTCGGGCTAGCTCCGGTTGCGTGCGCCAACGCCGACGCCAACGCCAATGTCGTCGTCCGAGGATGGCGGCCAGTCGCGCAGCAGGCTCGTCGTGGGTGTCCTGTCGGCGTGCCTGCTGACCGCCATGGTGATCGGGACGGTGGTGTTCTTCGTGAACGAGAAGGCCGGGTACTACGAGGAGAGCAAGCGCAACATGGCCAAGACGATGCGCAGCGTGGAGCTCTTTTGCGCGCCCGCGGACTTCCAGGGCACGTGCCACGAGACGCTGGAGTCGGCGCTGTCGCAGACGGACCCCGTCGAGCACCCGAGCGCCGTCGCGGCCGCCGCGATCAACGCCGTGCAGCGCGCGCTGGCGGACGGGTTCAACCGGACGTCGATCCTGGACGCGGTGCGGCAGAGCAACGACACCCTGGTGTGGGAGGCCGTCCACGACTGCCGGATGCTCCTGGAGGACTGCCGGGGCAACGTGGAGCGCGCGCTGGCCAGCATCGCGTGGCGCGGCGTGGACGGGCCTGCGCAGGACATCCAGTCGTGGCTCAGCGCGGTGATCACGTTCCAGGGCTCCTGCGTCGACATGTTCCCCAAGGGGGAGGTCCGCGAGGAGGTGAACACCACCATGGAGAAGGCGCGGGAGATCTCCAGCAATGCCCTGGCCATCGTCAAGCAGGGCGCCGCGCTGGCGTCCATGCTCGACCTCAACACCGGCAGCATCGGCAACGCCAAAGCCAAGGGCAACGACAACCGTCAGCTGGAGGAAGAGGGAGAACCCGCGTCGTCGTCGTTGGCAGTCCCCTCGTGGGTGCCCAGCGAGGAGCGGAAGCTGCTGCAGGGCGGGCGGCGCAAGGCCGAGTTCACGCCCAACGTGACGGTGGCCCAGGACGGCAGCGGCGACTTCAAAAACATCTCCGCCGCGCTGGACGCCATGCCGGAGAACTACACCGGCAGGTATTTCATCTACGTCAAGGAAGGCGTGTACGACGAGACGGTGAACATCACCGGCAGGATGGGCAATGTCACCATGTACGGCGACGGGTCCAACAGGTCCATCGTCACCGGCAGCAAGAACATCATGGACGGTGTCAGGATGTGGAGAACCGCCACTTTTGGTATAGATTTATCATTGATTGATTGAAACACGCATGCATGGGCATGACATTGGCATGGATCATCCACCATAACATGCCTGCCCTGCACTGCATATGCAGCGGTAGACGGCGACAGTTTCATGGCGATGAAGCTGGGCATCCAGAACACGGCGGGCGTGGAGAAGCAGCAAGCGCTGGCTCTGCGGGTGAAGGGCGACAAGGCCATCTTCTTCAACTGCCGGATCGAGGGCAACCAGGACACGCTGTTCGCGCAGGCGTACCGCCAGTTCTATCGAAGCTGCGTCATCTCCGGCACCGTCGACTTCATCATGGGCGACGCCGCCGCCGTGTTCCAGCGCTGCCTGATCCTGGTGCGGCAGCCTCGGCGGGGGCAGCCGGCCGTGATCACCGCGCAGTCGCGGCGGGACCACCAGCAGACCACGGGCTTCGTCATCCACCGGAGCCAGATCGTGGCCGACGAGACACTCCTCGCCACCAGCAACAACTCCGACGCTGTGCCGGTCAAGACGTACCTGGGCCGGCCGTGGAAGGATTTCGCGAGGACGGTGGTGATGGAGTCCGTCATCGACGGCTTCGTGCACGGCCAGGGGTACATGCCGTGGGAGGGCAAGGTCGACCTGGGCACGGCCTTCTTCGGCGAGTTCAGGAACGCCGGCGACGGCGCCAACGTGACCGCGCGGAAGGAGACGCGGGGGTTCCACGTGATGAGCAAGGACAGGGCGCTGCAGTTCACGGTGGGCCACTTCTTGCACGGCGCCGACTGGATACCGGAGACCGGCACGCCGGTGAGCTTAGGCTTGTCCGGCGGCGAGGAAGAGTAATTTGTGGTGTTTTGTGTAGACACGGTGTGCGTGTGAATTAATCTGTATATGTATGTGCAGCTGATCAAACACGTCGTACTAGGTGAGCTTTCGCCTTTCGCGTATGTAAATGTGTGTGCATATGCTTGATTGCTTGGATTATTATAATCTCTGATGCATGTAGAAAGAATGATGGTGTTCGTATACACCAACACCATACAGGTAGAACAGTATACAAGTGTATTCGATCTGACTTTGGAAGTCAAACTCACTTCGCATGTACTTCCAGTTTAGGACTTGTTTGTGTGTACTCTAATGATCAACACCATACACCATGGGTTCAGCAGGATCTCGAACCTTGTTAACAGTAATAACTGCAAGTGGCGGGCGAGCAGCCACGGAGTGGGCTGGCAGGACCGCGATGTTGGGACCCGGAGCGCTGGGTGTTGGGCCAAGTTGTGTTGGCCAGCTCGCCACTGCTGCTGCTGCACGGCCCAGCTCGGCCTTACTGCTCAGGATTCCAATTAATGTTGAAACATTTCCTTAAAAAAAATCAATGTTGAAACACCGTTTATCCTGTCTGAACCGACAATCACCCTGTGGAGAGACACCGCTTTATACAACAGTAATTATTGAGTCTATTCCACTGCCACCTCGCTCAAGACAATAGAACGGGTCGAAATGTTTAGACAAAAGCACGAAACTTATCGCGGCTGGCGACCAGAAGGTAGTAGTGCCATGCTGGGACCAGATGCAGCGGGTGATGGGCGCCCAATAAAGCCGTGCAAGCCCAGGGAGGCAGCCGCACGGCCCAGCTCTGCCGGGCTGCTTCATTTCCTCAGGACCACCATTCTCGCTGGAGGCCTACTGCTACCCTGACATTAATCCGCCGCCCCCTGCTGCTTCTGTCTTTTTTTTTTTGTGTGACAACCTGCTGCTTCTGCTTTTGCATCACTCACTGATGACTAGGAGTAATCACTTGTGATTATAAGGCGTGGAACCGGACACGCTGCAGACTCCTGTATGGTATGGTTTCTCTCCACTCCACTACGAGACACTTTCCACCGTCCTCATCATAAAACTCGATCGTACTCCTGCGACTTTGCGAGGCAGCTAGGCAAGGAGCATAAGGAATTTTCAGAGGCATGCCTGCAAGCTGCAGCTAGGAACTCTGACACCTAGCTATGAGAGCCGTCGTCGTAGGGGAAAAGTTGGAGGAAACGCTAGCTTTTCCGTTTAACGCAGAGAGCTAGAGACCGACTGACAGAGGACGGCATCACGTAATGATCGGGGAGAATTCAGCTCAGCTGAGTGTCAACCGCGCCATCATTCCATTTCTTCCCGGCCGCATCGATCACCCACGAACGAAGTGAACGGCCATCATGCCGCCGCTGCCTGTCTGCCGCCTTTAATCTTTTTGCTTCATTCCTCCGATCCAACAGGGCAGGCATCAGGCACGCACGCCATTCAGCAATGAGCATGGCCCCCCCCATCGCGGGAGGCCTCTTGCTGCCGAGTGCCGGCAACTCATCAAACTCCATGTACGCCTGTTGCACTCTCTGTCTGCAAGAAATTGAACGGTTCAGTACACAGGCCAACTGCTGGAGCTGCACCTGCATTGCATGCGTGCTACGGGTACCGGCTACGGGAGAACAAAGCAAAGGGAGATCGATGATGCATCGCATGCATCCATGAAAGACAATTAGCTAGGCCCAAGAAAACAGTGATTAGGCAGGCTGTGACCAATTAGCATATACAGTAAGAAATACGCAGCTCCTCCCTCTATCTCTAAAGCGGCAAGCACGCTTTGGGAGGTACGGTAGGCAACCCCGACCTTATTAGCTTGTTTTGCAGGCGCTAAAAGCGGCATCAACGCCTCCTTTCACAGTCACAGGCCAAAGCAAAACAAAAGGAGCAGGCCAAAGCACAGCCGTACACACCGAAAGCACACGCACCTGCAATGCAGATCAAAACCACGGCGCAAGCATTTTCTGCCTCTCTCCAGCGTAACGTACGTAAGTTGCACGGTTAGCCGGTTACGAATTGCGATTATCAGAACAACGACTCGCACTCGCAGTGCACCCAATGGTACCCCACTAGCCTACTACCCCTAGCTACTACGTACCACAGTACTCTCTCTATTCTAAATCAGTTTAACTTTTGGCAATTTTTGTCGTTGGACATCGCGAAAACATCAAATTGGCTGCAACACACCGCCAACGCGCCGTTTTACCGACTACCATTATGAATTCGTGAATGTTTGCCAGTGGACACCGCCTCCATTAAAAATAATCGTTTACAACAATCGGGAGAGAGAAACCACGGTAAGAAGACGTTTTTACCCCCTGCCGCCCTGAGTCCCCATCATTTAGGTGGTCCGGTTGGATCAGCTCGGCTCGGCCCCGGTCGTCTTCCTCCTTCCCCCGTCCTCGTCCTCGTCAGTCTCTCTCCCCATCCTCATTCCCCATCTCGACGAACCCTAGCTTGGAGCCATGGCATCGAGCTCACATTCCACACCGTTCGGAGCGCCTCACCCAGCTTCGCCATCGCTCGAGCCCTACAGAGACCAAGCTGGATTCTTGCCATTGGTTCCTTGCCACAAGTGATCGGACGCGTGTCGCAGAAGCCTGGCAACAAGGGGAAGAGGTTTTACAAGTGTCCATTTCTTGAGCATGTAAGTGATCGTTGACTTCTGATCTGGTTTTGAGGAGACGCGCATTTTTTTGATTTTTCATCTCTTGTTTGCCAGACCGACTTTGCTTGCGGAGCATACTACTTTGAGGAACAGTATGTCAATTACTTGGTTGCCAGACGTGTTCTTCCTCGCGCTTGTAGTCAGGTTGGAGTTCAGGGTGCCATGGCACTCGAGGTGATGAGGGAAGGCAATGACAAGGAGAAGGCCTGGCAAGGATTTGATGGCTGCCAAGATCTGTTAGAGACTGTAGTGATTCATCTCCAAGGTTCAGAGGAACTACTGAAGGCAGTACTTGACAGCAACAAGAAATTGATGACCAACATGAATAAAATTGAAGAGCAGCTGCTTGTAGTTGGTGGTGTAATTGTTTTCGTTTTGGTGTTAGTTCTATTAGTGTTGTTGGTCAAGTGAAGCAGAACAACAGGTTGTCATGTATCCTGGTTTTCATGTATCCAGTTAGTGTTGTTGGTCATGAACATGTATCCAGTTAGTGTTGTTGGTCATGAACATGTATCCAGCTTATGTGTTTATCTGTACTTTGTTTGAAATCAATGATGCATCTTAAATCATGATTGAGATTGCATAACTGAGTTCATAGGTAAAACAAAGTCTGTCATCATCACCACCAAATAAGTTCACTACATAACAGGTTCATCACACTACATAACAGGTTCACCACAAAATAGATCCATTACATAAGACATGCATCACAAGTCCAGGATGAGCTTCTTCTTGCTGATCCTCTTGCCGGCCTTGATTGCCTCCTTTTCCCTAGCCTGCATTTTCTCAGTAGCCTTGATGGTCATCACCTTTTTCTTCTTCTTTTCACGCTCCACTTCCATTGTTGGGGAGGAAGTCTCACCACCAAGCTCCAATGCCCTCTTGCGGCTGCAGTCATACCCAACATTGAACAGACCTGCCAAGTCTTGCCATCTTGCAATGTAAGGAAATGTCAAAAAGAAATGAACAGACCTGCCAAGTCTTGCCATGTTGCAATTGAGAAGCATGTATCCTCCACTTCCACCTCTTCCTCTTGTTCTTGAATCCTTTGCAGTGCCCTCTATACCTTTTGGATTCACTGTAAGGAGCTACAATTTTAAACTCTTTTAGCACATATGTTCTCTAATAGCCCTCTTAAAGGTATCCCCATCCTCAAATGTGACACCACATTCTATAGTTGGGTTCTCTAAGTTAGTAACATGCTCAGAAATCTCACAACCAGCATCATCATCAACATACAAATCATCATGAACAAGAGAGTTAGAGTCAGTATCCCCCTCTGATGCTTGTTGATCTTGCCGTTCTGGCACATATTGTCCCTCATCATTGACCCCAACATACTCATCATCATCTTCTTCCCATGTAACATCATCATTAGCATGCTTCTTCTTGCTTCTTCCTTGAGCAGGTGTGGATTCCTCATCTGAGTCATCAGAGTTAGAAGAGTCAACACTGTCATCATCACTTTCTCCCCCACTAAGTGACTCCACATCGTCCTCACCTCCACCAGGCAAAACAGTTTCAACATTTTGATTGTTCTGCCCATCATCATGACCAAGCAGAGGGGGAAGCAATGGGAGAGCAACAGATGCACTGGCCTCATTATCCAAAGACACACTCTGACTATATGCAATAGGAACCGTGTCATAAAAATTCACAAACAAAGGTAGCCGCCTTAGGTCCCAGAAATTGTTAGTAGCATCCATCAAAGCTGCATCTGAGGTCAGATTGGTATAGCTTTGGGTTCTTGTTGAAATATGTCAAATTGAAGTCCTGATTCTTCCCAATAGACACTTTGGCAGCTACATCCTTACTTAAATCCACCAGATTCAAAGTGTCCCTATCAACAATGAGCTGAAAATCTGCTGCATTGTGAGCCACATTTCTACCATCATCGCAAGCCTCATAGTAACCTGGGCCACGCACTGCTATGCGTAATGCAGAACTACTGTCCATCCTAAAAAATGGACAACAAAAAGAAATCATGAAAACCCTAGCTTCGGCTGCGCAAATCGACCCCAAGTGCACTACATCCCTGCTAACCAACCCATGACAAGAGGATAGGAGTACATACCCCTTAGGAACCCATGGCAGATTCACTCCCTTGGATGGTGAATCTATGCTTGGGCGGAGCCGCTTCAATTTCGCCAGCGAAGCCATCTTCATGCATCCATGCCAAGCCGACTGTGGGAAGAGACGGCGGCGTGGGCGGCAGGAGACGGCGGCGCTGCGGGAGAATGGAGACGGCGGCTAGGGTTCAATGGGTGTGCCCGACTGGGATAGACAACAGGGTCTGGTTCGACCAACTTGTGGTCCGGCTCGACCAAGGGTCCGGTGCACAGGGGCAACGCTCGTCATTTTGGAAACTTTTGCTCTCCCGATTGCTGTAAACGATTGTTTTAATGGAGGCGGTGTCCACTGGCAAACATTCGCGAATTCATAATGGTACTCGGCAAAACGACGCGTTGGCGGTGTGTTGCAACTAATTTGATGTTTTCACGATGTCCCACAGCAAAAATTGCCTTAACTTTTTTAGTATATATATTTCATATCTCGATAAATAATATATTTAGATACATAACAAAATACATATATTAAAAAAATTAAAATAAATTATAATTTAAAACGGAGGAAGTATCTACTAGTAGCTGCTAGCAACGGTGAGCCATTCATTTCCCCCTCTATCGATGATCTATATATATCTGCAGACTGCAAAGCAAGAGAACCCTCTCTGCACTCTGCTATCTCCGTCGTGAATTGTGATAATGTGATACCGTGCTTTTTTGCTGCGTAGGACGACTGTAGGAGGGAGCGGTAGTGGAAGCCACCTTGCCCGGCGCCTGCTGCTGCTGCTGCATGCCTTCTTCCTTCCAAAGCAAAGGTGCCGGCGACTTTTGCCGCCGTCGCATGCATGGCATGGGGACGAGCACCGAGCAGTGGGCATGCATCCGCGCGTCGGGAGAAAGGAAGAGGACGCCCCCCGAAAGCTATTTTACTTGCCACAACTGGTGTGGTGTTTGTTTTCTTTCTCTTGGCTTTATTCCCCTTTATTTATTTCCTTTCGATTTTTCTCCTCCTGATTCTGTTCTTTTGGGGTTGCAGATGAGTTGAGTGTGTCAACGTGTTTTTTAGAATTACACAGTATAAATCCAACATAGACGCTCACAACACGCATGCATAGCCCCTTTATTCTAAAATATAAGGTATTTAAACAGTTTTAGAATCAAATAAAAAGTTCTGGTAAAAAGTACCTTGCTCCTCACCAATTAGTTCAATTTGGCTTGCCAACCTACTTAATTTTCTTGTAACGCATATAGTTTTAAAATGCACGCATATGTATGTCAAACGTTCCATGCAATATCATTTGCTCACTAAAACATTATTGTTCTATGTAAGGTCATCATAATAGTTATTGTTATTTTATCGTCCTTTTAGTTTCTTTGTTGTACTATATTCATCTTTTATGAACTAAACACATAGGCTTCAAGTTTAAATTCTTATTATCGTTACTATATATCAGATTAAAAAAACTAGATTGTTGTGCCCTTGGTGTCTTGCTTGGCCAATGATGTTTGAAATTATTGAGACAACTCTACATGCTAAAAACTTTCTCGTTTATGGAACAAAGAAAAAATATAAGAGTTCCTGAAAGCTCCATGTTAAACTCTTGCAAATAATTGAATAATTGATTATTTCAAGTATTCAAATATGAATGAGCATCAAAACCACAATTATTTTCAGTTTTTGTGTGATTGGCAACCTCTTGTTTGGTTCTAAGATATTATATGTTATCTTTATTCATGTGTAACAAAGGAGCGCTGGAAGATCACACTTCCTTTCACTATCTATTTGAGGATTCAGTAAAGAATTGATTGATGGAGAAGAGTATCTGATTCTATATAAAGTACTTCACAAAAGATATTATTTCACAAAACAAGACCCGAGACTCTTTTCTAATTTTTCAACTCTTTTTTCTTCTTACTTTTTTCATTGCCTTATTCGTGCAATTTTCCCTTCGTACTTTTTGATTAGAGGAAAACTTATTTTGTTTCACTTTTGCTCTTAATTCAGTGGAGAAGGTTCCAACTTCACTAGGTAGGGGTGTCTGGATCCACGTAGCTAGTTAATATTTAGCCAGTAAAAAATAGTTGGGGTGGGTTCAAAGATGCACAACTAATAATCTAGCTAATTGTGGGTATCCATCTAACAAGTACTCCCTCCGTGTCAAAAAAGAATTATAATTCTCATTGCCCAAGTTGTCAAACTATTTTAATATTGACCAGATAAATATGTATTGGTTATAAAATATATTTTCATAGAAAACCTAAGTGAATATAGAATTTTTCATAATTTTCCTATAAAGTTTGTCAAATTTAGAAATTTTTGAATTGACTAAAATCTAAAATTGCATTTATTTGGGGACGGAGGACGATTACACAACCTTTTAGTACTCCGTAGCAGCTAACAAACTGAAAGTACACTTTTGTCCTTCCATTCAATGCATGTTATCCATATCCTGTAGAAGTTAGATGACATTATATAAAATTATCAATGCATCCACTTTTTAGCTTAGGATCAAAACACTACGCAGCTAATAGTTACTGGTTAGCTAATATTAGCTATAAATTATTAAAAGTTAACTATTAACTGTTAGTAGATGCAAATGTTGCCTTGCTTTCTCAACGCCAGAGATATATTTTTTTTCTCAAATCGCATGATATTGCCAATGTACTCGAGACTGCACACAAAATCTGAAATTCAATCTGAGAAAAACAAATAATCTCAACGAGAACTGACATTGCAATTTGGTACCCTAATTACATGCACACATGAAGAAATCAATCACACGGAGTTGGAGCAAAACCAAAAACTAAGGCTCCTTAATCGACAAAAAAAAAAGCAATTGTGAAACACTGATGATAAACGCTTTAGACGGTGATCTCCACTCTGGGCTCGAAGGAAAATGCGGCCAAGAACTCGTTGGCCTCGCCGTCACCATTGACGTACTTGGGCAGCTCCTCCCACTGGTTGCTGGCTACGTCGCACATGAAGCAGCCGCTGGCCTCGGCGGAGGCGACGCAGACCATGAGGCGGTCGCCGTGGCCGACGCAGTTGATGTCGGCCCGCGTGCCGTGGAACGCGTGCGACATGGCGGGCGGCATGGCGGCCACCTGCCGCCACGCGCCCCCGGCGAACTCCCAGACCCGGAGGCTGGCCGTGTCCAGGTACTCGGAGAGCACGACGGCGTAGGCCGCGGCGCCGCACGCGACGACGTCGATGGAGTACTCAAAGTAGACGGGGAGGATGCGGGGCAGCTCCGTAAACGTGCGGCGCGCCGTGTCGCAGGCCACGACGGTGCCCGAGTAGCTGAGGAAGTAGGAGACGGCGTTGGTGGCCTCCCCGTCTCCGGGAGAGGGCGAGGGGACGACCACCGAGGAGTACTGCTTGGACGCGCTGCGCTGCATGTTGGTCGCCACCACGTCCCCGGACTTGCTGAGGAAGTAGACCGTGTCGTCGTCGGCGCCTGCCCGTGCCGCCGCCGCGTCCGGCGGGTAGCAGGAGGAGTCGTCCTCGAGCTTGCGGGCGAGCGGCAGAGGTCCGTCCCAGGTGTTGGTGGACGAGTCGAAGACCGCCATGGAGAGGTCCGGGAGGTCGCCCGCGAAGAGGGCCACGCGGTAGTTGGCGCCGCCGGCACCGTACATGGCGATGGCCTGCAGCAGCTGCTGCTGCGGCGGCGAGGGCAGCGCGCGGGACGCGCCCGTGAGTGGGTTGGCCACGTTGAGCGCGCCCGTGTCCGGCGCGCGGTAGAGGACGAGGCCGCCCGACGCGGCCACGGGCACGGCTGCGGCCTCGGCCGCCCCCGGCGCGGCGCGGCAGCGGTTCCAGCTGCGGCCGGCGGTGTCGAAGGCGACGGGCGGGCGGGAGCGGGGCCCCGAGCCGGAGTCGGAGTCGGAGTCGCAGAGCATGAGGAACCATGGGTCCCGGGAGGGCACGCGGGCGCAGGCGTCGAGGAAGGTCGGGGACGCCGCGGCGGCGCGCCAGCGGCGGCAGACGGCGCGGAGGCGGAAGTAGGCCGCCGGTGGGAGGCGCGCGAGGACGCGCTCGAGCATGTCGTCGTGGAGGTCCCCCAGGCCCAGGCCGCCGCCGGCTGGAGGCGGCGTGGGCTTGCGCTTCCTGCTGCCGGTGTTGTTGGCCCGTGGCGGCTCCATGTTGCTAGCTGCGAGCAAGATCTCTGCAAGAGGAAAGCAAGACGAATGAGTTGTTTGGTGACGCTGGAGATGTGGAATTCGGAAGGAATTCCATGCAATTTGGAGCGAGTGGAGGGAGAGCATTAGTAGAAAGCAGAAGCGAGTGCAGTACCTCGGGGGGTTGGCTGCGCGTTGTTCGTGCTCCGCTGGCTCCTGGTTGGTGTGAGATCTGACCCGGAGAAGCCTTGTGTGTTTATATGGGAGCGCCGGCGGCGAAGGCGATGGGCAGGAAGCGGAGACTCGGTGACCGGCGAGGAGGAGGAGGAGGCGCGCTGCTCTTTGTCTGCGTTGACATGCAAAGAAAGAAAGAAGGGTCGCCGCCCGGCGGTGGTGGAGAACGGCGAGTGGAGTGGTGGACTGCTGTGTGTGTAACTGTAAAGCCACCACCTCCTGCCTCCCTATTTATACCCGGGCCAGCACCAGCACGGCCACGACAGTGCCGCCCTGCCGTGCCCTCCGTACTGTCCGTGAAAGAGAATATAGGCCTCGTCTAGATACCAAAATTAAATTTACTATGTATAATTTTTATACCGTGTCACATTAAAATATCAGCATATATATGGAGTACTAAATATAGATGAAATAAAAAACTAATTGCACAGTTTTATTGTACTTTACGAGACGAACATTTTAAGCCTAATTAATTAATATTTAGACAACTTACCAAATAAAAACAAAATTGCTACAGTGTGACGGGACACTTACTATGCAAATTTTGCCCACCAAATTTAGTAACTAAACGAGGCCATAGTCCATATTTATACCCGGGCCAGCACCAGCACGGCCACGACAGTGCCGCCCTGCCGTGCCCTCCGTACTGTCCGTGAAAGAGAATATAGTCGGTGGAATATTGGATATATTTTATTGGGTCTCGTGGGCTGATTATATAGAATACATAGGACTAACACCTCTTAAGGATAGACAATGTGGTACTATTCTCAATACTCTAACACTTTCCCGTAGTCACAGCGGGAGCGCTATAGACCGTGAGACTCGAGAAGAAGCTGACAAGCTAACATTCCCCCCGCAGTCATAATAGTCGATGCGGCACGTATGCTGTGGCCGGAGAAGAAGCCAATGAGTCCTCATATAAGGCGATAGCCCTTTGTGCCGATGTCGAGGTAGCCGAGCGTGAGGGCATAGTAGCCGTGGTCGAGGAAGCCGTGCTGATGTGGCCGCGGTCATCGTAGTTGTGGTCGGGTAGCCGTGTCAATGGAGCTGCTGGCGCACAAGGGGCGCCATGGTGACATGACGGAGACACGTCGAGGCAGCCGTCGTGGGAGAAGGCGATGCCGAAGTCGACGCAGTCAAGGCCGTCGTGGACGTAGAAGAAAGCGACGACGCAATCGAGCCAGACGAGGTGGAAACGAGAGGCTCGATGCCAAAGTCGATGCAGTCAAGCCGCCTGTGCGTCGAGGCGTGTGCTGGGTTTGTCAGTCCGAGCAACGCATCGGGGAAGAAAGCACACATCGACATTGCTAATTCCGGGCGTATAAGGGAGAGGGTCCCAACCAAGGGGACACGACGTGGTTGTGCTGGACGAAGTAGCAGCAGTGCGATAGCGACGCATCGGCGAGTAGAGCTCAGCGACGATACAAGGGCCAGCGAGCTAGGCCCAGCGACGGCGAGGGTGTAGTTGCAGCTCGATGACGAAGACCCAATCAGCAGGACGAAGACCTTGTGTAGATGGAAGCGGGGACGTGTCGGCGAGCACCGCCCAGCGACAACGCGAGACACAACCGTCGATGCACAGGGGACGGCGATGTAGATGCAACGACGAGGTGGACACACGGGCGTCGGTGTTGTGGCCTGATGAGGCGACACAACAACAGCCCTGTTGCTCGGAGAAGATGCGCGCAGTACTCGGAGGTGGTGTCGATGGAGTCGATGCCGATGCCAGAGTAGTTCGCACGAGGTCGACGGGCGGTGGGCGACTCAATCCCGATCAGTGATCGGGCAAACAAAAAAGATACAGCAGCAGTAGATCTGGTGTACCCAGCGTGCCCAGCGTGACAACACGGCAACGGCGGTGCGACCACATCAGGCGGACTTGCGGGGTCGAAGGCGTCGACGTAGATCGACATAGTGGAGATGGGCAGATCCGCCTTAGTGCAGCGACACACCGGATCTGGCTACCTCCATAGCAGCACAGATCGGGCGTGTGGCCGGGCCTGGCCGCCACCACGGCGGCACGGGATGAGGCGAGATCCAGCAGCCTACATGCGGCGAAGATCGGGAAGGCGTTGACGACGACAGCCCAGCGACAAGCCTGGGAACGAAGCGGCGGCGGCTCGAGGATGACGTAGGGGAGATCCCGATCTGCTGTGCGATGACGACAATGGCTGCCGGATCAATAGGATCGGGCGCCTAAACGGGGGCGCTGTCCCCGGCGGAGAACGGCCTCTCCCCGGGGTCGCGCGGTGCGGAAGCGGCGACGGTTTGGGTTAGGATCTAAACCTAGACGAATGATATCATGAAAGAGAATATAATTAGTGGAATATTGGATATATTGCATTAGGCCTCATGGGCTGATTATATAGAATACGTAGGACTAACACCTCTCAAGGATAGACAATGTGGTATTATTCCCAATACTCTAACAGCCCGGTCCCAAAATAACTGCACCTATCCACAAGCTAAACTTTTGTTACTAAAAAAACTAGTAGATATGTAAAAATTACTAATCATATATTTATGTTACATAATAACTATCATCAAATTGATCATCAAATATATTTTTCACAATAAATTATTTTATTAATAATATAAATAGTGACACAATATATATAGTCATATTTACAGAATAAATTAAATTTGCATACATGAGATGTACAATTGAAATAGTTTTGAACTCCTCGAGATTTTGAGATGTGTAGCTATCTTTTTTAGGGCGGAGTGAGTACAATTATTTCCCGCTTCCATTACATAATCCCAAAAAACTCGTAGAAATGTGCATTAAAAATTCTGTGGATATCCAAGTCATTTCCCTTTACTTTTAATTCGTGCTACAAATTCTATACCACCTTTTTTTATCTGTGTTTCTAGCTACAACTAGCTACCTAAAGTCGCCCATCCTATGAAGACATTTTTACCTTCCCACATATCTTTATCCACGTGCTTTACCAATAATCACTAAAAGATACCCGGTATTATCAGCAAAGACACTTTTACCGTCATACATATACTCGATTAATAGCCTCTAGAAAAATGTAGAGAGGCATTATAGTAGATAAAACCATCAATGTACACTAGCACAGAAAGTTACTATAGAGACGGCTAAATCTCGTTTTCAGCCGTGGATAATCAGGCCGACACTAACAACGCAACTACAGCAACAGGCTTTTAACCGCCCATAAAGATCAATATTTAGAGACGGTTTTGTTACGAAAACCGCCCCTGAAAATCCCATCTTTAGAGACGGTACTATTAAAAGAACCGCCTCTAAAAAGAATTTTCCAGCATTAAAAAAAAGCTCGTCGGCGGCGGCCATGCTGCCGTTGGCGGCCAGCCCGTCGGCGCTGCATCACCATGAAGCTCGCTGGTGCGACCTCACAGCACACCACACGAAGCTCGCTAGTGTGACCTCCCAACAGCACACCACACGAAGCTCGTCGGCGCCGAGTCACCACACGAAGGCTCGCCAGCTGCATGTTGTGCTGTCATGCAATGTCGTCGTCGTGGTCTCGCCGTCACCGGTGGGCTGCCACACCTGGACAGCTCGCCGACGCTATAGCGCCACGCGCACCGTAGCACGGCGGTGGGTGGCCCGCAGCACTCCGGCATGTTGCGCGCCCCGTCACGCGCTATCGCTGCCGAGGCTTGGATGTGAGCCAAGGCCTTGCGCTGTTGCTGGCATGCACAGCCGCGCCCACCGAGCAGACTGACGAAGGGCTGCCACACCTGGACAGCTCGCCGGCACCATAGCACCGCACGCATAGCAGCACGCCGGCATGCTGCGCGCCCTGTTGATATCGTTGCCGAGCCTTGGATGTGAGCCGAGGCCATGCACTGCTTGCATGCACCGCCACCTGAGAAGCAGCAAGTGGAGTTTTTTGTCCAAAGCACGAACAAGAACAAGAAGATAGAGAAGGGAAAGAAAGCTAACCTGCTCGCGAACTACTTTTTTCATTCCTATGTAAAGAGAATCTAAAGCAAAATTTTGAACTGCATATGCGCGTAGTTGTTTTTAGAGCCGGTGCTCTTAAAACATCCGCCTCTAAAAATTAAATTTTAGAGTCGGCTCTCCTAAGACAACCGCCTCTGAAAATGAGTGATTTTCAGAGGCGGATGTCTTTGGAGAGCCGCCTCTGAAAATTAATTTTCAGAGCCGGTTGTCTTAAGAGAACCGCCTCTGAAAATCACATATTTTTAGAGGCGGATTTATTAATGGAACGGCCTCTAAAAATTGTTTTTCAGCAACGGTTGTATATCTACAATGCCTCTCGCAAAGGTTAGTAGCGGAATGCTATATCAGCTGCCTCTGTTGGAAATTAGTGGCGTTACTGATGTCGATTTTTGTACTAGTGGTATATGCACATTGCTAATAGGTACTCCTGCAGTCACCTAACAATATTTGCTATAAACTTTTAGCTACTAGTTCATTTAAACAGAGACCTAAAGTACCTCACTTAATTTAGATGGTTTTCTCATAACCTTCTAATAAAACTTAAAAGGATATTATTGTTGGTTGTGGTAGCTAAAAACATAGTAAACCGAGACCTGAGGAGGAGCGGTCAAACATAAAGAAACGAGGCTGTACCGTCTACTCTACACAGTCGTGTGTGCATGTGAGAGCGAATATTCATGCACTACGCACAGGTACTGCCTCCGTCGCTTGCGCTTCTCAAGAAAAACTACCGGTAATTTTATATTAAAAAATATTAATATTTATAATACATAAGTAATCTTTAAATCTAGTTTTTTTAATAAATTTATTAAAGATATAAATATTACACATATTTTTTAAAAATTAAATTAAATTTATGACACGTACACCGAGGATGGCAGTCAATTTATAACGGAGGTAGCAGACGAGAGAGACATCGAGACGTGTGCGGTCGCCTGAAAATATATGCTCCCCCGCACCGCACGCACAACCAGCCAAGCGTTTGGCTCGTAGCAAATCTAGGCACTGTGTATACTGCTAGCTCTATACTGTACGACTACCCTTGCATGGTTCACCGTGCAACCCAAATTTGAGTAGGGGTTGACACTGTATTAGCAGTCTGCTTTAGCGCTTCGCGCAGTGCGCTTTAGATAAACTAACCTCTAGATCGACGTGCGCGCTTTTGGACTAACATAATCGGCGATTAGTGTACTACTAGTAGTAGTATAGTTATCTAGGTTTTGCAGGATAACGTGCGAGTGGGGGCCGACAGGTCATGCGTCAGAGTAATTACTAAACTATAGTAACAACTCTTTCTTGTGTCACGGGCGTGCACCTACCCTGATGGTGTGGTTTGCTTTTCCCAGCTCATGCATAGAACTTGCACAACACAAGGCCCGGGGCCCTAGCTGCTTGAATGTATTCCATTCTACATGCTGTAATTTCGAGTTTAAACTAGCTACCTAGTACATCGGAATATATATGTGTGCACTTTCATGGTAAAGAAACGACAACTTATTATCATTTGAATTTGGAGAAGTACGACTTGCAAGGGTGAAACAAACAAGGCCTCGTTATCCTTGGCCGGCCTACCTCGCTATATATCCTGAATTGGCCGGCGCCTACATACTCGTACGTGATGCTAAACTTTTTAGCCGTGGCGGGGGGCGTGCAGTGCAGTGCAGGATACAAACGCTATCAGCCGGCCGGCGCGGCGCAGGCGTGCGAGGGTTTGACCTCCACTCCTCCAGAGAAAACAGGAATCTGCACGAATTCCAAGGTCGCATCGCCAGCTGGTGAAAAAGCTTTTAGCTCGAGGATATAGCTAGAGGGGGAGGAACAAAGCACGTGCCGACATGCGTGCTGATCTACCACTCTCATGTCTCATATCATCTATTGTAGATCTACTAATCCCTCGTCGATATGTATTACTATTAGGCCGGGTGTTGTTGTCGTCCTCCGATGGAGACCGGCAGGGCAGCCGTGCTGCTACAGTTCTGGTCCATATTCCTGTCTGCCGCCGTGCACATCACCGTTTTACGCGCCGTAGATCTGCATGCCAACAGTAGTATACCGTACCTATAACTGTAGTAGGAGTACCAGCTAGCCATGATATGTGGAAGGTACAGTACAACGCCATCGACACACATGCACGTACTACGGTACGCACGCTTCTGGCGCGCTCCATGCGAACGAATTAGGTGTAGTCCATCTCGTAACCGGCGCGACGGAGCAGTAAAACGCAGCTCAAGCATATGGGGGTGCTCAAGTAATTCGTTCGCGACCCCAGCGCTGAATTGGAGTAAGAGTACGTGCCACTTTGTAGTGCAGTCGTTGGCCCTGCGTTTCAGCATGTCAAAGGCGAGAGAGTAGTAGTCCGTAACAAGGTTGTGGTTGTCCATATCCATGGCTGACCTTTGTAAAGCAAAAGGTGGAAGCGATAGGGCGGGCGGGCGGACGGGCGGCGCGCGGGGGCAGCAGGGGCGTGGGGCGTGCACGGTGCACCGCCAAAAGGCAAGGGCAGCAGACACGCGCCAACACGCCACGTCGCTTTCCTTTGTTCCTTTCTTTGTTTCTTTCTCTTCTCTCTCTGCCCCCGCTGTAAATAACCTCGCAGATTAGAGTAGAATCGTACTATACCATGCATTACCATTACACAACGCACTTCATCCATGGAATGGAATCTCTGTTGAGCCGGAGGAAGAGCTGTCTCGTCCACGCTTTTGCCTTTTGCTTTACACAAGTCAAATGGGGGCCACACCACGCACTGCCACCCCGCTGCGCGCCTGCTGTGCCTCCACTGCACTGCGGAGACGAGCAGGGACCCGGAGCACGCGACAACAGAATACTCAGGAGGTGGGGTCCCGTCCCTCTAGTTTTACCTCACCCGGTCAAATATTAGAGTAGTACTATACTGTACTGACCACCGTCCACCGTCCAGTACAGTACTCCCATCTACCCAAACCGTACCATATGTCACTGGGCGACAAGATCCGCACTGTACGTAGTACCAGAGACAAGCTGTCACGGCCGAGGAACAACAGATAAAATTCATTGCCCTATCCATCTCCGTCCATGAGTAAAAATGTTGTTTAGTTTTCGCGAAATTCGAAAGAAAATGTCACATCGTGTCACCTCAGCGTACTATAGTATTTTATTTTTATTTGGTAAAAATTATCCAAACTTTACGTAACTAGACTCAAAATGTTCGTCTCGTAAAGTATAACACAACTGTGTAATTAGTTTTTGATTTTATCTATATTTAGTACTTTATGCATGTGCCGGCATTTTGATGTGACAGGTGATAGGAATTCCGCATAGTGAATTTTAGAGGAATTTGAGGGATCTAAACACAGCCAAACTTCTTTTGTGTATTTGTACCTCCTACCCTAGCTATTTTATTTTATGAACAATGCTCATGTGACATCGTGAGCTTGTAAAAAGAAACTTTAAAGAGTCGTCAAGTGTGCACGGTTGACATGCTCGCGCATGATGCCATACAAGGAGAATCAAAGGCCAAGCTAGTTAATCAGCTGCATTAGGTCATGTCACGCATGACCGCTATCCTAATGATGAGTGTGTGCGACGCTATGGAAAGGGTCAGAGAGGAGCTAGCTGTTACAGTGACCATAATTTGTGGATAGCCTCCCTTTAGCCCCAAAAATGCAAAAGTCATTATTAATTTATTTATTTATTTATTTATTTGTTTGTTCATTTAAGACACAAAATATTATAATAAGACAATCAAATATATATACTTCTCAGTCACACAGCTCAGGTACGTAGTGGTAAATGTTGTCCGGAGACTAAGTCACATTATTATTCTGTTTCGTCATATACGCATTCACTAAGCCATATACAACCATATCTTAGGAAAATGCTATAATAATAACTTAATGATCATAATGCTATCGCACATGTTGCTAGTCGAGTTACTTAATTTAGGTGAACATGTTCCACCACAAGACCTTTAATCAATAATTTTAGGCCAGTCTCGTTTTATTTTAGGCCTTTCTTGCGGCGCCCCCAAGTGACTGTGTGTACCGATGACCTAGATGTTAATTATCACATATTATCACATATTTTAGGCCTTTGTTGCAGTGCCCCCAAGTGACTTGTAATTGGAGAACATATAGTTATATATGTATATATATTTGTTGTCTTGGACAATGGAAAAATATACCTTGAAAATAGATTTATTATACAAAAATATCTTGTAATTAGATGTAACATGCATGCTTTACATGATGGAACGCCCAACGAGAGTAGTCTTAGTTGTAACTTTTTTTTAAAGAAAAAATGTATCATGAAATCCAAGCCTTCACTGTCGACATCATGTGTATTCTACCATGATAGCTTTTGTATTTATTTGTGTCCAAGACATTCGGGATGACTTTATTTTTCTCTAATATAAGTATTTTCAATTATTAAATTGTTTCATACTTTAAAAAATAAAGTCTGTGATTTCTTTGAGATCTTACCTCTTAAAAGGTTATGGTAGTACCGTAACAAAGCTCTTTAATTATTTACACCCTATATGGTGCATTCTAAGAATTTTAAGACAAATTAAGAGATAACATTAAAGACACATTACCCTCATTATATTTCCTAATATGATGCTATCATGAATGTGATTAATGGTGATTGATTGATAAATATAAATTATTTAATGCAAAATTGGATTTTGTCCTCTAGAATGCATTATATATGAGAATAAATTTTGAATGCTAGAATAGAAAACACTATATTACAAGATGGAGATAATAATTCTTGAATAAATATTACTAATAATTAGTATTGGATTCCATATTTGAGTGCCAATTCGACGTTAGTAAACAACAAGAGGGCAGACCATTCATGCAAACAAAAAAAATGCTATTATAGTGCTCCAGAAAAGAGAAAAGGGTGAAAGAAGCCTAATGCATGGCACTATGGGCAGAGATCTCGAGGTAGGTGCAGCAAGGACACGCTCACTTCCATCCAGCGAAATGTCAGAGCTACCGTACCTGTCGCCTGGGGCCCACCCTGTCTCGCTGCTACCGTGCCGGCTGCGACCTGCGAGGACGACTCCTCCAGTGAACATGATGCAGAGGGGCAGGCAAACCACTAGCATTTGTCTGCTGCGAGGCTGGAGTGCGCTGAGGAATGGTCAGATAAAGTTTTCAACGTTTGCATCATGTTCATGCAGATGTAGGAGTGCCAATTGTACTATTCGGAGGTAAAACCACTCCTACCTGTACTGTACGAGTAGAGTACAACGGACGATTACGCCCATTAAGATTTATGGTAGTGCTAGCGCGTTCATATCATAGACTACCGTACATACTACTGTCAGGTATTTTCATATCATCATTGCATTCACGTTGTACTAGGCAATCACCTAGTACAAGTTAACCATTGTTTGGGCTAAATAGTTGATTAAAAAGGAAATTTGTACCAGCGTGTAACGTTTATCAGTGACTCATATATACCTACTCCCTCCGTCACATAGGATCTTCACTTTTACAGTTCAAATGTGGAACTTACTGTAACACTTTAGTTGGGCTAAAACCTTAGTTTCTTGAATTAAAAATCAACGAGGAAACCAAGTAAGCCCATTATAATCGAGAAAGGATGAAAATTCAATATCCATTTTTTTCTTGAACACTATTGCTGTACACTCTCTACTATACACTTTTCTCTTGCAATTATTCTTCTTCTGGTAGGCTCCTAAAGCTCATGTTTTCCTTTTTACAAATCGCGTGAGTTTTCTGAATCGTTTCATGTGAATATATGAATTCTATGAAATCCCTATGTTATAGTCTTCGTCCAAACTAGTACCACATTATTCTGAAATTTATGAAACTTAGAAGCAGAATTTCCCTAGCGTCAAGGAAAATAACAAATCTACTAGGGAAATGATCCTTGTGGTGACTAAGCGTTCAAGCAAAATCTACCAAGAGTAGAGTAAGATGTGAAATTCAGCGATGCCCCATTCGAGATTTGTGCCCTCAAAGCACTCTTTTTTTATCAGTTGCTGGTCCGAGAGGATGATCAGCCACACTATGGGTTGTTTGCCCATTAATGCGGTAAGTGAGCAAGGGAAACTCAATTTTCTGTTAATGGTATGCAATGGTAATGATGTGGACCCCCAATGCAACATAGTGACATCTTAACCTCTTGTCTGTGGGCATGGTGGTATACATGGACTAGGTGTTGATGCATAATATAATATAACACAGGGTGTGTACCATTGCAGTAGTGTTATTAGTTATACCCAACTATCAAAAATCATGAATTGCCCTTTGCTAGTAGGGAGTCACTCACGCTCTCCCTATCCTAAACTACTGCTAGCTAATAGGTGATACCCGGCCTAATCTAAGCCATATGGGATAGGAAGCTTTGGAACAAAGAGCTTTAATGAATCAAAAGTGCACATAGTAGGGTTGATTGCTCATCAATTATCTGCTCAAATGTACTCCCTTCTTTAAGGAATGTAAGGCGAATTTTGACTTGAGAATGAAAAATCATTCGAAATAGATTTTGAACCTTAATCTATCGTCATATCTGTTTGGGCCTTAGAGAATGTTATTGGATCGTCTAAACGGGCCAACACGTACGTACGTGAGACCTCAATCGTCCTAATAGCTCAGAGCCAGCCCCGTCAAGGCGTCGTCACCGGAAATCATCCGCGCTGACCAGGGTGGCGCGCAGCCACGCGCCGACCACCTTGGCGGACGGATGGAATCACATACGTGATGTTGTTTCAGCCTACGTAGAGCCCATATAATACATTAATTTTTGTTTTTGTCTATTGTCATTACATAGAAAAAATTGTCTATTTTATTGTCCTTCCATAAAAAAAATTATCCATTGTATTTGTTATTGTATTTTTATCGTATTTGTTAGAATGGTGAAGTTCCATAATATCATAACATCGACTGAGAAAAACTTTGTCTTTTTAGTGTAAACTTCGAATAATAATATTATTGTAAAAATATTAAGAAGATTTCACAGTTCAACAAATAGATCAATTGATTACTAAATGTGAGTTTCAAAGTCTTCACTAAAGTTAAAACAAACACGATAAACAAGGAAACAGAGAGGTATGAAATTGAAAAGGTAAAAAACACAATTGCACACGAACACCCACACACCCACACAGAGGCACGCACACATGATACACACCCACACACATGCGCCCCCCCGCCCCCTCCACCACAACCACACAAGGGCAAGTTTAATAATACAACCAACAAGAGCTGTATGGTTCTTTGTAGCCTTCTCTCATCTCACCCATATAGTAGTTGAATCTTAACTATTAATACTTGATCCATATGTTCTTGATTCTTGTACCCAAGCCGGCCGTAACTCTGTAAGCTTACAACTAGCTTCTCCTCTCTCTTTCTCTCGCTCTCTCTCCTCCATCTTAGCATTTTAGCTGGCTTACATCCCGCTATAGCACTTGCTCTGAATGCACTAGAGTCCTGCGTATGAATGTAGAGAATTCGAATTTGTCCAGGCACAAAAGATATTAATACTCCTACTTTTTGTTGGATTGTAATTGATTTGGGTTTGCAGCTAATCTGAAAATTCTAAATGGAGGTTAATTTTAAACACTTTTCATTCCAAGAATTGGATGTAAATCCTTTTCTCAATCATCAACACACAAAATTTCAAACAACTAATAAACCCATCCTTCTAAAACTGAACACCATTATTAGTCACCGAGAATCAAACCAAAAGTACCGAGAATCAAACCAAAACTAAAATTTTTGGTACCTTATCCGGAACTGAATTTACCGAGGTATGTTCGGTTATTTACATCAGTTTACCAAATTTACTGAAATGTGCTGAACATGAGTGTTGTTACATTATTGATTATACTATTGTAGACTATTATATTATGTATTTGTGGTACTCTACTCATAATCTTGTGGACTTTTATATGTATGTATTTTAGCACTATAATTCTTTATGAAATCATGTCAACATTACGTCAAAATTGGCTTTTGAACCTTCAATTGCATGTCTCTACGATCAATTCGGTATTTTTGTTAAACGCCCGAACCAAGCTGAAAGTATTGAAAACCGAATTTCTAACCGATCTGTTCGGTACTACCAAATGTCCAAGCTGAATTATTAGCTTTTGACAAAGGACGCTGACAGGAGTGTTCTTTTTTTTCTTTATCTTATTTATGTTTTTTTTGCAGAGTGTACATGCCACACACCAACCATATATAGCAGCTTGTGTTGAGTGTTGTTTTTCTTCCATCGTCTTCTCTGTTTGGGTCTTATATTATTAGAGAATGTTAGGCGCTGAGACCCCAGTCCTCCTAATAGCCTTAGCCAGCTCGCCAGACGAATGCGTGTATTCCCCACAACCACAACTCATGTTTGAATGTTTCGGATGGTTTGGCCTGACCACCTCAGGCGTTGTGTTAAAGTCACATTTTCATAATATACACTTCACCCTGTAAGCATCTCGAGCCAACGTATACGTGAGACGTAACATGAATTGCATTGGTTGTCCACAACGCAAAGAAGCGTTCTTTTCCTCCCATTTCACCATGGCTAGAGAAGTCTGGCACTCTCTCCATTTCAAATTATAAGTCACTTTGACTTTTTTTAAGTTCATCCAGTTGGTTAGTGCAAAACTTTTGCAGAAGCTAAAATGTTTTTTTTCCCTAAAATGGGGGCTTAGACCCCTCCTGTTCCCTAAAAAAACTTTGGAATCTACCCCACCCACCCAAGAAATACTCCAAATCCAAACAGAAACCAGCTAGCAGAGGTATATGAAACATAAGATCAGATAAAAAAAGAAAATGGGAATTAAAAAGACAGGATTGCATATGTCTACAAGTTTAAAACTCTAACCGACGACAAATGTTGCATACTACGTACTACATGAAGTTCAATGTTAAACAACAACCAAAATGAAAAATACTAAAGGAGTGTTTATCGATCCATGCATATGGAGCTGGGTCGCACCTAGCCAGCCACTATTGATGGCCAATGGGTCGGCATAGCCCAGCATGGCTCGAGGTCGGCCCTCCTTTTGACGAGATCCCCACTCTTCCACTAGGTCGCCTCTGTGCCCCACGCGTGCAGCAAGGCGGAGGTCGCCCGCGTCCATGCACTGGCGGATCTCGGCCAAGCGCCGCTGCTGGGTCGGGGTGAAGCCGTTGAGGTCGCCCGCGATAGGACGAGGCGAAGCTCGCTCCCATGGTGGCATCCTCATGCTCGTGCCTTATCTTCGCCCTCACGGCGCCAACTAGAGCCTTGCCCCACGGTCGTGCCCTCGCCCCTTCTCTCCACCCGCAAATGTGCAGACTGGAGTCAGACTCGCGACACGACGCAGCTCTATGCTAGCGAGTGTGCGAGAGAGAGGAGGCGTTCCACTCACGGTGCTGGCACAGAGGTGAGATAGGAGCGAGGTGAGACTAGGAAAGGGAAGGGGGCTGCATGCGGCTGCGTGTGGGAGGGGGTGGCCATCTAGGAAAGAGAATTAGGGTTTAGGGGTGGGCCAATGGGTAGTTGGTGTGGGTGGCTGGGTGCATAGGCTCTTAGAGCAACTCTAATGATTTTATAAATAGGCTTTGCATTTTTGTTTTTATAAAAAAGTCTAAAAATTCTTATCCAACGGTTTGACAAATGGACTTTGTATTTTTATTAACTTAGCAAATTGTTAGGACGGATTGGCGTATATGCCTCGCGTGAATCGCGCTTGGCATCGCCGTACGTCTGCGATTTCCCTCCCTCCGCGCGCGTGCTTCACCTGCCGCCGCCGTTTTCTTCCCGCGATGCTTTTCTTCTTCCTGCTGCTGACTTTATTTGCTTCTGAAAGCGACGTGATGGCACTGTGCTCCTTGGCAAATATGCTACCTGACGATGCTGCTCGTGTGGCCGGCAAATCTCCGTGATGTGCAGTGCACACCCTCTGGAAGCCCGGCGAACTGGAGGTCCTCGCGGCGTTCGAAGGCAGCACGGACTGGGGAGCAGAGGTTCGGAGATGATCTGCAGGGCAGCAGCGACCTTGGCGATCGATCGCTGGGCAGCAGCGACCTTGTAGATGGATCGCAGGGCAGCAGCAACCGGCGGCGCACGAGGTCGCGCGCGAAGAAGCACCACGCGCGACGAAGTACCGCGCGCGAAGAAAATAGCGTGACCGGAGACCGCGCGAAGAAAATATTTCGCAGCAAAACACTTCGGGTCCACAATTTTAATAAATACCAAGTTAATTTTGTTAAACTGTTGGAGATCGATTTTTTTATCTTTATCATATTTATTTAAGACTTGATAAACTTCTAATTTTATCAAATAAAATTTATAAAATTGTTGGAGTTGCTGTTAGCAGGCCAAGTGGCCGGCTGCCACCGTGCCTGGCATTCTGAGCGGGCCATGCCCGTGCCAGGCTACCGTGTCCAGAGGAGGCACGGCTTGCTCCCCTGAGCTATGCCAACCCAGACCCGTCGATCACCAGGCCGGGCCGTACTTGGGCCGGGGTAAAAAAAAACATGCCTCGGACTACATGGGCATATATACTAGCCACCCCGGCTACTTAGGCTCGTTTATTCGAGCAACTCTCCACATTCCCAACATCATTTATTGGGGGCACCTTGTTGGAGTACGCGCAACAAGCAGGCATACCGATAAGAAGAATGGCACCCTCGCCGGTGCTCGCTGCTTGCCCGTCTGTCTACGGAATGACACGTTATGATTTGCGGCCGCCGCCTCAACCTGTGCAGGTACGTCATGCTCAGCTTCAGAGTTTGTAGGCAGCTCCTCAGCATCAACCTCTGATGGTTCAGCCATATGAACTTGGAGGCTCCTGTAGCAAAACTCAGCTTCAGGCCCATGAGAAGTCGTCTTGCGAAGTATTAAAATTCCCCTAATCAATAATAAGAGGCATCAGAAAGTCAGAACAAACATATATGTGTACATTGGACACACTTTCTTTGTTTATACATAATTAATGGAGAAAAAAGTTAAACATAATTTACTTGCCATCATGCTCTATTAGTGTAAGATCGAGTAAGAGATGACTGGTGTGTATGTAAAAGGGGGGCGTGCACACACACATGCACACACAAATTGCGCACACGCGCACACACACATAGTGTAATGATCTCCAAAGAACTACTCCCGTCAAAAATTATAAGTCATTTTAAATTTGTTGGTACATTCATTTTGCTATGCATCTAAATATATTAATATATTTAGATACATAATAAAATAGATGAACTAAAAAAAATCAAAACGACTTATAACTTCAATTGAAGTGAGTTGTATTTTAAGTCGATCACATAATCATAACATATATATGCATTGTTAGTAGGTAAAAGAAGAATCATACATACCTCGCAGACAAGCGAGAACAGTATAAGTTGGGCGTGCTACAGAGCCAGGTCCTACAAGTTATGCAGCGAGGTGTCCCCCTGCCTGAGACCTGAAATGCTTGGATCTATTCATGGGCCTCAGATGCAGCACCTTTCTTGCATTGATAACATAAGTCTGCAAATATACATACTACATCCATATTGAGTCGACAAGCTTCAACTCAAATCTGTATAGTACTATGCTACTACTACATATTCATATATATCATGCCCAAATTCAAGAAATGCTACCGAGGAGAGAATATGTATACTACACATTCATATATGAATATATATGTATACTACATATACATATTCATACATACGTATACCTGTATCCTGGAAAGGTCGATGCCGAGCTCGTGCATGTCGAAGCATGGACAACATAACAGAGCGGTAGACGTAGCGGCAAATCTTGAGGAGACGATGGCTGAGCCTGCTGTGGCTGCAGTGAGGGCATATGCAGGTCGCCTTGGAGCACTTGAGGAAGAAATTGCGGGGTTCCAGAACTTGTTCTCAGTAAAGTGTCCAGCCACGCGAGCTTCTTGTTGTTCTTCTCTTGTTGCTGCTGCTCATTCTGCGTATTCGAATCCTAATCCGAATACCAATGTCCGACTTGAAATCCGAATCCGACTCATACCCATCAGACTTCGCCGCCGCCACAATCTCCTTTACCTTGCCCTGTAATGTATCGTCAATCAACAGTAAAGATTACGCAACAAAGATGCATGAGCTAGCTATGTATGTTCAAATATATGCGGTTAGGCTTAGCTAATACCCCTATGAAAAGGTGTTAGATTATTAGTGAGATATATACAAATAATCCGGATTGAGTACGTAAACAAATCATATATATATATATATTTTGAGAATTCCATAGCACAACACCGACGCATAACACGTACGCACGCTTATTTATATCAACACACATACGCAAACCATATCTTTATAGCACGCCCACAACATACACGCATGCTTACCTCTATGAACACACACAAACCCTACTCATATGAGCAAGTCCATAACATACACGTACACTCATCCCTATGAACACCTACGCAGACTCTACCCCTATGAGCACGCCCACAACACATGCACACTCATACGTAAAAACAGACGTACGTAAACCCTACACTAATGAGCACCTCCGAAGGACTAAATCGGTAGATCTGAAAATTTTCGAAGTCACCACCGGCCTCGTCGTTGACGGTAACGTCGCTTACTAGTTAAAGCATAGCGCCGAAAAATTTTAGAATAAATCTAAAAAAATACGAGCACCACATCAAGTCGAGAACTTAAACCTAGATACACATATTCCACCACAAGAAACCATATTATTGATCTATAATCAGTTTGCAAAAAAATCATGTATATAGACGACAATAAAAGATCAAGAGTTAGAGCTAGTTAGCCCATGCACATGCAATTCTATTGCAAAAAGGCTAGAAATATGGCATGGGTACGGTTCCTATGACACAAAGGATCGACCGCCGCTGTCGTCCTAACTTGATGAGCCTTATATTAAACAAAAAAAACCTTGCCGGGCAAGTGCAATGAAGCCCAGTCAGGGCGTTGCTTTGCCCTTTGGGCTCGATCCACTACCAGCCCAACAAAGCCAACCCCCGAACCTTCTTTCTAATTAAGCTCTCTCTAGACCCGATAAAACCCAAGAACAAAATCTCTTCCCAGACAACTATCATCAATTGTTCTAATAAAAACCTATCATCAATTGCTCTAAAAAAATATCAGCTGACGTCAACCAAGATAATATCGGAGGTGTGATTATACAACGGGGAATAGCCGACATCAACTCAAAGTTGCGGAACTAGTATAATATGTAGCTGCTGGCATCAACTGGATCACAGCGCACCCCGCCCCCCTCCCAAAAAAAAAAAAAAAACAGAAATGATTACCTAGAACAGTGAAACAAAAAACGTAATTAACACAGGAATGCTGAGAGGTATCTTTGTAAAACCACTCTCACATTCTCTCACGCTAGCTTATGTGTGAACTAGCTATGCCCAGAAGGATGCCATATGAGTCACACACACAAAAAAGGATGCCATGTCATAACCTGGCATGGCATGCTGTTCCCTCGATTGTTAAATCCATCATGATACACTTCTAGTTAGCACCACCTATATGTCAAAAGTTAGCTAAAACAAGTTGGATTGAAAAATAGAAACATGTATGCAACGGTAACGGTTTTACTGACCACTTCCTGTTGTATAACCGTAAGTCAAATAGTATGAATGCGGTAACGTATAAGAAACACTTTAAATGACTAATTGTCTGTACACATGTACAATGACGGATACAGATAAGCCTAAATGGATGTGCCATAGCCTCATGGCATGGGTCCTTTGTTAACTCCTGTAGGTATCGAATGATAAAACCCACGGTGTCTTTGTGGGACTTTATTAAAAGAATAGCTAAACTAAAAAAAAGTTACATAGATAAGAAAACCAGATGTCGTTACAACCGTTATTGTTGCATACGTGGCTCTAGTTCGAATATCCTTTATTACTTGAAGCGGAAACATGTAACACACAATAACATACACAAAACACTTTAATGACACAATCCAAAGAAATTGATTACACACGTGTACCATGGTTCATGCACGCCCATGAAAAAAAGGAGATCTTCAACTAAGCTTAGCAAACAAACATATTAGTCATGATGAATCTAAGAAAGTTAGGATGAAAAAAGTCACTCAGACAAGGCACCAAGTAACAATTTTAGATTTAGATAGAGACCCACTGTGACCTTGTGGGACTTTATTAAAAAAACAGATAAAACAAGTAGAACAAATCTGAAAACCAGAGGCCATTAAAATCGTTATTGTTGTTAACGTGCTTCATATCCCTTACTACCCGAAACGTAAACATGTACGGACATGATAACTCATAAGAAACACGTTAACGGCACTATCCAGTCCAAAGAATTTTGTTACACACGTGTACTCGGTTCGTACACGCCCATGAAAAAAAAGAGATCTTCAACTAAACTTAAGAAGCAAACATATAAGCCGCGATGGATCTGCCAACTGACAAAATTGGGATAGGAAAAGCACCAATTAATAATTCTAGATCTAGATAGAAAACCCTTGCCAAGCGAAGCTACTGCCTGAATTTACAGAGCACAAACATCAGAGGTAGATGAATATGAACCCGCTACCTCATAGCAAACAATTCCTAATTTAGATATGATCCAGTTTCCATACACAAGGACAAACTACGATGAAAGAAATTCGTCGTTCTACACACGCTCGCATCCATCGATCGAGCAGCTATAGCAGATTCGTTTCTTATATATTACCTTGCCGGCTTGCCGCATGCATTGGAAGAGGAACCATGCACGTATCCAATACATGGCGTGGTGGAGAGTGTTCTCACAGCAGAGTGTTCTCACAGCGGATCTTCTTCTTCTTCTTCTTCTTCTTCTTCTTCTTCTTCTTCTTCTTC
>CM041629.1:22711973-22762297 GCA_023333625.1 Bothriochloa decipiens
TCTTCTTCTTCTTCTTCTTCTTCTTCTTCTTCTTCTTCTTCTTCTTCTTCTTCTTCTTCTTCTTCTTCTTCTTCTTCTTCTTCTTCTTCTTCGAGGAAATAACACAAACTCAGCCGCAATGGGCCAATAAGGGTTATAAATAGGCAATTTCAGAAGGGGAAACGTTATTAATTAATATTGTAAACCACCAGTACGTAAAAAAAAGAAAGAAAAAAGGAAACAACATAGTTTTTACATGGTCCCTCTATCTATGCGCTAGCTCTCATTTACCGCGGCTCTATCACTGTGTTTAGCATTTGGCCGCGTCGTCGTCATCACCGACGACGAAGGAAATGGCGCAGGAGGGGTGCCGTTCACGGGACGGGAGCGGCGGCGTGGTCCATGCGCCGGGTTTACACTGTATCTGAGGAAAACCTTTTTTTTCTGGCCAGCATGAGCTTAATTTCTTTCCTACCACCGGCCATAAAATTAGACATGATTAAAATTAAAATATATGGGAATATGAACAAAACTAAGACTAAGAGTGATGTGGTCCAACATATCATTGATATCTGCAGATGCAAAGGAAAAATATTATATAGTATAGCAGCATTGATGTATATCTGCATAGTTTCTACCAAGCAAATATTTTAATTTTCTCAAATTTTACAAATGAAAATTCAAATTTTGACAAGTTTGTCCGTGTTTGAGATTACACTTAAAGTTTGGCAAGTTGTCGATACGATTTTGGCCGATTTAGTAAATTTTAGGCAATACCTATGTTACAGGTAGATACATCCTTAAAACATGGGACATCCTTATAACTTGGGAGCAGTATAGTAAATTTTATGTAATTTTTTCCTTGATGGCTAGGATGCATTCTCACTCGGATAAAAACACTCACATCATCACAATCTATTTTTTTAGCCACTCTCTACCTAGTTATGGTGGCCCTTAGCCTTCCCCAAAAACCATGCCTCTTCCCTTCTAGACTGTTTGCCCCTCCATTATCGTCTTGACCTTCTTGGGATAACTTGTCGCTAAAGGTTTCCCTCACCCCGGCCTCCTTTGCCGCCTATGGGAAGCGGTGTCCCTTTGTTGCCTCTCTGTCGCCTTTGCCGCTACAACCGAACCGCTCACTACCTTGCCTTTTCAAAGTTCTCTCTGGCTACACACGATACATGTATGCCACCTCCCCTAAATCTTGACTGTAAGCCCTATTTGGTTTCCATTGCAATGGGCCACACACTTAAACTGCAACATAAATTCATTTCGTTTGGTTGCTACAACATGCCTGTTTGGCGTGTTGTTATAGCTTAGTTTGTCGTTGTGCGCTCGTAAGCAAGTGCACGCCAAGAGTCTGGCACTCAATTTTACTACATCAAGTTTAACCTCAAACAACAACCAAAATATAACAACTAACAAAAGAGTGTTCATTGATCGTCGATCCATGCATATGGAGTTGATCGCACCCAGCCAACTACCACGGCTACCTAGGCTCGTTTATTTCAGCCTCGACTTGTTGGAGCAGCATGAGCAACAAGCGGGTACATCGATCAGAAGAATGGTGCCCTCGCCGGCGCTCGCTGCCTGCGGAATGACACGTTCTGATTTGCGGCGGGCGGCGGAGCGTGGAGCCAAAGTAAGGGGGGCAGCTACAGCAGTTTGTCTTCCGTGGCATTTATCAAATGGCTCAAAATGATGACAGAAGGAATAGGCGCACAACCCCAAAACTTGTCTCTCGCTGCTATCTAGAAGTAACATAACAGGACGACGCCGCCCTTCTCGAGTCCTCATCCACCACGCTTTCCACACGCGTTCACTCACCACGCAGTCGATAGCTGGCGCTGCTTGCTCAACTTAGTACAGAACTACAGACGCAGACTTCAAGTGAGCCACGGCCAGCGCGGAGGAAGGCGGGGCGAGCGCCCAGCTTCCCCTCCACTACGCTCCGCCAGTGTGGCGGCGGCGGCAGCTCAACCTGTGCAGGTATGTAACCTGTGTAGTCAACTAGAGTTCTCCATGTTTTTTTTTTGACTTTTGATTAATGTACACTAGCTCATCAACCCGTGCTCTCGCACGGGTTAAAAATTTAGGAGACACTAATTAATAAAAATTATATTATATTAAATATTTGTTCTCAGCACTAATGTTCTAATAATAATAGTGATAATAGGTACTCTATAGTCTATAATAAATATAATCGACACGGGCAAATATAATAGGTGTGTACTACTTCATAGTACATACATAGCATCTCTTTATCCCATTTATTTGAAACTTTTGTTTAAACTATGATGGCTTTAGCTGTAGTATATATTATATTGACATGAATCTAAATTTTGATTATTATTTTTTAAAAAAATTTGAGATTATTGTCAAATGCATGACTATTATTTAAATAGTGACTCTACCAATTTGATGCAAAATATTCTAGATTTTGCAAGAATTTCAGCATTTATCTTTTTAATTTCTAGCGGTTTCATGAGTAATAATTTCTATGTTTTTTCTATCGCAATATTTGTTTAGTTGAAACAAAAACTTTAAGTATATAAACTCTTAGGACTTTGTTTGACATTATAAAAATCTATATTTTAACTTTCAGGTTTCTCTCATGTGTTAATTTCAACTTAATATTTGCATAGGTGTATCTTTCAAATAGCTTTGTGAAGATCTTGTATTTATGTCTGTTGATTTTTTTCATAATAACATATAAGTATTTAGAGATTTTTGTTATCCTTTTAGCAGTTGAGATGGATATTTAGGCATAAATTATATTATCTTTTATAATTCCCGATGAAGTTAATTTGAAAGAAAAACTGAGGGCCAAAGCATTATCTTCGGTTAAGATAGAGTGGATAATTAATTTAAGAACAAATATTATGACATGAGTTAGTTATGTTATAATTGTGGAAGTTTGAGTTTTTCCATGCAGGCTTTATTGATAACTCCATATATCATGATCCCCTAATTTTTTAGAAACATTAACATGTAAACAATAAAGTTATTATTAAAGTGAACAATTATATTAAATAAGGATTTTATATTAGAGTTGATTCATGTAAAGTAATCAAGACTCTTGCTTTTATTTTTTTTCAATTTTTTCTGATCTAATCTCACACAAAGTTTTGCTAAGCATACTAAAACATTATAAAATATAAGTACTCGCGGAAGAGAAATTAAATTATGATTATAGGATGGTGAAATAAAATGCATCCTAAAATAGAAATTAAGCAGATGCCATAGGAAGCCGGACTCCGTTGGACTGGTGGCATGCGTGTTAAGCTACTATATCTTCACATCCCCGTTAAGCTCGGCACCGAAAAGCTGGAGTCTATCTCTGATGTGTGTGGCCCAGCCGTTCATGTCACGATGACACCTCTCGCAGTCTGGCGTGATCTCTATCATCTAGCTATTATGTCTAACACTTCTCGCTTAATACTTTGACTCCAGCCAATTAATGTAGTAAGTTGTTGTCCAAAGACTGGATCAGAGAAGATAATAGAAAGATTATTTTTATTTCTCACCCAATACGCAGGATGACGATTGCCGTTTCTTGATCCCTTGCTACAGTTCCTGATCGTCCTTGGTGATCCTGGTTCCTGGTCTGCAGGCATCGAGCTGTGAGGCCGCGACTCCTCTTGATGGAACAGCACCGATGGGTGCCATCGTTGGTGAAGAAGCTATTGCGCCGCCAGGGGCTGGATTAGGTGAGGTGCTGCGTGTGCCACGGCCTAGGGCCACGAAACCATGGGATGGTCGTAGGGAAAATAATATTTATTATCTTTTCTTTCTTTTATCTATAATATAATGGCAGTGTGAGTAATTTTCTTGAAGATAAAATAGATCTAAGGGTTATATATTGCCAGAGCCTATAGATTTAACGGTTGGATGTTTATAATTAATGTGAGAATTTCTAGCATTTATCTTTTTTATAGCGCATCTGGTGAGAATTAACATGGAGCCTCCGTTGAGGCCTCCAATTAGTAATAGTAAGATAAGAATTTGGGCCAAGGTAGTTATGCCAGTAATAATTATTCGATTGGATATAAATTATAAGAAAATTTAGAACATCCACGGATACTGACTTTGGAATCAAATCATATATCAATCCATCTTTCATTCAAAGCAGTCTGGATCTCTTAACAAATTAACCAACTCTGAAACTGATAGGTATATAGTTGAAAGACTCCAAGGGCTCATCATCACGGCCTTGTGATCAAGGCCTCGAACCGCAGCCATGCTGTTCTATAGGACAGAAAACCCATCATGTGTCACGGGCCTTAAGCTGCCTGCCAAGTGCGTTGCCAGCGCTTAAATCACAAGTGAAACCGTGAAAGCAGCGTGTTTGTGACAGCACGCGAATTGAGTGATCTCGTCAGTGTCATCGTGTAGCAGGCTTCTCCACACAGGTCAGAGCCTCAGAGGTCACAGGCTCAAGGCGCGCGCACACACCCAGACCCGGCCAGACCCACCTGTCAAGTTCATGCAGGTAGATTCCTGAGATTCCTAAACAGGCAGCAGAGAGAACGGACATGTCCGGCGGCGGCCATGGTTCGTTGCAGCCTGTTTGGAAGCCGAATTGGCTGCGAGCTGATCTGGTACTGGTAGATTACAGTAGCAGTACCAGTACCAGCAGCGGCACCATCACTGCCACCACCACTACATCCACCACAACTGGTTCGACACCAACGGATGATATGGAGATGGCCAGCCTCCTGTCATCCAAACAAGACGAGCTAGATGAGGCAATATGGAACTTGATGGAGTTGACGTCCAGGACTCGTCTCACCAAGGACAACGATGGCTCATCGCGGGGTGTTCAAACTCCGCAAGGATCGTCACCAGACATTGATGAGCTCACCCGCGCCATGGTGAGCTACATCGTCTTGCTGTCCACAAATTGGGCAACAGCGCACCAATTCGTCGACGAAGCAGCTCAGCTCCGTGGTTATGTGTCCAGATTTGACAAGGTGAGCCCTTTGACCAGCCTTGTGATGGAGACGGTGCTATGCCTAGAGGAAAAACTTGCCGAAAAATCACGGTCATTTCCTGATCAAAGCTTGAGGTATCTGTTCTTGACCAATAACTCGTACTTTATATGGGAGCAGCTTTCTCCAACTTTGGTGTTGGAATCCCATATGGCAGCCCTCGCTCGCAAGATCGAAAACTACATCCAAACATATTTGCAGGTGTCTTGGGCACCGGTGTTGTCGTGCCTGTACATTTCTACGCCGCTTTGCATGGGGAGGTACTCCTTTCCAGCTAAATTTGAGTCTGAATTTCAGAAAACCTATACTGCCCAGAAGTTCTGGAAGGTCCCAGACCCTAAGCTGAGGAGTAGGCTCCGGGTGGCTGTTATTAAGAAAGTTATTCCAAGCTTTGACAAATACTTGGAGTACACTGGTATCAGCCCCTCAAGAATCACTCCTCATGATCTCATGGACATGTTGCAAGAGCTATTCGAAGGGTGAACAAGTAGGCGAAGAGCTAAAAGAAAAAGATGAACTTGCCGCAGCTGCAATTGCTTATGTATCCATGTGCGTCCTATACGTGTTTAGATTTTCTTTTTTGTTTTGGCACATAATGTTGTTACTTCAAATGACTAGACTCTTTGGAAAATGTGATTATTGCTGCATGTGCTTCTGTATATGTTGATCACTTCAATAAGATATAGTAATAATGAAATTTGTCAAATGAGCCAAACCAAGGCATACACTTTTGCATGTGATTACTGTAATAAGGCAATAAGATTATTCTGAAAAGGTGCCACTCTGTTTTGCTCTGTTCTGCTCTGTTTCGATGTACCAAAGAAAGATCGTAGATGAGCGGCTGCTGGAAGTGTTTGTGCAACTATATTGCAAACGAGCAGCCGTTCCAAATTAAGTTTCTTCTTCATTCCTCTAGAGTTATCGATCCCTAATTATTAAGGAGGCTAAGGTTTTTCTCCGTTGCTAGGGGCACTCTCAATAGAGACCCAAGGATAGTTTCTATCCCTATTTATTAGGGCACCCGCAATGGCCCGCTTATAAGGTAGCTCTTAGCATTTTTTTATATTTTAATAGAAAAGAGAGGAAAGCCATCTCTTGATCAAGAGCTAGACGTACACACATTCCATGATCATATGAGAGTATCATGAGTGAGAACCACTTCTGGCTCCCTGAACGCACCAGTTCTTGGATAGCGCTTCTTTTGACAATCCGTTTTGTACAGAGGTGTTTGGTACAGATTCTTGTGAAATCTGAAGCAGAATCCGTCCAATAATCCCTACCAGAGGGGGGCCAAACCATGGCTGATCTAATTCTATTTATTCTCACCCATAGTGAATTAATTTACCTTCATGTACATATATGTATGTTGATATCTGCAAAAGTATGTTTTTTTTTTGCGAAAGCATGCATTGCATGTGCTTCATCAAATGGAAGTGAGAAAGTTTATAATCTCCAGGGAGTGACACGGCAAGGAGTCCTACACAACTTGGAGAAAACACACATAATTGAAAGAAGGTGAAAATGGGGAGGACCCTCCAACACTAACCTAAGAAACTGTATCTGCAAAAAATACATCAACGCGAAGAAGCCAGCAAACTAGATATGGTGCAAGCGACACGACGGCAGATGGCCGTATGGCCCCATCCGCGGATGTCTGCCGCGTCGATGGTTACTGTCTCTTTAGGTGCCTCCCGTCATGATGGTCGCTGAGGGTGTGATGGCCCCTGTCTCTTAGCGGATGCTTTGCTGCCGTCTGCTTGGGTGGATGCTTTGCCACCGTGGTTGTTCAGACGGATGCACACTCATAGTAGCAAAGCATCCGCTCGAACGACACGACGATAAAGCATCCGTCAAAGAGACTGCGACCACACCCAGCCGGCTGGACAGAACCTTGCGAAGAGTAGCGTGAAGCACATAGGCACAATAGTAGAAAAGCAACTCCGGTGAGAGCAGCAGTGGGTTCACGTCGTCAGCAGGTCCGTCACTAGCTTCACTGGATGGTATAGTAGCCAGGAGCAGCAGCAGGAGGACGAAGCTCTTTTTTTTTACTTAAACCGGGGGTAGGGAGGACAAAAGATAGTCCCCACCTGATCCATTGCCACATATGCCAGAGAGAACCTCGGGGGTGGACACGGGCTGTAGGTATCCTAGAGTTTTGAGCCCACTATGGGAAAACTGATCTTTGCCGAGTGTCTGGAGGTTTGCCGAGTGGTAAAACACGGACACTTGACGAAGAGCCTCTTTGTCGAGTGCCAGGCAAGGGACTCGGCAAAGGCTGATTTGCCTAGTGCCATGGGGTGCCAGTGTCGGCCCCTAATTTTTAGGGTCCACTGTGCATCATATATCACTTTCGGTGTAACACCTCAAGTGTTATTGGCCTAATTACATTGCATTACATGTGCATAAGCATCATACATCAAAAATTTGTCATTGCATTTTATTGTGCTAAGGTGTTTGATTTCCAATCCAAATTTAAATTTTGAAATCCCTAGTTTCAAAAATATCAAGAATTTGGCTATGGTACAAAAAGCAAAAAATGTAATTCAGATTATTTTGAGAAACTTTCATATTAGAAAATTTTTAAGTTTTAATATGAAATTTGGAGCAAATGGAAAAGGGAAATTGCTACTGGTAAATGATGACATCATTTTCCCCTTCTTCCTCTCTGTTGCTCATCGCCGCTGTGGCCGTCGCTCTGGGTCACTGACGGGTGGGGCCAGTTGATCACGGGCCCCAGCCCTCAGGCCACGCCGCGCGCGCACGCGCCGCACTCGAGTGGGCCGCGTCGCTGCAGCTGTCGCGTCGTTGGGCTGGCCTGCCTCGTCGCCGGGCCGCCCGCTCGAGCACCGCCGCTGGGCCGCTCGTCCGTGTTGGGCTACGCGCAACGCGCCGAGCCGCGGACCGAGCTGGGCTGAGCCGGCCAAATCGGCCCACGTGCCTGTTTTTCCTTTTTAAAATACATTTCAATTTAGATTTGAATTCAAAATTTTAAAATTCATAACTTGAGCTAGAAAGGTCCAAATATAGTGAAACTAGGTTTGATAGTTTTGTTTTATTATGATCTATATGATGAAGTCATAAAAATTTCAATTTGATAAACTTTTATATATAGCTTTTATTTATTAAAAGAAAAGCCTCTTTAACTTGCAAAATTAATAACTAGAGAATTATTTATCCAAAAATTGTGAAACCAAGTTTACTAAGTTTGTTTTGTATTCTCTAGCTAATTGGAAAGTTGACTTTGATGTTTAATCATTTTTTATGTATATCATATTCTTTTAATACATAAAATGATATGTTTAATTGTATCTCTTTATTCTATATGACATGTCAAACATGATGTTCTATATACTTAAACTTATTAAAGTAAGATCTTAGATGCAGGTGTTAGGACATGTCAAACATGATGTTCTATATACTTAAACTTATTAAAGTAAGATCTTAGATGCAGGTGTTAGGTCCTTAACTGAGGATGAATTGTTATATGTTAAGTTATGTAGTTTTGGTAAGTATGGTTTGCTTTTAGTGAGTAAAATAAAGTGCTTTTGTTTTTTGTGATTCGAATAGGGCTGGAAAACTCGGTAAACGAGTGTCCAGTGATATGGTCTGATCAACTTGTCATTATAAGCATCATGTCATCATCACCATCATCAATTATGCGTTCATAATGCTCATTCAATGCATATGCATGCAATAGGTGTGCCCACGGGAGTGACCTTGTTGGTGTTCAAGGGAACGTGCCCGCAGGAGCTGGAGAATCCTCAGGAGCAACAGGCTCATCCAGCCAGTCCGAAGCCGACCAGAACGTGATTCTCGAGTGTCCGCAGCACGAACCCGCAACATTCATGAAAGGCAGGCCCCGAAGCATTTTAACTTCCTAACTTTTTATAATATATTGATTATGCTATGCTTGTTGCATTAAGTTCTAGGATTTGAATTCGAACCCTTGCTGCATTTACATCCTTCCTTGTCCCGTTATTATCCTTGAAATCCTAATGATATGATACCGTAGTATTTGCTTAGCCATGCTTAAATGGTAGAAGTCGAGTGGTTATTAATCACTTGCGAGAATTAGGATGATGGTTCACGGTTGGCTATATGTGCTATCGTGTAAATAACCATGTGGATGTAAATCGACGGTAAGGCGGAACATGGAAGTTACCAGGTCTGCAGGCCTTGTTAAGTGAAGCGGACCATCGTGCCGATTAATCACCTCCAAGGCATGGAGCCCTTCTTTGTCATGTTGAACAGTGCCTAGAACTTAGCTGGTTGGATCAGAGGTTATCCGCCGTGAAGCCTAGTAGCTTAACTCAGGCCGAAAATCGAGGAGTATCAAGTGCTCACTATGGACGTAGTAAGTATGGGTGGGAAGTCATGTCCGTAAGTCCAGTGGCAGGTGTTATAATTCCTGGCCCTCCTGGCATGGTAGCGACCCTGGTAGTGAGGCGCTGCTTGGATCCGCGATTCCTGACTTGTACCAACGGTGTTCTACGGTTACCCTTAGTGGGGCTTACCGGGAGAGTGTTAGGAATAATTCCCCAGCTGGGTAGTAATTGATTCGAATCGCCATCGTCTCCTGGATAGTGAGAAGCTTGACGGTAATATCTCCATACTTGAAAATATTAAATTGCTTGGATGGTTAATGATGCTTCACAAGATAGCTGTTGATGAACCTGATATGGTTATGTAATTCTCTTCTCTTTCGCTTGTTTAGCACAGGGGCAAACATAGATGACAGGTTAATGAATATTAACTTGATACTAATAATAATATAGTTACTCTCCTCACTTAAGGCTTTTTATGCAAAATGAGTAAGCCAACTCCACCTATAATAACCTTGCGAATCCTTGGAGTCTTTATTTCTGGTTTACGATGGGTAAGTCTTGTTGAGTACAATTGAGTACTCAGGGTTTATTCCCTCTTGTTGCAGATGACATATTCTATAATGCTTGCTACAAGTACTGCCTTCTCCCAGCCGGTAATGAAGACTAGACCACTGGGCATGGTCTCTACTAGTCTCCTTATCTTATATTGCTTTTGTAGGATGTGAACCAGAACTGGCAATGTAATCCTTAAAACTATGGATTTGGTTTTAAAACTATGCTACTTCTGCTACTTTATATTTTGGTTTGTAATAACTAAAGTATACTCCGATGTATGTAATCTATGTAGGTTATCTTTGAAATGTTGTAACAGATGATGTGGTTATGCTGAATTACTACGATCTTGGTTTGTTGCAGGTTGGTTTGAAATCCTTCGTGATTTCGTTGAACTACCGGGTTTATATAAGTGAAAGTATGTAAGTGTCAACGTGTTAGCGGGCACATCCGTACTTGATCTTGTATAAATTGGGCGGTTTCGTGACACCTAGCATCGCAGCATGGTTCAACACTAAACACGTCATTTGTGTATTTAAAACAAAAGCTTTTGTGAAAACTTAATTTTAAATCTAAAGGTTGCCAGTGTTCATATCCTTTATGCCCATATTAAGATTTATAGGTGGCTTAGTTAAGTACTAACTTGGGGGATTTAAATTTTGCATCGACGCCTTTGCTAAGGTATGAAGAGTGATAACTTGACCGCACTTGTTACCCTGTGGTCTAATGGTGGTGGTAACCTTCATATATGAATTAGCCATATATGTCGCTAGTGTTAATGTTTGTATCATCGCTAAGGTAAGGTGAGTTGTGAGAGCATGATCGGACAAACGCCGGTCTAGGGGAGTGCTTATTTGGTGCTGGAATATTCACATGTTATACACATGTTTATATGAAAGTGCCCCATGTGTGGGTGTTTTCCGTCTTCTGATGATGCCGTCTTCTGACAATGATTCGAGTAGCGTGCACCTACATGTATGTATATTTGGGTATATGCATAGATGGAGGGGGGTGCGTAACATGTGTTACTGCTTTACTTGTGTAATATTGGGAATTGTTGGGCTGAAATGAGAAATTTTCTGCAGGTACGCTAACAACGTTCACGTTAAACCGACTAGTTACGAAATATGAGAGAACGCATGTATGCCACCGCCTAGAACATCAGAATCAAAGTTAGGTTTGTGAGGACGTACGGATCTTGCATGCATCATGACATTCATATGTTCTTTGCAGTTGTCCCTCCCTTATAAAATTTCTTACCTCAAAAGTTTTTAATACGTCTTCTCTCTAAAAATGGTCCTCTTACAAGGAGTTGCATCTTTTGCTTAAGATGATCATAATGAAACCCTTCAGATAGGCTCTATGTTCCAGGTTCTGGGAACTTTTAGTTGTTGGAAAAGTGTGTTTCCAGATGCATCGTGATATTGCATTTTGTGGTGTAATTGATGATGTTGTATTGTGGAATTGTATGATTGTGCCTCTATTTATTATTTGAGTTTCTTCTCCAATGAATTCAGTTTGGCATGATTATACAATTTACCTACAATTTTCTAACATCATCAATGCTCACTATTTGTGCATATCTGCAGATGCCTGGAAACCATCATTCCGGTGGGAACCATGATCTTCCTGACCCTTCGCCTCCACCTACTCCAGAGGTGCTTATGCATACCATGGTTGAAAGTCAGCGTCTCATGGCTGAAATGGTTTGTCAATTGGTGAATCGTGGTGATCGCGATGCCCATCAAGAACCAATTCAGTATAGTTACTTCAAGGATTTCTTAGACACCAAGCCTCCTACATTTCAAGAGATAAAAGAACCACTTCAGGCTGATGAATGGCTGACCTCTGTGGAGCAGAAGTTTCGCTTGCTCAGGCTTACTGAGGGCCTAAAGGTAGAATATGCTTCTTATCTGCTTCAAGGTTCAGCGGGTATTTGGTGGACCAACTATTGGAAGGCATTGCCTCCTAATACCAATCTTGTCTGGGATCAGTTTTGTGAGGTTTTTAGGGCATGATTTATTCCTCTTGTTCTTATGGCTATCAAGCATTTAGAGTTCATGAAGTTGACCCAGAACAACAAAAATCTCACTAAGTATCATCAGGCTTTCAACAATCTATCTCGCTATGCTCCAGATTTTGTTGATACTGAAGCCAAAAAGATTGCTAGTTTCAAGAGGGGACTTGGCCCTAAACTGATGAAATCTATGGGCAATAGTAAGTGTGCGACTTTCAATGAGTTTTTTAGTGATGCCCTAACTCAAGAGAATAATGATAATATTTATGCTGCTTCCAAGAGCCGCAAGAGATCGTATGAAGCAGGAGCTCCTCAGTCTAAGGCTCCTGTCATGATTAAAACTTAGAATCACCCACCTGCTGCTAATGTCAGGTATCGTCCTGCTCGGAGGAAACCTCAGTTTAAGACTGATTATCGCAAAGGTTATACCATTGCTCTTCCCAAGAATACATCTGGGCAAGGCAGTTCCAATGTCCCTCCAGGCAACAAGCCATGTTGGAATTGCAACAAGCCAGGACATTGGGTGAATAATTGTCCTAATCCTCATAGGAAAAATAATCAAGGAAATGTTCGTCTTGGTAATGTTCATATACTACTATTGAAGAAATACCCTCTGGTGAGATTTTCACAGCCGGTAAGTTCCTAGTGAACTAACAACCTGCTATTGTGCTATTTGATTCAGGTGCTTCGCATTCTTTTATAAGCCCTACTTTTGCATCCAAGTTTAGTCAGCACATAACTACTATAACTCATGGGGGTTATTGCATTAGTGCTGCTAGAAATAGCATCTCTACTGATCAGATAGTAAAAGATGTGAGCATGTTAGTTGAGGGTCGAACCTATCTCATGAATCTTATAGTGTTGCCCGGTCTAGGAATCAATGTAATTCTGGGTATGAATTGGATGAGCAAGAATGGAGTTCTTATCGACACTACCACTCGTGTGGTAATGTTGAAAGATCCAATTGATCATAAAGCTTTCTTAGTTGAGCTCCCGCACGATATCACCATTCACAATACGGCTAATGCTGCTGAAGCAAAGGCCATTGCTGATATTCCAGTGGTTCATGAGTTTTCAGATGTTTTTCCTGATGACTTGCTTGGATTACCTCTGGAACATGATGTGGAGTTCAAAATAGAATTAATCCCTAGTGCTGCTCCTATATCTCAAAGACCTTATCGAATGCCGCCCAATGAGTTGAAGGAGCTTAAAACTCAATTGGGAGAACTTTTGAAGAAGGGTCTCATTCGTCCCAATTCTTCTGAATGGGGCTGTCCTGCTATCTTTGTGAAGAAGAAGGATCAGTCTTTGCGCATGTGCGTGGATTATCATCCACTCAATGCAGTTACTATCAAGAACAAGTATCCTCTTCCTCACATTGATATCTTATTTGATCAGCTATCAAGGGCTAAGGTATTCTCCAAGATTGACTTGAGATTGGGATATCATCAAATTAGGATTCGTCCTGAAGATATTCCCAAAACCGCTTTCTCGACCCGCTATGGGTTGTTTGAATATCTTGTCATGTCTTTTAGCTTGACCAATGCTCCTGCCCACTTTATGTATCTTATGAATTCGGTGTTCATGCCCGAATTAGACAAGTTTGTGGTGGTTTTTATTGATGATATTATTATCTATTCTCAGAATGAAGAAGAGCATGCTGAGCATCTGAGGGTCGTATTGACTCGCTTGCGTGAGCACCAGCTTTATGCTAAGTTCAGCAAGTGCGAGTTTTGGTTGAAGCAAGTACCTTTGCTAGGTCATGTTCTATCTGAAGAAGGAGTTTCTGTTGATCCTTCAAAGGTGCAAGAGGTGTTAGATTGGAAAGCCTCGACTTCTGTTCATGAAGTTCGAAGTTTTCTTGGTTTAGCTGGCTATTATCGTCGCTTCATTCTAGATTTCTCTAAAATAGCCAAACCCATGACCCGATTGTTACAAAAAGATGAAAAATTCCTTTGGTCTCCAGAGTGTGAAAAATCTTTCCATACTCTACGAACTTTGTTAACTTCCGCTCCTATTTTAGCTCAATCGGATATCAAGAAACCTTTTGATGTATTCTGTGATGCATCAGGCACCGGTTTAGGTTGTGTTCTTATGCAAGATGGCCGAGTCATTGCTTATGCCTCACGTCAACTCCGAAAGCATGAAGTTAATTATCCCACTCATGATTTAGAGTTAGCTGCTGTTGTTTATGCTCTGAAGATATGGAGACATTATTTATTTGATAATTTATGTAATATCTATACTGATCATAAAAGTCTCCAATACATATTCACTCGACCTGAGCTGAACATGCACCAAAGAAGATGGTTCGAGTTGATCAAAGACTTTCTTATGCCTCACGTCAACTCCGGAAGCATGAAGTTAATTATCCCACTCATGATTTAGAGTTAGCTGCTGTTGTTCATGCTCTGAAGATATGGAGACATTATTTATTTGATAATTTATGTAATATCTATACTGATCATAAAAGTCTCCAATACATATTCACTCAACCTGAGCTGAACATGCGCCAAAGAAGATGGTTCGAGTTGATCAAAGACTATAATGTTCAAATGCACTATCATCCTGGCAAGGCAAATGTGGTTGCAGATGCCTTGAGCAGGAAGTCTCATTGCAACTCTTTAATTGTTGAAGATTTTCACTTGTCCCATCTTCTTCATCCTGTTATCCTTTATAATATCACAGTTGATTCCTCTCTTCGACGCCAAATCATTGAGTTTCAAAGGACCGATAAAAGCGTTTGGGCATCGAAAGAAAGATGAAAGAGCAAGAAACTAAGCATTTTAGAGTTGATGACCAAGGAATTCTCTGGTTTGAGGATAGACTTGTTGTGCCAAACAACAAGGAGCTGAGAAATCAAATCATATCCGAAGCCCATTCTTCTAAATTGTCCATCCATCCTGGAAGTAGTAAAATGTACCAAGATTTGAAACCTTACTTTTGGTGGCCCAAAATGAAGAAAGAAATTGCGGCCTTTGTTGCTCGTTGTGACAATTGTTGCCGTGTTAAAGCAATACACATGAAACCTAGTTTGCTAGAACCCTTATCTATCCCAGATTGGAAGTGGGATGAAATAAGCATGGATTTTATCATTGGTTTGCCAACCAAACCAAAGGGTTTTGACTCTATTTGGGTGATTGCCGATCGTCTGATAAAGTCAGCTCATTTCATTCCTGTGAAGACTACTTATCGTCCGCACCAGTATGCTGAAATTTATCTTGAGCAAGTGGTTCATCTTCATGGTGTGCCCAAGACTATTGTCTCTGATAGAGGAACACAGTTTATGGCTCATTTCGAACAACGTCTACAGCAAGATCTTGGCACTAAAACACTTCACAGTTCTGCTTAACACCCGCAAACTTCGGGACAAACCGAGCGTGTGAACCAAATTCTAGAAGACATGCTTCGAGCTTGTGTTTTATCTTGTAAAGGACCATGGGACAAATGGTTGTCTTTAGCAGAATTCTCTTATAACAATAGTTATCAAGAGAGCATTAAGATGTCTCCCTTTGAAGCTTTGTATGGTCGAAAATGTAGAACTCCATTGAACTAGGTAGAAACCGGGGAAAGGAAATACTACGGCATTGACTTCGTCAAGGATGCTGAGGAGCAAGTCTGTAAAATCCAAAAAAAATATGGAAGCTGCTCAGGCTCAACAGAAGAGTTATGCTGACAAGCGAAGGAAGCCTATTGAATTCGAGGTGGGTGACCGTGTATACCTCAAAGTGTCACCAATGAAGGGTGTGAAACGTTTCGGTGTGAAACGTAAACTCGCACCTCGTTATATTGGTCCTTATCAGATCATTTAAAGAAGTGGAAAAGTAGCTTACAAACTTCAACTACCTCCTGAGTTAGGAACTATCTTTTCGGTCTTTCATGTTTCTCAATTAAAGAAATGTCTTCGCATCCCCGAAGAAAAAGTTAAAGTTAGAAATATTAAGTTGAAGTCTGACATTTCATATAAAGAGGAGCTGGTGATGGTATTGGATGCTATGGAACGTGTGACTCGTAGTCAAGTGGTGAGATTGTTCAAAGTGGTTTGGAGTAATCATAGTGAAAAAGATGCAACATGGGAATGAGAGGACTATCTAAAAAATGCTTATCCATTTTTCTATTCCAAATGGTACGCTTTTCAAATCTCGGGACGAGATTTTCTTAAGGGGGGAGGGCTGTAACACCTCAAGTGTTATTGGCCTAATTGCATTGCATTACATGTGCATAAGCATCATACATCAAAAATTTGTCATTGCATTTTATTGTGCTAAGGTGTTTGATTTCCAAATTCAAATTTGAATTTTGAAAACCCTAGTTTCAAAAATATCAAGAATTTGGATATGGTACAAAAAGTAAAAATGTAATTTAGATAATTTTGAGCAACTTTCATATTAGAAATTTTTTAAGTTTTAATATAAAATTTGGAGCAAATGAAAAAGGGAAATTGCCACAGTAAACGATGACATCATTTTTCCCCTTCTTCCTCTCTGTTGCTCGTCGCCGCCGTGGCCGTCGCGGCCCTTCACACGCTCGGTCGTGTGACCCGCCACGTGGTCGACATCGCGAAGGCTCCTGCCACCTCACCGCGCCGACCAAGTCGAAGATGGCCACTCCATCTTCTCTTCTTCCTCCTTTTCTCTCCCTCCGTTGCCACCGGCCACCACACTGCCGCCCCCGAAATTCGCCCACACCGCTCGACCATTTTTTGATTTACCTCGCTCATAGCTCTGCCATGAGCTACTCTTCCTCCCCGACCCCGCCGTGCCCTGTGCCATCATGAGGTGAGCCTCCTCGTCGCGCCGCCGCCATGGCCGCGAGTTAGGTCTCGCGTGGCCAGCTCTCTCCTGCCTCCCTTCCTTTCTCTTCTCTAGTGTTTGGAGTTGCTCTATCATGTAGAAGGTAGGACCAAAGACCTTGTAGGCTCTAGCGCCTCGACCTCGTCAGAACGCGGCCGGCCACCGGGTGCTCCGTGCGCCGCCACCGCCGCGTCTCACCGCTGTAGCCCGAAACCCTAACTCGTGTCATTAGCTAGCCTATCATGTGCGGGAGGTCAAGAGAAGCACCGTGGTGCCGATTCCATCGTCGAAACCCTCGCCGGCATCGAACTCCGGCCGATTAAGCCGTCGCTCCCCTGCTCTGGGTCACTAACGGGTGGGGCCAGTTGATCACGGACCCCAGCCCTCAGGCTGCGCCGCGCGCGCACGCGCCGTGCTTGAGTAGGCCGCGTCGCTGCCGCTGTCGCATCGTTGGGCTGGCCTGCCTCGTCGCCATGCCGCCCGTTCGCGCACCGTCGCTGGGCCGCTCGCCCGAGTTGGGCTGCGCGCAACGCGACGCGCCGCGGACCAAGCCAGGCCGAGCCAGCCAAATCGGCCCGCATGCCTGTTTTTCTTTTTAAAAATACGTTTCAATTTAGATTTGAATTCAAACTTTGAAAATTCATAACTTGAGCTAGAAAGGTCCAAATATAGTGAAACTAGTTTTGTTAGTTTTGTTTTGTTATGATCTACATGACGAAGTTATAAAAATTTCAATTTGATAAACTTTTATATATAGCTTTTATTTATTAATAGAAAAGCCTCTTTAACTTGCAAAATTAATAACTAGAGAATTATTTATCCAAAAATTGTGAAACCAAGTTTAGTAAGTTTGTTTTAGTATTCTCTAGCTAATAGGAAACTTGACTTTGATGTTTAATCAATTTTTTTACTTTATGTATATCATATTCTTTTAATACGTGAAATGATGTGTTTAATTGTATCTCTTTATTCTATATGACATGTCAAACATGATGTTCTATATACTTAAACTTATTAAAGTAAGATCTTAGATGCAGGTGTTCGGTCCTTAACTGAGGATGAATTGTTATATGTTAAGTTATGTAGTTTTGGTAAGTATGGTTTGCTTTAAATGAGTAAAATAAAGTGCTTTTGTTTTTTGTGATTCGAATAGGGCTAGAAAACTCGGTAAACGAGTGTCCAGTGATATGGTCTGATCAACTTATCATTATAAGCATCATGTCATCATCACCATCATCAATTATGCATTAATAATGCTCATTCTATGCATATGCATGCAATAGGTGTGCCCACGGGAGTGACCTTGTTGGAGTTCGAGGGAACGTGCCTGCAGGAGCTGGAGAATCCTCAGGAGCAAGAGGCTCATCCAGCCGGTCCCGAAGCCGACCAGGACGTGATTCTCGAGTGTTCGCAGCATTCGTGAAAGGCAAGCCCCGGAGCATTTTAACTTCCTAACTTTTTATAATATATTGATTATGCTATGCATGTTGCATTAAGTTCTAGGATATGAATTGGAACCCTTGCTGCATTTACATCCTTCCTTGTCCAGTTATTATCCTTGAAATCCTAATGATATGATACCGTAGTATTTGCTTAGCCATGCTTAAATGGTAGAAGTCGAGTGATTATTAATCACTTGCGAGAATTAGGATGATGGTTCACGGTTGGCTATATGTGCTATCGTGTAAATAACCATGTGGATGTAAATCGACGGTAAGGCGAAACATGGAAGTTACCAGGTCTGCAGGCCTTGTTAAGTGAAGCGGACCGTCGTGCCGATTAATCACCTCCAAGGCATGGAGCCCTTCTTTGTCATGTTGAACAGTGCCTAGCACTTTGCTGGTTGGATCGGAGGTTATTCGCCGCGAAGCCTAGTAGCTCAACTCAAGCCAAAAATCGAGGAGTATCAAGTGCTCACTATGGAGGTAATAAGTATGGGTGGGAAGTCATGTCTGTAAGTCCAGTGGCAGGTGTTATAATTTCTGGCCCTCCTGGCATGGTGGCGACCCTGGTAGTGAGGCACTGCTTGGATCCGCGATTCCTAAGTTGTACCAACGGTGTCATACGGTTACGCTTAGCAGGGCTTACCGGGAGAGTGTTAGGAATAATTTTCCAGCTAGGTAGTAATCGATTCGAATCGCCATCGTCTCCTGGATAGTGAGAAGCTTGACGGGAACATCTCCATACTTGAAAATATTAAATTGCTTGGATGGTTAATGATGTTTCACAAGATAGCTGTTGATGAACCTGATATGGTTATGTAATTCTCTTCTCTTTTGCTTGTTTAGCACAGGGGCAAACATAGATGATAGGTTAATGAATATTAACTTGATGCTAATAATAATATAGTTACTCTCCTCACTTAAGGCTTTTTATGCAAAATGAGTAAGCCAACTCCACCTATAATAACCTTGCGAATCCTTGGATTCTTTATTTCTGGTTTACGATGGGTAAGTCTTGTTGAGTACAATTGAGTACTCAGGGTTTATTCCCTCTTGTTGCAGATGACATATTCTATAATGCTTGCTACAAGTACTGCCTTCTCCCAGTCGGTAATGAAGACTAGACCAGTGGGCATGGTCTCTACTAGTCTCCTTATCTTATATTGCTTTTGTAGGATGTGAACCAGAACTGGCAATGTAATCCTTAAAACTATGGATTTGGTTTTAAAACTATGCTACTTCCGCTACTTTATATTTTGGTTTGTAATAACTAAAGTATACTCCGATGTATGTAATCTATGTAGGTTATCTTTGAAATGTTGTAACAGATGATGTGGTTATGCTGAATTACTACGATCTTGGTTTGTTGCAAGTTGGTTTGAAATCCTTCGTGATTTCGTTGGACTACCGGGTTTATATAAGTGAAAGTATGTAAGTGTCAACGTGTTAGCGGGGACATCTGTACTTGATCTTGTATAAATTGGGCGGTTCCGTGACACACGGGATCAGTAGGTGATACGCACAATTGAGACAACATTGATATCAAAAACCATACTTTTATTAATTTAGGAAAAACATGTTATAAGGTTCATATGCCTTTACATAGCTTGGGCCATTGTCCGTACAACATACATTAGAGTTTCTACTACAGCGATCCTATAATGTCGTGGTTCCATTCCTACAGGCAACTTGAAGTGCGGACGCAACCCTAACCTTATGCGTACTTCTGTGTCCTAGTCGTGGTAGTCCTCGAGTAGCTCCTTCGTGGTTCCATTCCTTACGTTTTTCTACAAAACACTTGGGAATCAACCCCTACCAACAAATATTCCAAATCCAAACATAAGCCTGGCGGGGTATATGAAACATCATCGAATAAAGAAAATTGTAATATCAAGAGCAGACTTGGGAATTAAAAAGACAAGGATTGCATGCATCTGCAAATTAAAAACCATAAACCGATGAAAAATGTTGCATATTACTACATCAAGTTGAATCTCAAACAACCACCAGAATAACAATTAATATAGAAGGGTGTTCATCGATCATTGATGCATGCATATGGAGTTCCATCGCGCCTGGCTCGTTTATTTCAGCAACTCTCCACAGGCTCGACATCATTTATCCAGCAGCAAGCAGGCACACTGATCAGAAGAATGGCGCCCTCGCCGGCGCTTGTTGCTTACGCGGCCGCCTGCGGAATGACACGTTCTGATTGGCGGCCGCCGGCGGTGGCGGTGGCTCAACCTGTGCAGGTATGTCATGCTCAACTTCAAAGTGTGTAGGCAGCTCCTCGGCATCAACCTCTGATGATTGAGCCATATGCATCTGGTGGCTCCTGTAGCGAATCTCAGCTTCAGGCCCTGAGAAGTCATCTTGCGATATATCAAAATTACCCTGGTCGATAATAAGAGGCATCAGAACTGATACATAATATGTACATTGTGCACAATTGCTTGTTTTATACAAAATTGATGGAGAAAAAGTTGAACATCATGTACTCCGGCAGGTGTGTGAATGATAAAGTTAAGAAAAAAACACAATGTAATAATGATCTTCAAACAACTAGTACTATACATAAATCGATCACACGATTATAACATATATATGCATTTTTTTTAGTAAATATATATGCATTTTTAGTAGCTAAGAGAAGAATCATATATACCTCGCAGACAAGTGAGCAGTATAAGTTGGGCGTGCTGCTGAGCCAGGTCCTGCAAGTTATGCATCGAGATGTCCCTGCCTGAGGTCTGAAATGTTTGGATCTGTTCATGGGCCTCAGGTGCAGCACCTTTCTTGCATTGATGACGTATGTCTGCAAATACAAGGAATTTGTATTACAAAGTATATACATGCATAATTGCATATTGAGTCGACAAGCTTCAGCTTTAATATGTATGCTACTGTACTACATATTCATATATATATCGTGCCCAACTGGGAAATGAAATGCCAATGCAATGTTATCCGTGTATATATATACTATATATAATATACCTGTATCCTGGAGACGTCGATGCCGAGCTCATGCATGTCTGAGGCATGGACAACAGAGCGGTAGACGTAGCGGCGGATCTTGAGGCGGCGGTGGCCGGGCCTCCTGTGAGCGCAGCGAGGGCAGGTCACCTCGGAGCACTTGAGGCAGAACATGCACTGGTCCGCCCCGTTCTTGGACCCATGCTCCTTGCAGGGGTCCCAGAACTTGGTTCTCAGTAGAGTGTCCAGCCATGCGGGCTTCTTCTCTTGCTGCTGCTCCTCCGACTCTGATTCCGACACCTGATCATAATTCAGATCTAGATCAAAATCCAAATCCAAATCCGACTTATACCCGTCGGACTCCTCCACCGCCACAATCTCCTTTCCCTTGCTCAGCTGCTGCTTCTCCTCCGCCACCGGTGGCACCTCCTCCACAATCTCCTTTCCCTTTCCCTGTAATGTATCAGTCAATTATAATAAATTACACAACAAAGAAGGCTTAGCTAGTAAAAAGGTGCTCTTTATCAAAAAAAGCTAAAAAAAATGTAATTTTAGCTATTTTCTTCCTGTATTTTTTTATCCTGAATTACTCTGTAAGACAGGCTTTATTTGTTTTAATAATACGCCAGTAGGGGTGCTCTGCCCCTTCTGTTTCCCTCAAAAAAAAATACATAAACCATAGACGGCTAAACGATCAAGAGCTCCCATGCACCTGCAAATTCCGTTGCAATTTGCAAAGGCAACAGGATATTATACGCCTGCGGCATGGGTACGGCTGCGTTTGGATCGTGACCGAAGGATGCCACGCCGTGCCGCACCTGTCGCGTCAGAGTTCCGTCGTGTGTTTGCTTCGTGCCCTCAGTTTCGGCTGCCACAGACTTGCCTATCCTGCCACAGTTCATTTTTTTACGCCAAACTCTGCCGCAATTGCGGCGACCGTTTTGTTCGCCGCATCTTCGGCATGCCAAGGACACGGCGCGGCAGCTTCTGGTCTTTGTCCAAACGCACAGTATAGTTGTCGCCGGCCCACATCTGGTCCCTAGGACACAACGGATCACCGCGGCTGTCGTCGGCCCACATCTGGTGACATGGCAGCCTGTCTAGGTGCTGCTTTGCCGTTTCAGCTCGGTCCACTAACGGACCCCCCTTGCTCACGTCACCCGAGTTTTTTTTAAAAGTATACAGTACAATACAAACGCCCACACACGCACTTACACTCACCCCTATGAACACACGTACGCAAACTCTACCCCTATGAGCACCTTCGAAGGACCGAGCACCCGGCAGATCTGGAGATTCTCGAAGTCACCACTGGCGCCTCGTCGTTGACGGGAACATCGCTTACCACTTAATGCATTACGCCGGAAAATACTTGAAAAGGTACGAGCACCAGGTGTTACTTGGATTTTTTTAATGACTGTTTGTCGATGGAACGGGGAATAGCTCTGGCATCAACAAAAAAAAGGGCTGCTGGCATAAACTGGATCCAAGCAGAAATAACACAAAAATGCTGAGAGTTTCTTTCCAAAACCACTCTACCGTACATGCTTACGCTAGCTTTATGTGTGAACTAGCTAGCTTTGCTTTCCTCAAAAAAACTAGCTAGCTTTGCCTACCAGGATGCCATGTCACAACCTGGCATGGCATGCCGGGAACAAAATTGAGTGGGCTTGTCGCAAATTATTAAAAGAATAACTAAATTAAAAAAGAAAAGTCATATAGATTAATTAGAAAACCAAACGCCGTTATAACAGTTATTGTTGTATACATGCCTCTAGTTCGAATATCCCTTACTACATGAAACACAAACACGTATGAACACAATAACGTATAAGAAACACTTTAATGGCACAATCCAAAAAAAAAAATTAATTACACATGTGTACCACAATTCATACACGCCCATAAAAAAAAGTTCAACTATACTTAGCAAACAAATATATTTATCACGATGAATTTGCAGTCTAACAAAATTGAGATGGAAACGAGTCACTCAGAGGAAGCACCAAGTAACATTTTTTTTTGAATTCACCAAGTAACAATTTTAGATCTAGATAAAGACCCACTATGACCTTGTGGGGCTTTATCAAAGAAACAAGTAAAAGAAGTAGCACAGATCTGAAAACCAAAGGTCGTTACAACCGTTATTGTTGCAAACATGCTTTTGGTTAAGATATCCCTTACTACCTATGGACATGATGCATAAGTAACGCTTTAACAACACAATCCAAAGCAATTCGTTACACACGTGTACCTCGCACACGCCCACGCCCGTGATAAAAAAGGAGATCTTCAACTAAACTTAGGAAACAATCATATAAGCCATGATGGATCCGCAATCTAACAAAACTAGGATGGAAAAATTAAAACAACTTAGAGAAAGCACCAATTAACAATTCTAGATCTAGATAGAAAACCCTTGTCAAGCGAAGCTACTGACTGAACCAAAATAGAGCACAAACATCAGAGATCAGATTAATATGAACCCGCTACCTGATAGCAAACAATTCCTAATTAAGATAGAAATCCAATTTTCATACATTAAGCAAGGACAAAGTGCGATAGAAATTCGATGTACACAAGCAGCATCGATCGATCGAGCAGCTAGCAGAGATGTGTTTCTTGTATATTACCTTGTTGCTAGTGTTGGAGGAACCACCTATGCAAGACATGGCGTGGTGGAGAGTGTTCTCACAGCTGACAAGCACAGTAGTTCTCGTGTTCTACGGTTCTTGGAGAGGAAATAGCTAGCACAAAGCTCAGCCGCAATGGCTATAGAGGGTTATAAATAGGGAAATGCAGAAGGGGAAATGATATATTAATTAATACTGTAAACCACTAGTACACTGTAAAAAAAGAAAATGAAATAAAAAGGAAACAGCATAGTTTTAACATGGTGGCTCTATACCACTAGTACTCTACCGTGGCCGGCCGGTCTACTCATTCAATGTGCTCTTAATTAGCAGCGCTAAACTTCTGAAATGGAAGGTGGATGCTGCAACTGATACTGCGGGAGCCCGCGTTGGTCTCTCCAGGTGGAGAAATCGGGCGAGATGTGCCAAATCTGCATGCATGCATGCAATGCATAAGCTCTAATTGAAATATATATCAATAATAATCCTAGCTTTTATCTACTGGAATCGGCCTGGATATGCTAAATCTATGTGATAGCTTTTATTTAGCACGGCTATATCACTAGCATTTTGGCCGCGTCGTCGTCACCGATGACGAAATGGAAGGTGCCGTTCATGGGAGCGCCGGCGTGGTGCACGCGCCAGGTTTACACTGTATCTGCGGCAAGCCTTTTTTTTTTGCCAGCATGTGTTTAATTTCTTTCCTACCGGACACCATAATATTAGACAAGATTCAAATTGTAATCTATGGGAACATGAACAAACTAAGACTAAGAGTGATGTGGTCCAACATATTATTCATAGCCGCGGATGCAAAGAAAAAGTATATAATCTAGCAACATTTTTTTTTCTCTTGACCGGGGAATGTAGCTTGTTTTTCATTAAGCAGAGAGAATTACACGATGCAGCCACGAGAGAACTCTCATAGTTTAAATTACAAGCCACCAAGATGGTGGTGAGTGGCCTAGAAATGAAACTATGAACAAGAACAAGTACAAAAGAGGGGGACTGCCCACGACACCTAGAACCTACGAACTGCGCCTGTATGAAAAAGATACTCCGTCGCAAAGGTCGCCTACACAGAAGACCGTCCAGCAAAACGACAGCAAAGCATCCGCCAACGAACCAAAATGACGGCAATTCATCCGCCTATGAACCAATTGGTGGCCAAGTATCCGCTAAGAGAGAAGTCAAGACACCAACTATGGTAAAGCATCTGTAGCGGGGGGAAGGTCATTCTCGGCAGCAAAGCATCTGTCTAGGGAGAAGCAGTAGTGGCAAAGCATCTACTACGATATCCAATGACAGCTTAAAGAGTTGCAAGACAGACCAATGCGAGTGGTAATGAAGCACAACATGCACAGTGAAGGACTCCATAGGGAACTGACAACCGGAACAAGCCGATTCTTTAGCGACACCTTCAGGAAGGGAAGGACACCCATAGAAGCGACCATGGCCGCCATCGTTGTTGGCCTTAAAGGCATCTAAGGTAGGACATTCACCCAGAATTCAGCATTGGTGGAATAGGATCATGGGGTTTATAGAACGACACCTCTAGGAAGGTATGTGGCACCAAAAGCATCACCGTCGTTTGCGGCCAGCCATCGCCGTCAGCTAGCTACCAACTTGTTGGTCGTCTAGTCATCCTAGACCATGGAGCTAGTGAGAATTTTGATGCCCTGCTATATCTGGCTACCACAAAATTGCAGAAGCTAGATCCAATGCCCTACCTAAGAGCTCCGCCGACAGAGGATGGTGGTAGACCATCATGGGAAAGGATATGCCGCCTCTTCGCATGCCACCCCTACTCGCTAGGAACCCTCATCCCTGCGCGCACATTGATGGCGCATGTCATAGCCTCGTAGGTGGTGGAGACGCGTTGTGATGCCCCAACCGCTACATGAAGTCATGGATCCAGGTGGATAGGGGAAAATCCGGCCTTGGGAGGCCTAAATCCGCCTGTTGGCCGGTTCACCGGTGGAGCAAGTGTCGGAGATGGGGAGGGAGAGCGAGGTCACGACTGGACACCCTTTTTGAGCATCAGCACGGGCCGCCGCCGCTAATGACCGAAGGACAGTGACGTTAGCCAAGGAGAAGGCTGCGGTGAGAGGTGTTTGTGGTGGCAGTGGCGTCGGCCCCCCTCCCCTGAGTTGTCTACGGAGACGATGTAGGGGTTCCTACAGCAGTAATATACCTATCTACTTTCCACTAGACAAATATTTTAATTTTTTCCAATTTTACAAACGATGAAAATCCAACTTTTAACAAGCTTGGCGATGTTAAAAGATTGCGGTTAAAGTTTGGCAGTTGCCAATACGGTTTTGGTCAATGTAAGGCAGCACCTACTGTTGTTTCCGGCCCAAAGCGATGGTGCCCGAAATGAAAGGGGACTCATTATTATTCTTTTTTTTCATTTGTTACATTCCCCTCCGAGGGGGGGGGAGGGTTATAGCCAGCTCGCAGGCACTTACAAGACCATAATGCCCCTACATCTAACGATTGTCCGATCCACTCCAGGGTCATTCTGGTCTTGGGCCTTTCATGCGGCCCACCAGTCTGACGACGTGGGCCTCGTTATGTCAGCAACCGAGTGGCAATGTCCTGAAAGAAACAATAGAATTCAAACAACAGGTATTAGCGCGTCCATGTAACTTCCGCTCACGACAACTGCTAGGCTGCCAACGTGACTTTCGCTCGTCGCAGATGCTAGGGGCTGGTAGCGAAGGAGACTTCCGCCCTTGGCGATAATATCGCCCCGGGAAGGTGGAGGAGAAACGACGACCCGTTCTGGACGCGGGACAAGCCACGACACTTCTGTAGGCATCTTCCTCCCTCTTTCCCATCGCCCGCGGGTCACTTTTCTCCTCGGACCGCAGGTGATAGTCACGGCGCCGACCGGGGGGGGGGGGGTGTTGTCTAAGGCTTACTCCTCCCTAACACCTATGTTACAAGGAGATACATCCTTGGAACATGGGAGCAATGTAGTTGGTTAAACAAGGTTCATTGATAACAGTTATCGTAAAGCCATACAACAGAGCAGCAACAACACGTTGTATACCATTTTCTAAGAGTACCAATAAAAGCAAGGTGATTAGTACTTTGCAGGTGGTTATTTTATATTGCACATTTATAAACCTTCTTGTCAATTTAAATTTATGGTGATTAGTACTCCCTCCCTGGCTGAGATGGAGTCTCGTTCAGACCTATACGTTCTTTAAATTTGCACCTTTATAATTTATACGCTATAGCATTGGTATGTATTGATGAAATCATCACTTGTATGAATAATGTGATTCTGCCATTCGTGTGATTAGCATTTAGTTGTTTTGTTCTTAAAATCGAGCCGTGTGTGACAAGCAGTCATGGAGTAGCCCGATGACGGTTGTGTGTGCATCTGGAGCCTCGATCAGGCCTACTTCAATAGGGTAGACAGGGAAACGAACAATTGTTGTGGAGCTCGGTTTCAAGCCATCTATCAATGGTGGCTTGAGTAAATTAGGTGGACTTTACTCGCAAAAAAAGGGGGAATTGAGAAACAATCGACTAATTTATGGAGTTTTTTTTAAACAGACTGAGTTATGGAGGTTACTCAGAGCGTCTCCAACAGACAATCTAAACATGGCATATATTTAGGTAGTCGAGATTAAAAATACTACTCCACAAGTTACCTACTTGACTACCTATTTTTGTGGGCTACCTAAATTCTTCCCTCCTCTATTTATTTCTGTTGGGCCAACAGAGCAAGACAACTATTCTCTCTCTCTCTCTCTCTCTCTCTTCGTGACTCTCTCTCTCCCCTTCCCATTTGCTCAACACTACGGTAGTCGGCCTTTCCTCCACCGGCGTGCCCTGCTCTGGTGATGGGAGCCGAGCACGACATGCCCTACCCCGGCCGCGCAGGGAGAGGTGATGACACCATGGACCCACACATCATTGACTCTACAAATGAATTTAGGTGCCATGTTTTAGGTAGTCCTTTTAGAATTGAAGATAAAATATAGCCCCTCCGTTCTAAACTGTAGTTCATTTTAATTTTTTTGGTGCATGCATTTTGTTATGCATCTAGACATATTATTTATGTAGGTACATAATGAAATACATGCATCAAAAAAATTAAAGTGAATTATAATTTAAAACGGAGGGAGTAGGTAGAATAGAAATAGCTTGTTTTTGAGGGGGAGAATAGAAATGAGTAAAATGAAACGTGGATATCTAAACTATTGATGCTCTCTCATCTGGGTACTCAAACTTTCAAAACGACTATCCAGGTACCTCATCTTTTCTCGTGGCGCACGGCCGGTCCAAGGACAGCCACGCCAGCCTAAAATTTTGCATAGACCCCCCTCACTCATTATTTTCCTCACTTTCTAGTCCATCCATCCTCTTGTTGTGGGCGTGCGTGGCAGTTGGCGGCGGGCACGCGGAAGAAGGAACTTTGGGCAACCGTGGAGGGAGAGTGCAGGGCCGCCAGGGCTCGGCCGCTCCTCCGCGCGCGCGCCGCACCCCTCCTCCTCCGTCACAGAGCTCGCGGCGTGGCGGCGACGCGCACGGGCGGAGCTCGTGGTCGTGCGATGTGGCGGCGGCGCACACGGGCGGAGCTCGCAGCCGTGCGGAGAAGGAGCAGTGCGGCGGCTGTGCGCACGGGCGGAGTTCGCGGCGTGGCGGGCACGGGCAGAGGAGGAGCAGCGCTGCGGCAGCACGCGGGCGTAGCTCATTGTTGTTTATAATGAGCAATGAGACTTGCCAACACTCAACGTTGCATCCCTCTTTATATAACTATATATCTATACTTAAGATAAAGGTAACATATATTTCAAGCTCTTGAGCTTGCGTGGTTCTTCATATGCCATTTCCTCATAATAAGTCTTCACTAGTGTTGCAACCAAATTTCTCTCGGCCTTTAGAGCAAGTCTGCCTTGAGCATGTGACTTAAACCATTTAAACATATGTCAGTTCCATTCATTGCTTCAAGTTACTTCCCACTTATGGTACAATAATGATTTGATGCTTCACCAAGAATGAATTTTCTTGTGGTTTCATTAATCATTCAGATTTTCCAAGTGACTTTTCGTGCTGCCGCCCGCTGGTGCCCCTTGCTTCCAACTGCCGGCGCCTCTTGCTGATGGCTGCTCGGTGCCATCGTGCTGACCAACGCAGCGTGCCCAGCGGGGGAGCTGGCGTCGTGCGTCTGGTGCGCGCCGCCACGAGCGCCGTGACGGACGACTACATGCGGTCCGCGGCGGGCTACTTCGAGGCGACGCACACGCGACCGTCGCGAGCGTCGACGTTGTTCATCACGGCGTGATCGTGCTTGCCGTTCCGCGCGGCCGACTTAGAGTGGGGCCCGCCCAAGGCATGCGGCCCCGCAGCGCTCCCCGAGAAGGAGGTGGCCCGTTCCTGTGGCAGAACCTTCTAAATCTCATGGCCCACATGCATTATTATTGTCTAAACAGACTCCTAATAACCATGAATGTGTTCCATAGGACTTAAAAGGTTTGTCAGGTAAATCCCAAATCATCCACGATTCTCCGAGCAGGATCAATCATTACAAAGAGACATTATAGTATTATAACAATTTTATAATAATAAGATACATCAGAGTAAAATAGCGAAAGAGTTACAATAACATAAGATTACAAACTGTTTAGTTCAAAACTTACAAACCATAAGTTGGATTATTTCAAACCATAGCAGTAGTGGAGTAGCTATAGATAACTTATTTACAACACTCTAACGGTAAGCTCTGCCCAAGAGCCAAACTTTTTACTCGTTGTCACTCTCCGCAACGACTGTCATGCAGCAGGGTGCAAAGCAATCCTGCGCATGCGGCTCACCTGCAACAAGGGTTCAACAAACCCTGAGTACAAAAGTACTCAACAAGACTGCCTCGACGAAAAAGAGGGGTGAAGACTCAGGAAATGCAGGCTAGAGGGACAAGGTAAGGCTCGTAGGATTTTTTGCAGAAAAGCTCGACAGAAAGTAAAGTTGTAAAGCTCTAGTTCAAGATTATCAACCAACTCCATTTATAAACCTTAACCATAATTTAAGTTGTTACTACGATGATGAACACCAATCGAGTCTTCTTCTCCAAGAAGCAACGGCGATTCGAATCCATTTTTTTATACCCAGCTCGGACCTAGGTCACTGATATACAGGAGACTCTAACTCCTAAACATATCAGATGAACCGATATACCGGGATAACAACCGCAGCCATATATCACCATATGATACACATGAGTACTTCAACCCAGTGTACCGATATACATGGGAACTTAAACCCACAGTATACCACATTATGACATATGTGGGAACTCTGACCCACAAAATATCACTCCATGACATACCTAGGCTCCAACCCTCAGTATATCACTTCATGCATATGGATTTTCTAGTTTCTTGATATCACCAGTTCACCAACGGACGGGACCTAGGGCATCAACAGACGAAAACACTACAGAGGGACTCCATTTCCAATGCAAGTTACCCGTCCAGACTCGATTTATTAACTATCATCATGTTTCCATCAAGAAAAGCCATCCTCGTCCTTTTCATTCTTTTACTTTTTGAAAACCTAACTAATTAAGCAGGGCTAAGCATTACTATGCAGTTTCCAAATAACAGGTAACAAAGAAATATGGAAATAAGATAGGTAATGCAATTTGTGGGTTTTCACTCAACTCCTATTACTTAATGCAACATTTCATAACTGAAGTGATAAAACTTTTATAAAATAAGGGTAGGGTTTGAATGCATCTGGGGCTTGCCTTGGTGGTCGGGGTAAACAATCTCGGGCTCTTGATCAACACCCAACTCCTGAGTCTTCTCTTCCTTGGGATCTGGTTTGACAACGTTAAATTCTCCGTTAACGGAAGTTACACGATAAAATGATATGCTTCAACATGATGGAATAGTAAACATGATGCTCGATGGATGCCGGACTAGGTTAAGGGCTTGAGTACAACTTTCCTTCACGATAAAGTTGCAAGCCAACACAACTTACTAAGTTTATTATGTTTAACTACTTCATTAAAGAGGTTTATTTAAAACATAAAATAACGTTAATTAAACACTAATGACATAATTAAGATCAACACAATCTATTTATTAAAGTGCCAAAGGTCATTAAGGTTAATGACCCAAGGTTAGCAATCCCAAAGTCAAACAAATCCTATAATGATTAAACTTGATTAAAGGGATTAATTAATTATTTAAAAGCATAAAATAAAGGCATAAAATTAAAGTTGTCTAATTAAGCTCAAAATTTTATTTTGAAAAGCTCTTGGCCTAATTAGATAGCAAAACAATTTTTAGAAATAAAAGCCAATTATTTTATTTATTAAACATCATAGAAGATGCATTTTTTAATTAAAAGAGCTAATTTTCACTTATGCAAAATCTACTCAAATTTGGCATTTCATATTTTTCCTAGGTAGATGACATCATAAAGAGCATACACAAAAATTTTTAGAATTTTTGGAGCTATACAAGAATTACTATATTTTTCCAAATAAACAGCATTTAAATACTTTTCTAAAAAAGAAAAAGAAAAAGGGAAATTCCTTCCCGACGTTGACCGGCGGCGGCCGGATTTTGAACGGCCACAATTCGCCAGCGGTGAGGACTTGGGCGGCGCAACTGGTACCTACGTGCTCTACTCGACAAGGTGAACACGCCGGGCTAGCTAACGTGGTGGCGGACGCGACGGAGCTACATCACCGGCGGTGATGGCGGCGTGGCGGCACGCGGGCGCGGTGGCAACGGTGACTGGGCGCAACTTCGACGACGGCGATGCGACCATGAGCTTCTACACACTCAGGCGAACGTGACACCCTAACTAACTAAGCCGAAGCTGACCCCTAGCGCGCGTGGGCAGGCACGCGGCGGCGCTAGCATGGCCGAGCTCACCGGCGACACACGGACCGACGATGGCCGGACGACTCGAATGAAAACAAGGACACGGGCGTGCTCAGATGCTCACCCTAGAACTGATGCGCACGAAGATGACGGCGGTGAAGCGACAAAGGTAGGAGAGCGGCGGAGACAGTGCCAGCGGCGGTGGACTCTAGTGGCACGATGTCCGTCTTGGCGTCCCCTGTAGAGCAACGAGAGAAGCAAAGGGAGCATCATATGCGCGCGGTAAAGGCGAGCATGTCTACAAGATGAATTGTCGAGAGGACCAACGATGAGGATGAACGGTGGTGGTGAATCCACGGTGGCTCGATGACCGGCCGTAAGGAAGACGACGGCGAACAAGCCGATTCCGATGGCGAGGGCGATACGGAGCTGATGGTGTGCTTAGTGTGGCCAGAGACGACTCGACGATGGTAGCGGCGAGCGGCGGAGCTGGCGGCGGCGGAAGAGAAGCAGGAGAAGAAGAAGAGAAATGGCGGCCGACTCTGGTACTTATAGGAAGGAGGCGAAGCACGGGCGAGTGACACGCAGGCGTGGAGGTTTCTAGCAACGGTGCGTGCTGGCGATGGCCGGCAAGTAGGGATGGGCACGGAGGCCACGGCGACGGCGGCGCCAGTGATGGAAGAAGACGATGCTGATGTCATCAATACTGTAGCAACCGATGTCATACTGAATTTTTCAAATTACTCGAAAAATTACATAATAACTTGAAAATATCCAAAAATATAATTTGCATAACTTTTCAAGGGCTAACCTTTTAATTTAATAAAAATTTTCAAATTCTACTTAGTTTTTGAAGTATGAATTCAAATTCAAAAGGGGAGTAAAACCCTAGAAAAAAATATTAAAAATTACTTTTGATTTTTCAATAAAACTTGAAAATCTTCAAAACTATGGAATGTTCAATTTTTTAATTATGGTTTTAAAATTAAAAGGAGACAAATGTTAGAAAACTGTATTTTCAAATTCATTTGAAATTATTTTTGGAAACTTGAAAAACTTTGAATACCAACTTTGTATCTCTTGTCAAGATCTACAAACTATCTTTTTAGATCATCTTCAAATTCTATATATATTTTGAATTATCAAAAAGGGGATAAAACCAGCTTTTCAAATAAAGGGTTTTTAAAACCGAATTCAAACCGGATTTGGCTTCTAAATTAATTGGTTGGTCATTAGTGATCACAAACATCATCCAAGGACATTTTTTGGTCCATGACCCAATAGTACCCTCAGTTGACCAAGTTGACTTTAGAAAATCATTTTATAGCTTTCAAATTTGAATTTAGATTTGAATTGCAAGACTTTGGGAATAAGCATTGAAATCCAAATCCCACTTCAAATATGGATCATTTTAAAGGGTTGGACTTAGATTTATACACTATGCTTGACACTAGTGTAAACACGGTTTACACCTCAAGTACATAGAGTATAAACTAAGTATTTGAGATGACATTCGAAAGTAGGGTTTTATGATTTCATGTGACACAACATTGCATAAACACAAGCAACCTATGAAATGTAACTTGTTTTAGTTGATGCATATCAAGGTTGACCTAAACATGAATGCTTTGCAATACATATGATGACATGACAAGTTTTAGTTAATATAATACCAAAGGTGTTACAGCCCTTCCCCCTTAAAGAAATCTCGTCCCGAGATTTAAAGATGTAAGAAAAGTAATGTAAAAGAAAATGTGTCAAGAAAACACACTTCGATGAAGTTCATGTTGCTGCACCGTTTTTGGTTGACATGTTTGAGCTTGTTGTTTGATTCTTGTTGTGCTTCCTAGCTACGAACATGCTCTAACTTATCCTCGCTAACCCTAGACTAACCAAACCTAGTCTAACTAGCCTAGGCCAGTCCCTAGTGGACTCTGGCCAACCCCAGCCTCTCCTGGCCATGTGTGGCCAGCCACAGCTAGCCATGGCCAACCTTGGCCAGCCATGGCCAGGCAAACCACAGCAGCAGCCGGCCAGCAGCGGCCACGGCCGGCCACGGCCAGCCAGGCCGGCCAGCTGCGCAGCTAGCAGGCTGCCAGGCTGCAGCACAGCCACGCGCCCGCGTGGGCTGAGCCCCGCATCGGCCCAGCCAGCGCGCTCCGCCCGCGCCGCCTTGATGGGCCGGCCAGCCCAGCAGGCCACCCGCGCACCGCGTCACAGCCCTGCGCAAGCAGCTTGCGTCAGCGCCCGGGTCGTCACCCGCCCGCCGTCGCTGACAGGTGGGGCCCACCAGGGTGGGGCCCACAACTACAGTGTCATCACATACCCGGAGACGGCACCGAGCCGGAGCCGGCCTCTGCCGCGTCGCGTCGCATCCGTGCGGTCCTGCACGCGAGCCGAGGTCTGCCGGGCTCTATAAAGCCCATCGCTGGCCTCCCGAGCCGCTCTTGGAACCCTAGCCTCCACCCGCGCCGTCGCCTCGCCCGAAACCCTAATTTGCTCGGCCGCCACCATTGCCGCCGCCCGAGCTCCATCGATCTCTACCGCCGCTTCGTCTCCGCCATCAAGAACACCGCCAAACACCGCACAAGGAGGTGAGCCGGCCGCTAGCGCCCTTGGTTTGGTCCTTCGTGGCCCGCATTGTCTTCCCTACCGAGCACCGACCAACGGCCATGGCGCCGCCCGCTCGATCCACTGCCTCCGGCCTCCGGCGACCGTCTTTGACTCCACGGTCGGCTCCGCGAAGCCGAGCCAGTAACCCCGGTGCACCCGCATAGCAAACCCGCGCCCGCAACGTCACCCCGCTAGGATCTCCGCCGTCGGTCATGGCGCCTCCGCGTAGATCACCGCCTTCGGCCATCCCCCGCCGCCATTGACCCCGGAATCGAGTCCGCGACACCACGCCGAGCCTTTCCGTACCCTTTGCCTAGATAGCTGAGCACCGCAACGCGTTTCCAGCCAACGCCGGCGAGCCTCCGCCGTCGGCCGACGCTACTCCGGTGACCCCGTCCCGCTGGACTTTCGCCAGCCCTCGGATCTGAGCCGGGCGGCTCAGATCGGGTGTTGACTCCTGGTATACCATGAGGTCAACCGGGTTCCGCACCTGCCGACGTGGCAGCCACGTGGTCGCCACGCAGGCGCCATGTCAGCGCCACGTGTGCGCTGACCACGTCAACGCGGTCAGGTCACCGACATTCCTGCCAGCTTTGTAGAAAAGTCCCCTGTGGTTTTCTTCATTTATGAACTAGTCCTTTATAGTTCAAAAATAATTAGATTTTAGTCCTATTTTCTGCAGAATAGCCCCTAGACTTGTTTTAGCCATAACTTTCACGTTTTAACTCCGATTTTAGCAAACTTATACTTTTTGGAATCGTCTCGATGAGTAGAATAGTTCTATGCCATTGTTTGCTACTATTGAGATGTTTTGGTGTACTGCTCTAATTAAAGTATGTTTTCTTGCATGTATTATGCGTGTGTGATGATTGTGGCGTATAGAGAACGAGACGTGGGTGAACGAGGATCAGCAGAACTCGGAGGACTACTTGTAGCAAGACATTAACTAAGGCAAGTGCAGGCATTCTTTTGAACATATTGCGCCTATTCATGATTAAGTAAATTCACTGCATGTGTCCTAAATCGGCAAACCATAGGACTTACTAGCCACTTTACCCAAAGTTATCCTATAGGGGTATTAGTTGTTAGGTTTTAGGTTGCTAGTGCTCTATCTCACCTTTCACCGCTTAATGAAGATAAAACTTGCTTCTTAAAACATGTTGGAGCCGTGGGCTCTTGGCTTGGCCGTTGGAGAAGTTGATGCATGTCCGCATCGTTGGTTGGCGGTGAAAGAAGGGGGAATGGATGTCAGTGGGCTCGTAGTGACGGGGTCATCCGTATCTCCTCCCCTTGTGGTCCTTTCATGGAGCGGCAACCTGGGACTTCCATACAGCTCCAGGCTAATGGGCTCTGGCTTGGTCAATTAGCAGGACCATCATGGGCAGGATAGACAGCTTACGGACGGGTGGCCATAGCTATGGTTGCTGGGGCTTGTTTACAAGTATTTAGTATGGGAGGGGCTAGAGATCCGTGATGGGGGCGGCCTCACGGGGAAGTCGCCCATACGCTTGGACTCAAGGCTGGTGAGTTGTTACTACCTATGACCCTATGAAGGACCTCGTTGTGACCTCTGCTAGCCTATCTTGGTAATGGGCTAAGAGACTTGCAACCTCGGGCATAAAGAGTAATCACAATCTGGAGTGAAAGTGTACACCTCTCTGCCGAGTTAAAAATCGATATATCATCCGTGCTCATGGTCACGAGCGGCCCGGATCCTCGCATGATTAGCCAAATGGTTTAAGTTGTGAAATTATGGTGATGTTGCTGAGGTTGCTACCTCGGGTTTTATCAGGATGGCTATCCTGTGTTCTTTTGAGATGGCTATCTCATGTTTAATGTGTTAATGATATATATTTATATCTATGATGCTAAATGACACATTAATTATTACTCGAACCTTAATAAAGGGTTGGGTTTTTCAACCAAGTTGATTAGAGAATAGGTTGCAATAAGTTAAATCTTAATGTTACATTCAAATGCTACCGCAGTCTACCTTTCAGCTTTACCTTGTACTAGCCTTGCATGTCATTACTTTCCATCTGTACTTGCTGAGTTTCGACATGGAACTCACCCTTGCTATTTCCCAACCAAAGGATGCTCGAGTGATGACTCAGAGGGAGACTTTCCTGAGAACTATCCGGGATACTAGGCGTCGTGATGCTACCGTCGACCTTCCTGTGGCGAGATGGAGTCGCTATGTCTATGTTGTTTAGTTGTTATTCGCTTTGGACGATGTGTTTTATATTTCGCTTTACTCTGATGACAGTTATGTAATAATGGTATGATGTAATCGTTATATTATGTTTTATTCGAACACTGTGCTTTTGAACCATGTAATTTATCGTTCATGTGTGTAAATTGTTCCTGACGCACATAAGCTTTTGCCTTGGATTCATTCCTTCGAAATCAGGGTGTGACATTGAAGTTCTCCTGCTGACTTCAAATGCACAGCTTTGACTTTCTGACAAGTATCACACTGAGCCACATACTTAGCAATTTCTATCTTCATCTTGGTCCACCAAAATTTCTGTTTCAAATCATGATATATCTTATTACTTCCTGGATGAATAAAAACTTTGGAAAGATGTGCTTCATCCAGGATCTTTTGGCGTAGCTTAGAAACTTTTGGCATAACTAGACGATTCTTATACCATAAGACATCTGCTTCATCAAGGGTAAAACAAGAAACCTTTTCTTTTCTAACTTTCTTTTTGATATGCTTAATTCCCTTATTACTTCTCTGAGCAGCAATAATTTGATCTTTGAGGGCTGACTCAACAGTAATATTTGACAAACTTCCTTGTTGTACCATTTCTATTCTCAACTTTTCTATCTCATGACATAAAGAAACATCCAAAGGCCTTACTATCAAGCAATGGCAACGACTCTTTTGGCTAAGAGCATCAGCAATCACATTTGCTTTACTAGGATGGTAATGCAATTCCAAATCATAATCATTGAGTAATTCTAACCATCTCCTTTGCCTCATATTCAACTCATCTTGAATATTTCAAACTCTTATGATCAGTATAGATATAGCATTTATTACCCCATAGGTAATGTCACCATATCTTTAATGCATGGACACCAGCTGCTAACTCTAGATCATGTGTTGGATAATGTTCTTTATGTTTCTTCAGCTGTTGAGAAGCATAAGCAATAACTCTCCCTTCTTGCATCAATACACATCCAATACCAATGCCAGAAGCATCACAATAAACATCAAATGGCTTCTCGATGTTTGGCTGGGCTAAGATTGGAGCAGTAGTCATTAACTTCTTTAATTTCTGAAATGCCTCTTCACATTCGGGTGGCCAAACAAACTTAACATCATTCTTCAACAACTCAGTTATGGGCTTTGATATCTTTGAGAAATCAGGTATGAAACGACGGTAATAACCCGCCATTCCCAAAAAACTACAAACTTGATGCACTGTTTTTGGTGGTTCCCAATCAAGTATATCTTGTACTTTGCAAGGTCTACAGCAACACCCTTGTCTGACAAAACATGTCCAAGAAATTTCACTTCTTTTAGCCAAAACTCACACTTACTAAACTTGGCATATAGTTGATGCTCTCTTAGACGTTGCAGAACAATTATGAGGTGTTCAGCATGTTCTTCTTCATTTTTGGAGTATATCAGTATATCATCAATGAAGACAACCACAAACATATCAAGCTTTGGCATGAACACTGAATTCATTAGATACATAAAGTAGGCTGGTGCATTGGTGAGTCCAAAAGACATGACCAACTACTCATAGAGACCATATCGAGTGGTAAAGGCAGTCTTTGGAATATCTTTCGGGCGAATCTTGATTTGATGATACCCAGATCGAAGATCAATCTTGGAAAATACCTTTGCCTCTGCCAATTGATCAAAGAGTAGATCAATGCGGGGTAGAGGATACTTATTCTTGATTGTTACCTCATTCAAGGGACGATAATCTACACATAACCTCAAACTTTTATCTTTCTTTTTCACAAAGATTGCAGGACATCCCCAAGGTGATGAACTAGGTCGAATAAAACCTTTATCTCGTAACTCGTGCAATTAAGTCTTGAGCTCTGCTAACTCAGGTGGTGCCATCTGATAAGCTCTTCTAGATATTGGAGCAGTACCAGGCTTCAAATCAATTCTGAATTATACCTTTCTATCAGGAGGTAAACCAGGTAGATCATCAGAAAACACATCCAAAAACTCACAGACTACTGGTATATCCTGGATTTCTTTCACTGAAGTGGCACCTACCTTTTTAACAGTTCTCTTAAGAGTTGAAAGTTGGATAAGAAGTTGAGATTTGCAATTGGGTATATTCACCGTCACAGTTCTATTCAGGATGTCTATTACAGCACCATGCCGTTTCATCTAATTCATACCTAGGATCATATCTATATCTTGGTCCTTTAATATTATCATATCAGTGGGAAAAATATACCCACCCAAACTTATAGGCACATCATGTACCATTTCTTTAGTACACATACGCCCCTAGGTGATTGCATAAAGAATTGTTCTTTTGTCCCTATTGTTAGTATTTCATGTGTCTTAATAAATGTACCATTGATGAATGTATGGGATGCACCAGAATCAAAAAACAGAATTGCAAGATGATCAACAACAGGGAACGTACCCATCATGACGGGTTCTCCTTTTGGAATTTCTCCAACTTGAGTGTAGAACACCTTACCAACCTTCTTCTCACTCTTCCTCTTCTGCGCATTTTGATTATCAGCCCTATTCTGAATCTGCGGCTGTTGTGGTGCAAAGGCCCTGGGAACATAGGAGTTGTACTGCCTCGGATGCGGGCAGTATCTTGCAAAATGACCAGACTTCCCACAATTGTAACATGGGTAACTTTGTGGCTGGGAAGTAGGGTTATGAATACCAGGGGCATTCGACTGTCGTGGATAAGAAAGAGCAGTAGTAGGACGGATGAATGTCTGTTGCTGGGTTTGGTATTGTGGTGGACGGTAAGAAGGATGGAAATGGTGTTGGGGATGATAGATTATTTTCTGGCGCTTTTGATTGCCACCAGAAAACCCGATGTTACCATTTTCTTCTTCTTAGCTTCCATGTGCTGACGGTTCTTTTCTTCATAAGATATGGCAATATTTACTATCTCATGGAAGGTAGCATTTGGGTTCCCAGTCATCATCCTCTGAATCTTGCTATTCAGACCCCTGAGGAGACACTCTTTCTTCTTACGATCAGTACTAACTTGGTTAGGAGCATATTGGGACAAGTGATTGAATTTACCAAAATACTGTATAACTGACATATCACCTTGTCGCAAGGAAAGAAACTCTTCAAGTTTTATGACCATAATTCCCTCAGGAATAAAATGTGCACAAAAAGCTTCATGAAACTCAGCCCAAGTAATACGATGACCTTCAGGCTGAGCAGCAACAAAGTTAACCCACCAGGCTCCTGCAGTGCCTCTCAACTGCTGGGCTGCAAACATGGGCTTCTGATATTCAGTGCACTCAATTAGCCCAAACTTCTGCTCCATAGTGCGGAGCCAATCATCTGCCTCCATTGGTTCATCTACCCTGGTAAAAACTGGAGGACGTGTGTCTGTAAAATCCACATACGTGGTATCATTCCTATTATTTTGACCACGATTCCCTTGATGTGCATTTTGATTCTAATTCTGAGCCATCATTGTAGTGGCATTGACTAGGACCGCAACAGCATTGGCCAGGGTTGGTGGAACTGGTGGAGGATTTGGAGCATCACCTCCATCATGAGATGTACCAGCAGTATCACGGGAACGAGTGTGAGCAGGCATCTGTTGATAAACAAACTATACTTTATTCACAAAACTTTATTGGATTTCATAAGCAGATATTACAAACATGCAACACACTTATGATATATTATTTTTGTTACAACCGTCTGCACTCCGGCAAGACTTCCCAGCCCTTCTAGGGTTTAGAAAACAAGGAAAGGATACATTACACAACTCACTACTCCAACTTCTTACTCATCCTCCTCACTATCATCCACTGGGATTACATCTTCCTCTTCTTCCTCCTCGGGATCCTCTTCCTCTTCAGGATCTTCTTCCACTATCTTTGGATCTTCTTCTTCCATAAGATCCTCTTCATCGTCATTATCTACATCCATCTGGTTCTCTTCTACCTCATCAATGACATCATCATTGGCGGACACTATTTCTTCAGGGTCTTCCTCTTTCTCATCCTGACCCATTACAAGACCAAGATCCTCTTGGGCCTACTATCGCTGGTATTCAGGATCCAACAAGTTATTCAGCCTCACACGCTCATCATCAGCTTCGTCCGCATACTCCTCTAAATCTTCCATGTACTCCTCAAGTTCTTGGATACGATCATTTGCTGCGTCTTCTCGTGCCCAAGCATCATTCCTCTGGTGCTTCATATACCTCCGAGATTGCCTCAACTGAGTAATCTCAGCGGCCTCTTCGATCCTATCGGCTTCATCCCTCTCCAGTTCGGCCCTAAGTCTTGCTATTTTAGCCTACGGATCTAGATTGGGATTGTTACTGCTTTTGCCAATTTTGTATCTGGGAGCTAGTTGATGTCGAGGTACCCCCTTTGGTGCAGTGCTCTTACGGGGAGTCTGCTTGGTAAGGGCCATCCTGAAGAAACATAGGTCATAAAAGATAAAGATAGATAGGGAGGAATCTGAAGGTTAGCATGAACAGGATTGATACTACTTAACCCAAACCACTTTAAAGGGGAAGGTAATTAAAATAGGTTAATTAAACATGATGCATGAACGAACTTACGATCTAAGCATAAAAGAGTTTGAAATAACACATACATAAAGGTAACCTTTATAAAATAGGGCTAATATGCTATTCCACCACCACACTTTGGAAATAAGAATAAGGGTCGATAGAAAGAATCATAGATAAGGAATAAGCAATTTGGACCCAAAATAGTCAAGTTAAAATTATTTGACTCAAAACTTTTGAAGTTTTCACAAAAGAATACTACAACAACTCTTTTTAATAACGATCCGACTCCGATACCAGCTGTGGCAGAACCTTCTAAATCTCATGGCCCACATACATTATTATTGTCTAAACAGACCCCTAATAAACATGAATGTGTTCCATAGGATTTAAAAGGTCTATTGGGTAAATCCCGAATCATCCACGATTCTCCAAGCAGGATCAATCATTACAAAGAGACATTACAGTATTATAACAGTTTTATACTAATAAGATATATCAGAGTAAAATAGCAAAAGAGTTACAATAACATAAGATTACAAACTGTTTAGTTCAAAACTTACAAACCATAAGTTGGATTATTTCAAACCATAGCAGTAGTGGAGTAGCTATAGATAACTTATTTACAACACTCTAACGGTAAGCTCTGCCTAAGAGCCAAACTTTCTACTCGTCGTCACTCTCCAAAACTACTGTCATGCAGCAGGGTGCAAAGCAATCCTGCGCATGCGGCTCACCTGCAACAAGGGTTCAACAAACCCTGAGTACGAAAGTACTCAACAAGACTGACCCGACGAAAAAGAGGGGTGAAGACTCAGGAAATGCAGGCTAGAGGACAAGGTAAGGCTCGTAGGAATTTTTGCAGAAAAGCTCGATAGTAAGTGAAGTTGTAAAGCTCTAGTTCAAGATTATCAACCAACTCCATTTATAAACCTTAACCATAATTCAAGTTGTTACTATGATGATGAACACCGATCGAGTCTTCTTCTCTGAGAAGCAACGGTGATTCGAATCCATTTTTTATACCCAGCTGGGACCTAGGTCACTGATATACAGGAGACTCTAACTCCTAAGCATATCAGATGAACCGATATACCGGGATAACAACCGCAGCCATATATCACCATATGATACACGTGAGCACTTTGACCCAGTGTACCAATATACTTAGGAACTTAAACCCACAGTATACCACACTATGACATATGTGGGAACTCTGACCCACAAAATATCACTCCATAACATACTTGGGCTCTAACCCTCAGTGCATCACTTCATGCATATAGATTTTCTAGTTTCTCGATATCACCAGTTCACCAACGGACGGGACCTAGGGCATCAACAGATGAAAACACTACAGAGGGACTCCATTCCCAATGCAAGTTACCCGTCTGGACTCGATTTATTAACTATCATCATGTTTCCATCAAGAAAAGCCATCCTCGTCCTTTTCATTCTTTTAATTTTTGAAAACCTAACTAATTAAGCAGGGCTAAGCATTACTACGCAGTTTCCAAATAACAGGTAACAAGGAAATATAGAAATAAGACAGGTAATGCAATTTGTAGGTTTTCACTCAACTCCTATTACTTAATGCAACATTTCATAACTGAAGTGATAAAACTTTTATAAAATAAGGGTAGGGTTTGAATGCATCCGGGGCTTGCCTTGGTGGTCGAGGTAGACAATCTCGGGCTCTGGATCAACACCCAACTACTGAGTCTGCTCTTCCTTGGGATCTGGTTTGACAACGTTAAATTCTCCGTTAACGAAAGCTACACGATAAAATGATATGCTTCAACACGATGGAATAGTAAACATGATGCTCGATGGATGCCGGACTAGGTTAAGGGTGTGAGTATAACTTTCCTTCACGATAAAGTTGCAAGCCAACACAACTTACTAAGTTCATTATGTTTAACTACTTCATTAAAGAGGTTTATTTAAAACATAAAATAACGTTAATGAAACACTAATGACATAATTAAGATCAACGCAATCAACTTATTAAAGTGTCAAAGGTCATTAAGGTTAATGACCCAAGGTTATCAAGCAATCCCAAAGTCAAACAAATCCTATAATGTTTAAACTTAATTAAAGGGATTAATTAATTATTTAAAAGCATAAAATAAAGGCATAAAATTAAAGTTGTCTAATTAAGCTCAAAATTTTATTTTGAAAAGCTCTTGGCCTAATTAGATAGCAAAACAATTTTAGAAATAAAAGCCAGTTATTTTATTTATTAAAAATCATAGAAGATGCATTTTTCAATTAAAAGAGCTAATTTTAACTTATGCAAAACTACTCAAATTTGGCATTTCATATTTTTTCTAGATAGATGACATCATAAAGACCATACACAAAAATTTTCAGAATTTTTGGAGCTATACATAAATTACTATATTTTTCCAAACAAAACAGCATTTAAATGATTTTCTAAAAAATAAAAAGAAAAAGGGAAATTCCTTCCCGACGTTGACCGGCGGCGGCCGGATTTTGACTGGCCACAATTCGCCGGTGGCGAGGACTTGGGCGGCGCAACTGGTACCTACGTGCTCTACTCGACAAGGCGAACACGCCGGGCTAGCTAACGCGATGGCGGACGCGGCGGAGCTACATCACCGGCTGCGATGGCGGCATGGCGGCACGCGGGCGCGGTGGCAACGGCGACTGGGCGCAACTTCGACGACGGCGATGCGACCATGAGCCTCTACACACTCAGGCGAACGCGACACGCTAACTAACTAAGCCGAAGCTGACCCCTAGCGCGCGTGGGCAGGCACGCGGCGGCGCTAGCATGGCCGAGCTCACCGGTGACACACGGACCGACGACGGCAGGACGACTCGAATGAAAACAAGGACACGGGAGTGCTCAGAAGCTCACCCTAGAACTGATGTGCACGAAGATGACGGCGGTGAAGCGACAAAGGTAGGAGAGCGGCGAAGACAGTGCCAGCGGCGGTGGACTCCAGTGGCACGACGTCCGTCTTGGCGTCCCCTGTAGAGCAACGAGAGAAGCAAAGGGAGCATCATATGCGCGAGGTAAAGGCGGGCATGTCTGCAAGATGAATTGTCGAGAGGACCAACGACGAGGATGAACGGTGGTGGCGAATCCACGGCAGCTCGACGACCGGCCGCGAGGAAGACGACGGCGAACCGACCGATTCCGGTGGCGAGGGGCTAATTGAACTAGCTGGGAAGACACGTAAGGGTGAGATGGAGCTGATGGTATGCTTAGTGTGGCCAGAGATGACTCGACGATGGTAGCGGCGAGCGGCGAAGTTGGCGGCGGCGGAAGAGAAGCAGGAGAAGAAGAAGAGAAATGGCGGCCGGCTCTGGTACTTATAGGAAGGAGGCGAAGCACGGGCGAGTGACACGCAGGCGAGGAGGTTTCTAGCAACGGCGCGTGCTGGCGATGGCCGGCAAGCAGGGATGGGCACGGAGGCCACGGCGACGGCGACGCCAGTGATGGAAGAAGACGATGCTGACGTCATCAATACTGTAGCAACCGATGTCATACTCAATTTTCAAATTACTCCAAAAATTAAATAATAACTTGAAAATATTCAAAAATATAATTTATATAACTTTTCAAGAGATACCCTTTTCATTTAATAAACATTTTTAAATTCTGCTTAGTTTTTGAAGTATGAATTCAAATTCAAAATGGGAATAAAACCCTAGAAATAAATATTTGAAATTACTTTTTATTTTTCAATAAAACTTAAAAATCTTCAAAACTATGGAATGTTCAACTTTTCAAACCAAACATTTTTCATATACAAAGTTTTCCCAAATTATGTACAATTTTTGAATTATGGTTTTAAAATCAAAAGGGGAGAAATGCTGGAAAACTGTATTTTCAAATTCATTTGAAATTATTTTTGGAAAATTGAAAAACTTTAAATACCAACTTTGTAGCTCTTGTCGAGATCTACAAACTATCTTTTTAGATCATCTTCAAATTCTGCATAGATTTTGAATTATCAAAAAGGGGATAAAACCAGCTTTTGAAATAATGGGTTTTTAAAACCGAATTCAAACCCGATTTGGTTTCTAAATTAATTTGTTGGTCATTAGTGATCACAAACATCATCCAAGGACATTTTTAGGTCCATGACCCAATAGTACTCTCGGTTGACCAAGTTGACTTTAGAAAATCATTTTATAGCTTTCCAATTTGAATTTAGATTTGAATTGCAAGACTTTGGGAATAAGCTTTGAAATCCAAATCCCACTTCAAATATGGAAATCATTTTAAAGGGTTGGACTTAGATTTATACACTATGCTTGACACTAGTGTAAACACGGTTTACACCTCAAGTACATAGAGTATAAACTAAGTATTTGAGATGACATTCGAAAGTAGGGTTTTATGATTTCACGTGACATAACATTGCATAAACACAAGCAACCTTTGAAATATAAACTTGTTTTAGTTGATGCATATCAAGGTTGACCTAAACATGAATGCTTTGCAATGCATATGATGACATGGCAGGTTTTAGTTAATATAACACCAAAGGTGTTACAGTTTCTCTCGTGCGGGAAGGAGGGTGGCCCGTTCCTCTCGTGCGGGAAGGAGGGTGGCCCGTTCCAGCGCGGTCAGAGGAAGACGATGGATGGACTGGAGAGTAAGGAAAAGAATGAGCGAGGGTGGTCTATGTAATATTTTGGGCTGGCGTGGCTGTCTTTGGACCAGTCGTGCGCCACGAGAAAGGATTAGGTACTTGGATAGTCGTTTTGAAAGTTTGAGTACCTAGATCGGAGAACACCAATAGTTCAGGTACCGACGATGCATTTTACTCAATAGAAATAGCTTTTTTTAGAAAAGGGTTGGATTTCATTTCATTGAAACAAAAGTTTTACATACAGCCCCCTGATAGGGCACCCCTCAAAGAAAGAAAAATTACATATAAATCTGCTGAAGGAGCACCTAGAGACCGTCGTCGTCGTCGACCGTTGTTGCCGCAAGCCAAATCTTTCCCACCCCCCGCAACGAAGAAGACCCAGGATGAAGCTCATGGACGAATCATGAATCGACGAAGAGTCAACTTTTAAGAAGGCCATCAGTAAAACACTGAAAGCATGCAGTTTATCCGCTGAACGCTCAGGCCAAACCTTGATTTCACCAGGATCAGACGCCGGTTGCCTCACCGGCCAACCCCAGCCGACAAGCAACTGACCCGCAGGGGGTATCAAAGAACACCAACCCGCGTAAACGAGAAGGTGGAGAAGTAACCTCACAAGGCAATCCCATTGGACACTGCGGCCATCAGAATCACCTTGAAGGGACAAAACAATCCTCCAAACTCCGGCAAGCATGTCGAGGGCTATGGTGCCGGCACCGCCACTGACAATATAGGCACGAACGGCACAAAGAAGCTCACATTGTATTCGAACAACAGCACAAAAGAAAATATCACAGAAAATATTGCTAGTGTTGAACCCTCTGCATATAATACTGTCATCGTGCACCATATGAACATCGATAGCCACCTGACCCTAATCACCTTTGACATAGGAGTTCGAGAGGAAACAAAAGATTCCCGTCGAGCACCACACCGGAAAATAAACTAACCCTAACATTATTCCTCGGAAGAACATGAAGAACGGGAAACTCAATAGAAATAGCTGGTTACCCAAATAAAGGTTTAGGTGGTGTGTTTTAGGTAGGGATAGGCGGGCTGGCTTGTGGTCCATGAACAGGTTGAGCCCAAGAACATCGTGGCCCGGAATCAGCCCAAAAGGTTCGGGCTGAATTGAGAAAGAGGAAAAAAGAGGTGAATGTTTTTTTTAAACCAAAAAACGAGGTGAATGTTGTGAGTGTGAATGGTCTGGGGACAACAAGGTTAGTTTCTCAGAAGTCAAAACCGAAAAGCAGCTCCCCTCCTCCCCCACCACCACCGTCTCACCACTCACCACTCTCCCACGCCGGCGCCGCCGATTGCCGATTCGCTTTCCGTCCCTCGCCTCCAACTCCAAGATGATGAAGCACAAGAAGAAGCACAAGGTCACCCCCACGAAATCGTCACCACTGCCCACCACCATCGCCTCCCTTCCCGACGACGTAGTGGAAGACATCCTGCTCCGCCTGCCGTCCGCCGCCGCCATCTGCCGCGCCGTCTTCGCCTACAAGCACTGGATCCGCGTCGCCAAGTCCTCGACCTTCCTCCCTCGCCTCCGCGATATCCACGACTACCCGCTCCTGCTCGGCCACTTCGTGGCCCCCTACGGCCAGGGCATCAACGCGCCTCACTTCTGCCCCGCGCCCCTGCACTCGGAGGCGGACGGCGTCCTCGCTGCTATGGTCCGCCGCGGCGACTTCTTGTTGACCCGCATCCGGGTCCAAGGCCCCGGCCAGCACGTCCTCGAGGACTGCCGCGGCGGCCTCCTCCTCTTCTCCGACTCCGACACGGGGACGACGCTCAGGGTCTTCGATCCAATGACTCACCGCGTGTCTTCTGTTGAGCAGCTGCCAAGACGCGGAGGCAGAGGCGCGGACCACCGGGGCCGCACCTTGTGTTTGCTCCCGAACGGCGACGACCCTGACGCGTTCCGTGTGATCTCGATGCAGCACGGGAAAGGCAAGAATCTGGGTCGATTGCAGGTGTACGACTCCTGCACCAGAGCTTGGCGCGTCCTCTCAGGAGCTGGAACAGCCAAGATACCAACCAGGAGCCACATGGTCCAGATCTACCGCGGACAGTATTCACCTGCCATGCACGCGGGCCACCGTATCTATTGGAAGAACGCCACTGCAGATAAGCTTTTCTTGCTAGATGCCGAGACGATGACATTCTCCGACATGCTTCTCCCTCCTGGCGTGACCCATTGGTCAGCTTACGCCGTCGGCGAGACAGAGGATGGCACCTGCTGCCTAGTTCATGTCTTCCAAAACCACGTCTATAACGGTGACTGGTACAGGCGACAAATGCAAGTGTGGCGTTTCAAATTAGGAGATGATCATGACAGCACTGGGGCTCATATGTGGGAGTTGGAGCGACAAGTGCAAATACCCTTAGGCACTAGTGACAGTGTGGATCAGGTCCTTTCAATTGTCGGCGGCATTGTGCTTCTCTGCTTTAAGAGCCCGTCACCTTATCAACATCACATTGCATTTCGGCTCAAGAGCTTGAAGGTGGAAGCAGACTTCAGATGTCGTGGACTGGTACGCCCCTTTGTGTTAAGTAATGCCATGGCCTCTTGCAGGTGCTAATCCTTGTTGCCTCTCAAAGTGTCCTGTCATAGTATGATCTCAGTTATTATTTGCTATCATGTTTTGACTAATCCCCTCAGATTGATTGCATTCTTGTTTTGTCCTAGCTTTTTAAACATAAATTTAAGTTATGGAGGAAACATTAGACACTAGAACCATTCGCCCACTATCAGCTTCAAGCATACATGGTCTGCTGATATAGTCTAGTTTGTGCATTTGCTTAAAGGGAGTAGGCAATAGGAGCATTTATCTACAAAGTAAATCGGAGGATACGAAAGTCATGCATGCTTTCATTTATTTCAGCCTTCCAATGGTAACTTTTCACAACTGCGACAGTTTAATAGTTAGTTAGATGTAAGTTCAACCTAGGATGTTATGCTTTGTTGGGAATCCCTGGTCTATTTGTTTGAAAAATATCTATGTAAGTGAGCTATGCATCACATAGATTATAATTCAAAAATTTGGCTCAAAGGGCGTAGAGACCTCGCTGTGGTATTCCATTAAGAAGGAATTCTTAATTTGCAGCATGGAGAAAAGCTCCCTGAAACCAGCAGCCTAGGACACATCTGGGCAAAGGTTCATTTTTTAGGCCCAGGTGGCTGCCACTGCAGTTGAGTGTAAAGTCACCATGTATTATCAAATTGTTTAAGTATGTGTCTATTCATTTAAGAATGACACAAAGAAATTTCCCAGTCTCATTATATTCCAGTGTCTCATGTGCCCTAACTTCAGTGACATATAAAGGGCTACCAAAAAGGCTTCAGTGGCACATGAACAATTTATCGACCCTGAGTCTCTGACCTCTTAAATGGGTGATTATGTATTGTCTGTTCACAAGAGTAGTTTAGAACATCCTAAGATTTATGGAACCTATTATTCTAAGTTGTATGGATTTTGAGACTCTAGAAATCTATGTTAAAAATATTCCAAAATCTTCTTGGGATTATGGGATTTTGATCCAAACAGAGCTAATATTACAAAAAGATGTAGATAAACCTTTGTATCATTGATGTTGTCACCCTCTATTTTCACCTATTGTTTGACTTCAAAGTTTTTTTTTGACAAATGTATTTTTTAGGAAACAAGAGGGGTTTACCCCTACTGATTATATATAGTGATGGGACATGGGAGACTTATCTTGCTCTAGGCTTTAACACTCTTAGGTGAAGATCAACTCTAAGAGACTCTCTATGTGCTTCCTAATTCATAGGAATAAAGATTTTGGTGATTGAAAAAAGAAACCTTCCCACAGCTCTTTAATTGGATCTCCAAATATAGACCTCCTCTATTCCAAATTTCTCGCTAGCCAAAGATGGAGAGCAAGGATGGCTCTCTAGAGTATGCAGAAACATTGAAAAGCTGTTGGAGGGTACAGAGATATAGAACGCCTTTTTTTTTTTTTCCAAATGACTCCACATGATGATTTAGAGAGTAAATTTTAGAAAAACTCTTGGACATGCTTAGGTTATCATGTTTCATCAAATTTCATATACAAATCATGTTGATGTTTGATTTTCTGGTCTTCCTTCAGTTCATGATTGGTGACACATTTCGTATAACTTTTGGAACTTATTGTGTCATGTCAGTGAAGCGACTTATTTTTGCTGCTTGTACATGTTGACCGTTTTAGCATTCTCTTCTTTAAACATAGGCTGTTTTATAACTTCAAAAACTTCTATCTGCATCTCTCCCAATACATAATAAAGGAAGGTTATTAAGGACATTTGATCTACTTTATTAATCCTTGTGCTTAGTGTACCTAAGGCTTATTTATCTTCTAAATAAAACTCAGTATACAACACTAAGTTAGTACTTCTGAAATAGAAAGCAATTGTTTCATGTTCTAACAATTGTTGATAATTCCAATCTTGCATGTTTTTCCTTTTAATTTGCAGGCGGTGAACCAAGCTGCTGAACTTGCAATGGGAGTGGAACCCTTGGAAATTATGAGGATTTTGCTTGCACATGTTGGGCCTTTTGTTCTCAGCACTTAACGCTACTTAAAAGAAGACTTTAGTAGACATTCTCTGTAACTAAAAGAGGCGGCCATCTATGGTCTATAGACTGCAGACTCTACTAATCATTTACAGAGGCGTGTGTCTAACAGTCTAAGGTGACTAGTAATCAATTAACAGATTTGGCAGGTAATGTTCCGTTTCATCCCCAATCCATATGGATCGAAAGGAATTCTCTGCCAGTTGAAATC
>CM041629.1:22772297-22837885 GCA_023333625.1 Bothriochloa decipiens
TTAATTTTCTTGAGCTCATCCATGCTACCACCCTTTAGCAGAACCTGGAGATTATCCAAGAAAATCAATTTATGGAGAAGTACAGAGCATATGCATTTCATTTTTGATGCAGACAGACTGGGGGGTGGAAGGAAATGTAAAGATCCCTTAAAAAAAAGGGCGTACCCAGTGCCGTAGGCTCCCGCGCTGTGCGGGGTCTGGGGAAGGATTTCTGCGCCAAGCCATACCCGCACATAATGTGCGGAGGCCGGGGCTCGAACCCTGGACCTTCCGGTAACAGACGGTAAGACACTACCGCTGCACCAGGGCCGCCCTTCAAATGTAAAGATCCCTTAGCTCGCTAAAATAAAGGTTACTTGCCCTTTTGACAGGCAAGTTTCATTCACTTTGGCACTTCTTTTGGTTTGAAAGAGTATGAAAAACAAAGAGACAAGTATGTTACTAAGTTCACCAATGTGGCATTATTTGGTTTCCATCTATCCCACAAGAAAAAAAGAGCAAAGTAGCGTATGACTTACAGTGCAACCCAATGGTTCTGGGCATCCTTCAAAGAACATCATGGTCTTCACCATTTTCTTTGACATATTACCCGAGCTGACAGACTGTTCATCGTATTTATCTACATGAAATAACTCACAGTGACCAAGCTTCTGAGATGCTAGGAGATCAATAGAAGGAACTATCTGAGCACCTGTGCAACGAGCAATACGCTGCAACAGGGGCTGCTTGATATTTAAAACCAATGATATGTTCTTTTCTAGAAGCAAATCTTGAGCATATCGAGAAACTGAATTCTCAACCAAAAGCAAGTTGGGTTTTTGAGCTGCAATCTTTGCGACTGCCATTTTAAGGTGATCTGTTTCCTGGATACAAGTAGAAACATATACATGAGATCAAGGAAATTTAAGATCACGTACCAGAAACACAAAAGTTCACAGACCTGCTGGAGCAATGTATCGATACTTGACAGCTGATTTGTGACTCGATGGTACTCAAGAGCTCCTGCAAGTAGTAGGAGATGGGGCTTCTCTATTCTAGTTGTCATGCGCCTATGTGCGACATTTTTCTTACAAACTACTCCTTTTACAACAGTGCTGAAGGAAATAAGACATAGTATCAGATAAGAATGCATAAAAGAGTTTTAAGGCCCAGTGCAGTATGAAACAAACAAGAAAGACATTTTAGCTGTTGAACAATTAGACGGAAGCAAACTGCAAACAACATTTGTTTGAACAGGATTTGTATTAGTTGCGTGTAAACCCATAAGTGGAGAAAACATTTACAGTACAGGCTTCATGCAGGGGCAGATGTAGGTTGTTGGTAGAGGTTAAAGCACAAGATAAAGGTAGTTAAAGACTAATGGGGAATATATATTACTTTGGGCCAATGATCCTCAGGATATATGAGCTGAGAAATTCCAAATCTATCCTATGAAGAAGCACTACAGCAGGCAGCAGCTAGCCCAAAGCATCCCTCTCATGGCCACATAACTTCTTTACCCACTGGGGCGAACAAGTTTTCTCATGGCAACTTGCTCAACTTGACACATATGCCTGACAGCCTGAGTCATTCAGAAGCAACCAAGTATAGATTCTGTGATAAACAATGCTACACAGTTGGTCATTTAACATGTTAGAAAATATCTGCTCAATGAAACCGACTATGATTGCCAAGCTATAAATGTTTTTCTTTATGTTTGGAAGTGATAGAGTAGGTACATGCCATAGGGACATCATGCCACAAGGTTTGCTGGATCAAATCTTCATATGCTTCATCTCTTAATTTAAGCTATTATGTAATTTGTTACGATCTGATTACTTTCGGACAAGCTCCATTTCTAGGTCTACTAATGTCTAATGTATTTAAGATGTATAAATGAGCTTTGCATTTGTAGCTAGCTGAGAGAAAACCATTCACCTTTCACTGCGGTGCCCACATGCTAAACACTTAACCTTGACATATCCACCAGGATCCATGCCACCACCCTGGCTTGTGTCTGGCCTGAGGAAGTTGGCAGCTTCCCATGATACAGAAATAACAATCTCCAACCAGCCCATGTCATCACCTTCATGTAACGAAATATTCTCCACCTCTAGTAGCTGAGAAATCAAGGCCCTGAAATGTCCATCAACCACATTCTTCATTACTTTCTTATGTTCTTCGCCCGACCGATCTCTACTTCGGAACTCTCCACTGCCAAAACTACTTGACGATCGACACTGTTCACCATCAGCTATGGATTCGTCATTGTTGTCATCGTCACACGAGTCAGTTTGCTTCTCATCCTCTTTATTTTCTGCTTCAGGAGGAAGCCAGAAAAGTTCATCCTTTTCAAAATCAACTGGGTTTGTATCATTACTTTCTAAAGCATAAATGGATGAAGCAGCACCACATTCAGAACTATTATCTGGTTCTGGTTCATTGTCTGATTTTGTAACTGTCGGTGTGCTAGGAAATCCTTGATCAAAATGCGGGGATAGTTCTTTAGAGGTCACAGATTCTTCAACTGTCTGCGACGTTTTCGAATTGTAGGGTGTATCAAGCTCATAAAACTCATCTGGGCCATAATATTGTCCATTCTGTTGTTCATGTTGTACCTGCCTATCAGAGCAGTAAGCAGGGTATTCTTCATCTTCATCATCACTCCTGATTTAAAATGTTACATGATGAGGTAAGCATCAGCCAAGCATTTTGAACTTGTCAGCACAAAACAGAAAAGGTTAAATCAATACATCCAAAAGCAGATAATGATATATTGTACTTTAACTGGGTAACATTATATCATATGAGGTTTCAAACAGAATACCTGTTTGTGTAGTAGCCAAACTGAACTGAAGAGTCATCTTTGTTTGAAACAGTGAACATGCATTTCTCAGGAGCATGAGCGTCTTGCATATTATGGGAGATCTTGTCATGGCAACACTTTGGAGGACTAATGCTGGTAACACAGCCCACATGCTGATAATTTCCAGTAGAGTAAGAGCCCGCCGTTGTGGTAACACTATTGATGGTGATAGCTGACTTGGTGCTGAACAAACTCGCCTCAGACAGGGTAGGGCTGAGCACGGGCTGCACCGGTTTGAGGGAAGTGACACTTTCTTGCTCCCATTGCTTGTAGCAGAAGTTGCAGACCCGTATCCTGTCCCCCTCATCCACATTTCTGTCAGGGCCACTCGGAACTGGGATGGAGTTTGCAGTGCACTTACCACAGAAAATTCTGCCACAACGACGACAATGATGCCTGCGGTTGAATATGGTGAATTGGGTATCACAGTCATAGCAAACTCGACAACTGTGATCAGGCATCCAGAAGTCCCTGGAGACATTGTCTGGGTTGGAGCGTCGTGGCAGCCATGATGTCAAAAGCTTAACTATGTCAGCAAATGTTTTATTTGGGTCCTCCATTGGTGGCTGAAACTGTACCACCTCAAAGAAACCCTCATACTTGCATCCTCATCTGCTGTGACAGAAATCTAGAAAGACATGAATCACTCGGTTACAACAAACTAACCAACAAAATGAAGCAGAAATTCAATGTACAAATATATGATTTTCCTCTGAATTCTCGGACCAGATAGAATGATTGTGTTTGGCTTACAGCATGAGTTTCCTCAACGAACATTGCAATAGCATGTTAGTACGATATAACTACAAGTTTATACAATCCCAAAAAACCGTGTTGCATTTATACACTGCCTCAATCGGACATAATAATTGACTACATTTCGACCAAAACCGGATAAGTAGTCCAGTGTCCACATGGCAAGTCTATCGCTAAATTCAAAAGCATAATAAAAGGAAACAATGGTAAGGCTGGCAACAAGGAATAGAGTGTTGATGATTCCCTGTTAAATTCGCGGAGTTCAGAACCTACATACTATGTAATGCGGCCGAATAAATAAATACTCCTAACAAACAAGGTACAAACGCCACGCCACTCTGTGAGTGATCGGCAAGATAGACGCAGTAATGTGGGCAGGAACAATACCTCAGAATCCCCCGAGATCGATCACCGCCCGGCCCGCGGCCCGCATTGCATCAGAATCCTCGGAAGCGCGATCAGGATCGATCGACCGAGCGAGCGGGAGAGAGGCGCGCGCCGCCTCCTAAAACAGGAACCGCCACGGTCCACGGAGGAGGGGCCAAAAATCCCCGGTATCAGAATCCTACGTCCTGCCCCGCACCCGTGTCGCAGCGAGGCAGCGGGGGCGGGGCGGGGCGGCAGCGCTGCGCGCGCCGGGCATTTGGAGGCGGCGATCGGCGCTACAGGGCACGAGACGTCGCCCCGCGCGTTGCGGTCGGGAGAGGAGCCCGGTGGCGCGGCGGTGCGGTGACGGGCGGCGGCGGCGGCGGAATCCAACCAGAGGAGCGGAGAAGATCGCAGGCGGTCGGGTGGCGAATCGGCGGAGGAGCGGGAGGGAGGGAGCGCCGCGCCGGAGTGGGAGGAGAGAGAAAAGGCGACGAGGGGTAGTTCGTTTCTATTTTATTATTTTGGCTGCAGTTTTTCTTGTAGTAGTGGAATTTGTTTTGATTTAATTTCCGTGGCTTTGGGGATTGACAGGTGGGGCCGACAGGCGAGGAAGTCGCGGAGGGCCCACAGGACGCGCCTGGGAAGCCCGTAGGTCTGGCTGGTTTCATTTGGATGCTTGCTGCTCTTCTCTTCGCACAAAGCGACGTCCATAATTTATTTATTTAATTTTTGCAGTTCACGTCATCAGTTTTAAGTTATGTTGCTCTGTATATAAATATAAATTTATCGAGGTGCTCCTACTTGGCCTGTGATGTGCTGGGGAGCGGGCAATGTGCAAGAATCATGGAAAGATGCTGGTTTTTCCTATATAAGAAAACACATGCCTCCATTCGTTAGCTGCTACAAGTCGTTTGGTTACTCAACCACACGTGGGACGTTGCTCAAAATGTACATACAGTTGGCATAATGCTTGCCATGTAAGTATGCACAATGTGGATATACTCCATCCGTTCTAAATTGTAGTTTGTTTTGACTTTTTTGATATATGTATTTTACCATATATGTAGACATATTATTTATTTTGGTATATAACAAAATGCATATATAAAAAAAATTAAAACGAACTATAATTTAGAACGAAGGTGTAGAATTTTAGAACTTTATTTAAATTGAAGCATTAAGTATGTTGCTTTTTCCCTGCTGTAACGTCGTCTCGGGGGAACCATAGCCTCACATGACCGCTTCAAACTTTACATGGTAGATGATGTGTAGATGACACGCCACGCTACATCCAACATCCAACTCGCATCGCATATTCTTTCTCATACACACGAAATACATAACAATACCATTCGCTAACGAATTTTGTTTAACTTTCACTTGGGTTATATTCTCGTAGCCGCCCACCCACTAGAGGTAAGATTTTATTTGGATCACACGACAGGATTGGATGGGAGACGCCAGAGTAAAGATCATGCTATTCCAAAGCTAGAAACATGCTCGCCGTCCCGAGACAAATCCATTGCTATCAACCTTCTCTATTTATCTACCTTTTAAAAACCCTCGCTATTTATTTCGTTTTCCTCTTTTTTTATTTCCTTTTTAAGATAAAGAAATTTTCTAGTGATCGTTATTGGACCTTGAAACGTAACCATCCAACAGCCCTGAAACCTAGCGCAGCGCAGGCCTGAAGCGCGATGGGCCCAGTCCGGCACAAGTGCAGACTGCGCAAAGGGTGAAAAACTGGAATAACGGGGAACGAGATCGTCCAACTTCACCTAAAATGACTGAACCTGCAGTCAATACATCTTGGCCGTTCATTCTAGATTGAATGAGACCGGGGCCCAGACTGCAGGCGCAGTCGTTTCAGGTTAAATTAGACAACCTCCTTCCGAAAAATAGTGTCTCATCCACAGGCGTAGTCTGCAAAGGAATAGATCGCCAGAGTCAAGAGGGGATGAACAGTCATGTTCTTCGAAATATTCATTTGGTAAAGGCACAACATTTCTCTTTCTCTAAAAAATGCTCCAAATCAAGACTTCCCAAACCTCGGCCTTCAATTCTTAATAAGAAATAATTGTTTCTCTTTTGTTGTGAATCAAAGTAAAACTAGCTTTCATTCTCTATTGTTTAAAAGTTGAATAAGATGAGCAGCCGAGACTCTAAATGACTTCGATAAAAAAAAAACTTACGGCAACTACAAAACTGTAAATCACATAAACCACTAAAACTTCAAAATTAACCGTAACAATTTACGAGAGGTCATTTGGAAATTCTAAAATTCAATTGATGTGGGACTCGAACAGCTTGAAACCACAAACTTGTTGACTACAAATTGCATATCACATTGAAAAGTGCAACTTTAATAGACCATGCCAACATCCAATGTTGTTTCACAGTTCTAAATTTTAGATTTTAAAATTGAGAACTTAATTGAAACCTCAAACAGTATCAAATCATAAACTTTTGAACTGCATAGATGTCTATCTCTCGAGGTCTATAATTTTAGTGTAAAAATCGTATTCATCGTGCTTCATACCAAAAAAAGTTATAAACTATATTTTAAACAAAGTACCCTTAAAAGTAAATTTATCAATTGATTTTTAGATACGGCATTTTTAATAGTTCGACCCAAGTGTGAGCATATTAAGGAGGTAAAATCGATTTTTCTAAATGCATATATTATGTCTTAAACAGGATTTGGTTCAGGATCCAATAGCTATATATAACTTGTACCCATGGGTAAATAGTTAGCAATGCTTAAACCTAGTCAATGATCATTTTGGTCAACAAAAATTTATTTGATGATTTGTAAATTCCTCCTTGCATAGGATTGTTGACTATGTAGATATTTTCATACAAGTATACCAGGGATTCCCAACAAAGTGTAACATCATAGGTTGAACTTAGGCTTTGTTTAGTTTCCCAATTTGGGGATGCCCGAATTCACGGTTGGACACTGTAGTGCACTGTAGTATTTTATTTTTATTTAGTAATAATTGTCCAAACATTGATTAATTATGCTCAAAATGTTCATCTCACAAAGTACAACCAAAGTGTGTAATTAATTTTTGATTTCATTTACATTTAGTACTCCATGCATGTGTCGGTATTTTGATGTGATGGAAATCTTTTTTTTAAATAGTAAAATTTGGTGGCAAATTCTGGAAACTAAACATGGTCTTACATCTAACTATCATTTGTTGCAGTTGTGAAATGTAAACATTGATGGCTGAAAGAAACGTAAATATGCATGACTTTTGTGTCCTCCGATTTACTCAGTAGATAAATGCTCCTATTGCCTAATCCCTTCAAGCAAATACACAAACTAGACACCAATATCAGCAGACCATGTATGCTTGATGCTGATGGTGGGCGAATGGTTCTAGTGTCTAATGTTTACTCGATAAATTAAATTTATGTTGAAAAAGAGAGGACAAAAATAAGAATGCAATCAACCTGAGGAGATTCGTAAAAACAATGATAGCACATAATAACTGAGATTATACTGACAAGTGACATGACAAGACACTTTGAGAGGCAAGAAGGGTTTGCACCTCCAAGAGGCCAGGCCATTACTCGATCACAAACGGGCATGCGAGTCCATGGCATGTAAACTCTGCTTCCACCTTCAGGCTCTTGAGCCGAAACGCAATGTGATATTGAGAAGATGACGAGCTATTGAAGCAGAGCAGCACAATGCCACCAATAATTGCACGGACCTGATCCGCACTGTTGCCGCCTAAGGTTAGTGGCACTTGTCGCTCCAACTCCCACATCTGAGCTCCATTGCTATCATGATCATCTCCTCGTTTGAAACGCCAAACTTGCATTTGTCGGCTGAACCAGTCACCTTCTTGGAAGACATGAACGAGGCAGCTGGTGCCATCCTCTGCCCCGCCAACGACATAAGCTGACCGACTGGTCACGCCGGGAGGAAGACCCACATCGGAGAACATCATCGTCTTGGTGTCTAGCGAGAGAAGCGAATTTGCAACGTGGTACTTCCAAAAGATACGATCGCCCGTGTGCATCGTAGGTGAATACTGTCCGCGGTAGCCCCTGATCATGGCCATTTGGTTCCTGTCTGGTATCTTGTCTGTTCCAGCTCCTGTGACGACGCGCCAAGCTCTGGTGCAGGAGTTGTACACCTCCAATCGAGCTAGCTTCTTGCTGTTCCCGTACTGCAGCGACATCACATGGAACACGTCAGGGTCGTCGTCTTTCGGGAGCAAACACAGTCTGCGGCCGCGGTGGTCCGGGGTTCTGCATCCGCGTCTTGGCAGCTGCTCAACCGAAGTCACGCGGCAGTCCTCCAGGATGTGCCGCCCAGAGCCATGTGTATCAATGCGGGTCAAGAAGAAGTCGCCACGGCAGACCATAGCAGCGAGTACGCCGTCCGACTCCGGTGAGTTCAGGGGCACAGGTTGGAAGTAAGGCGCGGGTTGAAGCCGTGTCATAGGAGGCCACGAAGTGGCCGAGCAGGAGTGGGTAGTTGTGGGTGTCGCGGAGGCGGTGGAGAAAGGTCTAGGAGGAGGTGACTCGGATCCAATGCTTGTACGCGAAGACGGCGCGGCAGATGGCGGCGGCGGACGGCAGGCGGAGCAGGATGTCTTCCACTACGTCGTCGGGAAGGGAGGCAATGGTGGTGGTGGTGGGTAGTGGCGGTGATGCCGTGGAAGTGATCTTGCGCTTCTTCTTGTTCTTCATCATCGTGGAGTTGGAGGCAAGGGACGGCAAGCGAATCCGGCAATCGGGGTCGGCGCCGGCGGCCCATATTTGTAGTGGTGACTGGTGAGTGCTGACGGTAGTTGTGCAGACGAGGGAGGGGGAGGCGGAGAGCTGAGCTATACCGTGCGTGTCTCGCGGTCTTCGTCGCCTGGATATCGAGGCGGTCTCAGCGTGTCATCAAGTCACATCAAAACTTTCGTGTGCCGTGCAGTTCCAGCACGGTCCAATTCCCAGCTGCAACTGATCATAGCGCAGCGTTAGCTCTGACTTGATTTTAGTGTGTGCATGAATATTGATTACTTATAAACCTGATCAGTTATCCACTTAAGTATTTACTTATTTATTTTGCTTTATTTTTAAATTATATATAGATGATGTGTAAATTATATACATATGACTATCATATATTTATAGTTATGGTCGTGCTGGGCTGTCTAGACAAAAACTGAGAAATCATGGATAAATCAATGGAATTGTGTTTACATGTATATATTGTCCTTTATTAAATTTATAAATACTTTGAGAAATTACGTTTTTATGGTTTGGCTCGCGAGCCAAACAAACTGATTAACAAGCCGAGCCGAGCCACTCTTATAGCTCGTTGGTATAACGAGCTGAGTCAAGCCAGAACATTAACGAGCCGAGCCATAACGAGCCGAGCTGGCTCGATATCGAGGCCTACTCGCGCGTGGCCATCTCGAGTTCTTCGTTATCGTCGCCGCAACATAAAGATGCCGATAATCACGAAGCGAAATGAGTTTTGCTGATGACCAAATAATAACTATGGATGAAACCAATCGTGGCCATCTCGAGTTCTTCGTTATCGTCGCCGCAACATAAAGATGCCGATAATCATGAAGCGAAATGTGTTTTGCTGATGACCAAATAATAACTATGGATGAAACCAATCGGATGTCGAATCCGATTGCTTTCATCCAATATCCAGATAATCCGTATCCAGATCTAATGTCCGTGAAAAAAGTATGGGATATAATATTGAATATTGGACATAATGTAGGATCACGAGTATCTGTTTGTAACCGATCAGATTTCATCCCTATCATTTATTATTTTCATTCAAATATAAATATGGATGTGAATATTTTCAAATACGAATGCAAACTCTAAATGTATGTTATTAAATTCAGCATACATAAATAAAATCGCGCTACTAACTTCATCGTTAAAAAAAGCAAACTAAATGCAAATACACTTCTATTTATCTCCAATAATGAAGTAAACTAAATATAATGCATAATACTTATAAAAGATAAATAAGTCAAGTGAAGAAATTCAAATAAAAAATGGTATGAAATTTTGCTTTATCAAAATTTTTAGAATTACAAAATTATTTACATGTAGAGATTAAAGTATTTGTGAATATAACATAGACAAGGATAGCTCATGAAAATAATATAGTTATCCATAAAATATAATAATTAAAAATATTATTTATTCAAACAATATTTATCTGCCATCCAGTAATGGATGCCAAGGAAAAAAAGATAGAGAGCGGTATGCACAGCTGAGCAATGAAAATAATAAGGAAAAAATTAAAAGGATCCGTGAAAAAATAAGGAAAAATTAAAAAGATCCGTGAAGTGTATCAACAAAAGAAAAAAAATTAAAGAGACGACACAGGTCAAAGAAAATGGCACACAAGGGACTAAGGGAGGAAGCAACATACAGAAGAAATGCAGACAAAACAAAAGAAAATAAGGCACCAACATGAGAGGCAGCCATATGCAAATATGAAACCACAACAAAAGATAGCTAGAATAGAGCAAATTACAGAAAAAGAACTCAAGCGTGGCACACAAACCAAATATTCAATCGCCTTAGAGAACTCCGCATATACAAGCTTATTATAAAACAAACCATGCTTTTTTAGTGTCATGTAAAATCCAACCTTAACAAAGGGTCACTTGCAAACATCCGGTGCCTATATATAAGTGGCCAAGGACATCATGACAAGGGACCTCTTCTCTCACTCATTTGCACTTTCAAAACTGTAGTGTGTCCTCTCTCCGTCACAGAGCTCTGTCCTCCCCCTTCTCTCTTATTCAGAACTATCAGTTCCAACATAATGGGCTTGGAAACATATTATCCTAAATATTCATGTATTTAAGTATTTATGTTCATAATTTTTGCTCTTATTAAATGTTTATGTACATAATTCATTAAGAATTTACATTTTTCGATAAAATTGTCATGAATAGCTTATGTTATAGCTTTTAGAGAAGGTCGCTGCTAAAATTCCTAGTCTACTATTTGAAATATTGGCCATGCCACCGCCGCTTGTGCTTAGCTGCTCTTGCTCAAAGCCATCGCTGATGGCTCTCCTCCCTTTGTTGCCTCCTTCACCCTCTCACTACTCCACCACTGTTGTCGCCTTCCCCACTAGCATTAGGGATATTATGGAAGCAGAGCTTGATGCCGGTGCCATCCCAAATGTCAACGGAATGTTTAGGCCTCAACTCTCCTTTTTCGATGGTGAATAATATGAGGTCCAAGCACAAATCCGAGGATACCTCCCTTAGCATATCGATGGAGCTCTATAAGCTTGTGTGCACCAAGGAATGGTGGGGAATGTCCATGACATCGTCGAAGGCCACGAATGCACTCTGCTTGTTCAAGGCAATGTTGTAAGCTAGCGTAAGGTTTCCTCTGCACGAATTGTACAACATGGTTTTGACGTATTTCAATCCCCAACGCATGGTGATAACTACTGGCTTCGTGCTGGTGTGCAAGGATGTTGGCATCACGCTAATGGCTATGGTGTTCAGATACTACTTCAAGCTCTCTCCGTTCAATGCTGATGGCGGAATTCAAGTCAAGTCGATATGGAAGGAGACATGGTTCTTTCTTGACTCCATTATGCTTGACAATCCTTGGCGATGTCCTCAAAAGTGGGGGACACCCAGGGAGGGAGACTACGAGATGCCAAAGCTCACGAAAATGCATGAGACACCATCTACAAGTTGAATGCCATGAAAGGGGAGAAGTGCATAAGTCTCATAAAACTCGGGATCAACAGGTCTCAATACAACCACAATCTAAGCTAGTCAAGCAAATGACCAATTTAGGAGATGTTAGCACTATTCTTCCCAATACATAGATACCAAAAGAAATCAAGAAGAAACTCTAGTTCAAAGGATGCACAAGATGTTCAAAGTGGCAAGAGAAACCCCATGCCCGGCCACCATCTATTGATAGCCCCAACTCAAAGGATGTGGTTCGTTGCTCTTCAAAAAGAGCTGTTATCCCCTTTTTGCATCAGATGCGGATAGTCCATGGGCCAAGCCGGACTGTCCGCCATTCACCGGAAACTAGCTGTTAGGCTCAAATAATGAACTGCGGACAGTTCGCCCCCACAGGCTCAGATTGTCCACCGTTACCAAATGGAACAGGTCGAGAGCAACAATTATGCTGTCTAAAAGTCCTACAGACCACTAACAGTTCGCCCCTTAGGCCCGAACAGTCCGCTATTCAACTCCAGACCTCCGAACAAAACTAGAGCAGATCTACTCGCCACTGAAAAAATGAACTGCAGGCAGTCCGCGGGTCAAGAGCCCGGAATGTTCGGCATTCATATGGCCAATCAACGTCGTTTTTATTCACCAAAAGGACATGCGTCCACCTTCCAGGGCACTAGCTCCCTGCTAAAACAGAAGTTTCAATGATCCAGAAGTTTATCTAAAATTTTTTGTAATATAGCCATGTTGTATAAAAAACTCTATAATCCCATATAGATTCTGGAAAATTTTTAACACAGATTTTGAGAGCCTCAAAATCTGATGAACTTAGATAATATATAATACAAGATTCCATAGATCTTGGTTGTGAATGCAGCGGGGCAGCAGAAGCATCAAAATCAGCAAGCTAATCTCTTACAAGCATTTCACCGAACACCTTATGTGCATACAATAATTGAGCTCCATAGCATCCATTCTATAAACTTGGTGTCGTCCAAACTTCACACAAGGAATATACTTGCAAAGATCAGCTTACCAACACATCAATCTCCATCATCACCAACTCAATATATCAACGAACTCATATATCTCTTGCGTGCTAGCATACCCATACGCCATGAACTTGGACAAATGGCACCAATAGCAAGCAAGATAGGAACAAGACAAATACCAAATCATAGTTAGACACAAGAATTTACATGGAAACCCCTTGCGGGGAAAAACCACGGGGGGCGACGAGCAAACAAATTTAACCACCATGAAGATGAAGGATATAAGAGGTAGGAGCCAACAAGGTTGGCGAGGCTCAATCCCCACAAATTTCACTCTTCTAGTGGTGGATTTGGTAGATCAAAGCCTCATCTCTCCTGTCTCAAACCTTAGCTCTCTCCCCCTGAAAACCAGATGAACAAGCCCCTAAACGAGGAGGGAGCTCAGGTAGCCTTTTGGGCTAGTTTGGGAACTTTATGGAAGGCCCCTCAAAGTTACAGATTGTCACAAATAAGTCTCTAGACATCTAACCAAATATATAAGCAACATCTTGGATAATAAAGTTGATCAAATGAGGCTCAAATGGTGTCATTAGGAGCTATAACATCACATTGGTTATCCTATCCAAAGGACACCTTAAGATGCTCTAAACTAATCTAGTGAGCAGACATACCCATCACCCCTTTAAGATCAAAGACTCTAGTGAACTCATGATAAATTGTTCCAGTTCCATAGAAACTTTTTTTTGGCAGCCCTTAAAAGTCACTGAAGTTATGTCACATGAGAGTATGAGACATGCTAGGATAAAATGAAACTAAGAAGTTTCTTTCATTTCCCTCAAAAAAAGAGTTTTATTTCATTGTCAAACTTAAATAAATTGATAATGCATGGTGGTTGGGCACTTGCTGTGTAGCGCCAGACACCTAGGGATAAAAAAGGCGCTTTGCCAAGATTGCATCCTAAGCAGACAATTTTAGGGAGCTTTTCTCCATGCTGCAAATTGAGAATCCCTTCTTAATGCAATACCTCAGGGAGGTCCATCCCCCTTTAAGCCACTGAATTATAATCTATGTGATGCACAGTGCCACTGTTCACTTTTACACATGATCTTTGGTATTCCAAACATGTTAGGAAAAAAATAACAACCCTAACCATGTAGCTAATCATCTACTTCACTCTCTTACTTAAAAACCAGCTATTTTACTCCTTAAAGTATTGAAACCCATTTAGATAACACCTCATGAGTTGTTTTTGAAGGTGATTTTTTATGTGGCGGGATACAATGGTAAAACAACTATGCAAAAAATATGCCTTGCAAAACTATCTCAAGGATCATTTGAAAGGTACTAGATACTTTAGTGTTTATAGTTTAGGGTTACATACTTAAGCCTCCATATGTTAGGTGGTTATACATATAATTTTTTTCTATCGTTTGTTGACTCACAACTATATTATCATCCACATGAAATTCATCACGCCAGCAAAAAGACCCTTAAAAACCATCCCTGAGGGTTATTTAGACATTTTCTAATGGCGAATTTTGCTTGAGGACACTACAAAAACATGGAATTGGCTGTAGGACACCGCAAGTGCGCTATTTTGCTGAGTACCATTACAAAATCATGTTTATTTGCCTGTGGACACCGTCCTCATTAAAATAAGAATAACCAGCTTACGGGAGAGAGAAACTTGACTGACTAGACGATTTTGCCCTTGTCGGCATGTCGTGGTCCGGTTGAACCACATAAAGCCGTTCAGGTGCTGGAGCCGTCTTCGTCCCCGCCATTTTCCCCGACCCCGTCATCCTCCATCTCTCTCCTTTCCTTCTTTCTCCGTTCCAAACCCTAGATCCATCCCCGTCCCCATGGCATCGAGCTCGCATTGCACCCCTTTCGTCACGCCTCACCCGGGGCCCTTGTCCGTGGAGTCGTACAGAGATTCTGCAGGGTTCTTGCCGCTGGTTCCTTGCTCCAAGTGTGGAACCAAACTCATCGGTCGCATGTCACAGAAGACCGGTAGCAAGGGAAAGAGGTTCTACAAGTGTCCTCTGCTTGAGCATGTAAGTTTTTGTGGATTCGTTATTGTCCTGGTGATGGTTTTTCTAAAGTTCAGTTTTCCCTTATTTGTTTTCCTTTCTAGACCGATTTTGCTTGTGGCACATACATGTTTGAAGAGCAATATATGGAGTACTTGGTCGCCGAAGGTCATATTCCTCGCAGGTGCAGTCAGATCAGAGGGCGAGAGCGCATGCCGCTGGAGGTGGTGCAGGCTGGCGACGACATGGTGAAGGTCGACCACGACATTGAGGCCTGTCATGAACTGTTGCAGAATGTTGTTGTTCTTCTTCAAGATTCAGAGACAGCGCTAAAGAGTCTACTTGCCTGCCATACTACATTGACTGACACGGTTGATAAGATAGGAGAGCGTATGGTTTTAGTAGGTGTTGCTAAATTGTTTGTGTTAGTGCTTGTTTTGCTGGTTTTGTTGGTCAAGTGAAGATGGCAACAACCTAACATGTGTTAGCTAAGCAATTTATATGTCTCAGTTAGTGAACATGTTTCATGATGTCTTGCAATTTGTAAAACTCAGTTTGTGTTGCAATTTGCCTTATGTTATGTCAATAAACATGGCATGTGTTGACAAATGCGTTGCAATTGATTGGCAAATGACAGGTTCTACATAAACATGGCAAAGCAAATAGTTTCATACACAGCAGGTTCATACATAATAGGTTCATATACAACAGGTTCTACATAGTTTTTGCAAGCAAAGAAAATAGTCTTGACTTCAACACAGTTACTGACATTACACAACTCAATTCATTACTGACATAGTTCATTACTACCATTGCACAACTCAATTCATTACTGACATTACACAACAGAATGCATAACTGCCATCATAGGTCCATTATCAGCTTCTTCTTTCTCACCCTCTTCTTGGGAACATCTTGGTCAATGGTCTTGTTGCTTATTGCCTCTGTTGCAGTCATAGACTCCTTCTTGCTCCTAGTTATCTTGGAGCTGGTCACCTTGGGCATCTTCTTTCTATTGGGCAAATCTTCAGGTGCATCTAGCAAGGCCCTTTTGTGGCTGTTACAAAATACAAACAAGGCTACCATTAGGCAAGACAGTGTGGATATAGTTACAGTGCTGGGAAACTTAAGTTTTGTTCATGCTATACCTTCTAGTGTTCCCCACAGGGCTGTTTGTAAGTGCATTTGCTGGGCTGTTTGTTAGTGCTACTGTGGGGGCTCATGGTCCAACACTACCATTTGTCCTTCAATCTGAGACTGTTGTGTTGATATAGTGGTTGCTCGATTTTATTTCTTAGGCCTCACTCTCTTCGGCTTTGGTGCTGCTGGTGGTGGTGCATCGGAGTCATACACTGTTTCATTGCAGGTCTTCATCATATGGCCGAACTGACCACATCTCTTGCACTTCCTCTGTCTCTTTTTCGTACCTCCTTCTTCAGTACTTTTGATCCTTCTATTTCTTGGCCGCCCTGCAGCTCTCTTAAACCGAGGTGGCCATAATTTGAAGCCCATTTCCACCTCAGGCCACTGACCTCTATCTGTCATTGGGTGTATCACATTGTCATATGCTTTCTTGAACATAGCAATAGAATAGTAGTTATCTACATAGTCTTCTACAAAGTTGTTGCACATAGAATTGATGAGGCACAGTGCATGAGTACATGGCAGTCCATTGATCTGCCACCTCTGACAACTGCATGTCTTGGCCTCAAGGTCCACAGTGTGCCTCCAAGTCTTGAGTTCCTTTGTAGTGCCTTGGATCTCAGCAGTTACTATAAGTTCCTACTCATAGCATTAAGTTCTTCATGAGTGGGATTATAGGAAGTGACTTCTCTTTCCTAATCCAACTATTGAATGTTTCTGCTATGTTGTTAGTAACATAGTCACACTTAGATGCATGAGAGAACCTCCATCTGGTCCACATTGTTTATGGTTGTCCTCTATCCACTTTATAATCCTTGGTGCAGCATTATTCATCATGTTGAAATGATGTAAGTAGTACTTTTGGTTGTAGGCCCTGCTGGCTAGCCACAAATGTTTCTTGAACACTGCACCTCTATACCTCTTGTTGAAGTTCTTCACTAGATGCCTCATGCACTCTCTATGCTCAACCCCATTGTGGAACACAGCTGCCACCCCCTTGTCAATTCCTTTTCCAGCATCTGTGCAAATCACTAGTCTAGGAGGTGTTCCAATAGCAATTTGTAGCTGCTGGAAAAACCATGTCCAATTGTCAGCTGTTGTAGACTCAAAGACAGCATAAGCTACTGGAAACAACCAGTTGTGTCCATCTATAGCTGATGCTGATGCTAACTGTCCTCTCCATCTCCTAGTCAGATGTGTGGAGTCAACACCAAGGAAAGGTCTACACCCAGTCAAAAACACATCAACACAGCTCTTGAATGCCACAAACATCCTTGTGAACCTCATTTTGTTACCCACTTTGCACAATCAATTACCACAATGCTTCCTGGGTTTGTTCTCTCAACCTCAACCTTGAATCTGAATGCATCTTCAAAACTGTCATCCCATTTCCCCTAAATCTCATCTAGAGCCATCTCCCTTCCATCCCACACAACATAGTAGGACAGTTGGATGTTGTACTTGTTCTGTATTGGTTCATCCCTTAGGATGTTAATGACCCTATCCCTCACCCATGCATTGTTTGCCATGCAGTTTTTTTCTAGTTGAGAAGTTGTTGGACAAGTATGCTTCTTACTCAACCTCTTTATCTGCAACAAACAAATATATATCAAATAAAAAAAAATAACAAATACATAATGTAAGTTGAGAAGCATTCCAAGTTACAGACCTGCCAAGTCCTCCCGTCCTGAAGTTGAGAAGCATGGATCCTCCACTTGCACCTCTTCTTCTTCCTGCTGAATCCCTTGCAGTACCCTCTATACCTTTTGGACTCGCTGTAAGGAGCTGCAATTTCAATTTCGTTAATCACTGCATATTGCCTGATAGCCCTCTTAAATGTGTCCCCATCCTCATATGTGACACCAAGGGCTATAGTGGGGTTCTCTAAATTAGTTACATGCTCAGAAACCTCACACCCAGCCTTATCATCAACAAATAAATCATCATGTTCACTAGAGTCAGATTCATCATGATCTGCATTGGCTTGGTCACTATGTCCTTGGTCAAACATGTACCGCTGCTCATCATTGATACCAACATATTCCTCCTCAGCTTCTTCCCATGGTTCATCATCCACAACACCTTTTTTGGTGCCTTCTCCCTTCTTTGATTTAGCAGATCCATCAGAGTTAGCAGAGTTAACAGAGCCACCAGATTCAGCATCACTGTCTCCCACACTAAGTGACTGAACATCAGCATGGCCATCATCAATAGCAAGCAGAGAGGGATGCGAAGATACACCAACATCATTATCAATAGACAAGCTCTGATTGTATGCCATTGCAACGGTGTCATAGAATTGTAGTTGTCAATAGCATACATCAGTGCCGCATCAGTAGTTAGAGTTGTATAACGTTTGGTTTGCTTGTTATAGAACTCCAGATTAAAGCCCAGATTGTTCCCACAAGACAATTTTAGTGCTACATCCTTTGTCAAATCGATCAAATTGATTGTTTCCCTATCCACAATGAGCTAAAAATCTGTTGCATTACACGCCGCATAAGCTGGGACGCGAACAGCTACCCTTAGAGCAGAACTACTGTCCATCCTAGAAAATGGACAAGAACAACACATATGAAATCCCTAAAATTGTCAAACAAACTACACCCATTCAAAAATCGACAGTGATACAACCAAGCCTGGCCACAATCGATAAGGATGAAGAGGAGCAAAGTGCATATTCGTCAAGAACCCATGACAGATTGAGGCCCTTGGATGGGGATTCGATGCTCGGGCGGAGCCGCTTTGGTTTCGGGTACACAACCATCTTCACACATCCATCAACTGACTGGTGGGGGGAGGGGCAGGGGGTCGCGAGGGCGTCGGCGACGACCGCTGAGATGTGGTTAGGGTTCCTCGCGACGGCCACCAGCGCGACGGGGTGTTGGCGGCGGCGGCGGTGGATGCGGACTGTGGCGGCGGTGGATAGCTAGGGTTCGTCACTTTGATTTGGCTCGACCGGTTCACCAACTGAACCATCCGACGTGGTCTGGTTCGACCATTTTGAACTGAACCAGCATGTCCAAGGGGCATCAATGGTCATTTTATAAAGTTTCTCTCTCCCGTAAGCTGGTTATTGTTATTTTAATGAGGGCGGTGTCCACGGGCAAATAAACACGATTTTGTAATGGTACTCAGCAAAATAGCGCGTTTGCGGTGTCCTACAGCCAATTCCATATTTTTTTAGTGTCCTACAGCAAAATTCGCCTTTTCTAATTAAGGAAAAAAAACCTTGTTTCGAGGTTAGGGTGAAGTATAAGAGCAGCAATAGGTAAGGAGGTTAAATTGATTTTTCCAAACATATTATGTCTTAAAAGAGGATTTGGTTCAGGATCCAATAGCCATAGATAACTTGTAACCAAGGGTAAATTGTTGACAATGCTTAATCCCAGTAGTTATTTTTTGGTCATCAGCAAAACTCATTTGATGATCTGCTAAATTTCTCCTGCATAGGATTGTTGGCTACATGGTATGTAGATGTTTTTTTGAGTATGACATGTAGATATTTTCAAACAAGTATACTAGGGACTCCCAACAAAGTGTAACATCCTACGTTGAACTTACATCTAACTATCATTTGTTGCAGTTGTGAAAAGTAACCATTGGATGGCTGGAAGAAATGTAAACATGCATGACTTTTGTAGCGTCCGATTTATTCTGCACATAAATACTCCAATTGCCTTATCCCTTTAATTAAGCAAATACACAAACTAGTCTATATCAGCAGACATGTATGTTTGAAGCTGATGGTGGACGAATGGTTTAATGTATTCCCTCAAAATAAACAGTTCTAATGTCTAATGTTTCCTCCATAACTTAAATTTATGTTTAAAAAGAGATGACAAAACAAGAATGCAATCAGTCTGAGGGGATTAGTCAAAACATGATAGCACATAATAAGTGAGATTATACTATGAGAGGACACTTTGAGAGGCAGAAAGGATTTGCACCTGCAAGAGGCCATGCCATTACTTGATCGCGGCAGTTAAAATCTGCGTCGACCTTCAAGCTCTTGAGTCGAAAAGCGATGTGATGTTTATACGATGACGGGCTGTTGAAGCAAAGAAGCACAATGCCACCGACAATTCCACAGACCTGATCCACACTGTGAACCGCTGATGCAGAGCCTAAGCGGATTAGTGGCACCTGTCGCTCATACTGCCACATCTGAGCTGGATTGCCCTCATGATCATCTCCTAATTTAAAACGCCACACTTGCATTCGTCGGCTGCTCGGGCCAGAGACTTCCAAGACATGAACTAGGCAGCAAGTTCCATTCTCTGTCTCGCCAACAGCGTAAGCTGACTGACAGGTCACGCCGGGAGGGAGAAGCACGTCGGAGAGTGTCATCGTCTTGGTGTCTAGCGAGAGAAGCAAATCTGCACGGGCATACTTCCAATAGATATGGTCGCCCGCGTGCATGGCAGGTGAATACTGTCCGCGGTAGATTTGGGCCATGTGGCACCTGGCTGGTATCTTGCCTGCTTCATTGACGATGCTCCAAGCTCTGGTGCAGGAGTCGTACACCTCCAAACGAGGCGGCTTCCTGTCTTTCCCGTGCCGTATCGAGATGACACGGAACTTGTCAGCGTCGTCAACGTACGGGAGCAAATCCAAGGAGCGGCCGCGGTGGATCGGGGGTCTGCCTCCGTGTCTTGGCAGCTGGTCAACACAAGACACGCGGTGAGTCATTGGATCGAACACCCTGAGCGTCCTTGTGTCGGAGAAGAGGAGGCGGCCACCGCTGCAGTCCTCGAGGACGTGCCGGCCGGAGCCCTGTACCTGGATGCGGGTCAACAAGAAGTCGCCGCGGCGGACCATAGCAGCGAGAGGAGGCCGTCCGGCTCCGTGTTCAGGGGCCCGGGGTAGAAGTGAGGCGGGTTGAGGTCGTAGGGGGAGACGAAGTGGCCGAGCAGGAGTGGGTAGTCGTGGATGTCGCGGAGGCGGCGAAGGAAGGTCGAGGAGGAGGTGACGCGAATCCAGTGCTCGGAGGCGAGGGCGGCGCGGTAGATGGCGGCGGCGGACGGCAGGCGGAGCAGGATGTCTTCCACTACATCGTCGGGAAGGGAGGCAATGATGGTGGACAGTGGCGACGGTGTCGTGGAGGTGACCTTGTGCTTCTTCTTGTTCTTCATCATCTTGGAGTTGAAAGCGACGGACGGAAAACGAATCGACAATCGGGCCGGCGCCGGCGGGGGAGAGTGGTGACGGTAGTGGTGTGTCTTCGTCGACTCGGATATCGCGGCGGTGCCAGCGTGCCATGAAATCGGGCCGGCTCTAGCCTTGCCGTGTGAGACCGCCGTGTGTTGCGGCCGGCTCAAGCCTTGCCGTTGCCGTGTATATATAGGGGATAGGGCACGAAAACGGATCGGATGCGCATCCAATCGGATATGTATATCATATTTTATCGTATTTTAATTTAATTCGAATAGAATTCGGATAGACAAAAGGAGTGAAAAACAAATTTGAATATATCCATTTAACACTCATATTAGAAACATATAGAATACGGATACACTCATATTATAAGTTTTGACTAATATATGGACATTGGACAATTCGGATATCCATTTCCATTCACCATCCCTACTGCCGTGCAGACCCAGATAATGGTCGTAAAATAAGCAGCCCAACAGCTTCTATTTATTCCGGGAAGAAGTCTAATTTTCCTCATCCAAGTTTTACGAAAATCCGTTTTTATTTGTAAACTTCAAAATCGGACAAACCGCTTTTCTAAACTTTCCAAATTATCCGTTTTGCCTCCCTAGAGCTGTTTTGGAGGAGGTTTTGTCCTTTTTAAATTTATTTTGGCTAAAACATTGAAAAAATATAGTAAATAAATAATACATAAAATAGAAAATTCATTTTTGTGGACTTCATATGAGTAAATCTACATAGTGAATATATAATATGGTATACTTTAGTACATAGTTTCTATTCTAGATTTGGATCGATACTTTTCTATAATTAATTAGAATAATTCATAACTAAAGTTTCCATGGTCTAATTATGGTGAATTTTTATTGTGAACTAATTATTATATACTTGAACTATAGTAAAAATTTCATACTCATTGGATCATCTATAACTTAGTTATAGATTTATTTAGGGTTTATGCTTGTTAAAACTAAATAAATCTACAACTATGTTATATATGATCCGATGAGTATGCAATTTTTATTATAGTTCAAGTATAAAATAATTAGGTCACTATAAAAATTCACCATAATTGGACCATGAAAAGTGCAATTATAAATTATTCTAATTAATTACAGAAAATATAGATCTAAATCTACAACAAAAACTTAATACTAAAGTATATCATATTATATATTTACTTATAGATCTACTCATGTGGAATCCAACAAAATTGGATTTATTATTTATATTTTGTGTGTGGTTTAATATGATTTTTCAAAAATTTAACTGGAATAAATAAAAACAAAAAATTAACTTAAAAACTGCTTCAGGGAAGTTAAACATATGGTTTGAGAATACATGTGCAAATCTAGATATTTTATTACTCCTTTAAATATTGAAACCCATTTAAATAACCTCATGAGTGATTTTTTAAGGTGATTTTTGTTGATGTGCTGGGATACAATGGTAAAACATGCACAAAAATATGCCTTGCAAAACTATCTCAAGGATTACTTGAAAGGTATTAGATGGTTTAGTGGCTATAATTTTGTTTTTATAGTTGAAGGTTACATAGTTACCTTTACATATGTTAGGTCATTATATATACCTTTTTTCTATGTTTTGTTGTCTCACGGCTATGTCATCTTCCATGAAATTTGCCAAGTTAGCCAAAAAAAAAACCTTCAAAACCACCCTGAGGGTTATTTAGACAGTTTTTAATACTTTAATTAAGGGATAAATACATGATTTTAAGGTGAGGGGGTCAAGTATTAGATCAGAAATAGTTAAAGGAGCCTAAATATATATTTCCAAACATCTTCTGTCTTAAAAGAGATTTGGTTCCTATAGATAACTTGTACCCAAGGGTAAATAGTTAGCAATGTTGAATCCTAGTCAATTATTCTTTTGTCAACAAAAACTCATTTGATGATCTGCTAATCTCTTTGCATAGGATTGTTAGCTACATGGTATATGTAGATATTTTCAAACAAATATACCAGGGATTCCCAACAAAGTGTAACATCCTAGGTTAACCTTGCATCTAACTATCGTTTGTTGCAGTTGTGAAAACTAACCATCGGATCACCGAAGGAAATGTAAATATGCATGACTTTTGTATCCTCCAATTTACTATGTAGATAAATGCTCCTATTGCCTAATCCCTTTAAGCAAATACACAATATCTCTAGACTCTATATCAGCAGACCATGTATGCCTGGAGCTGAGGGTGGAGATACGGTGTCTAAAGTTTCCTCAATAACTTGAAATTATGTTAAGAAATAGAGGACAAAACAAGAATTCAATCAATCTTAGTTCTTAGGGGATTAGTCAAAACATGATAGCACACAATAACTGCAATTATACTATGGCAGCAGTACATGACACTTTTAGAGGCAACAAGAAGGATTTGCTCCTGAAAGAAGAGGCCATGCCATTACTCGATCAGAAAGGGACGTGCCAGTCCACGGCAAATAAAGTCTGCTTCTACCTTCAAGCTCTTGAGCCGAAACGCAACGTGATGCTGAAACAATGTCGAGTTGTTGAAGCAGAGAAGCACAATGCCGCCGACAATTGCACCGACCAGACACCCACTGAGACTTGCTGATGGAGAGTTCAAGATTAGTGGCACCTGTCGCTCCGACTCCCACATCTGATCCCCGTTGCCCTCACGATCATCTCCTCCTCTGAAACGCCACACTTGCATTTGTCGATCGCTCTTGCTAGATCCCAAGAGGGAGACACAAACCAGGCAGCAGGTGTCATCCTCTGTCTCGCCGACGGCGTAGGCTGACAGATGGGTCACGCCGGGAGGGAGACACACGTTGGAGAAGGCCATCGTCTCGGTGTCGAGAAGGAGAAGCGAATCTGCAACGTCGTACTTCCAAAAGATCCGGTCGCCCGCGTGCATCGCAGGTGAATACTGTCCGCGGTAGATCCTGGCCATCTGCCTCCTGGATGGTATCTTGTCTGTTCCATCTCCTGAGAGGTCGCTCCAAGCTCTGGTGCAGGAGTCGTACACCTCCAATCGAGCCGGCTTCTTGCTGTTCCCGTGCTGCAGCGACATCACACGGAACGCGCCAGGGACGACGTCGTCGCGGTTCGGGAGCAAACACAGTCTGCGGCCGCCGTGGTCCGCGGCTCTGCCTCCGCGTCTCGGCAGCTGGTCAAGCAATGACACGCGGTGAGTCATCGGATCGAACACCCTGAGCATGCCCGTGTAGTCGGAGAAGAGGAGCAGGCCGCCGCGGGCGTCCTCGAGGACGTGCCGCCAGCCTTGGGCCTGGATGCGGGTCAAGAAGAAGTCGCCGCGGCGGACCATGGCAGCGAGGACGCCGTCCAACTCGGGCGAGCGAGGGGCGCGGGGCAGAAGTGAGGTGGGGTGGAGCCGTGGCCGTCTAGGGCGACGATGTGGCCGAGCAGGAGCGGGTAGTCGTGGATGCCGCGGAGGCGGCGGAGGAAGGTCGGGCAGGAGGCGACACGGATCCAGTGCGCGGACGCGAGCACGGCGCCGTAGATGGCGGCCGCGGACGGCAGGCGGAGCAGGATGTCTGCCACTACGTCGTCCGGAAGAGAGGCAATGGTGGTTTGTGGCGATGGTGTCTGTAACGTCCCTGAAAATTCAAACATCGAAAATACGAATTTTTAAAATTTTTTTAAAGGCATCTCATTGTTGACGAGTGTCACGTAGAAAACCATCCCTTAGTTATACAAATAACACCTAAAGTTAGCATGAGCATCACATTTAATTTACCAAGGTTTGATTTTCTTTTTATTTGATTTTATGTGATGATCAATAAAATTAAACAACTTATTATCGCATGTATATATATATATGTGTGTCGACTAACCTCGAAAATGGATCCATCATGACCTTGAGACCTAGTGGACTTAGCATGAGGTTGTGTCATGTCATTAACCTCCATGCACTAACACTTTGCTAGCAAGCTCATGACATGGTAGAGTTTAAATAGAAATAGAAAATGATTTAAAAATAAAAGAGAAAAAGAGAAGAGGAAACCAGCCCGAACAGCAGAATCGGCCCAGTCCGGCCTGCCGTTTCCCCGCTGCCCCAGCCTGCTGGCCTGCTGCCGCAGCGGCCCACACGCCCGCGTGCGCTGCCGCGGCCCAGTCGGCCCGCTCGCCCGCACGCGCCACCCGCTCGCCCGCGCGGCCGCGGCCCAGCGAGGCCGAGCGGCCCAGCAAGGCCGCCGCGCGCCCGCGCCTGCCACTCGCTGCACTGCTGGCCCAGCAAGGCCGTTGCTGCCCGCGCGCGCCCGCACGCCTTCGCTGTGCCGCTGACGCCCGGACCCCCGTTGTCAGTTGCCTCCTTTTCCCTCTTTTGGCAGCCCGCGCGTCGCGTCCGCCGTGCCAAAAATGGCCATGGCCGCGCGATGCCGTCCGCCGCTCGCCCGTGACACGCCACTGCGCCCCGGATGCCATCCATCTCCGCCTGTCCGCGCCGCGCTCCACCTCCGAAACCCTAACCCTAGCCCGACGCGGTCCCAACCGCCCGATGCGCCTCGCCGCATCGCCGCCGTCCGCCACCTCCATGGCCGGCCGGCCGCCTATAAAAGGGGGCACCCCAGCCCTCTAGGGTTTCCCCATTGTTCCGCCGCCGTCGTTGAGACCTTCTGCCCTGTCCAGCCGAGAGAGACAGTCGGGAGGGAGGAAGAGGTAGAAGGGAGGAAGCCGTCGCCGGAGCCAGACCTCGGAGCGCCGCCGTCCGTGTGCACCGGAGGGACCCTGGCGACCCCCTTGAACGACTACATCGGCACAACAGCACCCCCACTTCCCCACGCGCACCTTCCCCGAGCCCCCGCCGTCACCAGCTCGCCGCGCGCAGGTAAGCCGCCCCGACCGCCATGGCTGCTGCCAGTACACCGTCGCCGTTCCCACTCTCCTCTCTTCCTTTCCCATCATTAGCTTCACCTTCACCTCTGCCTCGGTCTAGAATGCCTCTTTGGCAACTTCTTGGGACGAGGGGTAGACCACAGTGGGGCCTGGCACCTTTGCCGGCCCTGGTCACCTCGGTTCTCGGCCGTCGGTGCGCTACTGCGACCCCGCCGTCGCGCGCGCCCCCGCGAGCCCTCGTAGCCGAGGCGGTAGTCACTCAGAGCTCCCAGCTGCTCCGCACTGTAGGAGATGGAGGAGATGAAGCTCGACGTTGTGCCAATTTGAAGATTCGCCGGCCGTCGTTGACCTTCGCTGTCGTTGATCCGCCGCCACCGCTTGCCTCACTAGAAGGCTCATGCCCAAAATTGATCTTGCCTGCCACCTTCGCCTTGGCCCTGCGAACCCAACGTGCAAGCCAAAGCCACCACGGAGTCACTGATGTGCCCCACCGCTGTGGTCATGCCGCTCGGCGCCGCCGCGGCACGAGCGCTGACGAGCAGGAGCCCTAGCCGTGCGCCGTGAGCCCGCCGACCACCTCCGCGTCGCCTCCGCGTAACTCCACCGCTTCCTGGCTTTGTCCCCGCTGCTACAGCCATGCGCCGCTGCTCGTCGCTGGTGAGCCCGACCGCACCGGCCGCACGCGCGCGGGAGACGGAGATAAGGGGAAAGGTTCCCCTGCCCATGCACCGCCTGGCCCACAGCGCCACGATGGGCCAACCAGGTTGAGCCACCGGCCCCCGCTGCCTTCGGTCCACCACGGACCAGGTCCATGGACCGGCCAACCCTAGACTGGACCCGATAACATCCCAGACCGCCACGCGGCCTACCTCCCTGCTCGACACGTGTCCGGGCCGGGCCGGCCCAACCCGGCCCAACCCGGCCCAGATCCAGCCCTACCCAGGCCCGCCGAGGCCCGGTCGAGGCCCGGTAGGCGTTGACCGTTGACTGGTCAACGTTGACCATTGACTGGCCCCACATGTCAGTGACCAGACCCGTGGGCCCCACCTATCAGCCGCTGACCGAGTCCACCGTCAATGCTGACGTCAGCATGATGCACTGCTGACCTGCGTGCCACGTGGACCAATCAGAAGCCGCCACATGTCAGCCTCTGGTTAATGTGCCTTTTTTCTTTTTTAGAAAATAGAATAAACTTCAGAAATTCATAACTAATTCATACGAACTCCGAAAAATATGAACCAAGTGTCTAAATTTTCATAAAAATGAGATCTACATCATAGGCTTATGTATGAGTGCATTTGAAGTTATTGAATTTTATTGCTTCTTTGTGTTGACTCTATAGGAGTCGCTAACGCGGCTATTATGTCTTGTTTCAGAGGAGGAGCAGTTTGAGGAGGACGACTACAAGTACTAGGAGGAGCTCGGTGATGACTTCGCAGGTGCCACACCCCATCCAACCTCGTAGATCCTATTATGTATGGCATAATATCTAGATTGCTAGTGCTTTATTTTTGAATATCACCTGATGATAGGTTGCATGGTAGATTTGCTTGATGAGCCTTTACCTTGTCGCAACCTTACTCCTGTACACCCGCTGATAGGCTAGACGCATGCTTACTTACTTATGATGCTTTACTTCTACTACGCTTATATCTGTGTGATATTGTTGGCCTGTGCAAGCCCGGTCGCAAGCGAGATACAGGCCCAGCTCAGCCAGCACCCAGCAGACTGACATGTTAAGTACGAAGTGAGCCAGGCCAAGCTTGAATTTGTTTGGTTTCGTGCTCGGGCTGCATCACATGGCTTTACAGGGCCCATGGTAATGCTTTATAGAGGCAACCGACTTAAGCTACTATGATAAAAAAATGACTTAAGCTACACTAGTAAGGTAAGTACTAATTTCTCAATAAAAGTAAGCTAAATACTAAAATGGTCCATTGATAAAGATCATTTGTCATACGGTTAGTGTGAAGGATGGGGAAATCGAAAATAAATGTCTCTGAAATGCAGCTGTGCAGTGGTATGGAACTAAACCACACGCATGCTTATCTGTTTTAAACCCTTGACCAGTGCGAGAGCACGGGTTAATCGCTACCGGATTCATCCTCTAGGCCGAGTGCCTGAGGCATTCAGCAAAGCCCTGAAAGCACTCGGTAAAGGCTTTGTCGAGTGCTTTTCACGTCGGCACTCGGCAAAGTGGTGTCGACAAAGAATTTGACGGCAAAGAATTCTTTGTCGAGTGCCACGCGTCGGGCACTCGGCAAAGACTTTGCCGACTGCCAGGTACGCACTCGGTAAAGTTTAACGGTATCAGTCATCTGACGCCTTCTTTGTCGAGTGTCCACGTGGCAGGCACTCGGCAAAGATTTTTTTATTTTTTTAAAAAATTCTTTGCCGAGTGTCGTCCTGGCAGGCACTCGGCAAAGAATTTTTAAGTTTTTTTAGAAAAATCTTTGCCGAGTGCCGACCCGGAGTGCCCGTGCTGCAGAGGCGGAGGAGGAACGCCACCTGGCCACGTCAACTTGGTACGCGGGCCAACCAGCCACCTATGCTGTGGAGAAGGCCATGTGGAGGAGTCGGGTTTGAACCCGCCGACTATGGCTGCACAAAGCAGAAGCGATCTAATTAGTATCTGCAGGATGACCGCACAAGCCAAAGCAATAGACGAACATATATTCTCACTGGAGTCCCTATAGGGCTAGGAGGAGGGGATGGAGCGAACATCGAGGGAAGCAACGGAGGCATGATGACACTAGGGATCTAAAGTGCCTGAAAGTAGCTGGCCATATCCTGCATTTGACGCATCGAGTGCTACCGGACAGCCTCCATCTCACGCGCCGATTGCTCCCTCTGGGCCGCCAGCTCCCGCTGTTGGGCCTCCGCCATCTCCCGCTGTTGGGCCTGCAACTCGGCTAGCTGGGCCTGCAATATTAAACCCGCAAAGTTTAAACAATGCAAAAGAAAAGGTACATGTGTAAAACCAATGAACGACGGATAAAACTATACTTACTTGAAATGCGGCCATCATCTGCGTGGAGCTCATCTGCTGAGGTTGTAATGGGATGTTGGAGGAGGTCGTGCTCCCTGATCGAACCTGGCGGAGCATGGGAACGGTGGCCAGGTCCATTGCACTGTGGGCAATATAGTACATGCCATGCTGCTTCCCTCCTCCCGTCCTCATCAGGATGTCTGTATCCAGGGGCTCAGTGGCCAGATTGAAGGCCGGTCCATGGCGCGTGCGAGCCGCCATGGTGTACGCGGCCATCTTCTCGTAGGCGTTCGGATTGGTGTACGCGTTGGCCCCGTCCGCCGGGATGTAGATGTTGCGGCGCTGTCGCTCGACCCTTGTGAGCCAAGGCGTACCCCGTGGACTCGTTGATCACTTGGACTGCGAGGAAAACACAAGGATGATTACACGTAATGAGAACAAAGCGCTAGAAGAAATAAATAAATAAATAAATAGATAAATAAATAAATGAATAAACAGAAGCGTACCCATGTGTCCATGTACCCTGAGAGGGGGCAGCTCCCTTGGTGGTGTGCCGGCCCTGGCATCGCCAGGCGTCGCACCCAGTGGGCTCTGCGCTCCTCGTACGCTGAATCCTTTTGCCACGCATCCAAAATCTTTGCCCAACAGTCCATGAACTTGTTGCACCATTCAGGAGGGTACTGCATGACAACATGTGAGAAGATGTATCAGAATGAATGTTTTCTACTTATTTTTCATGGAAGAAATTAGAATGAATGATTCTTACTTATCTGTAGGTACACCTCCCTGGGGAGGTTGGTCTCGGGGTAGAGGATCATCTCCCTGGCTTAAAAACTTTATCAACTTTCTGCCAAGCACGTTGGCATGGTAGATGACAAGGACTTGGAGGTGCGCCTTGTGGTACATGTCCTTGAGTCGGTCTCTGCAGACATTGTCCTGCACTCGCACCGCCTCGACCTTGTGCCCGGCTCGCATGTGAACCACTCCTACATACAGACATCATGTATCATTTCATTATTTTAAGAATGTCCAACGTAGTATTGAGCAACGAGGTGTGATGAAGACTCACCCAGAACGCGTTCTTGATCTTGGTCGCAAGAGGGACATTGTTATCATCCATGACGCTCGCAAAGTGCTCCCACTTCTAGGGCAGCCCTGTCTCCCCCTTGTGGGTGACCCTGCCAGGGTAGTGCTTCTTAATCAGGAGGCTCTACATGCCATTGATATGTCATGAACCCCCTCCACTCACACGCGTCCAGTTACTACATGAGTCATTAAGAAGAATTGTTAGTCTGAAGTTCGATTTTCAACATGTCATATGAATAAGTCGTGAAAACATGAATGGTGACTTACGTATCACCGGCGGGTCGAATCACCGGATGGTTGGCAAGCACAAGCGGCGCTAAAGGGAGGTGCGTGACCCCACGTGAGTAGGGCTTCCTCAAACTAGAGGAAGCCATAGGCGTCTCCCCTGGTGTCGCCTGATCCTGATCCTCCTCCTCGCCCCGGTCCTCCTCCTAGTCGTCGTGACCCCCTACTGCATGGGGTCCACTTGCCGGTCGTTGTCGTCCTGCTGGGGCGTCGGGCCGGGAAATAGCTCGCTCGTCAACTGGCGACATACGAGGGCCCTCGTCGATGACTCCACCAATGGCAGCTCCTCGTCCTCCTCGTCAGCGGCGGTCCTCTAGTAGCGCGAGTTGACGCCCGTTCGTCGCTGTCGTCTAGCTCCGCCTGACATTTTGTCCTATGCCTGGAATGACAAAGATTAAACCAATTAGCACAAATAACCAAGAAGTACTTGTAAAGAGATACAAAATGAACGAAACATAATTGCAAAGTAATAATAAGAACAATATAGTATTACATGAATTAGAAATTATCTCCATGAACAACAATGGTTGGCTCCTCGTCATCACTATCACTGCTGTCATCGTTACTATCAATATTGTCGAGCTCTCTTAAGTCCTCATCATCTCCATTGTCCTCACCATCTCCATCGTCCTCAACAACTCTATCGTGCTTCTTCCTCCATCGCTCAAGCAACATTAAGTCCTTAGGATCTTGCACCACTTCACCCTCGTCCTCATCGATGTCGTTGTCTACTTCCATGCCCATCAGCGAAAGAATGTCTATCTCAAAACGCCCTTCTAGCCCCTTGGGTTGATAGAACTCTCCGCTATCTGCCGATGGGTCAAAGTTGTAATCATCATCGTTTGGGACACGAGCTTTACCACGCGGTGATACCAAGTGCACAAGGTTAAGCTCCTCATTTTTTTGGCACGCCCATGGGAGGTAATAAACTTGCATGGCCTGTTGAGCCACAATATAGACATCTTCTCCTATATAGATAGAATCCTATCGAATTTTGACTTGCCTAATCTCATCGGCTCTTCTCGTGTCCTTAGGATCGAATCAATGGCATTTGAATATCACTGAATTAAGAGCTTTGGGGCCCTCAAAGTGGAGCTCGTATATTTCTTCGACAATGCCATAATAGCCATGATCATTGGTGTCAGGCATACGAACTCCTGTGCACATGGTCCTTCATGCAGGCCGACTCTCCTCGTAGCTTCTTGTGCAAAAGCGATAGCCATTCACATCATAAACGGTGAATGAGTTGACCCTACGGGGGAAGCCCTATGCAACTTGTTTCAATTCATCACTCATTTCCACATCTGTGCGGGCCTGCAAGGTGAGGCCTGGTAGATTATTACATTACTCGCTCCTAGGAGCAAAGTGGAATCTCACAGTTGGAACAAGGTAGGTAGGATGGTACCTTCATACAGAACCAGGAAATAAAATCGGGCACGACACTTTTGAGAAGATAGTCTTCTTCTTTGTCGGTAGGAGCCCTATTCCCTGTCTAGTGTTCATTAATAAACTCCCTGAAAAAACAAGAGATAAAGGGGGTCGGATCGATAGGTGGAGGATATTGACGGCGTATGTAACAAGCTCATTGCAAACTTACACTCGATAAGGAAGCATTTCATCAAAGTTCAACAGCACGTAGAGGAAGATAGTGCGCCACTCATGATAGAGCAACTGCTTGGGGTTACTTGCGCTTCCTCTTCCGAGTTGCCCTTTGAAAAGGCTCAGGGTCAATAAACTCTCGTCGGTGTTGTAACAAGGGGGTGGATTGTGCACGCTGGGAAGGTTCTCAGTATAGTATGCCATTGTGAAGTTTGACACCTCCTCCACTCTGAATGCCTCTGTCATGGAAGCCTCAATTTTGGCTTTATTTCTACACTTTTTCCGAAGAATCTTTAGACACCTCTCAATTGGATAGCACCAATGGGCCTGCACGGGACCCCCTGGCCGCGCCTCATGCGGTAGGTGCAAAATCAGATGCTGCATCGGTAGGAAGAAGCCGGGTGGAAAGATCATCTTCAACTTGCAGAGCAACAAAGGTGCAACATGCTCCAGCTCAAGAATCACTGCCCGAGATAATGCCCTGCAAAAAGCTGGTGGAAGAAATAGCTCAATTCTACCAGGACACGCCACACTAGCTTAGGGAGGTATCCACGGGTCATAGCAGGAAGAAGCCACTCAATCCATATGTGGAAATCATGACTCTTCATCCCTAAGACTTTCATAGTCTTAGGGTTCACTCCCCTACTCAGATTTGCTGCATACCCATCAGGGAACATTAACGTCTTGATCCACTCTTCCTTCCTATCGCCCCTTTTCAGGATGTAATCGGCCGGGCCCCTTTTCCAATTCTTGCCGGGCGCAGGGGTCTTCATCACTAGATTTGGTCTATCATAGATATTTTCCACGTCTAGTCTAGCGTTAACATTGTCCTTTGACTTTTCATTTATGTCCATGAGTGTTGCCTAGAGTGCCTCGACAACATTCTTTTTAGTGTGCATTACATCGATGTTGTGTGGAAGAAGAAAGTCCTTGAAGTAGGGGAGCCTAGTCAAGCCCGATATATGAGTCCACATGTGTTTCACACCATACTTTTTAAAACCACCATTATCTTCATCAATTTTGAGAGCCTCTTTCTCGACGAGGACCTGGGCACCGCTTATAATTTGAGGAATGGGGTCAGTGACTTGAACACCTTTCATGAAGTGCTTGATGTCCCATCTGAACTCATGGTCATCATCCAGGAATTGATGATGTTTGTCAACGAAGAAAACTTGCCACCCTTCTTCAGCCAGGTGAACATCATAGAGGCCTTGCATACTGGGCAAGGGAACTTCCGTGAACACACCACCCGCTGAATAGACCATACGCCAGGAAGTCATGCATTGAATACTGGTACCACATATGCATTGTGAAGTTCTTCTTTATTGCTCGGTCGTACATTGGTACCCCATTTTCCCAAGCATGTTGCAATTCATCCCACAATGGCTGCATGAAAACACCCATATTACTGCCCAGGTGTCCAGGTATTATCATCGACAAGAACATGTTCTTGGGTTCAAACATGACGTCGGGGGGGAGGTTGAGGGGGATCACGAACACGGGCCAATATGTGTACGGGGCCACCATCATTCCATACGGGTTGAACCCATCGGTTGCAATCGCTACACATACATTCTGAGACTCCATAGCTTTGCCAGGATGCTGGTGATTGAAGTACTTCCACGCATCACTATCCGATGGGTGTACCACCTTTTTACTGTATCTTTTTCCTTTCTTGTGCCATGTCATCTGTTTCGTGGACTCCTCTGTCATGTACATCCGTTGGAGCCTCGGTAGGATAGGAAGGTACCGTAGGACCTTCTCGGGGATCTTAGACTATTTTTTCTTGCCATCACTACCTGTGGGGGTATAGACCCCGTATACCCTTGCAGCCAGACTTTGGGCTGCTCGGTCCAGATGGCCCAGACCAGAAGACGAAGGCTGGTCCATCATCATCCTGATCGGTGGGCCGAACGACAAGACGAAGCCCGTGGTCTGCTACCGCCCAAGTCAGTGGGCCACACGGGTGCTGAAGGCTGCTTGGCATGCAAGGAGTCTTAGTCGGTTAGATCTATTCGTGTACTCCAAGGACATGGCGCAATGTAACTGACCATAAGGAAATCCTAGATATGTAACGTTGTCCCCTGACTATATAAGGCGGATAAGGACCCCCTAAAACGTACCTTCTTATCATCTAACCTTATGATCTAACCTTCCGAGATCAAAACCCTTGTACTCCGGTACTCATAAATACAGCAGCAGAGACGCAGGACGTGGGGTATTACACTTCTGAATGGCCTGAACCTAGATAAACCCTTGTTGTCCTGGTTATTTGTTTTGCGTCTTACATCTAGATCGTAGATCTTAGCGCGCCCTCACCACAATCTACTACCTCAGGGTATCCTGTGGTAGACAGTCGAGGAGGTTTCATCGACAGTGGCGCGCCAGTTAGAGGGTGCGTGATCTGATCTTCAAGCGATCCAGATGGTTTTGTTCCCAGCTTCCATGGACTTCGAGGTGGGCGTCTCCCTCACCATCAGTTCACTCACGTGGACCACCAGCTCGGTGACGTCCCTCACGTTCACGAGACCAGCGTAGCCAATCCCAGCTTCGGCTGTGACGCAGTCAGTCCCAGCACCGACCGCACCAACCATGTCTCCAAAAACCAAAATCTCGGGGCTGCCCTCGGGATCGTTCCAGCCGCCCATGACGAGGGCGGAGTTGATGGCCACACCAGTGGTGAACTGGCGGCTCCCTCGCTATCAGAGGAGGCACATCGACAACTCCGATCTGATCGACATGATCGATCGGCATGGGGCTGGTCTGGCTGAGCTCCTCGAGTACGTGGAGTCCGCCGCTACGTGGCTTCATGAAGAATACTTGGACTTCATCCTGGTCCAACCACGCCATCGCAATCACGCCGACCGACCACGCCGCAGGGATCTAGATCCGTCCATGGTTGGCTGTCTGCCACCTCTCCGCCAGATGGGTAACGCTTGGCACCAGCAATGACGTATGAGCCGAGCTGGTGGCCTGCATCGACCAGATCCAAATCTAGCTCCGGCCTAAGCATCACCTACTGACCGCGGAGGAGGACCACAAGCTACGTTGAGGCGGGCCTCCTACCATGGTGGAGCGCCATCAACAATAGCCTATGCCTGACCAGGGGCACCATCGACAGCACCCTGCGAGCAATCAGGCTTGTCAGCTGTGCCAACCAGCTCCAACTCTGGCCGCTGCCCGGGCTCCGCCTCCAATTAGGCTGGATGAGTTCATCAACATGCATGAGCGCCAGCGCACACCCAGCCGTGCCGGTCGCCATGCCCGAGCAGAGCAGGGGCAGCTGCGCCGGCTGCAGCAGATGCAACCTGCACCAGGGCCGACGGATCCAAATGTCCCCGGACCAAATCATATACCCATCTTACCGCACGGGTTGAGCAACGCAGTTGCGTCCTATGCGAGAGACCTGTGAAACGCTCCTCGGCAATGTGATGACCACCTCCTGGACCTAGATCCTAATCTAATTCTGGTCCTGAAAGATCCAAGGCCCATGGTAGACATGGTGGCTTTGTAGCAAATCCCTTCCAGGTCAGACGCTACAATCCCCAAATACGACGTCATGTCAGATCCGCTCTCTGGGCTCAACGGGACGCCCTCCATCTCCTTCGATCTTACCGAGTACCTCCTCTCTGACGAAGAGAGTCCTGAGGTTCGAAGTTAGGAGAATGTTGAGGAGGAGGGCCCGACCATGCCGGACCATCAGAGCTGTTCTACCAACCAGGCGCCAGGCACCCCCTAAGATCCCACTTGGCTTTGATGATTTGGTATTTGTGGTCAGCATGGAGGAGCCTTCTGTTCCAAATGAAGCCGAGCAGGAGAGGCAAGCAAGGGAAGAATGCTACACTGATCGAGAACGCCGATGCCTCCTAGAGGCACAAGAAGTGAATGCCACCAACAACGGGGGGAAAGGTGGTAATGGTGCAGGCCCTCAGCCGCGCCGCCTCCAACGCAACCTCAATGGTGAGTTCAACATGGTGGGGGATCAGATCGTCCATGAAACTCCCATGGCCAACATTGCCGTGGCCATGGATCGACTCAACAAACTTCCACCAAACACACCCGGGGTCGAAGCGATCCGTGATTTTTTGATCGTCGTTGAAGCACAGGTGGTTCAGTTCTGCTCCGTCAGTTTACTAACCATGTCACATCGGTCACGACGATCCCGGCGCAGTCGTCGTCGCCAACCCGCAGAAAGCGGTGCCAACAATGAGTCCACCCAAGGAAGACCTCCGCCTGAACGGTCACGGCAGGCCAACACCGATGATGCCCCATGAGAGGCACCACGCGATGATCAGTGCCAACGTGGTAATCGCCAGTGCGCCAATAGGCAATAGGCCAACTGTCGTGCTGAGCGCAACCAAGAAGTTGAGCAACCCCAAGATCATGATCTCCGTGGCCACCTCGACGAGCATTACCGTGCTCGGTGACACATGAGTGGACCAGCCCCGTTCTCAGAGGAACTCAAAGCCGTCCTATGGCCAAAGAACTTTTGGATTGGGGACATCAAGATGTACGATGGGCATGACGATCCGGAGCACTAGATTATGTTGTACGAAGTAGCAGTCCGAGCAGCAGGTGGCGACCAGTTCGTCATGGCAAACAACCTCATGGTAGTCTTGAGCAATGTTGCCAATTCTTGGTTGCTCTGCTAGCATGTCGGTAGCATCCACAGTTGGCCCCAGCTCAAGCAGATGTTCATTGATAACTTCAAACCCACCTACATGTAGCCCAACACCAAGTACACTTTGGCACAGGTGTGGCATCGCCCAAGGAAGTCGCTGCGACAGTACATCCGGTGATTCTCTGATGCATGGAATCATGTGATCAACATCAGTCCGGAGGAAGGGATCGACCTCTTCATCGTTGATCTGGTCCAACCACGTGGTCTAGACCTCAAAAAGGAGGACCAGGACAAGACCGCCTTCATCACCCCCTTCGGTGCTTTCTGCTACACGACCATGTCGTTTGGCCTCAAGAACGCCGGAGCTACTTACCAGTGGGCCATCTCGGCCTGTCTTGAGCACGAGATCGCCGGTGACCTTATCGAGGCGTATGTAGATGACATGGTTGTGAAGACCAGGGAGTCCCATGCACTGGTTGCTAATCACCAGCGGACCTTTGCGGCCCTCAACAATTTTTAGTGGAAACTGAATCCCAACAAGTGCATCTTTGGCGTTCCTTCCGGGATCCTGCTCGGCAACGTCATCAGCCGGACGGCATATGCCTAAATCTTGAGAAGGTTCAAATTGTTCTGGACTTGCAACCACCGAGAAGCGTCAAAGACATTCAGAAACTTACCGGCTACATGGCGGCCCTGAGCCGCTACATCTCCCGTTTGGGCAAAAAAGGACTTCCCTTCTTCAAACTGCTCAAAGCTAAAGAGAAATTCGAGTGGACGGAGGAGGCCGACAAAGCCTTCAAATAGCTCAAGGAGTACCTTGTGACTCCCCCAGTACTCACGGTCCCACGAGAGGGCGAGGAGCTTCTCCTCTATATCGCCACCACAACAAACGTGGTCAGTACCATGATGGTCGTCGAGCGCGAGGAGCCCGGGCACGTCTACGGGGTGCAGCGCCCAATCTAGTACATTAGCAAGGTTCTTAATGAAACCAAGCAATGCTACAACCATGTGCAGAAACTGCTATACGCGCTCCTGATCACCAAACAGAAGCTCCTCCATTACTTCCAAGCCTACAAGGTCACGAAGGTCACAGAAGCTGCTCTTGGCGACATTCTCTGCAACAGAGATGCTAATGGCCGTATTGTCAAATACGCGTTAGAGCTCTCTGAGTTCACACTGAACTTTTGTAGTCGCAATACTGTGAAGTCTCAGGCCCTAGTCAATTTCATCATGGAGTGGTCGGACCTCAACCTGCCCCTGGCTGATACGTCTATCGACCACTGGAAGATGTACTTCGATGGTTCCCTGAACATCAATGGTGCTAGGGCAGGGGTCTATTTCATCTCTCCTTTCAAGGACACGCTCTGTTATGTCTTGCACATACACTTCAAGGCATCCAATAATGTGGCTGAGTCAACAAAGACTGGGACGTAGTCAATGAAAAGATGGACGCCTATGTTGCCGAGATTCGCAAGCTGGAGAATTGTTCTATGGACTGTAATTCACACACGTACCTCATACCAAGAACATAGGTGTTGACAAGCTATCCAAGCTCAGATCATCTCGAGCTAAGGTACGACCTGGTGTTTTTGTTGAAGATCTGATTAAGCCTTCGATCCTCGATCAGGCTTACGAAGCACCTACGCCTAGTACCGCTGTCGACCAGCTCGTAGCGACACTCAGCAGCAAGGCAAAAGAGGTAGAAGATAGCTACCTCGGCCAGCAGGGATTTGATGATGGTAGTGAGCAGCCGTCGGTTGCCGAATCAAACGAGCAGGCAGCGCCTCCCTAGCCCGACTGGAGAGAGCCCTTTGTCAGATACCTGAATGACCACCTTGTTCCGGAGGGCAAGATCGAAGCTCAACAGCTGATCCACAAAGCCCATGCCTACCTCATGGTTAACGACGAGCTGATGTGCAAGGCCCCAAGATCCATGATTTGCCAAAAATGCATCACCCAGACAGAGGGTTTGAAACATCTAAAGAATATTCACGCGGGCACTTGTGGTAAACATGCAGCATCCCAGACGCTAGTCGGCAAAGCCTACCGAGCAGGGTTTTACTGGCCGACTACCATTTCTGATGCAGAAGATTATGTGCACTGGTGCAAAAACTGCCAGATGTTTGCCAAGCAGATTCATGTCCCTGCACATGAACTTCAGACCATCCCGATTGCTTGGTCATTCTCATGCTGGGGACACGATATGATCGGTCCCTTCAAGAAGGCTCCTGGTGGACACATGTGTGTCTTCGTACTCATTGACAAATTCTCCAAATGGATTGAGTACAAAGCCATCAAGAAAGCCTCATCCGAGAAAATGGTATAATTCCTTGATGATGTTATCCATCGTTTCAGCATACCCAATACCATCATCACCGATTTAGTCTCTCAGTTCACCAGCGATGAGTTTTTTGACTTTTGTGATGATAATGGCATCAAGGTCAAATACGTCTCCATCGCTCATCCTTGAGCAAATGGACAGGTGGAATGAGCTAACGGTATGATTATCGATGCCCTGCACAAATGGATATACCACGACGACGAGGACCTTAAACCTGGCCGGTGGCTCAAGGAATTACCCGCCGTGGTCTGGGGACTGCGTACATAGCCCAGTCGCAACACTGGAGTTTCCTCGTACTTCATGGTGTTTGGATCTGAGGCTATCCTACCAGCTGAGGTCGCACTCCTTTCACCGCGTGTCCAGCATTACAATGAAGCAACCTCGAACGAAGCTAGCGCTTGAGTCCTGTGCTCAGACAGCTAAATACCTAACTTCAGTGCGATGTTACTATAACCGCAACGTCAAAGGTAGGCTATTCATTGTTAGCGACATGGTGTTACGATGAATCCAGAACACAGATGGTCTGCACAAGTTGTCATCCAGATGGGAAGGGCCATTGAGGATCAAGGCTATCACACGCCCGACATCCTATCGGCTGGAGACGATGAAGGGTGTCGAGGAGTCCAATTCATGGCACATCGACCACCTCATATGCTTCTATCCATAGAATAAGATATGTACCCAAATCTTTGTTATTCAGATATTTAATACAGTTTCCTTCATTGTTCTATTTTTCTATCACAATTGTATATTTATGCACACATCTGTCATACATGCGCCCTGCATAAGTCTGAGTTAAACTTTGATTTCTGCCCGACGAGAACGGCTTGACAAGGCACTACCTTGAAAACTCTTACGATGTGTTACAGCTCCGCGCTATATGGCACTAGGAGATTTTAGTAGTTGCTCTCTAACGGTGATAGGTACCTAGTGATCCAGGCAGTCCTACGCTGTTCACTAGTTCATCCCTAGTTACCCGACAGAGTTAGCTTGCTTCGAGGGTGGGGGCAAAACTTAATTGAAGACATATTTTTGAAAAATGAACCACGCATAAAATATTCATCTAAAAAAGCAAACGGCAAAATGTTTACCACCCGCTTAAACGTGCCTAAATTGTCTGCATTAAAAGGCTAAAATTTTTTTGAGCACCACCTGCTCGGTACAACTTATAAACAGTGTTTTTTTACATACAAACATTGTTTACAGCCTACTGACCACCATCATCTTGTGCAGGATCTTCAATAAGAATCACGTCATCGACAAGGGCAACAGCAACAGGCATCGACGAAGCCTGAAGGTCTTCAGCCACGGCCTTCGATAGCTCCGGTGCGATCCCGAGCGCGACTTCTGCAGGCTCCACCTCCGAATATCTGGAGCGGACCACAGCAAGCGCAGTTGCAATCGTGTAGCGGCCAGCTTCTATGACAAAACCCTGGACCACCGGCCAAAGTCTCCTACACTGGTCAGCAACGACAACCGCTTTGCCCACGGGATCGGCAGGGTGCTCTTCTCCTTGGAAGATGGCCCTTAATACGGGCTTGATATGGTCTGTCAAGGCCCGTATCTTTCCTTAGAGAACAGAGATGGAGTCCTCTAGCACCTAGAACTAGGCCAGATAGCGTTCCCGCAGGCCTACAACAACAAAGCAATGGTAGTTAGCATATCCTGGTCTGTCCAGTATGCGGTAGACTACACACAACAATTCTATAATGTTCTACTTACCAGTCAGCTCGGCGATCTGTGCCTGGTCCACCTTGGCCTACTTCTCGTGGCCTCCTTTCGGTCCAGCAGGCCAGCTAGCTCCCGAGCCATGGCTTCTTGCTGACCATTTAGTCCTACAAGAAGCGCCCATAAATGCACAGCAATGATCAATGAAGGGAAGAGAGATATACTTAGTCTTGTTGTCCTCCTCCAGGGTTTCCACCCTGTGACGCAGAGCGACAATCTCCTCCTCGTGCTGGACCTCATGCTCCTGGTAGACCTAAGCTCATGCCTCCAGATCGGCTTTGGCTGCCCGGAGGGTTTTGCATTCCTCCCAGGTTGCTGCAAATCGATCTATGGTCTTGTCAAGCTAACCGTTGGTCTCCTGCAGTGACTATATACACCACAGACTGCTCAGTGAGTTTGCATCTAAACAACAAGCTCAAGAACATACGAGCAAATCTCGATTAGACTTTACCTTGATCCTATCCAGCAGCACCTCCACCGTGTCCTGGACACTCATGTCGATGTCATCATCCAAAATCACCTCATACAACACGAAGCTGTCCTTTCCTAGCTTGCGCAACGTGTAGACACGTTGTTTGGGTAGATCAGTGTGTGGCATCTTCGGCACCCTAGGAACCACCTCAACTTCCTCAGGAGGTGCTGGTGTGCTCGGTCCCTCCTGGCCTGGCGTGCGCTTCAGCAGGTGACCTGTCGCGGTGATAACCGACCTAAATGGCACCACCCACCCCTCTGGATGCGGAATCGGCATCGGGGTTGGCCTGGTTGGTGTCACAGTGCTGCTGGCCCCCTCCCCGTGCCCTGCAGACTGTGTCGCATCGCCAGTCCTCACCTACTCGGCGGAGAGTGCGATGGTCTAGCTGGGTGACGGTGTTGGTGTTGTTGCCAGAGGAACACGGCTGTAGGACACATTACAGTCATGTTTTGTTCACAACAAATACAAAATCAAAGTAAATGCAAGATATGCAAACTTGGTGACACTTACCCGGCTGACCACCGGAACCCTCCTCTGAACTATGGAGTTGTTCCCCCGCTTGGACCGCCTGGGGCCTCGCCTGTCGCCCCGCTGCCACGCCCGGGGACTTGATCCGATGCCTCACCGGTTTGGCTCATTCCGATGAGGTTTACCAGAGAAGTTGGCTCCCTAGCCTCCTCTTGGTGCCCTGAAGATGAAGCCAGTACCGCTGGAGACGTGGCCGCCCTATGTGGCGCAGGCAGCGGCGATGGTGGTGCTGGTGCCGACGCCCCAGCCTGTTCCGGCCGAGTGGTTGAAATAGTATTTCCCCGCTGAGGGGGAGGAGTGGGTGGCGGCCCGGCCCGCACGGACCTCCTGGGTGTTGTTTTGGATGGGGGCCCTGGTGCCCTCCCCATCGGAGGCGTCTGGGCTTGACGTTTCCTTTGACGCTGGTTCAGCGTCAGAAGGTCATCGTCCGATGACTCCGGGGTGGCCAGGGCATCCCTTTTCTTGCCCCTTTCTGCTCTATCGTCCAGGCTCAACTTGCCCCCAGACAACAGAGTAGAGGGTTTCTTCGGCTTAGTGGCCTCTGCCATAGGTCGCTTACCCGTTGCTCGGCGCCTGGCCTGAGTAGCGGGGACTTCATCGTCATTAAGGCTAGATACATCAGTTTTCTCCCACCCAGGTTGAGCCCTGCTTTAGTAGCGGGACTCATCAGTTCTGCGCCGGTGGGCCTGCGCCTCACCCTGAGGCCATGGCTCCATCGGCACGGCAGAAACGAAGACCTTCCGATCCTGTCCAAGCAATGTTTGATAGTCAGACAATCCATGTTATACAGACATCATCACATACCAGTGTACACGAATCAAATCAATATATGGAACTAGTCGGCTTACATCTGGTCGTGGTCAGGAAAGGTCGTACGGCAGTGCACGTGCTTCTGGGAAGCTGGTGGTCGGGTCAAATTTCTCAAAAAGCAAGGACATACGCTGGGTCATCGCCTCTGGCGTCATCCTCTCTCGGGTCTCCAGTGCAGGGTCATCCTGGCCGGCATACTCATACAAGAAGTTCACCCACTCCTTGCACGGCTGGATCCGATGTGTCAACCACGTCCCCGCCACCAGTGCTCCATTGACAATCTTGTTGTCAATCAAGGTCAGCAGCTCATTCACTTGATGCGTCTCATCTGGAGTTGGCGGATCTGACCACCTTGAGTTGAACTCTGACACCCGTGTCACGTCACAGGGCACTCTTCTCCTTTCCACATCTTGGCTCATATAGAACCAGCGAGTATTCCATCCTTTGGTGGCTGATTGGTACCAGGTCCCTAGCCAGTGCACCTTCATCTCATCACAAAGATGCACATAGCACCCACCAGTGACTTGAGACCCTCTTGATTCAGCCCCCTTCTTCCTCAGCAGAAAGAAGTGGCAGAAAAGGTTGAAGTGGGGGTCAATGCCCAGGAACATCTCGCAGTAGGCAATGAAGATGGAAATGGATAGAATGGAGTTGGGATCTAGATTGCAGATCGAAATCATCCAATAGATGCACAGGTCACGGAGGAACCCATTCATGGGTACCCCTAATCCCCGTATTACCATATCTTCAAAAACTACAAATTCCCCATCTTGGGGATGGAGGGAATCCTCACCTCGTGGTGCACGACGCCTCCATCTCATACGGCGGCAGCAAGCCCTCCTCGTCGAGCGCTTGCAGCGACTCCCGTGTGGAGGTCGACTACTGCCATTGTGGCCCTGGTGCCTAGGACCTAGTCACCTTCCCCGTCTTCTTGGCTCCCTTCCTCGCCATGTCCTCCGAGGATGGTAGGTTGCAGGGGTGAGTGGAAAGCGGCGGTAGTGCAAATGCACTAGATCTGCTCAGTTGCCTTGTGGCAGCAGGTGGATTCGTTATGATGGATTGAGAACGGTGACGGTTGTCTGGGAGTAGGAAGATGGAACGCTCGAGAAGATGGAGAGAGTGGGAGTCAAAATGAATGCGATACAGAAACCATTCCCCCTGGCAGCGCCCGCTATTTATACTAACCGGGTGACGTCATTTTGACTTCTAGGGTTGAACCCCGCTTAACTCATGTGGATGCGGCTTGGTGGGCCGCCCTAGTCCCGAGTGCGCACGTGGGCCGGGATACTATAGTTTCCCCATGTGCACAATTGCGTATCCAACCCCGGTTGTTGCGCACGTGTCCGATAATCTGGGGATTTAATCTCAGATTTGCTTTAAATTATATTCCCTTCCGCATTTATCCTAGATTTTTCCAAAAATCTTGGGACTGATTTTGGTAATTCTTCACCTAGTGTTTCTTGCGAACCATGGGTTTCAAGTGTCCTTGACCTGATCGATCCTGTGACTTGTTCTAAGCATGCCTAGGGACTGTGCGACAGCTTCTCACCCAGTGCTGGTTGCGAACCACGGGCTCTTGGTGTCCTTGGCCGGTTGAGCCCGCAGCTTGTTCTGACCACACCTGAGGACTGCAAGACAGGTGGAACATGTCGAGTCCTTTGATACTGGTCTCAGTTAAGTTAGTGCTGTTTTTGACTTTTTTCCTAAAAAGCTCAATACAACATATCCTATCTTGTATCGAGCTTGGGGACAACGTGGGCCCACGTCACCTTGCGGTGACTTGGGCCTATTCTGTCCTTAGGTTCTAGAAAGGGTATTTAGTAGTTACTACACTCGCCTGGTATTTTTTCTATTGATTTTTCTTGAAAAAGCTCAATACAACATTTTCTATCTTCTATTGAGCTTGGGGACTACGTGGGCCCACATCACCTCACGGTGACTTGGGCTTATCCTTTATATCTAGTTCGATGCTCTTACCTATACGGACTGTTCATGTTAGCATACCAGTGATACTTTGTGTCACGTGTTAATGTGGGCCCACATCTCAGGACGTGAAAAGAATTTTTCTTTTTCTTGGAACACCATGCATCTTTCGACAGATCACCTTCCTTGACGGAAGCTGTGGTCGGGAGCAGACTTACAAACTGCTCGGGATGAAGCCACGCTGGTCAGCACTACGTGGTCAGCATCCATGCTGGTCAGTTTTACGTGGTTAACATCCTCGCTGGTCGGTTCTATGTGGTCGGCATCCTTGCTGATCAGCACTACGTGGTCAGCGTCCATGCTAGTCAGCGCTACATGGTCGGCATCTTCGTTGGTCGACACTACATGGTCTACATCTACACAGCTTGGCATAGGTCAAGACGGCAATTCCCTCAAGATACATGTTGCTCGGGGACTAGCTGTGGGGGTATAGACCCCGTATACCCTCGTAGCCAGACTATGGGCTGCTCGGTCCAGACGGCCCAGACCAGAAGACGAAGGCTGGTCCATCATCATCCTGATCGGTGGGCCGGATGATAAGACGAAGCTCGTGGTCTGCTACCACCCAGGTTGGTGGGCCGCATGGGTGCTGAAGGCTGCTTGGCATGCAAGGAGTCTTAGTCGGTTAGATCTGTTTGTGTACTCCAAGGTCACGGTGCAATGTAACTGACCATAAGGAAACACTAGATATGTAACCTTGTCCCCCGACTATATAAGACGGACAAGGACCCACTAGAACATACCTTCTTATCATCTAACCTTCTGATCTAACCTTCCGAGATCGGAACCCTTGTACTTCGGTACTCATCAATACAGTAGCAGAGACGCAGGACGTAGGGTATTACGCTTTCGAGCGGCCTGAACCTGGATAAACCCTTGTTGTCTTGGTTGTTTGTTTTGCGTCTCACATCTAGATCATAGATCTTAGCGCCCCCTCACCGCAATCTACTACCTCGGGGTATCCCGTGGTAGACTGCTGAGGAGATTTCATCGTCACAACCCTCTACCTCCACAAACCTAGAGGCTTTGCACTTTGGACAGTGCGTTGCTTTCTCGTGGTCTCTCATAAATAGGACGCACCCGTTCAGACAAGAATGGATCGACTCATACGGCATCTTAAGTTCATGAAGGAGTTTCTGTGACTCATAAATGTTCTTCGGTAGCATATGACCCTCCGAAAGCATTGTGCCAAAAACTTTCAACAAGAGATCAAAGTCGTCTCTGCTCAGGCTCAACTATGACTTGAACGCTATTAGGCATCCAATGCCATCCAGTTGCGACATTGTTGCCTTCTCGTGAAGGGGCTTCTGTGCCAATGACATCATTTCATAGAATGCCTTTGCGGTTTCCTATGAATCCTCCTCCACCAATCCTTTATTACCACGGGCCTCGTTATAGTCTACCATCACATCGGCCATCCCGGCATCTCCATCATACTCCTTGAGGCGTGCTCTCACCTCCTCCTCTCTAATACGATTGCCTTCACCATGGAAGATCTAGTGGGTATAGTTTGCCACGAATTCGTGCCTGTGAATATCTTTGTATACATCTCTCTTTTATTTTTTTTGAGTTCTTATAGACACTGCAGGGACACGGCATCCGAATTGACCCTTTAGCAACTGGGCCACATGCTTGTTCTAGGAAATAATTGGTCCCCCTAATCCATTTATCGCTCTTACTTGCGTGGCCCGTGTACATCCACTCACGGTTATCCATCCTCTGTCATACACATGCGTAAGCGAGTAATAAAACCAGCAATTGCATCTACACGGCGTTCCTACCAACTATTAGGTGAAGGATAGGTCCTAATCCCACTCGAGGATGCATTGATGGGTTAGCTTCCATGCTCTACTCTCGTCTGAGTTGGAATTTTGGCAGCACCTCCCTGCTGTTCTCTCGATACACGTCCCCACAGGGAGTGTGTATCTGGAGAACAACGGGGAGGTGCTATCGAAACTCTAACTCAGATGGGAGAAAAACATGGAAGCTAACCCATCTACGCATCCATGGGCTGTCCAAAAAACGTGGACAATCCGAAACAGATACGGACGCAGATGTGGAAAGACCTGCATACCTCCAACCGTATCTCTTTTGGATGGGAGACGCCTAACTAGGTTACACAACCAAAGACCAGATACAGATAGATGGGTTATCCTAGGGTGCCGGTGAGGTCAGGGTAGCAAGGCGGTAGCTAGTCGGTGGCTCGGTGCAGTGACAATCGAAATAACCGAGTCCCTCCCACGGGTCCTCCTCCTGTAAAAAAAGGACAATTGGTTAGTGTCGATTGAAAATTTTGACAGCACCTCCCCTGCACGGGGAGGTTCCCAAAACCTATAGAAAACATCGGCACGAAGGCCAACAACCACATATATATCAACACAAGCCATGTACTTAACTTCTCTTTCCATGCAGACAAGATTCAAAGTAGTAGAACAACAAGTATTAAAAACACTACAACTACTACTAACACTAACTACTTACTACAAACTAGTTACTACTACTAACACAACTACTAACTAGTACTACTTACTACTAATAGTACTACTTACCTTGCCGGTGATGGACGAGGACGGCAACAACAGCAAGATGACGACGGGGACGACCGAAGTGACGTGAGGATCCACGACACCTCCCTTCTCCTCCTTTCCTTCTCCTTCAGCCCCTTCTCTTCTCCCCTCCTCCTCTCTTCTCTCCTTCTCCTCCTTTCTTCTCCCCTGTCTCCTCCTCCTCCCTGCAGTAGGCAGTGCGGGGGCCTGGCCCTTTCTTCCTCGGCACCGGGGCAGTGGCCCAGCTTGCTGGGGGCAAGGGCGGTGGCCAAGCTTGCTGGGGGCAGGGGCGTCAGCCAAGCTCACTGGGGGCCGAGTTCGCGAGCGAGCTGCGATGGGGCGTGCGGTGGACAGAGGAGCGGCGGCGGGAGGCGTGCGCTGCCCGCGGCGGCGGAGGGGCGAGCGCGGGAGGCGCGCGGCCACGATGGCGGGGGAAGGAGCCGGCGCGGGGCAGGGGAGGCCCCGGCGTAGGTGAGGGGCCGACGCGGAGGAGGGTAGGGTTAACGGCGCGGACGGCGACGGGCCACGAGGGGCCTGGGTCGTGGGGGCAGGGAGAGCGTGGGCCGGTCGCTCTGGCCGAGCTCCTGGCCGGCGGCGGAGCCCCGCTAGAGATGCGGGGCCAGGAGACGCCAGCGACAGGGACGAGGACGGGTCGCGGGCTCCGGGGCGCGGGCCTCGCCGGGGACGGGGCCGGCGGTGGCGGATCTGGTGACGGCGGCGGCGTGAGCGCGAGGGGCTGGGGCGCAGGGGCTGGGGCGCGTGTGGATAAGGGGTAGGGTTAGGAGAGGGGCCTGGTGGGGTTTTTCAGTCAGGTTTTTTATTTTTGAAAAAAAAGCGCTTTGCCGAGTGCCACGTTGGACACTCGGCAAAAGGCCCGGCACTTGGCAAAGCTTGTTTTGCCGAGTGTCCAACGTGGCACTCGGCAAAAATTTTTTCTTTCGATTTTTGGCCTGAATTTTTTGTAGGCCTTGGGCAGAATTTAAAACTATGTTTTAAAACTTGGTACCATTTTGACTTTTTGTTATATTTAACTAATTTATTTTGTTTCTTTGTATTTTTTTGGATAATCTAAATTTGAACTGTAGGTGCATGAAATATTGAAATGTAGTCATTCAAAAAATGATATTCATGTTGGAGAGTGTATTTTGAGGCTGTATCCATAAACTCGCCCAAAAGTTTGAACGCCATGTCCACGAAACATGAGGTAGAAGTGTTTTTTAATTATGTAAAATCCAACCGAAGTCCAAAAATCACGACATGCGATCAATTGTGATTACATGTGGACATGTCTGGGTTTTAGACATCCGACATCGCAACTTGCTCCAATCATTCTCATATTTTTATCATAGCCTCTACATATGATAACATGACACCTAGACAAGTTTCGTGATTTTTGGACTTCGGTTGGATTTTATATAATTAAAAAACACTTCTACTGCACCTGGATAGTCATGTTTCGTGGACAAGGCGTTCAAACTTTTGGGTGAGTTTATGGATACGGCCTCAAAATACACTCTTCAATATGAATATTATTTTTTGAATGGCTACATTTTATTATTTCATGCACCTGCAGTTCAAATTTGGATTATCCGAAAAATTTTAAGTAAATAAAATAAATAAATGATATATAGCAAAATATTACAAAAAGATTCCAAATTCGAACATGTGCTTGTAAATAATATATTAAGGCTATAGAAAAGTTTGAATTCAAAATTCAGAAAAAATCTTTGCCGAGTGCCATCACCGGCACTCGGCAAACAGGCTCTTTGCCGAGTGCTAGGGTCGTGGCACTCGACAAAGAAGCATGCTTGCCGAGTGCCCAGCCTAGCACTCGACAAAGAGGGGCCGGCCTGGGCCCAGTACCCGCCACGTGGTAGTTTGCCGAGTGCGAGGCTCGGCACTCGGCAAAGTGGTTCTCTTTGCCGAGTGCCCGACGGTAGGTCACTCGGCAAAGGAGACGACGACGGACGCCGTTTGGCCCCGTCAAACTTTGCCGAGTGACTTGCTTTGCCGAGTGTGCAGGTAAAGGACGTCTTTGCCGAGTGTCTGGATTCGCCGAGAGCCAGGCACTAGGCAAAGATTTTTTGCGAGTGCTGTGTTTAACACTCGGCAAAAGATGTCTTTGCCAAGTGTCCTTACTTTGCCACTTGACAAAGCGAGTGGCTGTTTGCACCAAAATTTGGTCAGCCACGAAGCATGGCGTGATATTATGATATGAAGCCAACTCGTCTCTGTTTCCTCGTTAAGAACACGGTCCAAGTTCGTCACATCGCTTATGAGGTAGAAGATTAAAGATATGCATGCACATAAGGACGTCCAGGCTTGCAGCAGTGCTCATGCACATACAGCCAATTCGCAATTGCTCACGACGATGTGGTTCGGTTCATATATGGATATATGCAAGCCGCAGTTTCCATTGCCGATTTAAAAGGGTTATTTGATATTCTAAGTGATCGGCAAAGAAGCATCATCACGTCTGTTGCCGGAAGTTCGGAATATTTTACGTCGATATCCTGCGAGGATATGTCCAAGTGCTGCACGTACCATCAGAGCCCAATTGATGCACGTAGAGAAGGCAAGTTGAAGAGATATATGCATATACGCAGGAGGCTTCGTGGACGTGGCTGTTGAGAAGAAGAGAAGGCCAGCTGGAATATATATATGGCAAGCTTCACGTACAAGGCAAGGAAATCCAAGGAGCTGCACGATATTGCATTTCGTGGATCGGCTGGCATGATGAAGATACAAGATAAATGCGGATATTGTATACCGAAGGCCAATAGGCCGGCGTGGAAGGTGTCCGTGAAGCTGAAAGTTAGAATAACAGAGTAGTTAGGTAGTCTTTTGTACCAGATTTTTTATTTGTCAAAGAGTGTACAACCTTCTACCTATATAATAAGGGGGTACGGCAGATTGTAATCTATCATCAATCAATCAAAAAAACCTTTTCGGCTTATGCCACCTCTTAGGAGTAGGAGTAATATAGATTTCGACGAGTTCTTCACGATTAGACTGCATCGGCATCGACCGACCTCTGGTTTGCTGTAAGTATCGTCATGGCTTGTGTTTTTGTTTAATAAGGCTGTATCGGCTTTGACCAACCTCTTATGATGCGTTGACATGGCTAGTTATCGGCTCTAGTAGGCTTGACAACCTAATAGATTCATTAAGTTACCGATGTTGATTGTTTTACATCGTTTATTTATTTATATCAACATCATTGCCCGATCAAGATTGATAGATTTGGCTTATATCTTCTTAGATTCAATTGTCATCAATACTCATCATGTTTATTCTCACGCCTTGATGATTGGTGTTGTGCTTGTATTAGCTAGATCGTATCAATCTTGTTCGTGACATGTGGCGCGTTCTAGGGTATAGATAGTCTTATGGTAAAGCTTGTTAATCTCTTCTGGGGGTTTTAGTGGCTGCAGCGGATTAAGTTACTGATCTCACTAAGATGGCATTCTGATTCAGACGCCGTCGGTTAGTAGCCTTTGCTTTTAGGGCTGTTTGTGCACCTAGTTCGTTCTCATGTCAGGATCGGCTATTTAGCCGATTTGCCAGAGCTTCACCCATAACATCACATGCATGTATCTATTTAAACACTAGTCGATTCATTGAGCTTGTTAAGCGTGACTTGGTCTGAAGATTTCAAATTCGATAAGTCATTTGGGGTTTGTTGGGCGCGACTTGGTCTTTAGATTTTAAATTCGACAAGTTTAGTAGATCTATTAGTTTTAATCTGGATTATTGCAACGTGTATAGAATTTTAATATATTGTATCGGTTAGATTAGATTGGCTAAAGGTTTTATGCTTTTCATGTGTATTAAGATAGCTGTTTTAGCTAATTCTTTACTGTTTCGTTACCTTTAAATATGGATATCGACTCTCTAGTCAATGCCCGACCAAATCGGCTACCTAGCCATATATGCGGAACTGACTGGCACCACACCGATAGGTTCCAGAATTTTACAGTTCCGGTTAGCCTTGGACTCGATTTTACAGTCTCTCCTTGTCAATTGCAAGGTCAAATTGACCAGTATTCCTTGGACTCGATCGACCGGTTAGCTGCTGGTGAAGTCGCAGGGATCGGAGAAACTCTCTCGCTCCGGTCTACCTGGCTTGCGAGAAACAGTTGACGCAGGAGTTCATATTTTTGTGCCAACAGTAGCACTCGGCAAAGATGCCATTTCCAGTAGTGAATAGGCTAGGAAAACTAAATGCGAAGCACTAGATCCGTCATGGAGTAGCTCCACCGTGGATCTGGGCACTAAGAAAATAGCTTGGGATATTTCCACCCGCCTGAATCTAGATTCATATGCAATTATAAAAGATTATTCAGGGATCAAAATAAAAAAAGGACAAGATTATTCCATCCTCCTCCCCATAGAGCTTGGCGAGATGCACATAAGTCTAGACGTCTAGGTGCGTGTAGCTTTCTTCTAAATTCTAAAAGTCCAGTTATATTCCGTGGCTGGTCGCTGCAGGGAAAGCGCGCGTGTTCCTTGTACGTGGAGGCTGCACAACCGCGCGTACCAACAACCAGACGATCACCGTGCATCCAAATTTGTTCTCTCTCTATCTGTTGCCAACTACCCAGCTATCGATATGTCTTTATGTATAATGTAATATATGGAACTCGATATCACGCTTACAATCTTTGTGCCTGCAACTGCAATACTGCATCCCCTGTTCCTGCTCCCTCGGCTCGTTCAGTTCTGCGGCAGGGGGCGACGACGTGAGCTCGCTCGCGACGACGACATGGTCCCCTTCTATTCCTCTCCCTCTCCTCTTGCTATAGCTCAACAACCCTCGATCAGAATTGGACGATCGCTTCACTACTACTCGAGCTAGCTGACAACGCAAATCAATCAAACATAATCTCTGCTCATTTTCCTCTGTGTCATCCTGCCGGCAGAGCTCGGTGGTGAAGCTTGGGACGTGGGGCGGCGACGGCGGCAGCGCCTGCGACCTCACGGTGGCGCCGCAGCGGCTGGAGAGCATCACCGTCCGCTGGGGCAAGGTCATCGACTGGATCTCCTTCTCCTACCGTGACCGGAGCGGGAGGCTTCACACCGCCGGGCCCTGGGGCGGCAACGGCAAAGGAGAGGGCACGGAGACGGTGACTACATACACAGCTTTCTTAATTCAATTGTTGTTTCAATAGTTCTTTTGCACTGTTGTACCTATATCCGCAACAAGCATGCAGATGACGCTGGAGCCCTCGGAGTATGTAACGGAAGTTGCTTGGTCAGTGGGGCCATTCACGTTCAAGAACGTGGAGAGATGCATCACCTTGATCAAGATTGTGACCAACCTCCGCAGCTTCGGCCCTTGGGGCCACGGGGTGGACAGCACGCACCACAATCTGCCCGTGCTCGGCAACGCCAGCGTCGTCGGCATGTTCGCCCGCGCAGGGGATTTTCTTGACGCCATCGGCTTCTACATCCTCCCAGCTGCCGCCCTCCCTGATGTAAAACCTACGGTCCCTAATAACCAAGAAGAAAAAGAGAAGGACTCTAGCCAAGAGGAAAACCAAGAAGAGAAAGAGAAGGACTCTATCCAAGGTGGAAAGGAGGAGGAGAAATCTAATCAAGAAGAAACCGAGAAGGAGAAATCTGACCAAGAAGAAAAAGAGGAGGATTCTAGCCATGAAATAAAGGAGAATGGAAAATCATAATCGTAGTTTGCTTTCTATGAGAAGGAATCATGACAATCCTTGCCGGTTCTCTTTGTGGGCTCTAAGCTCTTATCAGTCTCTTATATGTCTTGTCTAGACTATATTACATGAGAGCTCTAATCATTTTTCACAGAATAAAAAATCCCTACTTTAAAACGTTCTGGTTCTAAATCCAATGGCCAATTATGTTGCTATAGAGGATATAGATACCAAAAATCATTGTTTTTGGACATGCCATGTGTGGCACTCAGTTCGATTCAATATCATTGTTGAGAACAAATATAAAGGTACTCCGATAAGACAACTCTTATAACTTGTTTAGGCCATCCCAACGATTTAGGGCACAAACCAAATTTGGTTGTGGACCTTCGAGGAGGAAGCCCAAGTTCACACGTAGGTCATGGCCCAAATGGTTGACTTGGCCTGCCGAACAAACGAGATGAGGATCCCGCCTCGCTAGACCCCTAGAAGGCAGGAGGACCCCACCACCTGAGGGCTAGGAATGTGTTCCGCCTCGACCGACGACAGGCGTGTGGGGTCTGGTTCTCCCGACCCCATAGGAAGAGTCCACGCCTTGACCCACATCCTAGGCGGACCAAGAGATCAGGCGAAAGACTTCTGGGGACCGTAGTGGGCCTGGGTTGTCCCCCCTGATGCAACGATGGTATAGTCAATACCGTAGGACCAATCCGCGGTGAGAAATTGGCACACCCCTAAGCTACTTGTGGCAAGCTACAGTGTCAGGCGGACTGGCGCTATACTGCCTACGTAGAGTACGACACCCGACAAAGGGGTCATGGAGGGCATCGCAAGCCACGCCGCACGACTTGGTGAGATGATATGACGTAGCCGGGCGAGCAACATGCCGCCATTGCCAGCTACGACCGTGGCACAACAACTTGGAGGAATACCCCTAGCCTTGAAGATCGGGCCAAAGGGGTCCACACACTAGAGAAAAATGATGCCGCCACGAAGACTCCTTTTCGTCTTCTTGCTTTTTTCTTCACCATGTACCTCAAGGCTCTCTTCTTGAGCTATAAAAGGTAGTCCTTGGGACTCTTCTCAACCAAACTCTCTAAACTTCACAGTTCAAAAGCACACAACAACAACCACACACACGCATCACAAAGACTTAGGTTCCCTTGTCCTCTCTTGCCCGTTTGTAACCCCTATAGCAAACTAATCAAAGAGCAGGTAGCACAATAGCGTCGTGACTGGACTAGAGATATTCCACCCGAACTAGAATAATCCCTTGTGCCCACCTTACTCACCATCCGTGCCTAAATGCACAATCACGTAAATTACTAGCCGATAGTTTCATGACACCGATAATCATATTTTTGTTTAATATTCCCGTACACGTTATTCATTTAAAGAGGAGAGTTTTAAAATGTTTTACAATGCTATATTTGCCCATACACGTGTCACTAGATTTTGCATCCAACTATAGTAATAAACAAATCACATGTAGCGAATGAGTGGGATAACACCTAAGATGTGGGATTATACTAATTCAGATATATGGTAACACCTGATACAAGGGTTTATATCGATTTAGATATAGGGTACCTTGTTTGACTAAATGTATAGTTATTTGGAAACTTCCCGACTAGCTAGGTTGAACTCCTAATTTGTTACAAGAAATCTAGTCATATCCCATTAGATCTTGACAAATAGAGTCAGTTTCTAAGTCTATTTGGTGCTTTGTTTGTCATGTATTCTTATAGAATTTAACAAAATTATCCTTTTAGCATCACCGACATATTGGTCGATAGCGAGGCATGTATAATGGCTATGTTAACTTTGAGGCATGCTAGCTTAATCTTTCGAAGATGTGTACCCTGTTCGCTTGAACTTATCAATCATGGTATAATATTTTTCTCTCACAATAAAAAACAACATCAGCTGGCTTATCAGCCAACCAATAGAATTTGCATTTATTGGTTACGGGTATACAAGAAATGCCATTGAACTTTGTGGAAGCTTCTTACAAGGACACAAAATGCAATTTACTAGTGGTCCTTATTAAGAAATTAAGAAAGTAGGTAAACAAAGAAAAAAAATGATACAGAACCGTACCATTCATGCAAGTTTTGACCGGAGACGACGAGATGCAAGTACAGCCGGGAAGGTACGGTGGGGAGTAGCTTTCATCCGATCCGGTGTAGTCCGAGAAGCGATGCCTGTCGTTGTCGCCGTCGCTGCCCCTGCAGGAAACGTGGTTCCTTCCGTGTACGTGTGGAGGCACCACAGCCGTGCATACCAACTACTCACACTTCTCCGGTGCTAACTACCCAGCTCTAGCTATGTATCTGTTGCTCTTTCTATATACGTTCACTCCAACAAATAGACGAATCTGTGCGTGCATTGCATTGCATCACTTGGCACCCAGAAGCAAAGATCGTGACGACGACATGGTCGGTCTCTTTATTATTTGCACTGCTGATCTCCTTGCAATCTCAACTAGCAGCAGATAAATGAAATGAAACCTTAACCTTGGGCTGTTCTGTGCTGTGCAGGCGGCGACCACGGCAGAGCCTACGACATCACGGTGGCGCCGCAGCGGCTGGAGAGCATCTCCCTCAGTTACGGCAAGATCATCGACAGCATCTCCTTCTCGTACCGGGACCGCGACGGCAAGCCGCACACCGCCGGACCCTGGGGCGGCGCCGGCGGCGTGAGCGACGAGGTGATCACCCTGGGCCCTCACGAGTACGTGACGGAGGTGGCCGGGTCCGTCGGCCCCATCGGGGACCTCACCCACACCATCACCTCGCTCAAGTTCGTCACCAACCGCGCCACCTACGGGCCCTTCGGCCGCGGCGACGGCACGCCCTTCAACGTGCCCGTGCTCAACAACGGCAGCGTCGTCGGCATGTTCGCTCGCGCCGACCAGTACATCGACGCCATTGGCTTCTACGTCCTCCCCTTCTGATTTTTTTGCATTGTTGGGATCGGATCGCTCGATCCACCACCGGCTTCCGTCCGCGCGCCGGGCCGCCTGGACGACGATCGTAATGGCTGGTGTTTGTTGTCGGAAGAAGAGATCATTATGTACCCGTGCGTGTGCGTGGTGATGATCGATGTGCCGTGTTATTTCGATGATCCATATGACTACTGGAAACTCAAAATTCCCTGACGGTGCCGAATTACCTCGACGGTTATGTTCCCATCCCGTTCCGTTGCTGCCGACATGGACCAGAGCTATTTGGAATAGAAATGACTCTTTTGTCTTTTTCTCCTAGCTAGGATTGGTTTTCTTTTTTATTTTGCGAGCTGGATTGAGTTTGATGATCGACTTAGGTAATGTTTGATGGCGACGACAAAATCATGCACTAACTGTTACTAGATTTTGAATCCAACAAATAATAAACATATCACATGTAGCAATGAGTGGGATACCATATTGGTTCGTATACTGTACCTCATAGAAATTAAAGGAGATTCCTTCCATGATGCGCACCATGCATTAGGTGTGGAGGTACTGATGATTGTGGATAATGGTAAATCCTTTTTCTACGCAATAAATGGGATACCACATTTTAATACGAATTTATATTAGTTCGATATTGAGGTACCTCATGTCCAGTAGAAGGAGCTTTCCTTCCTTGAAGCTCACCATGCACTGGTGTGGGGGTCCTAGTGATTGTGGATGATGATATATCCTTCTTCTATGAGTGGGATACCACATAGATATGAGTTTATACTGGTACGATATAGGGTACCTCATGTCTAGTAGAAAGGAGCTTCTTTCCTTGATGTGCATGCACCATGCACTGGGTGCGGGGTACTAATGATTTTGGATGATATTTCTACGCGATGAGTGGGATACCACATGGATATATGAGTTTATGCTGGTTCGGTATAGAGTACTTCATGTCCACTAGAAAGGAGCTTCCTTCCTTGATGCGCAGCATGCACTAGGTATGGGGGTAATGATGATTGTGGATGATGGTATATCCTTCTTCTATTGTTGGGGAAGTCCAACGCCTCATTTTATAGTCTAGAGGTAGGGTTTATAGTGGAAACCCTAGATTCGCTAGGTTGGTTTCCTACTTTCTTATAAGAAACTTAGTAAGATCTTGACCCATCAGATCTGCAAATAGACTTGTTTTCTAAGTTTATCATGTGATGTTTTGTTTGTCTAAGTATATGAGGTAACCTTCTTGAACTTATTATTGGATTTAATGTAACAGAACCGACCAATTTATTAGAGCACAAGCACATAATCCGCCATTAATTCAGCAAATCATATGATTGAGACCTAATAAACCCGGTAGTCCATGAAATCTCGAAGGATTTCAAACTTTCGCGGCACGACCAAGATCGTAATAGTTTAGCGATTCCATTCACAAGTACATAGTTCGAACATAGTTTAAAACATCATCGGAGTACGAAATGGAGTTATTACAAAACCAAGTTCAAATTCAAATAAAAGCGGAAGCGATATAGTTTAAAGCCACACACGCATTTAGTTCAAATACAGTGCCAGGTCCCTGGTCCACATCCAGCAAAAGCATCAAGTAGAGAAGAGGGACCATGCCCAAGGTCTAGTCATCGCCCAAGGCGGGATAGAAATAGTTCTGACAATAACCATAAAGCATCTCACCATCTGCAAAAACATGGGAAATAAAACCCTGAGTACGAGGATGTACTCAGCTAGACTTACCCGTCATAAACTAAAATAAAGAGACTTCAAGGAGTATGCAAGGCTGTATGAGTAGGATAGCTGACTCATTTAAAATACGGAAAAGCTTACATTAAGAAACAATTAATAAGAACCTTCTAGCAATGTATTTTAATCTGATTATCCTTATCATGCTACATTAGCACCTGTACTAAATAAGCATGGTAATAATTATTCAACAGAAAGTAACCAATTCCGGTTGAGTATCTTTCAGTCTCAACGGCTCAACCATCTCACCTCTTGTTCAAGTTATTACTACGATGCCGCTGCTCAAGTCAAGTGTTCACTGTCCAGGAACGATGGCGATTATAATCGATTACTAACCAGATGGCGGGTACTCCTCACACAAACCACACTCACCAGCCACGGTGAGCTACAGGTCACCGACATCCAATTCAGAAAAAACGCGAGATCAACAGGTACCATCACATCCGGGCACCGTCCGGCTGCCAGCAGGGCGCACCATGCTATATTCAGGCCTTACAACCGCGTAACCCGTGGTCCCCCATCTTCACCAATGCGATGCGTACAGCAGGTCGACTCCCGGCCCAAATCAAAATTAGGCTTCGCGGTCGGAACGACTTATCCTTCCAGCTAAATGTGAGGCATAAATTCAATATGACTTGAGGACGTACAACAGACGGGGTCCTAGTTCGACACAGACGGGATAAACCACATTGAACCTCCAGTTCATTCTCAACTCCAATCCCGCCCGGTCTCGATTTATTATCTCCACATGGTTATCCAAGATAATGATGTATTCAACCATTTCGAGTTACCACCTATAACTCGCGGATGACAGGAAATCACCCGACTTCTACCGATCTAGTTAAGCAGGGCTAAGCATATAATCGTACCTGAACCTAACAGGGTTGAAGTATAAACAGTGGCAAGGAATATAAGTAATGCAGCAACGGTATAAAACAACGCCTATAACTTAATGCAACAAACAAGTAAAAGATTCAAGTTAGATATTTTGCAAACCACAGGGAGAATGCTCCGGGGCTTGCCTTTCAGAAAAGCACTTGGCTGGTGGTCGGGACACTCTGGAAGATCAGCTTCGGGATCCTCTTCTGCTGCTGCTTCTCGAACCAAAGCTTCCTGTTGGCCTTCCTCTCCTGGTGCTCCGGGAACTACCGTCGCGAGCTCTGACGATCCTGTATGATGCATAGTGCGTATGAATACCGTGCATACATATAAATACAATGCTGATGGTGATGGTGATGGTAAATGAATGCTCAGCTAAGATGAATGATATGATATTTGAAAACATGTATGATAAGCACATGTCATCTGCATTCTCTTCTACCGATAAATCTCCAATTAGGCCTCGCATTAAAATTTACTCGCACACTATAAGGAATTATAAACAACCATGGTTTTGCACACTACACTCTACTGAACCACAATCAATAGAAGATCATACATATCATGAATAGCATAAAAAGCATTTTTACACACATGAAATGATAACTCTAAAGCATTATTTATAAATAAAAGAAATCAGGGTATAACTACAACATGACTTTAGACTACTCAAAAAATTCTGTAAAAATCATAGAAGCTTAATCATACCAAATAAAGACTACCATAAAAATTTCAAGTCAAAACAGTAAGCACTTCATCCTGCACAAAAATGACAAGGCAGCATAATTCCAGGGGCATAAAATACTTTGTATATAAAAGTATATCAAACAACAGATCTCAGAACATCATTAGCTCTAGATTGACATAAAAACACTCTCCAAAAAGTTTCATGAACAAATTCCTTATACATTATTTATTATGAATTATTTATCCTCACATGAAAATAGGCACCATAACTAGACATAGAAAAATTTACATATGACATAGCCTAATAACATTTTTCACAGATAGAGCATGACATAAGAAGACTAACAAACTTGGTCTCACATTTTTCTGAGCAACAGAGAATTAGTTATGCATTTCCTAAGATAAATACAATTAATAGAGATAAATAAAGCTATACAGAAAAGTTTCACAAATTCCACATTTCATATTTTTCATGCATAGATCATCTCATAAGAAAAATACTGCAAGTTGAACCAACTCATTTGGATGAAAAATGAGCAAGTTATGAATTTTCAAAGTTTAAACTGAAATCTGAATTCAATTCTGGAAAAGAAAAAGAAAAAGTCACTTTACACCGGGGACCCTGACGTTTCCAGAAACTAACCAAGCCCTATTAAGAAATACACTGAGTCTGGCGACTTTACGCTAAAGTCCGGGAAAAGACAGGAATCCTGCCCGAGGTCCACGCGGCGGGGAGGGTCGTCGGCGTTGGGAGTCCTCGCCGATGGCGAGGTCTCCGGCCGAGCCACGGTGACCAACAGACTCAACTCGTCAAAGCGGGCGCATTGGTGTAACAGATGTGAACTGGGAGTGAGGTTTCGACCGGCGGCGACGAACAGCGGCGGACGGCGGCGAGGGTTCGCGGTACGCCGGCCATCTCGGGCCACGGCGGGGCAAACGGACCAGCCTAACAGCTCTAGCAGACCAAGACGGTTCGAACGGACTAGCTCAAGCGAGGAATGGATGGCCGGAGCAACGTTGGCAATGTACGCCGGCGAGCGGCGGCGCGAATCCGCGACGGCGGATGGCCAAATTCGTCGGGCTCAGACACTAATCGACCTCATGAACTACTCCAATCGATCCTACTCGATGAGACGGACACGATTCACTAGCTAATTGAGAGAGAGAGGGGTCGCTGGGCACGGCGGACCGCGCGGCGGTCGGGCGGCCATGACCGGCGAAGGAGAAGAAGGTCGATTCGACCTCTACCTGGGGTCTCGGTGGCAGGAGAGGTGCGCAGGGTGTGGCCAGAGTCGAGGCGGAGCGAGTGGCGAGTCCTTGGCAAAAAGTGTTCAGGCTACGGGGTGCGGTGGCGCGCGAGCTCTCGGCGGCGGCAATGGCGGGGCGACGTCCGAGTGCTCGGGCTCGGGTGGAAGATGAAGGGCAAGGGCTTGTCTGGTGGCGGAGAAGAGAGGGAGGGAGAGACTGACGCGGTCGGGGCGACTTGAAACGGCCGCTCGAGCTCGGACCGAGGCAGCGCGGCGTCGGAGCTCGTCGAGCGCGTGGCACTCATGCGCGCGGAGCGGGGCCGAGCGAGGGCGCGTGGGCGAGCGGTGGGACCGGGCGAGCGCGGTGCGGGGATCCGTGTGCGGCGCTCGGGTGCGGGGTCGGAACAGCGGGCAGCGGCAGCGGCCCGGCGTACGGACGCCACGCGGCCGGCGTCGGGTCGGACAGCGTCGCGAGGAAGAAGAAGAGAGGAGGAAGAAGAGACTGTGCGGTGGGTCCCACTGCGCCAAGATTCGTGCAGACTTGATGAACCCCATATTTTCCAAAATAATCCGAATTTGAAGAAACTCATAAAAGATGAAATGTTCCTTTTGATGAGTAGAACATTTCACTTTTAAACATCAAAACCTAATTCTGCCTAGAATTTGAATTTCAAAAATGGGGATTTAAAATTAAAAGAAAATCATTTTTACAAACTGTTTTTGACATTTTTGACCCACTTCCAAGCCTTTTCATGAAATGACCCCAAAATAAGTTTTGCTCCAAATAATTTTCTCTACAAACTTCATTTAACACTCAACCTCAAACAAGCAATCCTTCATATAGTTCTAGTTCAAGTCAAGGTATGCACATATATAAACCTTATCATTTCATGTAACAAAAATGATGCAATTGAGATGGTTATGCTCTTAAAGTGCAATATGATGCATGCTTAACACCAGAGTGTTACATTTAACAACATTGATCTTTCACTAGCCGATCGATATATTGGTTGACAATGAGACATACTTCCTCCGTATATGATTTACAGGCCCTGGGTGTTGTGGACTCATATGCCCCTGCCTCATCAATCTCTGCATAACATTATTAACACTGCCAGCAAACTGCAAAAAATGTACCTACCAGGCATCAAAACCCAGGACCTCGGGACACTTGCCTCGCTGCATGAGCCACTCAAACTCTAATTGTTTCTCATATGAAATGCATCTGAAGCCATATTTAATAGGAGCAAATAGAAAAAATACCAGGTAACTAATAATTTCTTTGTTTGCACAATTATATCATAAACGACCTCTAAATCACATACGGAGGGAGTATGTAATATTGTAACGACTATATGTTACTTTCGAGATATGTTAGCTCAATATTTGCGAAGGTGCGTAGATAGGTAGTTTGCATGCTTGCACTTATTGGTTATAAGGGTACACGTGTGTTTACGAGCCGCGTATTCATTTTGAAAAAAGAAAACATGCCTTACACGGAATGCCATGAAACTTTGTGGAAGCTTCTTAGAAGGACAAGATGCAATTAGTCCTTAAGAAAGTAGGCAAACAAAGAAAAAATGACACAGAGCCATTCAGTCATGTTTTGGCCGCACATCAACGACGAGATCACGAGATGCAAGTACATCCAGGTTGGTAGGAGTAGCTTTCATCCGATCCCAGCAGCGATGCCTGTCGTTGGCGCCGTCGCCGACCCTGAACGTGGTCTCGTGTCCATGTGCCATGTGGAGGCACCACAGCCGTGCATACCAACTACCACACCACGCCTTCACTGCACGGTGTGCCAACAACCAGACATCGATAACTGTGATCCAAATTTGCGCTTTCACTAGCTATACTGGTGCCAACTGCCCAGCTGCCGTATAAGCTTACCTTGTGCCTGCAATACTGTTGTGTCTATTTCCTCTCTCTGGGATTGATTTTTTTTTTTTTTACCTAGCGTTTGGTTCGGAGACAAGATGGGATGGACAAACGCAACCTAGCTTTCTGAAATAGGATAGGATGGTCCTATATCAGGTTGAGAGAACGAGGATGTCCCTGCTTTGAGTTTCATGGCACGGACATGAAGGAATAACATAGATGAAAATTTTCAATCTATTTCTCTATTCTAAATTATAGTTTATTTTACTTTTTTTATATATGTATTTGCTATGTATCTAAATAAATAATATATCTAGACTCATAGTAAAATGCATGTATAGAAAAATCAAAGTGAAACACAAGTGCCACCGTTTCCGTAGGCCCCACGACCAGTCTTCTCTAGCAGCATGAATTACACGTTCTGTAGGCCCCATCTGCCAGTCTCCTCTGGCCGCACGGACTACACGCTCGCATCTACCTGCACAGAGGGTGGCCACGCCTCCCCGCTCGGAGGCAGGCCATGCCATGCCGGCCACGGAGGCTGTCTGGTGAATGGTGATGACGTGCCGCTCTGGATCCTACAGACCGCAGATCCAATCCCTCGCGCCCAACTATTGTCTGGCTGTGCCACACCGCCACCAACCCGGAGCTCACGGCCCACCAAAGCTCCGCCTGGCCAATTTCCGCCATGTCTTGCACTCCTGCTCAACACCACGCAAGACAGTAAGGTCACGACGGCAATGTCGGACACACTCGTCCATAATTTTTTGGGATGAGCTCACCCCCTGTAGGAATATTCTATATATAGGTGGGATCATCCCACTCCACCTACCTCCCAACCAAACAACAGTGAAACTAGGATCATCCCATGAACGAAACACACCATTAACCGTTGATAAAACATTAGTTGTGGTAAATACTAACCACCAGCGCTCTATTCTAACAATTTTAGATCATGCGCACGTCGGATTTACTCTACCTCGGCTTATCATTATATAAGGTCAAGTTCTACTAGGGTCAACATTGGGCTACATTGGACACAAAAAACTAGCACAACAGTAGGTGAGAACTGTCGTCTTGACCTTGTATATTGTACCCCGCCTGATTTCTGAGGTGACACAGTATCCCCTTCACGTATCTATCGACTCTTTCTATCACAACTCAACACGGTCACAGATGTTTCCGTCACCATATGTCATCTTTTCATCTAGTATGTTCCCGTCACAATTTTTGAATAAGATAAGTGATACGACACGATATCCTGATCTTCATGACGTAGGATCAATCTTCAGATAACTAGCTTCAGAGAAGCCGATAACTTGCTGCAAGCAGCGATAACTAGTGCAACCTGGCAAATAAAACTCGAAGCCAACCATCGTCTTTAACCGGCAACCTGGATCGAGGATTCACCTAACCACACTCTCAAGGAACCAACCAACACAACCTACAATCAATCGAGGAAACCTCGAAGGGAGTACGAGTACCAATTGGGAGCGAATGAAGCCGCCGCTTCTGCAAATCCCACAAAGGAAATCACAAGAGCAAAGGGGTAGAGATCTCTCTCAATATTTGTTAGCACTCGGCTGAACAAAGGGGTTCTGTATTCGATTTTTCAAAGTATGAGATTATAATGAGTCTTAGGGGTATATATACTAGCAACAGTCCCGCTAGATAGGTGAAAACACAAAATAAAAGAGATAACACGGACTTTGTGAACGGACTTCCTCGTGGTGACCTTCTGAAGAGTTTTCGCGTGGCTGTTTGACGGTGTAGTCTTCAGTGTTTTGGCAATAACTCCTCCTAGAAAACACCATGTGCAGCATGCTCCATGAAATATTATAGATTGGTACAGTTTAATATAAATACTTGAGCTTCATGCAGGCTATTGACTGTCTGACCAGTCTGCACTGAATCTGGTCGGTAGGCAAAATGGATGATCCAAACTGGTCAGCACTTGAATCATTGGAAACTAGACTCGATAAGCTTTCCAACAAGTCCTCATTGGCCTTCATAGTTTTTGTGAATCAAAAGTTATGACTGATTCTTCTTGACAGTTCTATCACGCTGGACTGGCTCGAATGTGATTCCTTTCTCTGGTTCTTTCTTGGTGGGTCCTTATCTTCCTCCTCGGTGAACCTGAGCATTAACATCATGCACGACTTAGGGAGTATATAATTCTCATTAATAATAGCATGGGTTTCACAAAGTAGCGCGTGCACCTTTTGTTAAAGTTTCTTTGCTTCACTATGTGTAATCAGCCCATAGATGACATGATCTGTTGTAGGTGTAGGAGATATTCGAGATGGACTTGGTACATCTTGACATGGTGCTGGCGTGGTCATATCATCCTCCCCCCTTGAAAAAGATTCATCCTCGAATCTAATCCGTATGGGTATAATAATTGTGCTAGCCCAACAGGAAGAGATGCTTTTCTGTTCCCATCTTGTTCTTCCATAACAGCAAGGTGTTTGAAGCTGCAATCATATAAACCAAGTAGCCGTTTTCCTTTCGCGTCCGTCAAGCTCCTCGTGACCCGAAGATTACAATGCCATGCGCATCTCGTCCAATTGGTCGCCTTTGTCAACTCAAAGCCGTGCTATTATAGTCCAATTGGTCGCCTTTGTCAACTCAAAGCCGTGCTATTATAGTTTATAATGGGGCATCTCCATTGATAGCTGGTCACGATGCGGGAGGATCACATACACGCTGCTTATCGTCGTGTTGTTGTGACCGGACTCATTTTATAGTCTTCATTTGTTTCTTACATGACACACAGAAAATGGATAGATTTCATAGCCGCTAAATTGTAATCAAAATTACCTGTCTGTAATCAAAACCCTGAGGAGGATCGGAGCTAGCTCTATAAATACCCTTTTGATACTACGGTTCTGATTGCTTAACCGATGTATGCTGTGCTACTATAGACTTCTCTCTGAACGAAATGGTACACGATATGATCCATCGAATCCCTTTCTTTCCTTGCGACTTTGGAAAACAACGATAGAAATGCTCTGACCTTTAAAGGCTATATGCGCGCTTGCTTACATTATACATGTGATCGATCCAACTGCAGAGTGTGGTCAAGATTGGGCTATGGGGTGGCAAAGGAGGGCACGACTGGGACATCCCGACGACGCCGCTGCGCTTGGAGTCCATCACCGTCTGCAGCAGCCTCGCCGCCGTCGACGCCCTCTCCTTCCACTACTGGGACGAGCAGGGCAAGAAGCACAACGCCGTCCCGTGGGGTGGGAACGGCGGCGACCCTTACGTGGTGAGTAGTGAGCTGGTGCAGATGAATGAACTCAATAATCCAACTTCAGTTCTCGATCGGAAGCTAAGCTTGTCCATCCCAGATTCGTCTTGATCCGTCGGAGTTTCTGACGGAGGTCTCGGGGACATTCGCGTACATCGGCACCCAGCCAACGGATGTTGTGACGTCGCTCACCTTCGTCACCAACCTCACAAAGCATGGTCCTTTCGGGGACCTGGATGGTGACGTCGACGGGACCCCTTTCAGCGTCCCGGCGCAAGACGGTGGCAGCATCGTTGGTCTGTTTGGGCGCGGGTGGGATTACATCGACGCCATTGGTGTCTACGTTTGGAATCAGGAGGAGCCAGAGGCTCCTACTGCAAATTTATTGAAACAAAAGAGAAGACTAAGTGTCAAAGATCACAGAGAAAAACAGGGAGACAGCGATCCCATTCTCACT
>CM041629.1:22837895-22883936 GCA_023333625.1 Bothriochloa decipiens
TCAAAGATCACAGAGAAAAACAGGGAGACAGCGATCCCATTCTCACTTTCACCAATGAGAGATTTCGGGAACACAGAAGGAGAGAAATAAAATTAATAAAATTACGAATTGGAGTTGATCCATGCTTCTAAGATCGGGGTGATCCTAGCCCTGTTCTGTGCAACAAGAGAGAGATTCCACCGTGATATTCCTTTTGTTGGAACATGGTTTCAGTAGATTTAGAATAGGACAGAATGGAGGAACCAAGATGAACTCTTTGCTAGTATAATAATAATAGAAAATTACAAGATGGGCCTTAGGGTAGGTCACACTACAGCTACCAAAGGACAACCCTCTTCATTACACAGGGGGCATTGCCTTTTATAGTGACTACCTAGTTTAAAATTAAAAGTACAAGCGTGCCCCCAATGAGAGTATCGAAACCCTAGATACTAACTCTATTGCACGTGGGCCTCCCAAGGGCAAGCTGGTCCGTCACTTTACCGCTACGACACATGGGCCGCGGCCCATTATTGCCCGTGAGAGGCCCATCGTATCCACTTCTTGACGATGAGCCTCAGCTTGGCCCATCACACCACCTCGACGTTGCTGTCTTAAGATGTCGCCACCTCCGCGCAGGACCTCCGCAGGAGTCGAGAGCTTTGTTGATTGACTTCCGCGAGCATGGGAGACGACATCGCCGAACCTCTGCCGCTAACCGACTCCATGGTCCCCCGTGTTGCCTCCTCGACGGAGGTCCTACCTCCGGGGGCCTCTCCTTTGGATCCCGCAGACACAAATTTGAAAGGAATACCGGATTTATTGGTTAGGTAGATGTCGGAGGTGTTAAGCCTCTCCGGCCTTGGGGCACATCCCCAACATTCCCTCCTTGAGGGTTAGGTCCAGTGGAGGCGGATCTAGCCATCAATACGTTCTTGGCCGTGGAGGCTGTTTCTACCTCCGCCCCCTTGGCCCAGTGACCGTTGGACCGGAGGTTGATAAGATTTTTACCGTTGCGCAGTGTTTGAACTTGGCCGTTGGTTTTGAATCGTTTTGATTCTGATCGTTGGATCTGCGGGTCGGCGTGACCGTTGGGCTGCGAATTCAAGGCGCCGCTTCGCTGTCTATATAAGGTTGGAGGGGTGCGGTGAAAAGGACCCGTACCCCCCTTTATTCACCCCTGCATAGGTTGCCTCTTTCAGCTCCTGCCTCCGCTGCATTCTGCCTTGTCATCTTGCTGTCGTGTCACCCAATTGCCCCTACTGCGCGCGCCGCCGTCCGTTTTCCGTTCCTTATTCCCGGTTTCAGGGGATCGGAGTCGGAGGCTTTTTAGATCTATTTGAGCAGTGCATGCTGGCTGCCACGGAGGCTAGGGACCTTGAAGAGTCTTTGTCGAATGTCGACGCTTCTCCAAGTGATCTGATGGCTCCGAAAAGCGATGCGACGGATGCGGAGATCACCTATGCCTTTGGTCAGAGCCGAATGACCCAGGATATGATTACGGATCTCGAGGAGAAAGGATCCATTCCTGTCGATCACGGGCGGCCTCCGCGTGGGGAGACTGTTCTGAAACCTGAGAAGGATGAGGCCATTGTCTTTAGAGATTTCTTTACCTGCGGCCTGCACTTCCCAAGCGCGAACTTTCTTCGGTATGTTCTTGAGTGGTTCAAAGTGCAGCTTCATCACATGACTACCCTTGCTTTCCTGAATATGAGCAAGTTTCTTTGGGCTGTTGAGTCTTATGGTGGAGAGTTGAGTATGAATACCTTTGCGGAGTACTACGAGCTGCAGAAGCAACCGTGGTATGTTGGTAACAAGTTGGCTCAGTATGCGTCTTGTAGCTTTATGGCCAAGAGGAACCTGGGCAAGGGTAGGGAGAAAGTTGCAATCTCTTGGTGTCAGAGGGGGAAATATGAGCCTGCTGACTGGTTGGATTTCTGGTTCTATGTGAAGACTCCCAGTGTTACCCGGCCTGAGGAGGGTGGGAAGCAGGTCACCCGGTTTCCCTATGCCTCCGTGATGACGCGGATGAACCCGCTAACTAGTGTTAAGCCTGGGTCCGTCGATTCTGAGAAATGGAGGCCGTGCACGGAGGCTTTTACTATGGTTTGCCGCTATTCAGGTGGTAGGGACCTTATGGAGGAAATGATCGCTTCTGACTTCTGGCCTTTGCTTGGTGGTAAAGATAGAAAGAAGTTTGTGATGCATAAGCTGGATCTTCCCATTTTTGGTGTTGTTGGTGGGATCCCCTGCCCACACTTTGGCATTCGACTTCCTAAAGGCAAAAATACAGCTCAGTTTGTTCTAGAGACAGAACAGAAAGCTATCAAAATTTTAGGTGAAGTTTCTGAGAAGGAGTATCTCGCTCTGAGGTCTGAGGCCGGCATCATGCCTTGCCTCAACAGGTTTTTGAGAAGCTCGGCGTTCACTACACTGAGCGTGAACTCCCTGAGAAGATCAAGAAGAAGAATGAGAAGAAGGATTTAGTTGCTGCCGGCGCTGCTATGAAGGTTGCCGAGTCAAAGAAAAGGAAAGGTGGCACTTTGACACGCGGAGGTTTGAAGAGACAGAGGGAAACCTCCGTTGAATCTGCGGAGATGAAGGAAGCCTTTGGTGACCTCCATGATGAAGAAGGGAACATTGTTGTTGATCCGAAGGTAGCTACCGAGACTCTGACGAAGCCTGGTGTTCTAACGGTGCCTGGTTCTGAGGGTCCATCTCGGCGGTCTCCGTTGACTGCTGCTAACTCTCCGGAGGTTTCCCACATTCTCATGGCTGACGTCTCCAGTTCGCTTTCACTCCAGCCTAATGTGCCATCTATTGTAGTTCCGCCTCAACCTGTTGAGGCACTTCCGTTTGAGGTTGCTGTAAGGCCATTCGCAAGCATTTATCTTGATGCTAGATCTGATGAGGATGAGCTGGAGGAGGCGGTTGTTGGTGTCCACGATGTTGAGGAGCTCGCGGAGAATGCGCAGCATGAAGCGGGGAATGTTGAGGTCTTCAAGGATGCTTACGCTATGAGTCAAGGTGGGGTTCTTACTCATAGCATGATTTATTTAGATTTCTTGACTCTGAAGGCTTCTTGTGGTAAAGCTTCAAATGAGGAGATTTCCTTGCTCGATGAGCATGTGCATGATGGTTGTAAGATTTTTATTTTCTGTTTGCATTTCTTACTTGTTGTTTGATTTTATTTACTTGTTTTTAGATCGAATTGCTGCAAAGGCTGCTGAGACCGTGTCTCCGACGCCTCCAGCGCCTGCTGTGCCTTCACCCGGAGGTGCTGTTACTGAGGCGGTGTCCAAACCGCCACAGCCTCCGTGGGGCGCCGAAGGCTTTGGGTCTTCGCCATCCACCAGTGATCCTGATCAGTGTGCAAGTGTGCACCTTGGCTGGTCTCGAGGCATCGACCAACTGACCAATTCTATGGGTGGAGACCTGTACCAACATCTGGCTAAGTTGTCGCTTCGTGTTTTGTTGAACGCCAACATTAATCACCATATTATCGTGACTTGGGTTTACTCTTAATGATTTTTACCTTCTTCTTCCTGCGTGTCTGATTCTGCTATTACTTTGGTATTCTTTTCAGAACGTCGCCTTGTCTATGGCAGTTGAGACCAGCAGTGGTGCTGAATTGGTCAAGAAAAATGATGCTATCAAGGTGCTGAAAGCGGAGGTGGAGTCTCAGACTCATGATAAGGAACAGCTGGTGCAGAAGACCTCTGATTTGGAGAAGAAAACCTCTGATTTAGAGAAGCAATTATCAGCTCTTGGGGTCCAGTCTGATGACTTGAAGAAGTCTCTTTTTGTTGCTAAGGAAGTGGAGGCTGTTGCTACTCAGCGAGCAGACAAGGCTACTAAGATCTCCAATCTCCTCCGCCAGGAAATAGATGCTGAACGGCGATCGATGGAGGCTCTTAAGGCTAAAGTTGAAAACTTGAGAATGAGCTGACTGCCATGAGGTCGATCGGGCTAGAGGTGGTAGAATCTTACATCTTTGCCCTCCAGGCTTTTGGTGGCGTTGCGACTCCGCTCCATCCGGAGACCTCGACCTCCGGCGTCTTGTCTTGGATTAGAGCCAATGTTGGCAAGATCAATGAATTTCTTGCTGGTGTGTCCGATTTCAGTGCCAAAACGTCTGCTACCTATCTGTGCAAGTTTTTTGTTGCTAATGAAATCCAGCAGATTGGGAACTTCAAAGTCCCTGAGCTAAATGATCCCAGTGAACTTGGGCGAACAGACCGGTTTGTGAAAACCACTATGGAGAAATTCTGGTCCAAGTTTGGTCGTTCTGAGATTGTGGCCATGGCCAATATTTCTCGTGAGACAGTACAGATTGCTTTCCTTGTTCTTTGTATTTTGTCACATTCTGTTGACTGCTTTTTTCTCTTCCTTACCTCCGCTTGTTTCAGGAACTGAAGTATGGCAAGCGTGGCATTCTAGGTTCGACGGCTTTCGGTGACACTTCTGCACACACCAAGGGGTCTACCAATGCTGGTGTCTCTAGGACTAAGATTCATTCTGCGAATGCTGGAGTTGACACGACGATGGTGCAGGCAGACACCCAGCCGGAGGTTGCGGCAGAGGCTCAGGATCTGACTGCTGAGGAGGAGGTTAAAGATTGAGCTTGACTTGTAGTTGTTAGATTGTTAGTCTTTTGCTGACACTGTGCCGCTGGGCATATGTAAGAAATACATTTGGTTACCTTAAGTTATATAAGTTATTAATGGTCAAATCATCTTGCGTAGGTCTACGGTTTAGGGCCTGTGCAGAAGGTTGACCCTATTACTTTTATGCGCGATGGTGTTTTCGTTAGCGGCAAGCTATGGGATTATTGGAAATCAGCGTTTCCTAGGCGTACTGTGGACGATATGTTTGATTTTGTCGCTTTCAACTTAGATGATAAGCGTTCTAGCTTTACTCGTTCTCTTGCATGGCGTGGCCCGACTAGGCCTTTGTAATCTTTTCCTGATTTACGCGAAGGTGCATCGCCGCGATAAGAGTGTTGTTTTGTAGTTTGTTTGTTTTGACCTCCGCTGAGCTGCGGAGGTCGAATTGGTTTCGTCGGAGGCCTTCAAGGTGGATCATGGTCAGGACCTCCGAATATGTTTTTCTTTTCCTCCTTAGAGGATGTAACTGTTTTGATGTATAGTTCTTTATGAATAATTTATTCCTCCTTTGGTTACAAGATGGATATGATAGTCGTTGTTTCTCTTCGACCAGTGCTAGCTTTGTCTCTCCCGCATGTTGACTTTTTCTTGTTGCTCTTGCATATGCCATTTTCTCGACCTCCGAATAGTTTAGTTTTGCCCCTGCAGTGCTTTTGATACATAGTATACCGGTTGCTGAACATTTTTATTGTCAACTTCCTTTTCTTGGACCAGTACGCCACTGATTGCTCCTACGGAGGCTGCAATATATAGCAATAGTGTTGCGTTTGCATCTGGTGCTATGACCATGAGGTCTTTTGTCATATAGCTTTTGAGCTGCTGAAATGCCTTCGATTGCTCTCTGCCCCATTCAAAATTGTCTGAGTGCTTGAGTGTTTTGAAAAATGGCAGAATTCATTCTGCTGATTTTGAGATGAATCTGTTGAGTGCCGCTATTCTGCCTGTCAGTCGTTGCACTTCCTTCTTGGTAGCTGGTTCTTTCATTATTAACACTGCTCTTGTTTTGTCTGGGTTTGCTCTTAGCCCTTCTGGGCTGACAATGTATCCGAGCATCTTTCCCTTGCTTACTCCGAAGATGCACTTCTCTGGGTTCAACTTTAGCCCTGCTTCTCTGAGGTTAGCAAATGTTTCTTTTAGGTCCTTCAGGTGGTCTCTGGTTTGCTTGCTGACCACTGCTAGGTTGTAGATGTAGGCTATGATATTCCTTTGGAGTTGAGCTCATAATACAATCTGAATCATTCTTGAGAATGTTGATCCTGCGTTTTTGAGGCCCTCTGGCATCCTAACAAAACAATAGGTGCTAAAGGGGTTGTTAAGCTTGTTTTTTATTCATCCTCCTTTCTCAGCCATATCTGGTGGTATCCTGAGAAACAGTCTAACAGGGAGAAGCGCTTGCATCCTGCTACCTTGTCAACTGATGCATCTATCCCTGGTAATGGGAAGGGATCCTTTTTGCGGGCCTTGTTGAGATCTGTGAAGTCTATACACATTCTTATTTTACCGTTCTTTTTTGGCACTAGGACAACATTTGCTAGCCAGTCTGAGTATTTGACTTCTCTGATGACCTTGTCATCTAACAATCTTTGCAGCTCCGCTTTTGTCGCAATTATGCGTTCTTCAGACATCTTTCTCTGTTTTTGCTTCCTGGGTTTGACATTTGGTTCAGGTCGAGGATGTGCTCAATCACGTCACAACTGATCCCTTGCAGATCCGATGCTGACCATGCAAATACATCCTTGTTCTTTGTCAGCAGTTTTAACAGGTCTTTTCTTTCTACCTCCGATAGGTTGGTTCCTATAGTCACTTTTCTATTAGGGATTGCTTGTTCCAATGGTAATGTTATTGTGTCCTCTTGATCTGCCATGTTGGTCTTTCCCGCAGGCATGTCCAGAGGCTCATTCGTTGCTACGGTATTGATGTTTCTATGTGCCTTGTAGATTGCTTTCTCTATGTTCCTTGCTTCTTTTTGACTGCCTCGCACTGTGATGATCCCATGTAATGCTGGCATTTTCATGCAGAGGTATCCCATGTGTATTGCCACATTAAACTTGTTTGCAAATCCTCTACCCAGTATTGCGTTGTATTGGTAGTAGATGTCTACCACGTCAAAGGTGATGTACCCTGTTCTGGCGCAGTCTCCGTCTTTGAATGACACTGGTAACGATATATTTCCTAGTGTATTGATCTTTTTGCCACCAAATCCAATCAACGGAGTATCTGGCGGTAGCAGCTGGTTTTTGCTGAGTTTCATTTGGTCAAAGACACTGGCAAAAATGATGTCTGCTGAGCTCCCTGAGTCTACGAGTATTCTGCTTACTTCCTATGCTGCTATGTTTGCCTTTATAACCATAGCGTCCGCGTGCGGGTAGCTTTCTACCTGGAGATCTTGCTCTGTGAATTCTATTGGCATCTTGGACCATTCCATTGATTTGCATGCTCCCTGAACTGCTACATTGTTTACCATACGGAGGTGGTCTTTTTTCTGCTTTTTGGTTTTGAACTTAAAAGCTAAGCCTCCGACTATAGGTAGTATCATGCCGATGATTGGTAAGGCCGAATGCGGGTTTATCTGGTTCTCCATCGAAGGCTCCACCTTCAGGGTTGCTGATGAGGTTAAAGCATACTGTGGAGATGCCAGTAATGCGTCATACTGCCTTTGCTGTGCTACCAGAGGTGTCTGGATCTATGTTGATTCGATGAGCGTTATGTGCGGAGGTCTTGGGTTGATGTAAGTTAGACCGTTTTCTGCTCTGTTCGGAGTGTAACCCTGGTGTTGCCCTGTTTGCTGATAGACTGGTCTCCAGGCTGGCAGTGATGTCGGATAGTACTGTTGAGCCAGGTTGTGTTGCGGTAGTGGTCCTAGACTGTATCCTGGGAAACTTGGGCTGTATTGTTGATGCCACTAAGATCCATATGTGTGATTTACTTCTCTATTGCTTTGTTGCTGGGGCTGCAATTGTTGTTGTTTGTTTTTCATTCTTTCCCATGTTTCTAGAGCCTCCGGACACTCTCGTGTAACATACCCTTTGTCTTCTCCGTGAAAGAGACAATACGGCTTTTTTGGTTTTTGGTTCTTATTCTAGTTCTTTGATTTGTTGGTTCTGGAATAACCTTGCCTGCCTTGATTTCTCTGTTCTTGATTGGTCTCCTCTTTCTTGTCAGCATTGTGCTAAGGCTGGCTACTCTGCACGTTGAAGACTTGATTCTACTGGTTTTGGTATTATTGCATTTGCTGGTTTTTGTTTTCTCTTCTGTTGCCATTTCCCGGGAACTGCTTGCTTTGGTTGTCTGCTTCTTCTATTCTTTTGCGGAGGTCATTGTTAGACCTACAATATTTCTCAAACTCTTCATGCAACTGAGCCATTGTGGTCGGTTTTTTCCTCGCTAAGTGACTAGAAAATGGGCCGATCCTGAGTCCTTTGATTGCTGCTTTTATTGCCACTCCATCTGGGACATCCGGTGCTTTTACCCGGAGGTGCAGGAATCTCTAATAGTACTCTCTGAGGGGCTCTCCTTTGAGGTGCTTGTTACTGAACAAGTCTAATGATGTTAGTGACTCACTTGTGTAGCCTTAGAAGTTTGCCAGTATCTGGTCTCGCAGGATCTCCCACGAGTATACTGTGCTTGGTTTTAACATTGAATACCATACCAGTGCATCTCCTTCTGCTATGATTGCAAATGATTTGGCCATGGCGTGGTCGTTGCCACCTGCGGAGGCTACAGGTGCTTCGAAACTCATTATGAACTGTCTTGGATCTGAATTGCCATTGAACCTTGGCAGAGACACTGGCTTGTAACTCGGAGGCCATGGTGAGCTTTGAAGGCCTTCGGACAGTGGTGAATTTGGGTCAAAAATTCTCGAGGGTGTGGGTAGGATGGGTATTGTGGTGTGTGTAGACTGTATGTTTGCAGTGTGGTGGCGGTTTGCTGTGATCAGTTGAGCAGTATCTGCGAGGCTTCCTGTCGGAGGTTGCATGCTCTGGATCTTCGCTTGCAAGATGGCCATTTGCTGTCTTATTTCTTCTGCTTGCCGCGATGATTGTGTTGTCCTTTGGGTTACGGATTGCTTTGCCCTCAACCTGTCTCTTTCGGCTTCCATGAGCTGCATCTCAGCTCTCAGCCTAGTCAGCTCATCTTCTTGGTTTTGGACAGGTTGAGGTTGTTCTGTGGGATCCCACCCTTGTACGGTGTTGTTGTTCTCGTCATCACCTCCGTCTCCCGGCGTGGAGGCATAGGTGCTTCGGGTGTTTCTTCTCGGCCTCCCATGAGCCGAGGGTTTGGGTACCTCCGTCTCAGCGGCGGTATGTCTCCTCGCGGAGGCCTTTCTTCTAGGTGGCATCTGCGGACGTTATCTCCGCCCAGACACAAACGATGGGCGCCAACTGTTGGAACACGGTTCCAGTAGATTTAGAATAGAACAGAATGATGGGGCCAAGATGAACTCTTTACTAGTATAATAATAATGAAAAATTACAAGGTGGGCTCTAGGGTAGATCACACTGCAGCTACCAAAGGACAACCCTCATCATTACACAGGAGGCATTGCCTTTTATAGTGACTACCTAGCTATTAAAAAAGTTAAATGATTGAAGTATATTTTTTAAAAAAAAAATTTTAATGTTCGTACCTAACATGTGGTTTACACCATACATTTTCTCTTAGAATGAGGAGACACGATAGAGACATGATAGTGCCGGCTAAGGAAGTTCGATGTCCTGCATAACTTTCGAACCAAAGCAACTAGGGCCCGGTTGAAGCCTAACCAACCCAAGCAATCTCGGGCTCCATAGTCCATAGACAGTGCACTACGCACATGCTATACTCATCATGTAAAAGATATAATCCTGATTCAATGAAATTAACCTAAGGATCAGATCCAGGTAGACCCATTCTAGCCAAGCCCACAATGTGACCGTTTACAATGAAATGGCTCAACCAACGTGGCCACTTCATAAGCCTCGCTCAACTTAGGTCGAACCAATGTTGACCGTTCATGATGAAATGGCCCAACTTAGGTCAACAAAAGACTAACATTAAATGTAACATTAAACTGTCACAACGCTGACGGGCTCTGCAGTGGAATAGTATTGGTCTAGCGGAACTTATTTTGACAGGGTGCTGATATATCTGGTGGCAACGAAGCGAAACTGTACATGGAAAGGAAATCCAGTCACCACCACGGTCAGCTCTATCAATTGCCGCGACCATGACGAATTATAAATTGGCACAAAAGAAAACTGTTGAGACAAACAAGGGGTGGAGGAAGCCACCTGAAGGTATTTTGATTATCAATGTCGACGCAGGCTTTGATGAAACTAAAGGCTCCGGTAGCACAGGAGCGGTCATTAGAGACTCTACAGGTGGATTCATTGTTGTTTCACACAGTTATATCAAGCATGTGGTGAATGCAGCTACGACGGAAGCAGCAGCACTAAGAGATGGATTATTATTGGCACAACAAATCGGTTGTAGCCGGGTGAAATTTCAATCGGATTGTATAATCAACATAACAATGCAAGAGGGAGGTTTTTCCGCTATAGCAGCAGCTGCTATTTACGATGAATGCTGCGAATATTGGAAAGACTTTCATTCTATTTCCATTAGTCGTTGTAGTAGAGATTATAATGCCCTGGCCCATGAACTAGCTAACAACTACTTGTAAATGATGTAACTATCTTGTCGAATGAATAAAGATTTAGATGGGAATTTAAAAAAAACTGTCACAAAGCTAATGGAGCCTAAAAAACTGATTTTTTTTTTTTGTTGAGAAAGGAAATCGGACTCGCAGTATAGTTGAGGACGCGAAATTGACTTTTTTCTTTGTTTTAACCAAATCCAGGTTCACCGGTGTATCGAGCCCGATGGCCGCTTCTGTCCCCTGCGAAATGGACGTGACCGCTGACAGTTGTTGCGAGCATTTGCAGCATCCAAATGGCCACTGGGGCTACATTTAGATTGTAATTTTTTTTAACCTTAACTACCGTAGCACTTTCGTTTGTATTTGATAAATATTGTTTAATCATGTTTTAACTAGGGTTAAAAATTCGTTCTCATGATATACAAGTAATTTATATAATTAGTTTTTTACCTATATTTAGTACTTTATGCATATGTGTAGAAATTAAAGTGACAAAAAGATAGCGAAAAAACTTAAAACTGCGGGTAAATCTAAAAAGGCCTGGGTTGTGGGCTTAGTAGATCGGTGGCCCACTCCGAAACGGCAGCAGTTCCTCGCAGGGCTTGCCATGTGGTAGGCTGGACTGGACTCCCAACTTGCGATTCCAGCACGAGAGTCGGGTGTGGGGGTCCTCAGTCAAACGGCCGCAATTTTCTCAAAAAAAAAAAGGTTGAAATGGCCGCAGTGCCCTTTTGGTGTTTCTTTGGTGGTTGAACTCTGCTGACACCAAACGTCAAATGGTCCCACAGTCTAAAGTCACCGCTCTTATCTCAGCGTCACAGTCAGTTTCTCTCCTCTTCACCATTGAATTGCCAACCAAATATTTCTTGCCTCATCAGTTGTCACGCCACTTGCTCGGTATCTTGGTGCCTTGGTCGATGTTCAGTGTTCAGTCAGATCTGTGCGGCACCATCGTTTTCCTCCTTGGATCCAAGCCGAGGCGCGAGAATGCAAAGCCTATAACAATGCAAAAGAAACACACAGGGAGGCAGGCATCCAACGTTTTCATCCCGCATTCACGACACTCATCAGATCCTCAGTCGAATGACACAGGGAGTAGGATTCTGAGGCAAACATCAGTCAATTTGACGCAATTCCAGCTGCAAAGTGAACAAGGAAAATGCTACTCTTATTTCAGGAAAAAGGAGGCACCAAGGCCACAATGATCATTATTCAAGGAGCAACATCCCATCCAGGAAACCAAGGGGGGCACCACACCCGACTGACTGCACTGCACACACACCACCGTCCCAGCATCCCTCTCAACCCACTCAACTCACCCAAAACTACTAACAATTCAGATTCAGAATCAGACTATTAAAACCAACACCCGGATCAATTGATGGAACACGACGACCTTGATAAGGTGAAAACAATTCTTGAAGGGAAGAGCAGCAATGAACGCAGACTCTTTTTTCCGCCGAAGGAAGAAAAACGCAAGGAACCAAGGGAAAAGACACGACTCCAAGTGCTCCCTTTCGTTCGTTCATCAGGTGAGGTCTCTAGCCGCTGGCGCCGCACACTTTCACTTGGTGGAGGGCTCGCCCTCCACAGCCAGCGGCACGGTGCTGGCCATGGTGCGGTACTTGAGCGCGTACAGCATCTCCAGGTACCGCCGGGTCTCGCGCCGCTCCAGGTTGGACACGTACTTCCAGAAGCCGTACACGCCCGTCAGGGTCATCAGCCTCTCCGAGTACAGCTTCCAGGTGTATCTGCACCAAAACACATCACAGGTGAGCACATCAGAATGCTTGCCATGGAAAATTTCCACATCGTCAGTGTTCTGGTCATATGTAAGCTGCTTACTTCTCCTCGATACGCTGGAGCCCGCCCTGGGAGATCTTGTTCCAGTGGCTCGAATCCGCCTGGACCTTCTCAAAGAAGTCCACGAGCAAGGCCGAAGCCTTGTCGCCCTGGTACGGGTCAATGTGGAAGCCAGACACGCCGTGCACGATGATCTCAGCCGGACCACCGTAGGCGGTTGCGAACGTCGGCAGGCCACAGGTCATGGCCTCAACCACCGTCAGCCCGAACGCCTCGTAGAAAGCAGGCTGTGCACACAAACAGGCAGGCACCACGGTCAGGACTCAGGACAAATGATTTTGTCATCCAAGAAATGAATGTTGGAGCAGCCCTGGTTGTATATGGTTTACCTGCACGAAGGCGCCCTTGGTGTCACAGATGTAGCGGTACAGCTCACCGTTGCGGACACGGTTCATCTGGGCGGAGATCCAGCGGATGTGCCCGTTCAGGTTGTACTGCTCGATGAGGTCAAACATCTTCTTGAACTCGGCCTGCTCCTCCTTGTCCTTGGAAGGGTTGCCGTGGTCACCGCAGACAACCACGAGGTTCACCAGCTCCTGCAGGCGCTTGTTCCGGCCATACAGCTCCACCAGACCAGTCAAGTTCTTGACGCGGTCGAGACGAGCCATGGAGAAGATGATTGGCTTGTTCCTGTCGCTCAGCACAAACCTGCACAGGCATTTACAGATATAGATACAGTCAGATAACCAACCAGTAATGAATGTATTATGCACAGTACTGCTTATTGAGCAAGGTTTGATTCTCACTTGTGCTCGGTGTTCTCGGTCTGGCTGTACAGGAGCTCCTCAATCTCCGGGTGGAGGGAGGTCAGCCTCTTGTGTGACTCCGTGTATGGGAAGTAGATGGACAAGTCCGCACCAGGAGACACGATGTTGAACTTGGGGTCAAACACATCAATACCGTGGACAACGCGGTACAGACCAGGCATTGTGAATGCCATGTGTGACTCGTACTGACCGACAGTGTCCTTGCTGAAAACCCAGAAAATGGTATTAGATAATGTAAATTGTACAGCACGAACGCTACTGGTTGATTCACAAAGCTTCCTTGTATATAGAAATTATACTTACTTTCCAGCAATCTCTTGGAAGGTACTGGTGATAATGAAGTCAGCATGGTTCATAGCAATCAAGTCAGTGGTGAACTGGCACGAGAAGTGGTAGTGGTCCTCAAACTTCTTCCAGTAGAGGTCAGAGTTAGGGTACTTAGTTTTCTCAAGGGCGTGGGCAATGGTACACTGCATATATCAAGGGAAAGGGCAACATTAGCAATGAGCAGGAGGTGGTAGCAAAAAAGAAAAAAAAATCCAAACGAAGCAGTTAAGAGCACATACGTGAGTAACACCCATCTTGTGCGCAAGCAAACACGCAACAAGGTTTCCGTCACTGTAGTTTCCGATGATCAGGTCAGGATTGGCCTGAAGCTCTCCAGCAATCTCATGTGCCACATCCTACCAGCAATTCAAAAAAGAGTCAGCAAGAACTTCATCTTTCACTAGCAAATTAATACCAGGGGCTAGTATTTGGTATTTACATCAGTGTAAGTCTCCAGGTATGGCCAGACTTCAAAACGCGAGATCCACTTGCGAACAATTCCATTTTCTGTTCTGAATGGCACACGAAGGATATGGCAGTGCTCAGTGCCAAGGACCTTCTCAAGACGCTGACCACAGGTGGTGCCAGTTGCATCAGGGAGCAACCTGGTAACCTGCGCAAAACCAAATAAGGCACATTATGGCACCAATTTAGCTGGTATATTTCCCTTTTATCATATTATAGGTATAGCACTTACAATAAGGATCTTTGGTGTGATGTCAAGACCACATTGCTTGATCCTCAGCAGCATTTCATTCTCCATAGCACGGACTTGGTCCAAAATGTAGACAACCTGCAAGTAAAATACAGATTGATCAGAGCAAGTTCAGTGTTCTAATTGTGTATCTGTGTCTAAGATTGCTAAGGATTTTACCTGGCCTCCGGTGTCAGGGTAACCCAAGACATTAGCTTGAGCGAAGTAACCATGGGGAGAGAGAATAACAACATTGAACACCATGGGGATCGTTCCAAGGAACTTCTCCAGGGTAGACGGATCTGGGGCCTCAAGAAGGTCCAAGAGGAGGTGGATAGTCTCCTGCGCACGCTTAGCGCAGTCACCCCAGCCCTTCTCTAGACCAAGTTCCTGGAACCTGTTTTGTCCAATCAAGAGTACGTGTTAAATCACAAGAATACTACATGCTTCAGTTGCTTTTTTAGGGGTACATGCTTCAGTTGCTTTAATATATGAAAATGAATAAAAAAATTACCAGTACCTGTGGTGAAATTCAGAGTATGGGGTATCAGCTGGAAGGCTGGACAGATGCTCCTCAGCCTTCCTCAGAGCCCCTTGCAGAGCACTGAGACTGCGGATTCTGTCGTTCAACATCATGGTCTGCAGAAACCATAGAAGTTAGAAAACTCACATTTCTAGCAAGTTAAAAGCCAATCTACAATTAACACAACAGGAATGTATGGATAAATAATTTAAGGCATTCTTGTGGTTAAAAAAGTTATATAATCGGTTTTTGTGATTATAACTGACAGATCTGAATTTTAGACAGATCAGCAACTCAACCTCTAGTGCTGAGCCTATTGCTAAAAATGAAAAACACAAGAATACAACAATTTTACAGGGCATGAATCACAGGTCAGCCTTAATGATCTTTTGAAGACTTCTAGATTTTATCAGCAACATTTAAATTAAAGAAACAAATAAAATAATGGCTCACCATCCCCTTGTAGTTGTGGGCGCGAAGGAAGTTGAGCAAGGGGTACATGCTCTCCTTGTCATGGAAGAGCTTTGATGACAGGTGCCTGTTGAGGAACTGCACACCATTGCCAATGGACTTTGACAGAGAAGGGCGGGGGAAGGATGCATTGAATGGCTCAAAGTCCAGCTCAAGAACAAAGTTGTTGTTGGGGCTGCAACATATACATCACAAGTATTATAAACTAGAATATATGACCAAAAACGTTTTCTTGAAATAAAATTAAGCATGGTGAGCTTATATCACAAATTCCCAGTTTAAGTACAAAATCATACCCTTCTTCCACAAGCTGTTCCTTGAACTGCAGGTACTCAGGGACTCTCAGCTCCTCAACAGCGAGCTCGCTGACATTGACCCTCACATACTCCCAGACACCAGGCCTAGGGCGGATGGCAAGTGCAACCCATGGGGGGATAACAATTGCTTCCTGTAAGATAGTAGAATCTAAATGGTTAGAGCAGGTGCACACACCAAAACAAACAGTGTTGTCCTGTGAGATCTGAATCTGATGCAAACCTGAGCTGCCCTCAGGACATCCTCAAAGGCGCCATCCTTCAGCTTCTCACGCTCAGCCTCAGGGATAGCACTGTTGTACTCAGCAATGATTTGGTGGGGCTGCAGCATACCCTTTCCAAGGTTTTTCAGCCTGCACAAAACAATATCAAATAACATCAGACTATGCCAGATCTGCATGCCTCAACATATAAAATTTCAAGAAATAGTATAGTGTATAGCATATGAGCAGAATTCAGAAGCAAAGAAGTATGGAACATTTGTAACGTAGCAAAGAAGCACAACAGCAAATTCATTCGAAAAATGTAAAACACTGTTTCCTCTATTTCAACTAAATTTCTCAAAATCACTTTCATGCCTATACATCAGATCTAGTCATTTATGTTGTATAGAACATATCAGAACTAAGCATAAACTGGTTAGCAAGCATTATCATTGACAAACCTTTAATAGCAAGTTCTATCGGATAAGGTCAGATTTCAATCATTCTGTTCAGAAACATCGTATTGAATATATAAAATTAAAAACACACATGCAGCCAGATCTAGTAGCAGTTCACAGTCAGAACTAGAAAACAGGGTGTATGTCATCAGTATTCAGTACTCCGTACTAGGTAGTTCAACAAAATCCAGGATGCTTTAAATATTCATCTTAGTAGGAAACAGGAACATTATGGCTACTGCAGTCAATGATGGCCACATCATGCTAGATCTAACAATATATATGATGAAATTTGTCTTAAAAAGTTGCATTCGCTCAAACAATACTGGTAACAAAATAAAAATTAGCATGCCGATAGTAACTTGCAGAGGAAGCGAGTAAATCAGTTCAGACCTGGTGAAGACAGCGACAAGCTCATTGGGGTGGGCAGAGAGTGAATCGCCAATGCGCTCCCTGACGCTGTGGAGGCGGCTCAGGACACGGTCGCCGGCAGCTTCCCCCATTGCTATCCTCTTGTTGGGTCAAGCCTGCACAGCAAAACAAGAAACGGAAGCTTCAGTCAGCATTGAAAACTGAAACTGAAAAAAAAAAGGTTCAGATCCGTTGACATACAAGCTGCAAATGTCATCCGAGAACCCCCCAGCAAGTCATAGACCCAACCACCAGGCACCAACAACTATTGTTAGAGTCTGGCCACACTTTTGACACTTCACCAAGAAACTATTGCAGGCAAGAAATCAACAGAACCTACTTCTGGAAGGGGAGAAACAGCAAACAACAGGTGCAAGACCAAAAATCGACTACTCAAATCCTACTCCTAATCCTAGACTGAAATAAGCAACAAAACAATACACCAAGAGGCATACATACAAGAATCGAACCGATGTAATGAAACGCTTCAGAAGACCGAGGAATGATGGAGGGGGGAGGCGCCAATTTATACAGATCCGACGAGAAAAGCCAACAAAAAACCACGTCGATGGAAACCATGAAGACAAGGCTGGCCGTATGGCACCAATGGCCTCCGGCTCCAACAAAAACTGTTGAAACCAAAGCAGGCGAGGACGAAGACTAGTAACGCGGCATGCTACTTCTAGTTCTAAGCACGAGATCAGCGTGGGGACTTGGGGTTCCATGCAGGCAATCCACAAGGTGACTAGGATAGAGAGGAGTCATGACTCGTAGATGGTAATAAAACAGGATTAGCCTAAATTAACCATGGCCATTAGCACAAGAACCCATAACTGTAAAGCCTGTCTCCGAGTCCCGAGACAGGGGCACATGGCGAGGCAGAGGAGTGGATAAAGCCACCCACTTGTCCGAGGAAAATCATCACAAAAATAACTATGCCGAAATTATTGGTAGAAGAGGAACCACAAGCACCGGATCTAGCGTTCTGGTACCAACTGCAACTTGGGGTATGTATGGAAAAAAAAAAGGAAAATACGAAACCTTAAACCCAGAGAAGAGAGAGCAAGAGCATGATGGTCAGCAAACTCCAGATCCATCTAGAAACAGCACCATCTTTCCTGCGCGGATAAGCAGGGTCCCTCCTCCCCACTAGATCTCCTCAAGTGGCAAGTTGACCCAGGTTGTTTGTTGTTACTGAAGTTAAAACCCCAATAATTCTCTGGATCTCACGCACTCTAGCTATCCCCTCTGGTGCAAGAGCCATAAAAGATTCATTTGTTTTTTCGGCCGCTACCGCTGCAAGGAAAGCGATTGCATGCAGATTGCAGAGGCGGCACCTCCCCTGCAGAGTGGCGGCAGGTTCAGGGAACCGGGGAAAAATTTCGGCATGACCTCCCCTGCATCATCGATCAGGGGTGCAAGAAGCCGAGTGGCAGCGTATAGTTCCTAGTTGCTACCGGCGACATCGTCGCATTCGGACATGGTGAACACCGGCGGCATTTCGCCGGCGCAGAGCACCGTCCACGCACGCAGGACGGCGGGAACAGAGGAAGAGGACAAGAGCACCTCCATTGCAGGAGGAGGGCCGGTTGATTGATTGCATTACCTTCCTCCGAGAGGGAGAAGAAGGAACCCCGACTCCAATCCAAAGAGGAGAGGAGAAGAACAAGCCCCCGAGAAACGCAACGCAGTGAACGAACGCAAATCAAATGGACGGGGTGAACGGGGGTGGAATGGATTGGTGAGTTGAGCGGCAGCCCCCGAGGCCCATTTTATACACGGATTGCAGAGGAGGGGTGGGGGCGCCTTTGCTCCCACCACCTTCGTCCCTTGCTCAAGTAAATATTATTAAAACAAATGGCAGGTGAGGGATAAGATTAGGAATTTTACTAGTTATAATTTTTTTTTTGGTAGTGTATTCGGAACAGGTTTGATCGGATATGATTAGCGTATGTGATGCCTTGTTGCGGAGTATTCGGGGGGTTTCTCTTTCCTTATGGCTGTGCTGGCTGGGTTCTTGCTTGGGGGAAAAGGCGGGGCTTTGCACAGATTCCGATGTTCAAGTTTATGGTTTTAAAAATGTTTTTTTTTTTAGTGTTGTTTGGAAAGCAACAAAGGTTTTTGGAATATGAATTCGTGTCGAATTTCAGACGACCTTGCTGCCATTAAAAATTACCCCTTGTGTCATCAAGCAATGATGATGCATTCTGTATGTAGTAGAATAGATGATGATAGACAGGGTTAGCTGCTGACAACTTTCATCAACAGCAAATTAAAATCAGCACAGCGACGGCTAGAACTTTGGAGATGGGCTGTTATGTTAGCAAGAGGTGCATTCGTTCTGAAGGACTGAAACTAATACGATAGGATAGCAAAACAAGTACAATTTGAGGTCTTGAACAAATATACTCTTGATGATCCTATATAAATTCAGTCAGTCGCCGTTGCTGGAATTTATATTTTCAGTAAATTTGGCATTCGGACAGTAGTCCGTAATTTCGTTGTAAGAAAATGCAGACGTTTCAACACTGTAGTACGTATAGGCACCGTCGCCTTGTGACCTTCGTACAAGAGAAAACAGAGGGAGCACGCACACATCAGCGCCTCAAAATCCGCCAAAGCTGATGACCCCATGGTTTGTGACGCAGCCCATTCCGGTACCGGCACCCCTATGTTTGTTTGCACACGAGAAATCCAACCACCTTTCCATGCGTCAAGAGACACGGGCTCTCTGACAAATTTGGCGGCAAATGGACCCACGCGTCACCCGGTGACCGTAGCATTTCATTTTTGCCCTCCGTTCGTATGAGTGTGACGAGGCATGCGACCGCCCGTGAGGAGGTGGAGGTGGAGGTGGCCGGTCATTCGTCGGATCCGGGTTTTTGCGTGGGTTGGAAGCAAAGACGCCCACTTTTGCAGTTGCAGGTGGATCTACTCGGGATCCAACCCGGATTTCTTTACCCTGGTTTTGCAATTTTCAGGGTGGTTTCGTCGGTTAGCACCAAAAGTGGTTTTCAGAGTCTTACTAGATTGTAGTGTGTCTTGTTACTTATTCATTAATTATAAATTGGAAATCTACGTAAACAAATGTTTCTATGCAGGCATGTAGCAAATGTAGAGTGTGATGCTCTTATACTTGTTGCTACTAGTATGCTTTTTATTGAAATGGCTCTCCTACTACGTTATTTAGGAGTCCATTTTTCCTAGGGATCTAGGCTCACGATAAATCACTGACCCGGTTTGTCTCTAAAAAAGGTACATGATAGTCTCTTCTCAGAAGTTGAGAACTCATGCATCTTGATAGTGATGTCAGCGTGTACTACAATTTAGGCTTGCTTCGGAGCCCACCGACAAGACTCAAGCCCTCCACACTCTGTATCAGATCTACAATTCACAGCTGAAAATAAAAGTAGTTTAATTATATGATTTAGTGTAAAATGGTAATTTATTTATTTAATCATTTCCTTGATGCTAGGAGTACTTATTTCTAGGTTGGAGCCATGCTTGTCGAAAGACTAATGGCCCGTACCAGTATCAGTTTCAAAATGTTTTTTTTAAATAAACGCTAAGCAAATGGCAAGTCATACTCTCCAACCCAAGCTCATAACAAATTCTTGGTAGATGTACGGTAGAGCTGTAGCACTGGGGTTGCTATGTCTACTGTAGAAGATCCAACATGATACGGATCATGTAATTGTACACCTATATCCAAACCGTTATCTAAAAAGCTTGGGTGCAATGCTGAGCTGGCACGCATGCTGGAGTAGCAGCAGAGGGAGTGGTAATTGCAGCAGGGCCCAGTGCACAGCCACGTGGTCGGCCTCACGGTCTGACCCTATTGCCGGATCTCGTGCAAGAAACCAACCGTGTGGTCCTCAAGGTGGCCAGCCACCTGTTTTGTCTACCTTTACCTGACCTCTTTTCTTGGCGGAGGTGGAGGTTAGATATCCATGATGGATTACGTGTTATCCAGTTTGAGGAAACTGGTTGTTGCTGCTTCTTGCATTTAATGTATTTTTGATACTTAATTCATCAATACATTTTATTAAATACAAACTAAAAGGAAGAGGATCAGTAGATTTAAAAGTATGGTTGCAAATGGCGCGGCCGCGGGCGGCCGGTCCCGCGTCCGCATACGCCGCTTCCCAGTACGCGGGCATGCGCGGCGGCCCGTTTTGTGCCGCGTCGCCGCAGTCCCGCAAGCCTGGTACATGCCTGGCCGCCGACAGGTAGTACGTCAGTTTTAAACTGTAGTTTATTTAATTTTTTTATTTCAAGTTTGATCATCTTGTTTTATTTAAAAATTTATTTAAAATATATATTTTTTATGACTTGCTTTATTAATAAAAGATCTTTAAGAATGGTCTAAATTTAATAAGTTTTGTTTAAATTTTTCAAATAAGACGAATGATCAAACTTAAAGTCAAAAAAATCAAACGAACTATAATTTAAGACGGAGGAAGTAGAAAAGCTTTTTCTCGATCCTTTGCAGCCGATTGAAGCAGTCATCACTGAGTAGAAGCCTCGTCCGATACTTGGACGCCAGTTGAGCTAGCGGAAGCAGATCACCGCCTGATACTGGCGGCGCAGGTGTTCGTGGATGTCGCTGACTCGATCAAGGTGGAGTAATAGCCTCCATTAGTGCTCGTCGGCGTGCCTGAAACTCTTTCTCGCCGTGGCGGCGCGCCGGGGTGGCCGTGGCGAGCATCCTCCAGCCCTTCGTCTCGTCGCTTTTGTGCTGTTCTGCATCGACTCGAGGACTCTAGGATGCCGTCACGATATGCGGGTCGTTGCGGCACCGCCGGGCTACGCTGACGAGCCAAATCGAACCGCTCCAATCTCGCGGGCTTGCGGTGCGGCCGGCCGGCCGTGCGGGACTGTGCAGGTGGCATGTCTGTGTTCTACACCGTGGCTTTGCCTCCGCATTCTTCTGCCCAGACACGAGATTCCTTGCAGGTGCAGGACGCGCGGCGCCGTTGGACTACGCGGACAAGCAGCGTCGACCCGCTCGTATCTCGCGGGTTTGCGGCGCGGGTTGATGAGGGATCGTGGCGCGGAAAGCCCAACGGTTAGCGGCGCGGCCCGCGCCGTTTGCATCCCTAATTTAAATAAATTAATACACATCTTTTTTGGAAAATGAATACACATCTTTTTTGCCGGGAATGAATACACATATTTGGAGAATGGGAACATTCTAAAACCAGACCGGCTAGGCGGTTTAATTTAGCGGGATCCACAGAATTCCCACCACTGCCTAAAAACGCCGCCACGCTGGCCATTGTTTTTATTTCTTCTTCTGCCACGGGCACGGGCACGGGCGACTGCTGCACCCTGCAATACCGCGTCCAGTCCCAGGAATAGGATCCACGGTTTTGCAGCCAAACCGGGGGATTCATGGGCGGCGTCGAGTCTCGTCTCCCAAACCCGGAGCACACACGGATTTGTTGTTGTTGGGCAATCCATCCCTCAAACTGATACTGTAACTCCCGCTTTCTTTCTGACTATACAAATCTACGTGTTGGCGTTGCTTCTTCCTTGCTGTGCCGCCGCGTCGTCCTGGATACTAGTGCTACTAAAACCTGCATGGCACTCCCATGCACATGGCCACATGCATGGCTGTTCGTGCTTCGCAGTTTATGTAAATATATATAATTAAGTAGAAAAGTAGAATATCTTGTTCTTGTCGCCGGCCGGCAATGGGCATGGGCGGACGATACATCACATGGAAGCATCACTGTATCAATCAGTGTGCCGTGTGTGAGCATGCTCTTCCGAGAATCAATATGACTAGCGGCGAGTACATTGTTTCTTGGGGAGGAAGAAGATGTAAAAGGTGGCAAAGGGAAAGTGAACTTTTTTATATTTATATATATAATTGGGTTGGATTGGATTATGGAGGACTCGGGCATGCAGTTGCTTGAGGAGCAAGATGTAAACGGTTTGAGGAAAGGTGTACTGGATCTAGATTGGTTGTGTTGCCCAAGCATTGCATTGAGGATTCAAGTCGTCGATGCTTTAAACGACATACAGTGTTTGTTTTTTGTTGACGAAATGAGTCACACACTTATATACACACAGTAGGTGGCAAAAAGAGCGCATTCCAAAAGTTCATGATGAGAAATCGTATAAAAAAAATGAATCAATTGAATTTCAAACACTGGTATATTTCTTGAGCCAAAATAATAATTCTATTCTCGAGGAGTAATAAGAAACGGTAAATATGGAATGCACAAACCGCCGGGTGAAAATGGAAAACGTCCAGTCGTAGGAACCCCACTTAGAGCAACTCTAAGAAATTTGCTAAAAGGAATAGCTAAATCCTATAATTTAGCAATCTTGTAACCTATAGAACACTTTAAAAAACAAGAGTTGTACGAGAGACTTGCTATTTTTTATTTGCTTTTTTATGCCTAGCGAGATTTGAGGAATAGCACGCTTCCTATTTTAACATCTGGTCCCCCACCGAGAGAGTAAGGCCACGTACAATGGGGAGTGCTTAGGCGACGCTTAGGGGCAATTAATTAATTTTTTTTGACACGGTGGAAGCATCAGCGGCGCTTGCAGGCTGAAAAGGGGCTTCGCTAGGCGGCCGAAGCTTGTATCATGCATCTAGTGAAACCAGGAGCCGGCGCTTCTAGGCTAGTTAAATTTTAGTGTAAATAAATCATGCATGCATAGACGCTTAAACAGGCTCCTATAATTAGCAAAATATGTAAGCACCTATGAGACAGTTGATCGCGTTGTAGGCTAAGACTCTTATACCGATGCTTCATGATGAATTTTTCTTAAGCAACTATTTAAGCGTCTTGCATTGTACATGGCCTAATAGCAACTTCAAGAGGTTGTCTGAAGACAAAAGTCAAAATCCATGGTTTAGCCATTTTCTAAAATAAATGGCTCTCCAAGAAAGCAGACTCTTGCAACAGTCTTTCTAAAAATTTGTCGCTCTCCGTTGCATGCAGGGTGTTTGCCTTTGCCCGGCCAACAATATCCGTCCGATAGCCAGCTGTAGCCCCCAACAGCCACAATTCAACACAGGAGCGACATGCGCGTGCAGGAATGGCGCAGGCATGCAGATGGCGAGCCGTGCCGGCTAGCTATCTTTGACCGAGAAGTGCGGAATAAAGAACTTGTTATTTTAGAATACATGACAGAATAGCCGTTGGACTCTAATTCTTTTGAAAATTTTCTAAATTTAGAATGCATGAGACAAATAGCCACTCTCTTGAAGCTGTTCTAAGCGTCGTGAGTGCGGCCAACGAAACTGTCACCCAACTTTTGGCGATTCCAGTCCAGGCGCAGAAAAAGAACTGTTTGTGGCACTCTAAACTTTGAACGACTATATGTGGTCGCGTCCCAAACTAAACCAGGCACCGCATCCACAGCATGCATGCCGCATGGCGTGACGCGAAAACAGGGGACCGGGAGTACTCCACCTGCACATTCGTGGAGCCCACTACTATTCACGGGAGCACAGGTGAAGGGGCGGAGATTTAGGTCTCGTTTGAGACTCCTTCGCTCCACTTGTTTCTTGTTTTAGAAAAGAAAAAAAAAAGTAAAGTTCCTAAAGCATCTTAAGGGGCACATCAGATACCCAAACCTAAACGGGTACTAAAATCCAAATGGTTACCCAAAACCAATGGATATCTAAAACCCAAACGGATACCTGAAATCCGTATGGTTACCCGAGTGGGTTAGCCTTAGTATGATTACAACATCATCTTTCTACAAGTTTCTTCCTTATCAAAAATATATGGAAGTACATGTGTTTTATAATTAATCATCTTGATGCAAATTTCTTCCCTTATCGAAAAAGTATGGAAGTACAGGTTCTTTCTACCACTGTGTAACCGAAAAAAGTCCAAGTTCATTTTGTCCTGTAAAGTTCATCCACAAATATGCCACTTTTTTTTTGTTTGAGAATTGCCACAAATATGTCACTTGATGGCTTGGAAGTGACGCCCAACTTTATTTAGCACGTCAAACCAGTTTGGCCCATTCATTTTGTGATTAGCATGCACATTTCTGATGGAAACAAATGGCAAAAAGATTTGGTCAAACCAACACTTTTTTGGCTAGTAATGCTTTTGGTCTTGGCGCGAGAACCAAATAGGCCACTAGATCAACAAGTATCAACAAACATCTCGATCACCGTCGCACACAGGTTAGTTAAACTCATGATACACAAAAATCTGGATAATATATATGTCAATTTCATTGCATTTTGGGAATCTATTATCTATAAAATATTACGCCAAAAGCGTCTGTTTCTATGTGAAACGCAGGTGCTCATTTAGATAATTTGGTAGCTGAATAGGATGTTTGCCTGTTGGTTCTAATGTTTTTTAACTTGGGTTGTAACTTGTACGTAGTAATATTTCCAAACAGAAGATCACAATGTAGTTGTTTGCATTGAGGGTCAAAGCGCACACACATAGCATATATACTAGGTTATATATATGTCGTGTTGTCCCCGTACGTATATATTACTTTGTTTTTTTTTCTTAGAAGTTTATTTATAAATCAGTCCACATTTGGTTCTATATGGTTGTTTTTTGGATGATAGTTGAGGTCCTTGATGTTGATGTAGCACCTACTGTGAATTGTCACCAAAAGAAGGCAATTTTCTACTAATCGTTTGGTAAATGTGTTAGCTAGCAAGAAAATCACACTTTGTGCTGATAATATAAATAATTATATATGAATCTATATAACCAACGAAGTTTATCTATGTGCCATAAAATTTAAAAAAAAAACACTCCGATCCAACTGTAGTCCTAAGTGCATATATGGTCGTATGTGGTGGTGCAAATATTTTGTTGTTCCTAGTGGCAAAAACGGGAAAAGAAACAAAACAATAACTGTTATGGTGAACTAATTTTTTCCTCATAGCAAAGATATGTTCGCTAGTGAAATGTCATGTTGCAAACAACTGCTCCAACCATGCTATATAAATCTACTTTCAATTGAGTATATATATTTTTTTCAACTCTGTGATGCATTATTACCTGTCGTCTTTGAGAAAACGATGGAACAATATGTTTTACCGTCTATGTTTGCACAACACGCATAAATGTGTGCATCCCTTTCCATGCTGAAGTCATTTGTCATGCTTGCCGCCTGACAGTTTTCTGTTTCTTTCAGATAATAATTACTGGTGCTTATATATATAGATGCCCCCATCCTCTTAGGACTCTTTGGGACGACCAGTGTATAATCTTCACCTCTGGAAACCACAAACGGGCTCAATGATGTTTCACCCTCAAGCTTTAGGCAAGATTTTAGGGTTCTAATGCATAACCCTTATTCCACAAAATAATTATCAATCTGGTACAAAATAACCTCGATTGTAGATCTTATTATTGGAAGGTGCTACTTAGATAATTTTTCTTATATTAGGATTCAGTCAGCATATATAGTGTTTTTTTTAGTAATTGGCATAGATAGTGTTTAGCAGCTAATTTGTTCCAACATTTGATCTTCCCCAACATCAAGAGCAAATGAGTGTCTTTGCTATAAAAGCATCCATTATTTGCTTTGCTACTAAAATAGTAACATCACTAACAAGTCAGGTGATAACGACTCCCATTATTATCATTTCTTCAACATCATCAAAAGATTCACTCCAGCTTCACTGGATGTGTTTAAAGTTAATGAATGGTGGTGGTACATTTTTTTTGTCTATGGTCAACGGACCCGGAGTAATAAGGATCCATGGTTAATTAGAACTCAAGTGGTTAGAAAAACTCGGTCCTATTACTTTGTTTAGTATCTGAAATAATGATATTTGAGAAGCGTGATCTCCCATGCGCCGCCGCAGCCCTCCCCCACCTCTCTCCTAACCGGTGACCTCGTCGGTGGATAGAGGAGTGGGGACCTGATCCTTGTCCTTCTTATAAGTGTTTGTTAGGTTCTCTAATCTAGGTTTGCTTTGTAGTGTCATCGACAAGGTGGTGGTGCGATGATGTACATTGGAATAAGGTCTCTCCGGTCTCTTCCTATCACTTTGATGACGTTTGCTCGATCTAGTGTCAGCAAAGGCCGGTGAGAGTTTAGTCTATCAAATCTATATTAGCGTCGAGGTAGGGAGAGACTAAAGAGACCTTATTATTCTAGTCAAAGCTTCCCTCCTCCTTTTTGGTGGTCACCTCCCTTGGTGCTCCAGTTTATCTTGTTATTGTATTTTGTTAACCTTTAATTTTAATATATCTCTGTAGGGGCTTTGGCCCCTCCAGTTTCATCAATAAAAAGGCGTGCAAACACAATCAACATCTCACTGACACTATCAAAATAGTGGAGTTCTCCTAGTGCAGTATGTAGCAATAAGAAAACTGACACCTGTCCTAGAAAATGGTAATCCTCTTGTCGCAAGAAAGGGTAATTGAGAATCCGGTCCCTAGGAAGCATTTGGTAGGAAAAAGCTCATACTAAATGTTGAATGTTAAATACTAAGAGAATCCCACATCAGTATGAGAAGCTGCAAATTCTGGTTGTGTGATGTTGCCAGAAAATTTACATAAGAACCAAGAAAACTAAATCTGTGCAGTGGTGGGGATAGAGGAGGGAAATTGACCTAGGCTATAACACCATTTTTTTAGATAATGACAGAGATTCCGGCTCCAGTCGATCTCCAGACCTTTGAAGAGGCATAAAACTTAATACAAATATGACTTAAGATCAAAACTAAAAAGTGTTCAATATTATTGAACAATACGAAATATAAAAGGCCATTCATGGGATGCCACGAATTATACATGGTTCTTGAATATAAAAGTTGGCACACTATTTATCCAACAATTGTTTTCAATCATCAATAATGTGCGTGGCGCTGCAATTGAGGCCAATGCCGAAGCCAATTTGTCCTCTTGAACAGCACCTAAAAAACATTTTTTGTTCGACCACTACTTAACGCATTATAATCCTTATACGCGATCCAAATTATTACCCAAAACACTGTCAATAACAAAGTAACTGCATTGTACTGTGTAATCTCAAAAAAAACAAAGTAACGTTATTTTACTTTCAAAAAACAAAGTAACGTTATTTTAACCACATATATTAACTATGTGCGTTATGGAAAAACTGTCCCTCTTTTTCTTCTTGTCTCTCTGCCATGCATGCAAACTAGATTTGTCCTTCTTATTCATGTGCAAATCCGTTGCATATTTCATTTTCCAATCAAATGATTCGAAGAGGATAACTTAAATTTCAAGGAACCGATTGAGTAAAAATAGCTTGTGCCGTAAAGCTAGTAGGGGACCATCACTGATTCATGATTGAATTATAGCTGACTTGCATCTAACATAAACCCACATTGTATTGCTCCTAAACCACCAACTAATTGACATCTAGATCTAAAAAGGAGGGAGCATCACAAGCAAGAGGAGGGTCGATCTCAGTAGGAGTGAGAGTGGACCAGTTAGGACGTCTAGTACCCCATGTAGTTGTCTTGCTTCCTAGAGTGTGTTTCCTCTGTGCTGGATGCCCCAGTGCAGCACAACTGAAGGGCTAGCTTCACATATCGTCCCAAATTAAAGGCAAGGGCCAGTTAACTGAGAGCTCAAATTTCTGCTAATTCAGACCATGATATACAAACACGTACCGTCCTTGGTTTAGAAGAGTTAACTGATAATTGGTGAAAGCTAGCTACTAGACGGTACATCTCTTTCTGTTGGTGAGCAGATGGTAGATCTGAACCACCACCAAGCTAAGGAAAGGAAGTAATGTTGTACCGTCATCTTAGCTAGCTAACAGTGTAGTAGTACTGCTAGTTTATGCAACGCACTGCAATAAATGGTTTTTGTTTGAGTGATTAAGACAACATGCTTGATGGAGTGCCTACCTAGTGCACAGCAACCAGACAGATTGGTCCCCTTCACCAAGCATCAAGCAATGGTCCTTTTTTTTTCTACCTTCTCCTTTGAAAAAAAAAACAGACCCAACAGATCTGACGACTTCAGCTGTTTTTTTTTTCTCACTGGATGGATGTTTTTTTTTTTTGCATGCTGACTGTCCATCCTTATCCACTAGCTACCTAGCTAGGCTCTCTTTCCCAGCTGGCCCCTGGCCTTGGAAATCAGGATTCGAGAGGAGAAAACTCAAGACTTGTTTGGCCAAATTAGGCGCAGTCATCAAGCATGCATGATGATCTACCCTTTGATTTCTTGCACACAAGAACTGATTGAAATATATACGTAAGCTGGGTAAACTCTCTTGCACCTGCATGATGTAATGTAATATTGATTAGTACAAAACATTGTGCATTTTTTTTTGGATGAAAAGACATTGTGCATATTACTAGGATACGGAGATAGAGTGACATGCACGGTAAAGTTCAATGATATCATGCCACTACTAGTAGTTATCTTGTTCGATATGTCATACTGAACTGAGATGAATGAACAAATTTGAAGACCTAAACGAGAGACTTACATGTTTAGAGATCGAGATGACACATATGAGTAAGTTTAATTAAGAACCTAAACGGTGGACTTGCAGACTAGGGGATACATAACTAGGTGAATTATCTTTAACCGTCCGGCGCCTTCTGAAGTTACGCAGACCATGGCGCCAAGGACCATCGTCCATGGAAGGTGGCCGGATGGGAGGGCATATTCGCGTGGCATCTGCTTCCACCACCACGGCGGCACCAAATTAACAAACCTAGAGGGTTATATATAATGACATCCACTTATCACTGGCGAGAAACTTAAAGTAGCATCTCATCATCCCCTACCTCAGCAAACCCTTGTAGCATCTGTAAAAATTTTACTATCTCCTGGCTGAAACGTCAAGCGCACTTGACTGAAGATGATAGTAGCTAGCTAGTTATTGTCATTTTCTGCATCATATATACAAACAAAAGAGCACGAGAAAATTTTATTAGTGTGATGGTGCTGCTGTGCCGAATTGTGACCTAGTATTACGCAACCAAAGGTGAGTGCAGCAGTTGTGCAATTGAGAGAATTTCTTTGAGCGGCATTGCATGCAGGTAGGGATCCGAAGAACAGTGATGAGATGCGAATGCGATGCAAGCACAGATGCAGCGCGCACCGACGCTAGTCACAGGGCAAGCAAAAAAATCAGGGCCGGCCGGGGCCGGGGCTAACGAGCGGCTGGCATTTGCCGCTAGGATTTCACGATCAAATGAAGGGCTGGACAGGACACACTAGGACAGGATACAACGATGAGTGAGTGAGTGGGACTGACTGCCACACGCCCAGCACCACCTGCCAAACTGATGCAGGCTAACGACCAGCAGGCATGCTGGCTAGGACCGCATCGAGTCGAGCTATAGTATGGATGGATAAGACCAGCATTTGGCAAGGATATGATCTTGATCCTGCTACGGCACGCAGTGCACAACTTACGGAAGTATGGATGCTGGATCTCTGGCTCACTGGCACCGTCTAGGTCGGAGTTTCATGGGTTGTTGAGATAAGAGTGTAGTGGTGGTTTCATTTTGGATTGGACCGAGTCTTCTAGAGCCACACTGGCCCTGGGTGAAGATCTCCGCTCCTGGCGGAGGGTAAACCAAAGGTGCCTACAAGTGTCATCATGTGTTTTCATTTTAGATTAAAAATAAAAATAAAGACGATGACACTATGTTTTAGTCTAATAAATTTTATGTTTGAAATAGATGGAGTTATTAGGAGCTGAAGTTGTAATAAACAAGTCCATACATCATATCAAAAGTTGATAGCACTGCTAAAGAATTGAACTTCCGTGATGTTGCCCAAACCCCCTCTGTGGCAGGCTCTTTTTTTTTGCCTGCTGCGGTAAATCCCACGATTTACTGCAGCGGGCATTTTTTTATTTTTCGTAGCGGATAGAGTTGCCCGCCACGATAAATCAATTTAACGCAGCGGGCATCTTAAAATGCCCGCTACGGAAAATACCTATTTTTCGCAGCGAACGTTTTGGTAAATATTTACCGTGGCGGGCACATTAAAAGGCCCGCCACAGAAAAGGCCGAAGCCCAAATGGCCCAGGCGAGGCCCAATCCGGTGGCCAACTATAAAATAAACACTTAGGGTTTGCCACTCTATCTCCACTCCGCCCACTCCACTCCTCCGCCCACCAGACGCGCGCCCTTCCTCGCGGCGTCGCGACGTTCACGCACGTGCCCCTCCTCCTCGCGCATCTCACCGGCGCACCTCCTCCTCCCTCACCGGCGTCCCTCCTCCTCCCTCACCGGTGCCCCTCCTGGCTCCTCCTCCCTCCCTCCCTCCTTCCCTCTCCTTGTTCCTCACACTGGCGCGGCCAGTCCAGCCTCCCTCTCCCTCATCCCGTCCTCCCTCCATTAATAGTCATGGCGGCTGGCGTCATCCTCCATTGCAGCGGCGATGATGGGCCACGACGCAGGGAGGCGCCCTCCTTTCCTCCTGACGCCAGGATATCCACGATGGCGCGGTGGGCATCTACCTCGCCCACGGTGCTGATCCACGACGGGGGCGCCTCCCAGATGCGGCTGTAGCGGGGATCGATGTCACATGGCCACCATGGCCCGGATCCACGGCCGTTCAAGGAGGTATGTCCCGTTTCTTCCTCTCCTCATCATGGATCCATCCTTCACCCAGCCGACTCTTCTTCTTCTCGAGCAGATCCGCGGCAGCAGCGGCGCGGTTCCAGATTCGTCCACGACGGGCCCCGACGAGGGTGGACCAGGTGACCTCTGACGGCGGCGAGCTCCCACGGCGGGCGTCAGCAGTCTGGATCTGCGTTTTGGGCTACGAACGGGTAGCGGCGACGGGCAGCGCGGGTGGCCAGCCACAACCCCGGCAGCGCTAGGATTTCGGCGGCGGCGGCGCGATTCAGGCCCAGATCCTGGCCCATATGGGCCTTTTCTCTTCTTTTTGTTTTTTCAAAACTATTTACCCCAGCGGGCGTTCTAATGTGCCCGCTGCGGTAAATCAATTAACCGCAGCGGGGCAAACGCGCCCGCTGCGGGAGGCCATGATTTACCGTGACCTTCCATTCGCAGCGGGCGTGTTTGCTCGCTGCAGAAAACTGATTTCGCCCGCTGCGGTTGTTTATTTGGGCAATAGTGTAGAAAGAATATCTATCTTGCAATGCACTAAATTGGGATAGGTATGCTAGTTTTATCGTCATATCTCTCATGTCATCTACCTTGCTACATCCAAAGACGACAATAGGGTAGCTCTCAAGTCTCAACCACTAGGTGTAAGAACATCTGGATACATTTGCCAAAAATTTTAGTAACAATTGGATCGCGAATGTAACTTTTTGTTTCCAATATTTCGTCCTTGCCCCTCCATTCTCAGCTAAACAACATGTCGCTACATATATAGAACTCACTCTGGGCACGAAAAACCGCGAGCCAAGAACCCAATCGAAACCGAAGTAACTGAACTGATCGGTTTCGGTTCTAGGATCTCAGGAACCGAAATTATATGGTTAGTTCGGTTCCAGGGGTCGGTTAACCGAAATGACCCGTAAGAGCCAAAATTTGTTAAGGGCCATAGAGTAACATACAGATTCAGCCCAACTCAATAGAGAACCCTAACCATATCCCTCATGCCTCAATCACTCTCAATCCTCTCCCTGACCCTGATCCGCCCCCACAGTCGCGTCGCGCGGCTCGCGTGAATCCGCCCTCCGCTGCAGCCATCCCCTCCCTTCTGGTCTCCCTACTTCCCCGTCCCCCCGTAGCCACAACCTACCCCTCCTCCTTGCCCAACCCCGCCTCGGTGAGGCTCCCAATCTAGGTGCGAGGGAGGTGGCATCAGGAGATGGGGAGCACGGCAACGGATGGTGCCCCCAAGCTGTGCGACCGTGCCGCCTCCCTTCTCGGCGGATCGGCGTACAAGGCCCTGCGGCGCACGGAGTGGAACCGTGGAGGTACTGAGGTGGCGGTCCTCTGCTATGGTGGCAGTGACCCTCTCCAATGGTTGCGTGCGTGAAACAGCGACTAGATCTACATTTTTTGTTTTTTCTTCATTGGATTTGGCCACCGATCTGTATTTTTGGATTTGGTCATCTGTTAGTTCAGTCGTAACCGAAACCAAACCAAAATTAACCAAAACCGAATTACTTGATTCTCATTTCTTGAAGGAACCAATTGGTTAGCAATTTACAAGGAACCGAATTTCATGGGAAACGGAGAAACTGAACCGATCGGTTTCGGTTAACCGAATGCCCATGGTGATATAGGACATTGTTTCTTGTTTAGTTTCATATAGTTGTGAATTAATTATATTATAAGAATGAAACAAATATAGAAATAATGTTTTAACTTGCATTGTCTATTAATCGTGTGTTGTATCCGGAATCATCGGATCAAAAACCGACCCTAATGGAGGCCTTTGGTTTGCGTCTCGGGATGGAGTGGTCCATTCACAGGCCATTCCACGCCTAGTACAACAAATAGGTAAACTTTTTGGATGAACCGTTGAATGATCTTATTTGTTTCTGTGCTACACCCGTCTATTTCGAATGAGTTCAGTCCCTAACCAAACATACATCCAAACTCTTAAAATGCCTATATATCGAAACTTCTTGAGTGTGTTATTACTCAAGATCCAAATCTCTGTTTATTATGAGCCTAACTTCATAGAATATGTGGCAACCGACAAATCCGTTCAACATTGGCGATAAACAAATAAAAATAATTTTACTGAAAGATATATTATACATGTACTCCTCCTGTCCTAAAAACGAATGCAATTCTAATTATGGACCTAGGCATATCGACTTATATTATATTTAGACATAGGGAGGATAACATATAACCATTGAAGCATCAAATAACTCCAGTAATAATAGGTAGAAGTAACGGTAACTTTTTAATTTTACGGTCGGAGAATATGCTGCTCGGAAGGGCACGGTATATTCCAATGCAAAGGTTTGGTTGGTGTGTTGTCAAAGAAAAAAAAAAGGTTTGGTTGGTGCGCAGGACGGTGCCACAACTCACGCGCGCCGCAACCGTCTAGGTCCAGCCTTCCTGTCCCGTCCCGAGTCCGATGGACTCATCAAGGGTTCGTTGGCAGCACAAAATGCGGGTACGTACAGTACGGTACTGCGCTCGTACGGAGCGAATAGACACCGCACGTGAGCCAGAATGAGCTCACCGAAATGGATACTACTCCGTCGGTCTAAAAAACAATTATGTTCAAAGATTTTTACAGTAGATTAGCGCGCTCAACAGAAATTACTCGTATACTCCTAGTAGCTCTTAATTCATCTTATTATTGCTTACAAGTATTATTTAAAGAACATTAATTAGGCCCATGTCTGCACTGCATAGCTGGTTGTGCTGGACTGCTAGCAGCAGGGTCAGTGTGTGTGCAAACGCATCAGCAAGACAGCAGCGACGAACGCGGCAACACGCATTGCTAGCTTTGGAGTCCTGGAGACACGCAGCATATATTGGATCTGGAGTTCAAAGGCTATTGGCTTTCTTCAACTTTCAATCTGTGCAAGTCACAACTCAAAAGGTGGATGAGTTGGAAAACGGCCGGAACCCGGTTGGAATTGCCTGCCCACCTGCAGGTGGCCTCGGTTTTGCTAGCCGCGGCCTTGAGCAAGCACACAACCCGTGGGCGGTCTCATTTGCCTGTTTTTTTCTGGCTGATCGGTAGTTCCTCTCGGATCTCCGCGAGACGGGGACTCGAGGGCGTGGTCGTGTCATCATCGTGCTTCATGCCTCGCCCGGTGATAGTACAGGAAAACGGGGAAATATTATATTATCCTAGTGATGATAGTATTACACCGCCGCCCCCCCCCCCCCCCAGATGAGATGTATCCATTGTGTGTACAATACATCCTGTCTTCGCAAATGTTATTTTGGAACAATGTTTTCGGTTTTTGTAATAAATAAATTGTTTGAAAAGGTTAGTTAACTCAAATAAATTTCTAGATCCTACGAATTCTTAGCATCAAGTGACAAAAACAAGTCTCAATTCCAAACTTCCTTATTTCCATCTCATGAAAAACAAGAGGATTCAAAACAAAGATGAGAATCACGGGAGCAAGAGAATGAACTAGACCTTTTAGGAGGAATTTTTAGCGCCAATTCCTTTTTGTGTTAAAGCGAGAATATTTTTTTCTTCTTATTTGTTTGTTAAATAGTACTACTATTTATTGTTTATCACATTTCCTATAACTCAGATTCCTCACTACAAATCATGAACATGTGAAATAGAAATTGAACAAGTACCCAAGGTATAAGATGAATAGCGGTCCTCCAATCTAAATCTAATGGTGTTGATGCGTCGCCTGAACTTTTTTCTAAAAAAAAACCAGGCGACTGTGCTTTAGCATTTCCCATTGTCTATTTGGGTTTGTCTTTGGACTTCCTTAAATTGCTTAGGTTTGGGTACGGTTAGTGGACAAAATAGAGGGAAATAACTTGCCTTTTTCGATGAAGTTCAACTTTGAACTTATACTATATAAATTTTCTAAGAACAATACTTCTCGTGGAAGGGTTGTTTTTCTTTTTAGGCTGCAAAAATTTCTCTTGTTACTTTTGTAAATGGAAATAGGTAAACAATTTCTAGATTATGGGAAATTGCCTTTTAACAATAAGATTTTTGCGGGCCCTCCACTAAGTTCCTTTTTTCATATTTACAGTCTAGATCCTCCAAAATGGACCCTCCAGAATACGAACCACAAATAAAACCTATATAATGAATCAGAAAAATACCTACACCACTTACCGGTCAAAGAGAAATTAGTCCAGCAATATACACCATTTTCCCTACTTTGATTCCTCCGTGTTTTGTCAAGTGGTCGTGCTAAGGACAAAAATGGTCATGAATATATATATATATATATATATATATAGATCATATCCTTCCAAATGAGATAAGAGAATTGTTACAACTCTATTTCTTTCTCTCAACTGGAGAAGTACTAACTAGTAGTAGGTAATAAACTGCAGTTAGGCGAGTACTATTCAATTCAACCTTTTGTTCATTTGGGTTTGATTATGTGACAATTCTCTAGTTGGAGTTTGGTTTATTGCTGGATGAAATGCAATGTTGATATTGATCAAAAGGGAAAATCCATGGGTATGGCTAATGCTGAATAGCCAACGAACATCGCACAATAGAAAGTTTATTTTGTGCTCTCTTCTCAACCTCAAGACACTTGAGTCCAAGATGCAAAAAGAAGACACATGAAGTCCATTTGGATTCGTTGTCAATCAAACTTTTTTTAACTTTAGCCTTTGAAATCTTAAATTTTATACATATCGATAGCACAAAACTTTATGTGCTATTAATCTTCAGAAAATTTTAGATATCTATAAAAGTTGATTTTTTTTACTCAAGACACGCCAAGATGGATTAAGGAATTTTAGATGTCAAGGGCGAAAAGGAATCAGCGCCTACCTGCCACTACCAATAGCAAGCAAGATATATGCTGTTGGGTAACTAGCAGTGGGAGTTTGATCTGTTTTTACAACAAGCAAGATATTGTGCTCTCCTCCATACTCTGACGAGTGATGATCTGTCTGCTTCTGCTGCGTCTCCGGAAGAAAAGGAAGAAATGCTGCGTCTATCTAGCAGGATGCTGATGCTTGCTACACTTCGCTAGCTGCGTATATATTCAGGCCATAGCTCTTTCGCAAGAGTAGAATGTAAGTGTATCTTATATATACGAAGCTTTCGATCTTTACCCCCTTTTATCCAAGCCTACCAGAGTTACAGGATCGTGATCTCCCCATAGTGCCTGAACTGAAGTGATGAAGTGCTGCATCCATTGTAAGATGGAGACATTCATATGTAGATTCGTATACATCTGCGGGATTCAGATCGATCACGAGCAACGGCCCTCGTTTCAATTTGTCTCCTATGGTATGGGAATCACATTCGCGTCCACTCAGCTCCATTTCATCTATCAAAACCTATCTACATCGGATTCCAAAATACTACCACTGGTCAGTTATATTTGACGTTTCAGACACTGTTTTTTGGCCTGTCGGAAACACCACCTGCATTCCTGGGCATACAGAGTTCCAATTAACCTCAAGCACTCCAAACAGCGTGATTGCTAGTAGTAACGAACATCTCGACAATTCTAGTTTTTTTAGCCAAAAAAACACTGAAATAATATTAAAAAGAGCGTGTTCCTAGTCATGCCAGAGACCGTGGTGCGACTGATAACCTCGACCACGATGACTAACTAGGCATGTCGTCAATCCGTGAGTCAAACCATTGTGAATAGCGTGAATAGCCTACTAAGTATATCAAAATGGATGGCGTAACAGAGGTATGAGTCACGCCACCAGCAATAGCGTCTTTTGTTTTAGTTTTTTGTTTTTCGATTCGAAACAAAGAGCATATATGTCTTTTTAAATTTTGAATCAAGATTTTTAAGTAGATACTATAAGATAAGCATAATCCATTTTATTAGCATCATACCTCTAGTAGTTTTGAAACTAAAAAATACGCGAGGATTGAACGGTTAGGCACGTCGTCTTAGTCACACAATTAGTTCTTTAAGTACATCAGTATTTGCTGCACCGTTTGAGCCGGTGATTCATGTTATCGTGTATTTGCTTGCGGTGATCTACGGCACCTCGTCAACGGTCATAATAGGCCGTGTATTCAAATTCTAATTGCCCTTAAAGCAACACGTACAAAAGCGCGATTTCGAAAAAAAAAAGTTTTGAAACTAAAATTCTTCCCATATCGCTATATTTTGAAATCGTAGCTTTAGTCTCTGTAAGGCAAGGTCATCGTGTGGAAATGCCCAGCTCCTGCTTGATCTATGTCAGAAAAAGGTGCATGCCACCCACGTTTCAAAGCTATTGAAACTTAGTAACTGGAAGCCGTTGATAAGTCATTACGGTGGCACGGGCGGTGCTGAGTTGCAAAGCAGTTCGACTTCGTGTTCGCCAGTCATCTTTGTGCTAATTTTCTAAACTTCCTCTACCATGCCTCATAGTGAGAATTCTCATATACTATAATTAGTGGTAATGTTTTATCAATGCTAACTTCATTTCAAATTATATGACGTTTTTTACTTCAAATTTGGCTGCTTGTATTATTTAATTAATTATGTAAAATATCACATCTTTTGATGTGCCTTGCTTTAATAGAGGTTTTTCAAGAGTAATTTAAATTTAACCATATTTATATAAATTTTTTGACTAAGATGAGCGGTCAAACCTAGGGTCAAAAAAGTTAAATATCTTATAATTTGAAATGAAAGAAATATTTAATACACTAGGAAAATTCCACTATTTTAGTAGTGAATCATTGAAGGTTTAGACTTATGATAGGTGACATATCACATTACCTTAGGTCTAGACTTATGTTAAATGACATACCACATTATCTTAAGCAATTTAGCCTTAAAATTATTAAATTTTGTATTTTTATACAAATTTTATTTAAAAGAATCAAACCATGAATACCATCTCAATATTTTAGTATTTTTCAAATGAAAAATACACAAGTCTTTTTTTTTGAGAAACAATACACAAGTCTGCTGGGTCAGACCCAAACCGCATGCTCCAGTCCAGTCCAGTTCAGTCCAGACTTGGGGTAACTGAGAAGAGGTTTGGTTGGCCGTTTGGATGGACGGTACCAGGACCAGGAATTAGGACCTTCTTGGACTTTCGACGGCCCATTAAAAATAACGGAGCCCAGATGGACGGACCTAAGAAATCTAGTCCACAACCCGCGTGCGTCATGCCATGCACGCTATCTGAGGCCCAAGCCCACGGCCCCGTCCCCCGCGAAGGCGCTACCAGCAGCTGCGCTGCGGCGCGGGCTGCAGGCGGCTCGCGCCCGTGCGCGCGGCCACTACCGTGAGCCGTGGCGGAGGTGCAGGCCGGCGGTGAGGAGGAAGGCTTCTCAGAGGACCTGATGTTCTCCATGGCAACCTACCTTTCAGGTTTTCAGCGTTCACAGCGCTCTGCTCGCAGGACTCTTCAGCCAGTCCGGCTTCCGTCCAGATACTCGAGGTTTGTGTACGCCTCTACCTCCATAGTTCGGGGTGTGATTGCTTCGTGTTTACACTGCAATTGCAGGGGGCAAGTAGGTATTTATCTGCGAGAATTGCTATGCATGGTTCGATTAAGTCTGCGTGATTCCAGTTTATTATCATGCACACAAGGCGTTTGTTGAAATACTTACCTAGGTGGAATTGTGCTATAGTACACTTTGATCTGGCATTCCTATATTAAGTTAGGGAGCAACAACTCTGGCCTAAATTGTGAGCTTAACTCATGCTGAAGGTTTACATCTACATCCCGGTTACTGAACAGGTCCACATACTAAGCTAATTTATGTTACATTAATTTAGTGCAACTGATCTCTAGAGGTCCATTTTGAAAATTATGGAGCAAATTACGGTCAGTGACGTGATGAATACAAATTCAGCTCCTAACACATAATTGGACTACTCTCTAGAGGTCCATTAGAAAATTTATAAATAGGTAAACCATGTTTTTTCTTCCTTTATCTTTTTGCAGATAAATGTGTAAGTAAATACATGCTTAATCATGTCTGCCCCTGTTTCAAAGGTGTCACCTAGGCATCCAAGCGTACCACCATACCCAGCTTACCTTTGGGAACTATGGCGCCTTGTCACCTAGGCGCTGCCTAGACGTCCTGGTTGGACCCAGCACTCACATGGATGCCTAGTCGCCTTTGAAACCATGGTGTCTGTGGTATCCTCTGATTCACTTCTGCTAGTCAGCACTGCTAATGTCACTCTGGTTCAACTCATTACCTTAAGACATTAAGTAGTGTCAGCACTTTTCAGATTGTATGTGGATAACTTTATCCAATTCCATGTTGTGTTGCTGAAACATGAACTTCATACTTATCCTTTGCACATTCAATTGCTTTCCTTTTGACAGTCTCAATAATGTAAGTTTGTTGATGGACTGTTAGGTGATAGGTAAGTTGAACCAGCAAATGTTGCTTATACTACTAACTTGTTTCTGATAATTGAAAACAGATTTTTGGTGCTGACTTAGGTGAACATTTCATACTGAAAAAGCAATATAAGATGCACTTTTTTTCCATTAGGACAAGATTTTGACTAACAATGACTAAATTCATATACCGTTTTTATGATACAAACTTTTATTCATAAATAAGTACTTTTGAATATAAATATAATAACACCAATTCTGTAAGCAAAATGACAGTAGTTGCCGGGGCACGCTTGATCATTACCAACTGTAATCAAGCTCCTATGAAGGCAGCTGCAGTGTGAGGAGGACTAGGCTCATGTGGCTGGGTGAATAGTCCCGGCAGATGGAATAAGCTGCAGCAGGCGAAGGGTATATTCATGGGCTCACCTGACGCAGATGGAGAACTCAGTAAAATGAATGCTATTTTGCATTTAACTGCTGTTCCCTAGGAGGCTGCTAATGTGAGTGAGATGAAGCATCGGTACCACCTTGGTTCTCATTATTTAACCGATGAATTCTGACTTTGGCAAATGCTAGATGCACTAGCAAATCTTTAGAACAAGAGTTCAGATGCATAGAGCATTGGCTAAAATTTGTTGGAACATGACAACATATCTTGGGCATCAGGGAAGACCTGGTATGTGTTTATGATTGCTTCTTAGAGAAAAAGGATATTGTAGAGATAACTGATTAAATTATTTAAACATTGCAAGTGATAGTAACTTCCTTTTTGTGTTGATTTTGGAAAAAATGAGTGTCTTAAATTGTCTGTATACTCTCTCCTAGGTATTTTCATCATCAACCTTGGCAAGACCCAAGAAGCTTCATGTTGCTACCAGAGTGATAGTTGCAACCGAGGACCCACAGGGCATCATTGTGCAGTTTACTAGGCCTTATGGTTGAAGGGCTGTCCTCAAGTTTGTACAGTACACTGGCGCTAATGCCATTGCTTGCAGGCACACTGTTGAGACATTCACCAACCAGCTGCAAACCTCATTCCGCTAACCATGTTTTCTCATCCTAACCGATCCCAAGACTGACCATCATGTACCTTTCTTTTGATTGCACGCTTTTGTACCATGGATTCTTGGAAATGAGCCACCTTGGAAAGTTTATTTGTACCATGGTTGATACTGGCATTCCTGCAACAAAAGGGGTAAGTAGAGCATTGGTTGCGACTTCTGGCTGCTTGAAAAAAAATGGTTCTACAGATGCATGTCACAGTTCTCCCCGGACATAAGTGGGAAGTCATAGTAAACTTTGGTGATCTTAAGCAACAGTTTTGTTTTTTTTTTTGATAAGTCGATGGGGGGGAGAGGATCCCCACCTGATTATCATTGATTTTTGGCTCAAAAGCCGGATGTTCAAAATACAGTTGCTACCATTTATTTTACATTTTCATTTTACATTGCCGCAACTAAAATAGCACACCAATGGTCAGCTATTGCTTTGTCTTTCTTTGGCAAACGAGCTTTCCACAGGACAGCCTCCGACTTGCATGCTGAGAAAGTTGCTATCAGCGTGTTTCTGTCATCTCTGAACACTGCTCCGTTTCTCCTCTTCCAGATGTGCCAGCTGCAAAGTATCAAGAAAGTCCGAAAGTGCTTGTCAGGTATATGATCAGGGGTCACAGTTTTGTTGTCTGCTTATTTCGTATGTGTTGGGGTTGTTTCTCCTTTTCTAGGTTGATCTTTTCTTTCATTGTGATCCAGTGGAAACAGACGAGCAGGAAGAAGAGGAGACTCCTGTTGCTCTTGACTACGCTGCAGTTGCTGGTTATGATACTCCCCCTGCTGATAACTGGGGAGCTCAGTAGATGACAAATGGGGTGCAGGAGAGGTTCCACCTCTTTCCCTCCCTGCCACGGGTTGCTGTTCAGGGTGAGCTTTTCTTTCTGTATCTTATAACTCATTTATGTTCAACTCAGTTATTACTGAATTTATTTGAATGAGTGATGCATTTCTTTCCAGAGTTTATGATAGCATAGCAATCAATTGTGTACAAGTTTCCTGTTAAAAATAGCACTTTCGCCCCTTCCTCTGTGTCCTATACCTGTTGTTTTCCCCCTGAACTGGGCATAACTTATTATATGTTCTTATCATACCTATGTCAAAGGGTTGGTTGTTTTCTTTTTATGGGCGATGGAGGGGAGAGAATCCCCTACCTGGATATCGTTTCAGGAGGCTCCATGGTTTTCAAGGCGTCGCCTAGGCATTGAGGCGTACCCCAGGCACCACAAGACGCCACAGGGTTTTAGCTACGCCATTTTGCCTAGGCGTCTAGGTGTACCTCCAGAGCCACAAGACGCTACAACGCCTCAAAAACCATGGGAGGCTCAAAAGGGGTTGGTTGTTTTATGGTTGCACTTGAAACCTAAGCTTTAGCTGACACTGGTTTTTTTTTAAGAAAGGGACCGACATTCATTAAATTTAAACCCCTTTTACAACTGAGACCTCAATATAAAATAAAATTACATTAAAGCACACCACTAGGTCTTGAATCTTCATCTTCCTCGCGTCTGACTGCGTACTCTTCAGGAAACATCGCGACCATGGGAGTACACCAGATCTGGACCCGAAAACCATAGTCCTGCCAGTTGAAAACTCCACGACCATGGAGACCGCATAAGAGGCGTAATATACTCGACCATTGAAGGGAGTAAAGGGCGCCGAGAGCACATCGGCTATATCTTCTGAAGGAGGCAGTGGTTGGGAAGAAGGCAGTGCCACACTGCTGCAGGCAGCACCCACACCGACTGTCAAGTGCTTTCTGCATGGATCATCAGTCATCAACAACAGAAGAGAAGCGAGAAGCTGAGTTGGTTGACTCTATGTTTGTGTCGGTAGATCATGATTTAAGTAGCTCTATTATCTATGTTGCATCATGGTGTAATGTTAAATGCGAGTCAGTTTTGGAGGTCGACATAGCTCATAGCTGGGCATTACCAGTTCAACTCTTTGCTGCCACCTTTCATCAATACCGTTTCTGCAAGTGCATTTTGATGATATATGCCTTGGAGCATTACGGCAAGGTTGCTTTGTTCTTGAGATTTTTATCAGTGCATTGCATAGCGTCGTAGTTTTGGTGGTTACGGAGAATGTAGCTGGAAGCAGTGGCCTGGAGTCCTTCAAAGATTGCTGCAGTTTTATGTCCCTTTCCCTCTCTCGGTCAGATCTTCTGATGGCCGTCCGTCTGTAGGACTGTAGCGTTTTATGTCCTTGTCTGCTTGTTCCTCGGACTGACTGTCGGAGAGCTTGGGGGGCAGATTCTGCTGGCTTTGCGAACTACTTTTCCTGCCCATTCATTTCGTTGTGGTCGTTGCAAATCTTGTTCATTTTGTCGAGTTCCTGCTACTTGCTAGGACAAGCAATTTAGTGTTTCTCGCCCTGCCCTATTTTTGGCGCGTGTGGTATTCATGCTCTTGTCTGCTCTAGTTTCAGGATCGATGGGCTGCATCCCCGTTTGAATCCTGTGCTCTGAATCGGAAATCGCTGTGGCTAGTTTTCAGTTGAGTGAAACAGCTCAAAGGCTGGGCTTATAAGTATCCTCTCCAATAGTAATTTTTCAATACTAACTTTCTAACCAATTTTGCATTGGAAATCCGAACTAGTTGTAACTAACAAAACCTCTTTTAATATTTTCTTTATCCCTTACCACTTTCTCACCTAAAACCCTCTATTTAATATTTTCTTTATCCTTTACCACTTTCTCACCTGAAACCCTCTATTTTCTTAATTTGTGATGCGTCCAAACAGATATATAGTTCGTCCAATTCGAAGGTTGGACTGGAAATTAAAACATTTCGAGGTCATTTGTTCAGAGGTCATTTGTTCGTACAGCTAGTGCTTGCAATTTCGATCGACTTGGACAGGCGATCTGAACTGAATGAACAAGGTAAAGCAAGGGGATAGAGCTAGAGTTATTGTCCGGTCATATGTGATTACTCTTCCCTTGTCACGTTCGATCAAACAATTAGTTCGGTGCAACTGCAAGCTGCTCATTATTGATTAACCGCCAAATCGTAAGGCTGGACTTATTAAATTACGTCTTCACCGTGTCAAAAGGTCAAAACTCTCAATTCATTACCTATATCCTAGTACTCCCTCCGTCCAAGAGTCTCCGTCGTCTAAGCCCTCAACACAGAGACCGAGGAGCAACGGAGGCCCACGGTCTTTTCATTAAATCGCTGTTCCAGGAGTAATGAGCCGGCGTCTCTTCGTTTCCCCGATTAACCTGCCAACTAACGCCGCTAAATACCCGTGATCCCGCCCTCCGCTCGTTTCCTCGCACGGGACTGCTCGTCTCCTCGCTAGGGACTATTGGACTTTCCCCCGATCCTTTCCCGCTCTTGATTTCTACAAGCCCTACGATGAGTTTCTGCGAAAATTTGGCATCCAAAATTGAAAACTCAAACTTCCTTTGGCGCCACTCTCCAAAACTCAAACTTTCATGGACTATATAAGTCGCCAAGGAGGATGGAAACGTCCAGGCAAGTCCAATGATCTCTCCACCTCACCTTCTCTTCTTCCTCTACCTCTGATTAGATGGCTGGGATAGAAATTGATTTGAATGGTGTGCCACCTGAACCTGACGACTTGAATCTCGTAGATTGGGATGACATTGTTGAGTATGCTGGGCCAGCAAACCAACTTGAATATGATAAGGTTTGGGACGATGGCAGCCAAGGTGCAAATCTGCCAAGATCTTTGTTTACTTATGTGTCGTTGTTTCTGTCTTTGAGCTTATTCCTTCCTTTCCTATGTTGCAGCATTTGGCGAGGAAGAAGATGGTCTGCAAGGAGAAGTACAAGATATACAAGTTGATGCAGCAGGAGTGCAAGGAGATGGAGGTGATGGTCTGCAAGGAGATGGCGAGCAAGGAGAGCAAGTCGATGCTGCATCTGTAGGCGCGCAAGGACAGCACGTTGATGCTTCAGGTATAATTTTTCGGACAACCAGTTGTACCTACAATTTGTATCCATGTATGCAGGCTGTTGTCGGATAGGCAATAGTGAAGTTTTCTGTTCTTTTCAGTGACCAATTTAGTTTTTTTCTCTGTAGGTTCTAGAAGCAAGAAACGAAAGCACTATCCTGATGACCTAAAAATCAGCATTTACTTAGATTTGCTAGCAAGAACAGATCCTCCTATTCTTCGTCGTGGCGTTTCAAAGGCAGTTTCTGACAAGTTTGATGTCCCACTACGAGTGGTGCAGCAAATTTGAAAAAATGGACAGAGTGGTGGAATAAAAAAAAATTGTGAACCAGTACTCTCGTAACTGTGGTCGGAAAAGAGTAGAAGTAGATTTAGAGGCAATAAAAGACATCCCACTAAGAGAGCGCACTACCTTGTGTGAACTTGCTGATGCTTTAGGTGTTACGAAGAGCATACTTCATAATCGTTTTAAAGAAGGATATTTTCATCATCACACTAACAATCTCAAGTTTAGTTTAACTGATGAAAATAAAAAAGCACGCATCAAGTATTGTTTGTCCATGATGAATGGCTTATCCTTCTGACCCATGTACAATGTTGTTTACATCGATGAAAAGTGGTTCTATAGGACTCGTAAGAACTAGAAACATTACCTCGCCAATGATGAAGCTAGACCAAAACGTCATGTTAAAAGCAAGAATTTCATTGAGAAAGTCATGTTCCTATCTGTGGTTACTCGGCCTCGATTTGATGAGAATCGTAATTGCACATTTGATGGAAAACTAGGGATTTTTCCTTTTGTGAAAGTAGAACCTGCAAAGAGATGGAGTCCAAACAGGGATAGAGGTATAGGTTTTTTTTTTATTTTTGACATGTAAACTGATTCTTTATTTTGGACATGTAAACTGATTTCGTACTATATGTTTCATTGTATACATGCCCAGGTGCACCAGTAACAAAAGCCATGACATCGGTGACCAAGGAAGTTAGCCGAGATTTTATGCTGAACAAGGTTCTACCAGCGATAAAAGCCAAGTGGCCGGCCGAGGAAAGGGGATTGCCCATCTTCATCCAACAAGACAATGCCAAGACCCATATCGCCGTCGATGACCCTGCATTTGTGCAAGCTGCCCAAGCTGATGGTTGGGACATAAGGCTAACTTGCCAACCTCCCAACTCACCTGATCTTAATGTATTGGACCTTGGTTTTTTTGCTGCAATCCAAGCATTGTTTGAGAAAGGAACACCTAACAACATTGATGATATTGTGAAAAAGGTTGATGAGGCATATAAGAACTACCCAGTTGATAGGTCCAATAGAATTTTTCTGACCCAGTAAGGTTGCATGATGGAAATCATGAAGCATAACGGCGGCCAGCACTACAACATTCCACACATGAAGAAGAAGACTCTTGAACTGCAAGGACGTCTTCCCATCACTCTAAAGTGCCCTTTGCAGCTTCATAGTCAAGCCATGAAATTCGTCGTAGCTTAGAATTAGGATGGAGTTTCATTGTAATGTCGTATTAAAAATTCAAGTTCAGGAATTAGACTTCTTCCTTGTAATGTCAAAATAAAAATTCAGATTATATCAAAAATTCAGGTTACATCCAAAATTCAGAGTACATCCAAAATTCAGAGTACATCCAACATCTTGACTAAATAAACAATGAACATGCAGACTAGTAAGAATACTAAAATTGCAGAGTCCAATTAGGAATACTAAAATTGCAGCACAGTACCCTACAACACGACTTAACAGACACTAAAATTGATCAGAGTAGAGTCCTCTTCTTCAATGTTCTCATCCCCAACAAACTTTTCTGCGAACCAAAACAAATCTACTGCGGCATCATTGACATCCTGTTCATGATATCCATACAACCGAGGAAGGTAAACA
>CM041629.1:22883946-22945097 GCA_023333625.1 Bothriochloa decipiens
TATGTATGTATGTATGTATGTATGTATGTATGTATGTATGTATGTATGTATTGTATGTATTCTTTTACAATATTATTTCAAAATATGAGAACTAAGATAAAATTTTTGATAGAAAATTACTTCAAAGTTGTTTTGGATCCCAAGTTTGGTGCACTCATCAAAATCTACATTTCATATTAGTAAAGTATAGTTCTAAATCCATAAGTCTCACGTATAGTTTCATAAAGTCTATGTGAGATTTAAGATTTTATTACTAATGTTTACTCACACTTTTTTAAATATAAAAAAATATACATATCAAATATATATCTTGATGAGCTCTATAATCTTGGTATTCAAATTTTTTCATTTGAGGTCATTAGATGGCTCATTTGACCAAGTTTGACCAAGTCAAATCTTAGATTTTTAAACATATGACTAGTGTTTACTAACACTTTCTTAAAAGTAGCAATGATTTATGTATCAAATGTAGATCATGATGAATTGGACAATCTTGGTATTCAAAATTTTTTCATTTGAGGTCATTTGGTGGCTCAATTGACTAAGTTTGACCAAGTCAAATCTTAAATTTTTAAAAATATGACTACTGTTTACCAAAATTTTCTCAAATGCAAAAATAAACTCTGTAACAAATGTATCTCTTGATGTGTTTTACAATCTTGGTATTTAAAAGTTCTTTATTTAATGTAATTTAGTGTCTCATTTTACCAAGTTTGACCAAGTCAAATCTTGGATTTTAAAAACATGTGACTAGTATTTACTAACACTTTCTCAAATGCAAAAACAAACTATATAACAAATATAGATCTTAATTTGTTTTAGAATCTTGGTATTCAAAAGGTTTTCATTTGAGGTCATTTAGTGTCTTATTTGACCAAGTTTGCCCAAGTCAAATCTTGGATTTTAAAAACAACGACTAGTGTTTACTAACACTTTCTCAAATACAAAAATAAACTATATAAAAAATGTATGTCTTGGTGTGTTTTACAATCTTGGTATTCAAAAGTTTTTGATTTGAGGTCATTTAGTGTCTCATTTGACCAAGCTTGATCAAGTTTGACCAAGTCAAATCATGGATTTTAAAAACATGCGACTAACGTTTACTAATATTTTTTCAAATGCAAAAATAAACTATATAAAAAATATGAATCTTGATGAGTTGTACAATCTTTGTATTCAAAAGTTTTTCATTTGAGGTCATTTAGTGTCTCATTTGACCAATTTTATCCAAAATTACTATAAGGACGGCTGGATATCCAGCCGCTCTTACAGTGGATCCCCCACTGTAAGAGCGGCTAGGCTTACCAACCGCTCTTACAGTGACCACTGTAAGGGCGGCTGATAAGCTGGGGTCCGTCCGAACCACTGTAAAGGGCGGCTTAAAAAGCTAGCTGCCCTTATAGTGGAAGAGGGTGCTCTCTTTGTGCTTTTTGCACATAGTGTGGCCTGCAAGCTTACAGATATTTTATATACAACAATTAAGAAATATTGTGAGACAAATAATAAATAGTCTGTAACTGAATTAGTTGGCTAACTATACTATACTGTATGAGTGGACTGACAGATTGGCTCAAAGTTTGCTAGTAGTTGGAAGTCTAGGTCGGAATTTACCTCACTGGATTTGGATTGCATGAAACTCAACTGCATCGGACACTAAGGAGGGTTAGATTATGCGTTCAGCGAGGGGAAAGTAAATTGTGCCCTTAAGCCCCTATGTGCTCTCCTGACGTGCATCACTAGATGTGTGTCAGGACGTGTACACATCCGGAAGAGATCGACGAAATTAAGATACGTATACATTAGGAGTGTATATATGGTCTCTCTCCATGTACATGTATCTTCGTGCATATCTGGTGATCCAGACATGGAAGCATATATGTGTCGGCTAACAAAAAAATTGCTTCAACGAGAGGTTGGATGCAGCAGTAAAGCTACTGGATTTCGTCGTCAAAGAGGACTCATCATGTTGCTAGCATGAAGCTTGTGTGGGCCGGGATATGAAGTCCAAACTGAACTTCCAACCTTACACATGCTTTTAGCATTGTCATGAACACATGTTTCGCATGGATGCCGCTACAACAAGGCTGACACGGTATCCCGACCAGTGTGAACATTCGTTACGGAATATACACATCAAATAGACGCCGAATTTCATCTACTCCTTACTTGTGACTCTGGACGAACAACATTTTTGAGAAACGCAACATCAACAGTAGTGATTTTCAAATATACAGCCGACAACCGTTTTCACTACGAGACGAACATCTACTGAGGTTTGTATTTTAAAAGTCGGCACATTTATCCGACCACCACTATAAATAATTTTAGGAGAAAATAATGTTTTGAAAGACTACACTTAAAAATATGTTCGACTCTAAAATGTATTTACAGAGGTGGACAGTCATCCTATACCCGCATCTATGAATATATTTCAGAGATGAACATTTTGAAATATCCATCTCTGAAAATCATTATTAACAAAGGAAGTCCTACTAAGTGTCTATCTCTAAAATTTGATTAACAAGTGGACATCTTAAGATGCATGTTTGTCGTCTTTAATTGGAAAGCTTGTATCAAAAAATAATTCATGTTTCTTTATATAAACTTGGATGGAGACGAACTTCGTATCAAAATTGTAGCTCTTGACACGATCTACAACTTCATAGTTGAGAATTTTTTTTATTGAAATTGTTTATAGTCTCAAAATATTGTTATAAGTTTATAAATTTTAAATTCAAAATTTTCACACAACCTTGGACGTTGACATGGTCTATATCAACTTTGTAGTTCTCATTATAATTTGTAACTTTTTATTTTTAAAGTTTTTTATTTAAAGTAATTTACATTCCAAATATGTATTTTAAGCTCACAAAATTTGAAATTCAAAATTTATAATGACAAGGCGACCTTCAATATGCACAAAGTTAATGCCAAATTTGTAGTGGCCGACCTAATCTACATGTTTGCTATTGTATATTTCTATTTTAAGTTTTCTAGTATCTCAGATATTGGTTTTTAAATTCACATGTTTTGATATTCATATTTTTGAATTTGTAAACAACCTTGGATGGAGGCACATACTTTACAAAAGTTATATTGCTTGACAAGATTTAAAACTTTATATTTTTTCATTTGAGTTTATTTAGTAGCCAAATATTCAATACAAAATTGTAAAATGCTGATATAAAAAAGAAAGCATTCTGTATATCATCACAAATAACCATGTGGTATAGTGGAAGGAGGTTTTATGGCTTAGAAATATGTTGTGGATTTGAATCCTCGGCTAAACTTTTTAATTTTTGTGATTTTCTAGAAACCATTTACATCGCATTGATAGTGCTAATCGATTTGACCAAGTTTACATAGTAAAATGTAACGTCTGCATGAAAGAGGCCAATTATGAAAATACATATATTATAATATATCTAATGATGTTCATTCGATATCATACTTGGCACGAGTACTCGTATTTCTAGATTTATTTTAGGATTTAACGATGTTATGTTTTCAATGGTAGGCGACGTCCCGTCAACCGCGAGACACACCTGTGGCGATTTCATGAATATAAAGATAGATCTACCGGCTCACTCCTTTGGAGGTGAACATATGAGTAGAATTTACATAGGTGTTTGTAGAGTTGAGTGCATGTTGTGGCATCTACGGCGTACCATGTAATTTAACAAAAAATCTATTGTGCTAACACTTACGATTTTTTCACTGGCGGTTCATAATATATAGGCGCCAGTAGAAATGAAACTGTGAGGCCATGACTATGCCGCCGGCGTAAATTTATATTTACCAGTGGTTTTCTTTCTCAAGTCCATTACCAGTAGAAATTTTGCATATACATTGGCGTCTTTCATCACCTACTACCAGTGTAAATTCAATTTGTACTAGCGGTGTCTGTGAATATTTACACCTCTATTGCACGTATATTGGCGTGTGTGGTTGCCTAGCGCTGGCCTTCTCAGATATTTGTTTTGCTATTTTTTGAGCTGAGCTTGATTTGATTTCTTTGCAAAATAATTTACAGTGCAGTATCCTTTAAAGAAATCGTCAATGTAGATCGATTTACAGAGGTAGCTTCTTTAAGGAAGCAGTTAGTGTAAATATTTGCATTGGTGGCTCTTATATATGATGCTAGTACAATACAATAATTTTTTACTGGCCTTTATTATACCAGTGATTCCTAAAAAGGGCTGTAGATATATATGAAAATACTGCTAGTAATTTTTTTTTATATTCTAGTGAAGGGCGGCCCTGGTACAAGCGGTAATGCTTTACCGCCTGTGACCAAGAGGTCCAGGGTTCAAGCCTTAGCCTCTGCACATTTGTGTGGGTAAAAGCTGCTGGTTATTTTTTCTTCCTCAGACCCCGCAGTGCGAGAGCCTACGGCACTGAGTACGCCCTTTACTCTAGCGATGGCTTGATTTAGTTCAACTAAAAATCAATTATATTTCGAAACGGAGGGTTACAAAGAACTCTGTCATTCTTCTCTGCAAATGGCGTATTCGTGATGCTGACCTCTTGTCGCTGTTTTAGCCACCTCGGACTTGGGATCCTCAAAGATTGATTGAATTTTGTGTCGACACTTGCTCAGACAGTGTATGCGTACTTGTGTACGTGATCAGACAGTTTGGACCTACACAGCTTGGCATGTCCTTTATAAGGGTCTATACGTACTCATCAGTAACTACATATTTCTTAGGTTATTTTCCTGGTAATATTATGTACTAATTTATGTCCTTTGTTGCATTGTACAGTTAGCCTGTTTATTGAATTTTAATCTGTTTATGGGTTGCTTAATTACATTTGAGAACGTAGGCGAGTGAAATAGAGAGGTGATGGGTGAATCAGTTTAACCGGTTGCTTAGTTGTAGTTGAAAAGTGTTAAAATGTAGGGAGTGAAAGGGAGATGAAACGATGAGAATAAATGTCTATATTCTTGTATGTATATATGTATATGGGGCCTATTTGATTGTTGTCCTAGCAGCCTACAACAAATCTTGGCCACCACCCACTAGGCACCCAGAATGAAAGGCCTGGATTGTTGTTTGGTCACAAAAAAAAAGTTTGACTAGGCAAGCAACCAAACTACTTCCCCTAAAAACAAAAAGCAACCAAACAACTCCTGCATGCATTGTTTCTGAGTTCCCTTGAGCAAAGAGATGCTTCCCTTTTCCTCTACTGGAGTTATCATTAGCGGTTGCTAATAAAGGGGATATCCCCCGATTGATCATTAAATAATTTCCAAGACCCCTCTGATTAGTTGGTTCTTTGTTGGTTTCACTATTTATCCATCCAACATCACCATAAATATTTGGAAAATTATGTGGGAAAAAATTAAAGTAATACTATATTTTAATAAAAAAATAAGGAGAAATACCATGATAAATAATCACTATTTCTATTATTAGACCTTTGAGACAAACCCAAAGCTTAGTTTGAAAAAGAAAACATCTTGATCATATGATCAATATATCGCAAATACTATCTCCGAAAAACAATGGGAAAAAGTGCTAGATATGCCATTTAACCTTGTGTTGACATTACTTGACTCCCTCAAGCTCCGAAGCAAGGGGCTTCCTCCTCGTTAGATAAGGAGATGTAATTAATCCACACCCAATGATTGTTTTTTTGGGAGATGCACGAGATCTAGATCAGGATTGCAGTTTTGAGGCGGCAGTTGGCCGATGTGTGGTTGAGTCCAAGGGTCGAGGAGGTGGGAGAGTGTGCTCTAGATCGATCATGAGTGGAGGTGTTCCATGATTAAATGTATCTAGAACCTAATTTGGTGATTTGGGGTTTTAGCGATTGATGAGCACAAGTTTTGTGACAAATGTATGTTCTTTTAGTGGTACTTACATTTTAGTTAGGCAACAAGTTGAATGGACACAAGTGTCTTGGCCGTCAAGACCTCGACCAATGTTTTGTGAGTTGTTGGTGAGCATTCTTTTGAGTCTTGCTATTTTTTATGGGAAAATAGGTTTTTTTAGAGCCAATATTAACTACAAAGGGGGATATGACCAATTGCATGTTGCTCAAGAATATTTGTTTCTACCGAAGGCCTAGTTTGGATGCACATGTATTCGTATCAATCCACATGTGTTAATATGGATTAGAGTATAATTGATATATACACTCCAATCCACTCCAACATATGTAGATTAAATTGAATACGAATACATCTGAGACAAAAAGAAATGTCTATTGAATCATCATTAGCAGTTGAGAATAACGAGAATCTGCTAATTTATAAATGAAACAATTTTCAACAAAAGCACTATATAAAATCAAAACTATATTTGGGGTATTTATACCAATTTTTCGTAAGTAGCTCCTCTTGATACTTTGATTTTGATTTTAAAGGACAAAAAGTCTTGTGAAACGGATACTTTTACTTCCTTGCGCACTACCATTACTTTCCCCTTTTGGTTTCCAGAAAATATAAAATATTTTTTCCTCAGGCACGTGTATTGTTCAATCTAACCAACCTTTATCACCATCCATTTTTGAAGTTGGCAATTATAGCATAGGACCATACTGCATTAGGAACATGATGAAAGAGAAAGATACAGTATATGTTCCATGTAGTGGGTGGGACAGTTGTAGAATAGCGGCGAGGATTGGTATGCCTCGAATTGTAGCGCTTGACTTGTGATAAGTATATCTTAACCAAAGAAACATACAAAGTAAATATAAAAAATCATATAATCTCAGACATACTTTGAATACAAATCTAATGACACAAATCTTATGTCTAAACCTACATATATTATTTAATTAATCGTTGATCAAAATTAATAAATATAGCTTTTTAATTTTGAAATATGATCATTATTTCTTGATGATATTTTTTAATATAATTATTACTTCTTATACTGAGGGGACTGGGGAGCACGTATCTATATATTTATCCAATTCCAATCCTTCCATCCTAAGGCAATTTTTGGGAGCATCCAGAGCCCTAGCTGGCAACATCAAAATCCCACACAAACCTGCGCCCAGTCGCTTTCTCTCCTCTCATCTTCAAGCTTTTCAGTTTCCACTCACATTTACACCGCTACAGGCCAAGCCAGAAGTTCTTATATAATACTACTGAAATGAAATGAAAATAAAAAAAATAGTTTATAGCTAGTAGAAGACTCCTCGATGTCGAGGAAGGATTGCAAAAATCTCTCCAAAAAAGACCTACTCCTAGTAGAAAAGTTTTGCCATCTGGTTTGGACATTTAATCGGACTTTTGGTTTCGTTGGATTTCCTCTCTATTAATAAACCAAACCATCTGGCCTCCTGGCTCCCCGCTGCTGTCTTCTTTCTCTCCCACCACCACGAGCACCTGGCAATGGCGGCCTCCGCCCCGTCCGCCACCTCCCAGATGTGCTCAAGCCGCCTCCTTTCTCACTGAGCTCACCCACCCATCACACGCCGCGTCCCCGGCTCCCACGAACTCCCGCGCCTACCCACCCCTGCTTCGCTCGCCCGCCCGCTGGACGCATCTCGGGGCTCTGCTCCCCTACCGGTTCTTGGGGCCGGTGGATGCGACCGCGACCGCGTCCCCGCCCCCGAAATCAGCTAGCCCGCGTCCTCACATCGCTCCCGGGATCCAGGCCGTGAGCAATGGCGGCGGCCGTGGTGCCGCCGCTCTGCACCTGGCTCGTGGCCGCCTGCCTCTCCGCGGCCTGCGGCGACGGAGACAAGGAGAAGCAGCGCAGGCACCGCGGTGGCGGCCGAGTCGGGGGTCTCTTCGGCTCGCGCCGCCGCCTCGGCGCTGGGCGCCGCGGCGGGGCGCGCTCTGGTGAGCACATTTCCCGTTTTTCTATTGCCAGACCAGTGGCTGGTTCTTTCATGCTTTGCCCGAGCGAGCTCAACCGTGAAATTTTTTCGCTGTAACGGAGGAGTTTCACCGCATCGGTAGTGTCGCAGCGGAGATTTGGCGGCGGGTTATAGGTGGGAGTTTTATACGTCTCCAGGGTCACATCGCTCGTGCGCGCACCCGGGATGTAGGCTGCGAGGGGATTATACCCAGCTTGATGCCGGCATCTTGGTCTAGTCTTTTTTTTTTCCGGGTATGGTTTCGGGCTTGCCGTCAGCACTTGCTCTGGTGCGTTGGTGGGTTTGCAATTGCTAGGTCTGGCTGCAATAGTTTCACTAAATTTGGTGTGCATACAAGGAAATTTCAGACTCAAATTTGGTGTTGCCGTGTTGACAATCAAAAGAAACTGAAATCTTGTCTTCATGAAATTGTCCAGTCTGGAACTACGTCAAGCTTGCATTCCTTAATAACAGTTGATATTTCAGCTGTCATGCCTGGTTTTGGCTGTGCCTCTGTGGTGCCATTAGTTTAGCACAATCATACCAAATGAAATGTGTGGGCAAACCAACCTATATTATTTGTTGATTGTGGTGTCTTCCCCCCAATGATCCACTTAGATGACCCAATGTTACTTGAAGAAGGATTCAATTGATATATAAGGGCACTTGTGGAGGACACTGCCTTTCCTGTTGTCCACTTCTATTTGTCTTACATGCTGATTTCTGGTAGCTGTACACCGTATGAAGAAAATTCTCATGAACTGCAGGAATGGCCATGTCTGTTGCCTTGCAACCTGAAAGAGCAGTTGTGGAAAATAAGAAACCTGCTATGAAACAAAGGAGAGTGGTGGTTACTGGCATGGGCGTAGTGACACCACTAGGCCATGATCCTGATGAATTCTACAATAACCTTTTAAGGGGTATCAGTGGAATAAGCGAGATAGAGGCATTTGATTGTTCTCACTATCCCACGGTACTTAGTTTCTTCTTATGGATAACAATTTGAGGTTTGTTGCACAAATACATTGAAACATGCTCTACTTCTTTGACACTATGTTTCATACAGAGAATCGCGGGAGAAATCAAATCATTTTCGACAGATGGTTGGGTCGCACCAAAGCTAGCTAAGCGAATGGACAAATTTATGCAATATTTAATAACAGCTGGAAAGAAAGCATTAGAGAATGCTGGAATCACTGAAGAAGTCATGAATGAGTTGGAAAAATCAAGATGTGGAGTCCTCATTGGGTCTGCTATGGGTGGCATGAAGGTGCAGATTCTTACATTACATAATATATACTTGATGAAAAGATCAGTTTCTTTTAATTAGCTTCACTTCTAAATTCGAATTCTATTTTGATCAGGTTTTCAGTGATGCGATTGAAGCTTTGAGGGTTTCCTACAAGAAGATGAACCCATTTTGTGTACCTTTTGCAACTACAAACATGGGTTCTGCGATACTTGCTATGGATCTGGTACCTTATATGTGATTAATGATCTTTCCTTGCTGTTTCATTTATTACTCGTTTGTTGATACTTTTAATTGATAGATACGGTGATTCTTGATTACTGAAATTACCCTTCATATGCAGGGTTGGATGGGCCCAAATTACTCTATCTCTACCGCCTGTGCTACTAGCAACTTCTGCATTCTGAATGCTGCAAATCATATTAGAAAAGGGGAAGCTGTAAGTAACTTCATTTTCTTGTTATCTCTTCTACAATAAGTAGTGTCTAATTGCAGTTGTAACCTAAACATACAGGATTTGATGCTTTGTGGTGGTTCTGATGCACCAATCATTCCTATTGGTAAGGTGCCCTCTGATTGTTAGATATCTTCACTCCCAATTTCTTCTGTTTCATTTTGACTTGAACCTCAAATTTTCTTTGAGTTTACTGTTTTGATCATTTAAAACTGTTAAATACAGGATTGGGAGGTTTTGTGGCCTGCAGAGCTCTTTCACAGAGAAACAGTGATCCAGCAAAAGCTTCTAGACCTTGGGATGTGGTCAGTATCTGTAAATCTTAGAATACTTATTACTACTTGTTAACCAAATTATTGATTTACTACATGCTAGTGATACATTTATCAGCTATACTAGTTTGGTGCCATATATTTCTCTGCTGTTGAATGTTTCAGAGCGACAAAATTTCTTATTTTTCTCAGTATTCTTATCTTTGTGTCACAGGATCGAGATGGATTTGTTATGGGAGAAGGGTCGGGTGTGCTTGTTTTGGAAGAACTTGAGCATGCAAAGGTTTCATTCATGCAATTCTCTTGGGTCTGTTGTCCTTTTGGTTTAGGCTGATTTCAGTCAAATGCTAAGAGCATCCAACTCGTATTTCTGCAGCAAAGAGGTGCAGAAATATATGCTGAATTTCTAGGAGGAAGTTTCACATGTGATGCATACCATATGACAGAGCCTCATCCTAAAGGTGATATTTTTCTTTAACATTGTGGTGCATTTGGCTTCCCTTCTATTATCCTTATATGCTGATGCTGGTGTTATGTCCTTGTAAATACAATATCAGGGAAAGGGGTTATTCTTTGTATTGAAAACGCATTAACAGATTCAGGAGTAAGAAGGGAGGACATCAACTATATAAATGCCCACGCAACATCTACACAGATGGGTGATTTGAAGGAATTTGAAGCTCTCAACCGTTGTTTTGGCCAGAATCCTCAGGCAATTTTGTATTTCAGAATCTTTTATTTTAAACCTGGCACCTTCACCTTTTTTTTTTGGGGCAAAAGAAGCAAACTTCTGTTTTTCTCAGTTTAGTTGAACAAACGATTTGCTTATATGTATTGCAGATACGAGTGAACTCAACGAAGTCGATGACCGGGCATCTGCTAGGAGCTGCCGGTGGAATAGAAGCTGTTGCTGCTATACAAGTAAGGATTGTAACTTTTTCCTGTCAGGGTTGTTTGTTTGTTTTCCTTTTATTATTCAAATGTCTGTAGCTTTATTGGGTCCAACATTTTAATATCATAGTGAGCTATCTGCTGAGATATGATCTAGTATTCCATTCATCAAGGTCTGTTATTGCAAGTATTTCAAAGTATAGTGCTTTTTTTTGTTTCAGCTGATGTGCAGAGTACAGTGGAGTCATGTTAAATAAAAACAATGTTTTCTGCATTAAAGGTCGTTAGAAACTTAGAAACCATAAATTCGCGACACCGGTACAGTGGCACACAGATGCAAAATTACCACTCAATTAATACAGCTGTATGGCATGTACAAAAGAAACAAAATGTTGTTGATAGTCTGATAGATAATTTTAAGCATCAACTCTCAAGTGCAGCGGATGCAACTAGGCAACATAGAGTACACCATGATAGATTGATAGGATGGTCTAGACCAAAGATTGCATAAAGAAATACAAGTTAGACATCTAATTCTTAGTTCCTTAGATATTGTACTCTTGAAGATTGACTTTTTACTGGGAACAAGATGTCTGGTGTATGCCCAGGTTGGGGGAAGTGTCCATTTTTTCAGTATCAGTCAAAGGTTTCAGTATATTATATGGTATCCAACACGGACAAGCTACTTAAGGGTAGTATTCGTTTGGAAATTATGGCATAAGAAAGCACCATATGGTAGCATTTTTTTCTTTTACAATTTCTGTTCAATTGGACTTTGATGTATCTACGAAGTTAGTAATTCACAGTAGTACATAAAGTATCTAGATTCAGTTTCTTACTAGACCAGACTTCTGTGCCATTTAGTACTGCAGGATAATATCAATAGTATACTAGTAGTATGATAAAGCACTAATTGAACACTGGTTCTGTAATAGATCACTTCAGTGCATGCAAATGGTATTCAAGTTTCTGTTAGATCTAGTGGTTGACCTGTAGATGTTTGGTCTTTTAATGTTCACATTAGGAACAATATGCACCAATTGGAATGGGACGGAGTAGGAGGGTACAATTGTAAAACATAGAAATAACATGCTGTTATCTTTAAAAAGGGAATTTGGTGTTTCTAAATTCTACCCTTGCCACAGAGTTCAATAGTGATTTTACCCTCACTTTTTTAACTTTGTGATTTTTCCCTTGTTATTTTGGAACGAAGCACCCGTTTACCCCTACTTTATAACACCGTTAGGCTGTGTGGATTAAATGGCAAAAAAACAAACACTCATGCAAAAAGACAGCCGTACCCCTCTGACTCTTTCCTCCTACACCTGAGCGGCCGTGCCTCTTCGCTTCGACGCATCACGGGCGGAAGTCACATGGCAGCCGGCTAGGGTCCCCGTTGGCAGAACTCGCAGGGCGGCGTGCGTCCCGGAGGTTGATGCCGGCGCCTCCCCTCCTTCCCCGCTCCTACCCTGCGACCTCACCAAGGTCCGGATGGGTGGCCACATAGGCGGCAGGAGCGTCGCGCCGTGCGGTGCTGGCCTGCGGGTGGCGGCTAGGCCCTGCCGCGGTGTCCCTGATCAGCGGCTAGGCCCTGCCGCTGTGCCTCTCAGCCCTCCCCGGCCAGCGGCTCCCCCACCCCCGCCCCTACCTCTCCTGCAGTGTGCGCGGCGGCAGCAGCAACATGAGGGTGCGCGAGCGGCCCACAGCTGCACGCCGGCGGTCTCCGAGAGAGCACATACCCAACCTTGCTGTTTCTTTATTCTTTTTCTGCACTCGCATCTTCCAAGAATCTCAAGTAATTTTAGCTTCTTGGGATGCTTGATGAATACTACCAGTATAATCTTGGCCAAATGGGGATAAGACATTGTACATGCACATACTGTCGTGTAGTGTATACACTAGATGGATTTAGAAACTGATGCATATTGTCAAAGTTTAAAAAGGAATTTGTATGCATTCCTGCATTCAGTAAGTGTTATTACTAGCACCTTGCTTTTTCTCTTGCGGATGAAACGTCTCTTGTTGGCAGACCGTTTGGATGAATGAATTCCAGAAGCAGCGATGTCGTTTGTTCAGAAAAGTTGTACCATAGACATTGTTGCCTTCTTTGCAAGCATTTGCAGTTGCAGGTCGCCAGGTCAGGCTGACCATGGTGGTGACTGGATTGCTAAATTGCTGATCTGAAAATAGGGGTAAAAACACAATTATTAAAATAAAACAGGGGTAAGAATGCATTGGCAAAGTTGTCCTTTCATCCAAAAGTTAACACCGTTAAGTGTACTTGTACTTTACGGAATAGGGGTAAACTCCCCCTTCATTTGAAAATCACAGGGGTAAAATCACAAAAGTTAAAAAAAATGAGGGCAAAATCACCATTTTCCTTCAAGACGGGTAGAAACGCTTAAGCCCCTTTTAAAAACCTACTTATCAATGTAAACTACCTTTAAAATCTGTGATGAACAAGTTTGACTGCTTATGTGATACTGTTGGTACCATTTCATGGTGGCTGTGGGGTGTGGGGGGTGCATCTCATCCACAGGTTCATCTCTAGGTTAGTAATGTCAATAACTAGCATAATTCTTATGCTTCTGCTAGACTTCTCTTCTTCCTTTTTTCCTTGAAAACTTCTCGTCTCCTTCCTATTTACATGCATGCACTCTAGTCTTAGTGTAGGTATTTGATTGAATGGTAAAGTGCTGGCTGTGGAACCAAGTAGTTTGGCACTGGAACCAACAAATTTAGTAGGTTTCTTGTTCTTTGGGCTAAAGGGAGTTGCGCCTTATATACTGGGACCGAGGGAGTAACACCCTTTAGGTCTTCATTTATAATGATGTTCTTATGAGTGGTCTAGACAAACATATTTCCAAAGTACAGGGATTATGACATTGTGTTCTTGAAAAGGCTATTTTCCAATGTAAAATACTGAGGTTACTACAAGTCCATTTTGTAGGGGACGGATGGGAAAAAGTTTTCCATGTGTAACTTTTATTTGAGTTTCTATCAGAATTGGGGTTTTATGCCAACTCTTAAACTAAGCAAACTGGGTCAATGCATGCTTAGATACAATTTAAGCATCCTTGTACAATGTGTGTTGTTTCTAGGCACTTCATTTTTTTTTACAGAGGAAAGAAACTTCTGTTTTGCTAAGATGGTTGATTAGTTTGCCATCAGAAAGTACTAACTTGCTGTTCCTCAAAGCACCAGACCTAGTTGAGTGTGTGGTAGCCAACAACCAGCATGTTGATATTTGATACCACACCATGTGTGCCTACATGTATCAACTTTAGTGAGCAGCAATATCAGTAAGCTGGATTTATTACAGTCTTGTTGCAAATGATATATCATGTCATCCTGATCGTTTCTACTGCATTGTGTACTTGCAGGCTATAAGGACAGGCTGGGTGCATCCGAATGTCAATTTGGATAATCCAGAGAAAAATGTGGTACTTCACTTTTTAACCCAGAAATTTCCACTCTTGAACTATATAATCTTATTGACCCTATTTCACCAAACTTAACATGTATTGGTACATCAGTATATGGAATGGTGGGCAGGCTGCTTTAGTTTGGTTGGGGCCTTAATTTTTCTTATGAAATTGAAAATGAAGCAACAAAACTAGTGGCCAAATCATGTTTTTGTCAATTCAATAGCCTTGCCTTGTTCATAAATGCTACTTCCCGATCCTGAACCCATCAAGCTGTTAGATTACAAACTAACATCCCCGCTGTTTGTGCTGATCTCTTATTTTCATCTATTTGAAAGCAGTATCCAATATACCTTTTTTTTTATGTCTTGACTTAGGATGTTAGCATGCTGGTGGGTCCACAGAAGGAGAGATGTGATGTGAAGGTGGCACTGTCGAACTCATTTGGATTTGGTGGGCACAACTCATCGATTTTATTTGCACCATTCAAGTGATACTTGACAAGCCTTATATAGTTATATGAGAGACTACCAGGCTCAGCAACATCTTGTGTACTGCAAATTAGGAAGAAATCCAAAAGGCTTAGTAGGATTATATTGTCACACAACCTACTAAAGATAGCAAATGGATTCCTTTGTAATAGCAAATCAAAAATTATGTCAAGCGAGAAGGGCATCCTTTCAGATGTCCCACCCTTTTGGCGTGTTCACTTTTTGTTTCGGACGCAAATTGTACCTAGGAGGAATTCAATTGGGGGCGATCATTTTTGTTGTTGCCCGACAGATACAGTGCGTCACTTGCAGATTCTGATATACTTCCTAGTTCTTTACTTTATGCTAGTTGCTAGTTGATGCCTTTTGCTACAGGCCACGTTGCTGCTGCGGTTTTACACTGCTGATGCGTTAGTAGCTGCCGCAATCCCCCGTGAGGCCGTGACATGTGTACGAAGTTGCTCTTTTGATTTCTTATTACTGGGCATTACGGCATTAGTGTAGTGGTGGCCTCTAACTGTCTCAGTTGCCATGGATCAGGGTGCACGGATAAGCTGTTGCCTTACTGCGTTTCTTGTTTGTGTGAGGATCAGCAAAGCTAGCACAAATCTGCACAAGAAGAATAGGGGAAAGTAGAAATCGAGAGGGTGGTTAGTTCTCTACTTATTCTGAGTTCTTATCCCGGTCAGCACAATTGTATTGTGTGCTTTGGGCTTAATGAAACAGTTTTTTTTTTTCAGCTTCACTAGTAAAGCTAAAGCTGTTTAAAAAATATTTGTTAAAATAACTTTTAGAGAAGATAGCATAGAGAAAGCTAGGAGAAACTAGTATTTTCAGCTTTACCTTGGTTATTATGCTGCGAGAGGAGCTAAAAAACAATTTTAGGGAGAAGCTCTTTCATCTCGACCTATTTGGTAGAAGCTGAAAACAACTTTGTGAAGCTGAGGCTGAAGTCTTATCCAATAAGCCCTTAGATCTCTAAACTTGTCCTAAGTCTCATCGTGGTTCTGTTACTTGCAAATTGTACATTTTTCTCTATAAATTTGCATTACTTATACCAACCTAGTTCAATAATCTCCTCAGCATCATGCTTGCTTTTGTCGACTCACTTGGTTATTTAGAAGCGATGGATGTGTAAATTTACACTGTAGCTACAGATTTGGTGTCTGGCACAGTCAGCTATGGCAGTGCCTAGCACACTCAGCCGTGGCAGCCGCTAGTCGTGAAACTAGGGTTCGTACAGTGTGGTGGCACGGGCGAGAGTTCTAGGGCTTAGTATGGTAGCATGGTTGTGGAACAACATTGGTGACACAACATAGGTAAGTGTAGGGTGGTGGGGCGATCGTGGTGCTGTCATACTGGTGAGGCGAGTTCGTGTGGTGCTACGGGTGAGGATGGTGTGATGTGGGGTCTGTGAACCCGGATGACACAGTAATGTGCAATTTGTAAGTAATAGAACGTGGATAAGAACTCAAAATAAGTTTGGGAAGTCAAAATGTGCAATTTACAAGTAAGAACTGGATGAGAACTAGGAGAAATTTAGCGGCAGAGGGAGATGAAAAGAGAGAGTTCCCACTGACGATATATACATGGATAATAATTATCAAAATTTAAGATGAGGCGAGGAGTTGATTTTTTTTTAAAGAAAAATATTGACCAATTCTTTGCAGAGAATTGAAAAGCAGGGAGCGAGTAACTTAAGCCCTCAGCTCACGCTCATGACTCTCCCCACCCACGTTGCAAGGCTGACATACGCTGCCTCCGCATTGCGAAGCAAAACCTGCATTCTCGTGACTTGTGGAGCAGCTCATATGAGCTATTGATGCAAAGCAATCACAATTGATTAATTCAAAATCATGCGTACTGTAAGAGGGTAGGGTGATCCAGCAGAACCTCGTATTGATTGAGGCCTTGCATTGCATAGGTGCATTTCTGATCACGCAGGCTAGCTAGCCCGTACAGTAGTACGTCTACAGAAGATTCGTCTGCCTGCACTGCAATGTCTGAATGCCTCGAGCCCTGGCCCCTCCCTGTTTTTACTATCTCTATGCATGAATTTGTCTGGCACATCTGCTCCTCTAGGCTCTATGTACTTTAAAGCCTTTTAACAGCCTGAAACAGCATGCTGTAATAGTGCTATCATTATCGATCAGGAGTGAAACACAAACGCATGCATGCTGCTCTGCCTCTCTCTGCACTGCACAGCGTCAGCTTGGGACGACAGCAACAACAGTGTTTGCATTGACAAGTCACCAGAGCTAGCATGGCGCAGTCTGCCAAACCCTAGTTGTTTGATGACGAGATCCTATATAGTAATGCATACTATGTTGCGGCCAAAACTGGTCGAGTTGTTTGACGACAACGGAAATATCAAGGGCATCTTTTTTTCTTTTTCCTTTTACTTTTATTGGGTCCGAAATTGAAGAAATTGAGTGTTTCGTGCACCTCTCAAACTCTAAAAGATTATATTCCAGTTGTTGGTAACTACGTGTCCTCTGACAAATGAAAAATTTATCACAAGATATTTCATTAATTTTTTAGGAAGAACAAAAGGTAAAATAACTTCAATTTGTAAAGTTTAAAGCACTCATGTTAATTTAGGAGGGAGTCCCGGCCTGATGCTCTTTATTTAGCCTATGAAGAATGCAAGAATTTGATATTGCCTGCCTTTACATAAAAATTAAGAACACTGCAGCAAACGGCGGTCATGTGCCGTGTTGTGTTGTGCAGTGGTCATCTGTAAGTGGACGGGTAAGCTATGCTTGCATACAATAAAATTTTAACCACATTTATAATTCGATCACACAGATAGGGGGGATCATAAATCATGACCGATAAACGTGTGTAGCGCAGCGGAAGAAGAGTTGGGGCAAGCCTAGCCCAACGTGAAAGTAGAGGATGGCTCTCACACCTTGTACTTGTTCGCCGCAGATCAATGTTGTAGCGGTAGCCATAGCATGCATCTCCACGATGTACAAACATAAGCTCATGGAATGACAAGCACCAATGTGCTACGTGCTCGGCTAGGGTTTCATGCTAAGGGTGAGAGGAGCGGCCGATACACGCAGATAGCCATTCTGCATGTTGGGTCTTGATACAAGACATCACATACTTAACTCACTAATATGTGTTATTAGACCTCACCAAGGACCAATGTAGATATAGTACGTGTATATCTATGTCTACAAGCTGGTCCTGAAATATATATATATCATATATAAACAAGCTAGCCATCAGCCTCTTATAGCAAGCTTCAATTTCAACTGGCAAGGTTTCCAAAATTGCAACCAACAAATTTAGAATGAGGGTAGAACTTCAAGCGTAGGAATTACTACATCATTCGGCTTATCTTCATCATCAGAAGAGTTGTTACTTGATCCTTTATAATTAACCACCTGAAACTATAATTAAGTAACTCATATGCCCCTGCGGCCATATGTATATATAGATCTACCTTAGAGTGGTCAAGGCTCTCTAGTGGTACTTATTTTGACATGTCTTATTCGAAAGTCCCTATAAACATCTAAATTAATTGCTACCCTAACAAACTCGTGCTGCCGCATATCCATTGGTATATATGATATATCTAGGAGTAAATGGCACGAAAGGGCTCTTGGAGGGAGATGAAGTCGCTGGTAGATGAAGATGAAGAAGAGACGACCAAGGACGTACATTTGAAGCCCGTGAATTATATGGCATCTATTTTAAGCTAATTGAAGAAAATACAAGCCTAAGCTTAGATCATATGCCACACTCCACATTGATGGTTAAGGATGTCTACTTAATTATGCAACTGTATGGAACCATTGAAGAATTGTTGAGACTTGAACACAAAAAAAAAGTTGGTCTCCTAATTCATCATTTGCAAGGACATATCAAACTATTCTGTAATCCTATTCCATAAGCCACTATGTCAAAAAAAAAACAGATCAGTGACGCAGCTAGACAGTCATCAGTGATGCGAAAAAAACATGTCATTAATATTGTGCCTCTAATGTAAAAAATGCGCCGTGTATAGCCAAAAGGGAGTTGGTACTGAAAGTTTTTAACCTGCAACTGATTGTGTTCTGAATATATTTGTCATGTCAATGAAGCAAAAAACAATGACGTTCTATTTTAGAACCAAGTGTGCAGCTTCTTCTGTAGTAGTAACGTTTTTACTTAAAATTGTAGCTGTGACTAAATTTTATCCATAAATTCCTTATTTGGAAACTTGATATTTGGGACACAATAAAAACAAGATGACAAAAATGACACAAGTGTTGATTTGCAGAGATAACACTAAGTACATCAACAAGATTTCACAACTAAAGGCTGATATTGGTCCATCAAGAGATGTGCTTAGACTAATGATGCTCAGCACATTAATTAGTAAAGAAAAAAAATCCTTGGGATCAAATATTTTCCATTTCAATATATTACTACTAGTGCACACATTTATTTTTGGAGATACAACAAAAGCATGTCAAGAGGGAGCAATTTTGCTCAAAACTTCGATAAATTGCTTCCCATATATGACAGATCAATGACGGTCAAGAGAACCATTCTGTATCCCATCCTTCTATATCTCCAATGTCCATACTGCAATTTAGAGAAATATTCATTATTAGATAAATAAATTGTATAATACATGCATGCATCCTTGTATATTCGTTCATTATTCCAACAGATACAATTTTGCATGTATTCCTATTCCCATAGATAAGTTATTTGTATTTCAATGGGTATTTTGCATTCTATATCGTTTTCAGCACTGGATAAATAAAGTTATTGTGTGAAACAAATATGATGCACTATAGATACTAGTTCATATTTTACATCCTTTTTTCTTCTACAAAACGTGCATATATATAGTTGGCTTGCAAACAAAGTAGATGTGGATAAATGTTGCTGATATTCTTTCTGAAGATAACTCGTTTTCACTTCGATTATTTACAACAACACACTACTTACAACCATACTATATATAGTAGCGATAATATATAGTACTTATAATAATAATAATACAACTATTCATTACTTACCGGGGCAAGGCAAGGGAGACATCTTCGTCCTGATGGTAGTAGTCATTCAAATGTATCCCAGGGAAGTCAGAGCTGCTTTCTTGGGTAGCCACATGGCCAAGCCGGCTATCGCTAACCCAATCGGGCATTTCCACCAACGACGGATCCTCCGTCACGTTGGCAGCTCCTCCGGCCTCCAGATCGACTACTGTGCCGTTCCCTTTATCTTCGATGCTCTCAAGGAGTTTGCTCCACCATGCTGACGTGACCAGGTTCATGGTGTCGCTCCATTCAATATCGTGCTGCTGCCCGATGGAGTAGATCGCCGCCATCTCCTCATCATCAAGCACTCGGTGCAGCGATGGATCTGCTGCTGCCAGTGAAGTGTTCTCCATGGTGACGGCGGACAGGTCGTGGCCGCTCGCCATCGTCACCGACGGAGAGGAGTAGACTGAGTAGGAGGAAGCTGGTGATGGCTGGAGTAATGGAGGATCAAAAGAACAGGTGCTGTTCTTGGTGTCATCACCGATGATAGAACTACTATTGAATCCCTGAAAGCTAAGGTTTAGACCTAGCGGCTGGGCAGGAAGAGGGACCAAGTGGTCATCTAGGCTATTCTCAGAACTATTGAGCATGGGTGGCGCAACCGGTGTGTCGTAAGTGATCATGAGTGGGGTTGAAGAATAGCTACTAGGAGTAGGAGTAGGAGCAGTGAAATGTGAAAATGGAGAGTTGTACAGGTAATCTGAGTAGGAAGCGTAGCTCGGAGGCGCAGACGAAGCTCCAGTTGCTGCTTGGCTTGGCTCTTGCACTAGATGATGAAGCTCTTGTTGTCGCTGCAGCTGCAGATGCATCAACTGTTGGTGCTGCTGCTCTTTGGCTTGTCTCATGGAGGCCCTGTGGATCTTGAGAGCTGTGACAATCTCTCTCCTGGCCTCTGCCATGTTGAGCAGCCTCTCCTGGTACGGCCTGCTTGTGTGCAGCCTCCTCCTCACCTGCTTCTTGTGTGGCTGCTGCTGCTGTGGTGACGTTTGGGCGGCCTGTTGCTGCAGGAGGTCGTCTTCTTGTGGCGGCTGGCTATGTGGCTTGTTGGTGCCCATGGTGCTGTGGTCTTTGGATCTTGCTGCAGCAGATGAGGAGCTGAGCTGCTTCACAAGGCTCCTAATGTAAGCTCCTGAGAGGTGTGGTTGCTCGGCTTTGTTGTTGCTCTTTGAGGAGGAGGAAGGGGTAGGAGCTAGATTGTGGTGGCTCCTCATCTCTCTCTCCCTTTGCTATAGCTATGGGATCAGGCTCTCTTTCTCGCTAAGGAAACAAGAGATGTATCTGCAGTGACAAGGTATGGTAGGGTGTGAACCAGGGTGATGGGGTGGTATAAATAGGGTGGTACTAGGAAGCATATATATAGAGTTTGTTAGAGGATGCATTGTTATCCTTTTGGCAACGCATGTCGTGTATACGGTCTTGCGGCAGTAGGTTGGCAGCTAGTGTAGCTAAAAAAGACAGCACACAACGTTGAGTCATCTTTTTGGTACTTGGGTACGTAGCATTGACTATCGCTCGATCAGCAAGTCTCGTCGCAAGAAAAGGAAAGATAAAACAAGAAGGAAAAAAAAAGACTCGATCGGCCCAAGTCTGAAATGGTCTTGGATTTCATGGTCAAGGTTTTGGATAGATTCCATTGGAAGGAGTTGAGGGATTCATATTCTTTTTGCCGATGAAATAAATTAATTGGAAATTGATCGACGCCAAGAAACAAAAACAAACAGCCAATATAAAATTATAAGAAGCTAGCAGCTACGAGAGTGTTAGTCGTTGCACAAGTGGAGTGCAGATCAGAAGTTATTTATATTTATATATATATATATATATATATATAGAGAGAGAGAGAGAGAGAGAGAGAAACATTAGGCATGCGCCAGTGCATGCGACACGGCCATGCAAGCACGGTTTGGAATTCAAATATGGCCAACTCCTTTTTGTTGTGATGCTGTATGCATATGCACTTTCTGTAACGGACTTGATCGAGAAGGCGATAAGATTCACCAATCAGTGACATAAAGAGATAAGCAGAGGAGGCCTAGCTACAAAATAGACACATAACAGCATATGTATAGATGATGATTTCTTCTTCCATGACCGATCGATCGATTGGGATAGATAGAGAGCAGGCCCGTATATTAGCAGGCGTAAAGTGTGCACCTGTTCTGGGCCTCCAAATTTCCAGGGCCACCAAATTTAGTATACATATATATATGGTCCGTCAGCCCATCAGCCCATGAAACTTGGCAGGCCATTAGACTCCCTCTTCCCTATAGTCCATAGCTCATACGTGAACATATAGGCCAGTAAGTTGGCAGCAGCGACGTTTGCCGCATTCATTTCATCATTACGCCGCTGCAGCTTCTAGACCAAGACCTAGACGCGGTTTCGGCAGGGCACGGCATCGCGGATCGCGGCGACCATGATTCACACAAAATCGTCATGGGCATCGCCAAGAAGCAGCTGTCGTCCGCTGGCGCTGAGAACCAATACCAACACCTCGTCGTCGGCAGCTTAGTAGTTGGTACGCACACAAATTCATCCCCAATTGTGTACAGTTGTAGACTTGTATCTTGAAAAGCATATTAGTTTAAAATCTGCATTATAATTAGGGAATTTCACAGGAGATTTTAGATTTGCATCATATCTTCAAGAAATAGGAGGTTTGAATCTGGTCATGAAAAACGTAAGAAGAAACAGAGATTAGAAGCAGCAGCTCAAACTCAAAGGGGTGCTCTTGATAGATATGTTTTAAAAGATTCTCAGTTTACTTCTCAAAATCAAACCCCTGAACCTGATGCTACTGTTGGCGAGGGTCATGCTGATGAAGAAAGAGACGTAGTAGAAGTTGGGGCAGAAATTAACAGTGAAGGTATCGGACATGTTGATGAAGCACATGCTAGAACTGAAAGTAACAATGACAACAATAGGTCTTTCCAGCCTAACATATATGATCCAAGATATTGGGATTCACTTGATTCTAAAATGATTGATATATTTCTGCAGAAGGATCCTAAAAGAGATTTATCAATTGTTAAAGGTCCCAAAGATAGATTTTTTAGAAGATTTTCTGCAACATTTTACACTAGAGTTCTCGCAAATGGTGAAACTTGTGACAGAGAATGGCTTGTATATTGCAAACCTCTAGATAGAGTATTTTGCTTTTGTTGTAAATTATTGAGAAAGGGGCATGAAAAAGGACAGTTAGCAAGTGATGGGTTTAGTGATTGGAATCATCTTGGCACTAGACTTAAAGAGCATGAAACTAGTGCAGAGCATGTCTTGAATATGGCTTCTTGGTATGAGTTGCGCGAGAGGTTGCAGAATGATCAAACAGTTGATAGCGTTGCTCAAAGAGAAATCCAAAAGGAAAGGGAGCATTGGAGAAAAGTTTTGTATAGAATTATCTTGATTGTAAAATTTCTTGCATCACATAATCTAGCATTCCGTGGAAGTAATAGCAAGTTATACCAAGATAGCAATGGAAATTTCTTAGGAATGGTTCAATTGCTTGCTGAGTTTGACCCTATTATCCAAGAGCATGTTCGGCGCATCACCAATGATGAAATTCATAAGCACTATCTTGGTCATGGCATCCAGAATGAGTTAATAAGTTTGCTCGCTGATGCAATTAGGAGTGAAATCATTAGGAAGGTAAAACAAGCAAAGTACTTCTCAGTTATACTTGATTGCACTCCTGATGCAAGCCATCAGGAACAAATGTCTTTGATCATAAGGTATGTTGATATGTCCTCAGATTCTGTTTGTGTTGAAGAATCCTTTTTAGGATTTTTGGAGGTAAACGATACTAGTGGACAAGGATTGTTTGATGTCTTACAGAATGAATTGAAGAATCTTGACCTTGATATAGACAATGTGAGAGGGCAGGGATATGACAATGGGTCAAATATGAAAGAAAAACATCAAGGGGTACAAAAGAAACTTTTGGATATAAACCCCATAGCTTTTTATTCAGCTTGTGGCTGTCACAGTTTGAATCTAACATTATGTGATATGGCCAAGTCTTGTGGTAAAGCAAAAGATTTTTTTTGGAGTCATACAACGCATCTATATGACATTTGGTAAATCCACTAAGAAATGGCAGATTCTTTTGGATAACATTACAGGATTGACACTCAAACCATTGTCAACTACTCGTTGGGAGAGTCGTGTTGACAGTGTTAAGGCTATAAGGTTCCAGATGCAAGAAATAAGGGAGGCCTTGCTGCAAGTGGTTGAAACTGATGATGATCCATTGTCAAGTAGTGAAGCTAAATCCTTAGCAGACAATGAGCTTGGTAGCTTTTAATTTTTAGTGGCAGTACTCATCTGGTATGAACTATTATCCGCTGTTAATTTGGTCAGCAAGCAGCTACAAGCAAAGGATATGATTATTGATACTGCCATTCAGAATGTACGAGAGCTAATATCCTTTTTCAAAGAGTACAGAGAAACGGGCTTTTCCAAAGCTTTGCAAGTTGCAAAAGAAATTGCACTAGATATAGAAATTGATCCGATTTTTCACACCAAATGTAAGATCAAAAGGAAAAGACAATTTGGTGAGAGCCCTAATGATACATCTTCTCCTTCGCTATCTCCGGAAGATTCATTTCGGCGTGATTATTTTATACCTGTTGTTGATCAAGCCATAGCTTCACTTTCTAGGAGATTTGAACAATATGTGGAATTCCAAAATATTTTTGGTTTTCTATTTACTTCAGATAAGTTGCCTTCCTTGGATGATAGAAAATTGCTTTCTTCTTGTGTCAATCTAGAAGCTAAACTTAAAAGTGGAGAGCATTCAGATATTGATGCAAGAGAATTATACGTGGAATTAAAGTTCATTCAAGATCATATTGACAGATCTATGGGCCCTCTTGATATTCTAAAATATTTGAAACAACATGGTTCTTTCCCAAATGCCATTATTGCATACCGAATTTTGTTAACCATTCCTGTTACCGTTGCATCTGTGGAAAAAAGCTTTTCTAAACTCAAGTTATTGAAATCTTACTTGAGATGTGCAATGACACTAGAAAGACTCAATGGGTTGGCAACAATAGTACTTGAAAATGATATCTTAGAGATGATCAAGTATAAAGATATAATTGAAGACTTCATTTCGAAGAATACTAGGAGAATGATACTTTTTAGTAGAAACTAAAACATAAGGTCAGTTTGTTGCTTAAGTATTTTTGTATTGTTTTAGCATTAAGATTTGATATGTTCTAAGTATTGTAGGAACAATGTATATTTGAGACTTTGTAATGAAGTAAAATTATGCTTTTGTTATATTATTTTAGGGCCACATCACGAGTTCCGTTCAGGGCCTTCAAAATCGTAGGTACGGCCCTCATAGAGAGATAAACAAGAGCATTGAATATATCTTTAGCCGCAAGTGCAGTCCGTCCCATCTCTCCTTGTGCCCTACTCACCCGTAGAATGATTGGCTATACGCATACACAGAGAGCATGGTCGTCGACTCTCCGAAGGCATGCATGAAAGTCTACATACTGTAGTACATATACTCGTCCTAGTGAATTTTGGTCTAACGAACAAGAACAAGCTAGCATCAATTTTGAGGGCCGAAAAGGAGCTGCCGGCCGGCTGGTCGCAGCTAGAGTACATCGTCCATTATTCATTCATTGCATGAAGGACTGACTACGTACATATCCAAAACTGAACACAGAAGCGGCGCCCGGCTACATACATATTATTGCAACAGACTGAAGCTTTGATTTCGTTGGAATATTCAAACCACTAGTGCATGATATGGGGTGTTTTGTTCCAACTTTTACACAGTGGGATGGCAATACCTGTTAGAAGTAATGAAGGCAGTGGGATTCAGCTTGAAATGGAGAGATTGGGGATATCAGACTTATTCAGATCATCTTCATCCAAAATACTGATTAATGGTGTCCCGACGAAAGGCATCCCACATGCTAGGGGACTTAGACAAGGTGACCCATTATCCCCTCTCCTATTCAGCTTGGTCGTGTTCTAACTAATCAAACCATAAATTGAAATCATGAGCAGTATCACGAGCTGCTCGTGAGCTCGTGAGGTGCTGCCGTCGCTGAACTGGACCGTTGACGCGGCGGCGGAGTCGCGGTCGATGATGCAGCAGGAGAAGGTGGGCGTGGATATCTGGGACGGGAACGAGGCGGCCCGCCGCCAAGCGCCAGCAGCCCCGCGGCGCCGAAGGTGCCACAATCCGTTCGCGGAGAGGCCTCCTGGCCGGTGGCGGGGGCTACTGGCGTGGATCTGCCCCTCGGCCATCCTGTGACCCCAGACGATGCCGTCTTCATCAGCATGTATACGATTTTGGTACCTTTATTGATCCCTCCCTAGTTTATAGTTTTATGTGTTCCATGGAGTGCTTACAATAAATGCTCTTCATGTGCCATGGAACTGTTGTACAGTTTACTACTTGTGGTACTGAACTGTGGTTTAGTTGTCGATGTCATGAACTGATGTGTAATAGTACCTTATGTAACTAAGAATTATCCTAGCTACTGAATCTGTTCTTCTTATAAACTGTATGACTTCTTTGGTATGTCTAGTTTAATGCACTTTTTGCAACCAGTTAACAATACAATATCATGCCCAATATGTTAGATATAGGAGTATTTAAATTCTCTATTTGCAAACTATACAGAACTTGTCAATATGATTAACTATACAAAAAAGGTCATGAGTTTATATTACGGCAGTACCAAAATGTTCATGACTTTATTATAGCAGTACCAAAATGGTCATGATGCTATATTACAGCAGTATCAAAATGGTCATGACATCATACTCATAGACTAGCAGCAGCACATTACTCTTGACTTTATATTACAACACTAGCAAAATGCTAAAGACTTTATATTACATCAGCAGCTACGTATTTATCAATTATATTACAGCATCACCAAAATACTCATGAGGATTATACACGTCCTCATTTTTGTTATTGTGTCCCAAGGATGCGAGCACATCCTCATAAGCTGTCGGTCACAACTAAGGGTTTTAGGAAGCATGCCTAGCGCCTCCAGCCTTTGTCCATGTGAGGAATTTTGTATCTATTTCCTCCTCCATCTTTCATGACCTCAATCATACACCCTTGTAGTGTTAGGAACACCCTATTCAAAGTATCTGGATCATAGTTATCAAACTCGTTTTTGACATTCTGAATTAGGTCATCCAAATTCCTAGAGATCTTTTCATAGGCTTTGGACTGAAGAGAAGCAAAGATTCCTAAGTCAAGTACATTCAAGTCTGGTGAATTAGCAGGTTGGTTGATGAGTTGTATGTCCAGACCTGTTTGTGCTATAGCCATAGCAAATTTGTAACAACCCGAAAATTCGAACTACAAAATTTTTTCGACAAAACCCTGAATGATGTGGTGCGACATGTCATCATCTACCCCTTACATATGCATCAACCCTAGCATGTCATGCATGGCATTCATATGTTGCAAATTAATTAACATCTCATAACCATGCTCTATGTTCACATGTTACATTTTAATGTTTCAATTGTTCAATCATCATGTTGCATTAAAAAGAGTGATTTGGATTCTTATTTGGTTTATGTGTTGATTATTAAAAAAATGACAACATAATATTTATTTTGACAAATAAATATTAAGGGAATAATACCCTAGCATTATTTGGGCCATGTATGCTCACTATTTTGTTGCACAAATTTAGCACACCATATATATATAAGTATATATAAAAATATATTTAAAAATAAAAAAGAAAAAGAAAAGGAGGAGATCGGCCCGAGCAGCCAGCCGGCCCGCACGCGCGCTTGCCTGCGCTCGCCGCTCGACCCTGCGCTGCGCGGCCCAACCAGGCCGACGGCCCAGCAAGAGTCGCGCGCGTCCGCGCGCCGCACCGAGCCTCTGTTGCCGATGAGTCGCTGACGATGGGGCCCCGAAGTGGGACCCACGTGTCATCGCGCCCGTTGAGGTCACCCGACCGGCCGCGCGTGCTCGCGTCAGCACTGTTCCCCGGCGTCGCTCCTAAGCAACCTGCCTCGACCGCTCGATCCAGTGTCGCCCCGCATCGACGCGCGCCCGCAAGCCACCTGGACCGACCAGCCCGCGTAAAGTGCCCACGGCCGCAGGCAAGATTCTCCGCGCGCGCGCACCTGCGCTGTCGCCGCAGTGGAACGCTGCCGCCGTACAGAACTTCGACACCCAGCGCTACCTAGCCCCCTCTCGCTGTTCTCTGGACCCAGATCGAGCCTCAGCTGCTGACATGGACATCCCTTGGCCGCTCGATCAAGCAGAGCCGTGATCGACCGTCCGTCGGCTACCTACCACCGCGTCCGCCCTATAAAGCAAGCACCCCGGCACCCTAGGGTTCCCAGGCCGCCGCCACCGCTCTGGTGGAGCCCAATTCCACCTTGCCAGCCTCGATTGGAGAAGAGCTGAAGAAAGGGGGAAGAAAGGAGTCGGGAAGAAGAAGAAGCCGCCGCCGGAGTTGGGGAGGAAGACCGTCGACTCGGAGCCGCCGCTGCTATGTCAGGAGTAGGAAGGAGGAGAAGTACCACGAGCCGGAGCCGCTTGGACTTGTACCGCACCTCCATCCTCTTCGACTCGTCGGTGAGCACCGCCATCGCCGCTCTCTCGAACCCTCCGCCGTGCTGTTGGCCATGGCGCTCCGCCGTGAGCGCGTAGGCCCAGGTCGCTACCGACCTCACTGGACACACCCGCACACACACGAGACCAGCCGAGCCTCCTTGGACCACGGCATCGGGAGGATGGCGGAACAGAAGCCACCCAGTTCATCGCCGCGCGCCAAGCACCATCGTGGCGAGATCACCCAGCCGCCTTTCCGTTGAGCCTCGACCTCCGTTGTTTCCGGATCCGCGCTCGCCTTGATGAGACGGACCCCGTGCACACCCTAGCTCCGCGTTTGCCTCGCTAGAGCACCGACCCGAACCACCTTGTCGTTGACGTGTCAGTACGTTTCTGCTCCAGAACGCCGCCGTTCACCGTCGTTTCCTGCCACCATCGACCACTCTCGAGGAGCAGGAAGAAGCCGGGAAGCTCCGCCGTGACAAGCTGCATCGAGTGGGCAAGATGGAGACCGTGGACCCTCTCGGAGTGCCGTTGCCGTGCACCGAGGACCTGTCGAAGCTCCGCCGTGGGAGTTGCTACCTGCGCGGACTCCGCCGTGTGTTTTGGTCACCGCCGGCACCTCGAGCAGGTGTTGCGTGACTCCAACCGTCCATCTACGCCACCAATTGAAGCAGGAGTGACTCGGTGTGAAGTGTACATCGAGCGCCGTCGCCATCAAGCCATCGTCCGCCGTAGAGCTCGTCACCGGAAGCAAAGCTGCCGCCCTGAAGCCCGTCAACGTGACCGTCGTGAAGTCCCAAAACCGTTGGGCGGGTTAATGGCGCCAGAGATCCTTTGTGGCACCAGGAATCGAGGGTTTCCCCACCGCCGATCGCCGAGGAGGAACTCCGCGTTCGAGCCGATCTCGTCCGAGACAGATCAAGCGCTCGAACCGTCCCTCGAGTTTGACCCTTCAACAAACCGACCCTCGAGTTCGACCCTTCGACAAACCGACCCTCGAGTTTGACCCTTCCATAAACCGACCCTCGAGTTTGACCCTTCGACAAACTGACCCTCGAGTTTGACACCTCGAGCACCGTCACCCTCGAGCCGCTGTCCGCCGTAAAGCACGTCGCCGGAACCAAGCCCCCGACTTGATGACCACCTACGTGTCCACCTTGACGACCCGAGGACGATGCACGGGTTAGCGAAGTCCTGGAGCAGCCCCTCGCCGGATGTTTAACCTCGCTGTCACCGGCCGAGCACTGTTGTGGAAGCAGAGCAGTTTCCGTCTTCGACCATGCCCTCAAGAGCATACCCTCGAGAGTATACTCCTTGAGACCGTACCCCTCGAGACCTAATCCTCGAGACCGTACCCCTCGAGACCTAATCCTCGAGACCGTAACCCCTCGAGACCATGCCCCTCGAGACCGTAATCCTTGAGACCGTATCCTCGAGACCGTAACCCTCGAGACCGTAACCCCTCGAGACCGTGACCATCGAGACCTTACCCTCGAGCCCTTTTTCTTTTCAGAAAATGGTTAAATCTTTGAAAATTCATATCTAATTCATACGAGCTCAGAAAATTATGATCCACATATCCAAATTTTCTATAAATCAAGCCCTATCTATCTAGGCTATGTTTGAGTGTATTTGGATCTTCTATTTTTCATTCGTTATTTGTGCTGATCTATAGGGGTCACTTTTGCGACCGTTAAATCTCGTTACAGGCTCGAGCGAGGACAAGCTTGACGACAGTGACTACCAGGAGAAGTCCGACAGCTACGTTAGTGAAGGTGCCACACACCATCCAACCTCGTAGATCCCATTACGCATGACAACTATAGTATGGCTAGTGCTTTACATTCATGTTGCTATAATGCTATGCCTATGCTAGGACTGCATGATAGAGTATTTATTTGATGAGCCCTACCTTGTTGTAAACTATCACCTGCTTACCCGCTGTTATGATAGCCACCTGCTTATCTGCTATGCTAATATTTCTATACTTCACTCGCTTACATTTTGATGCGACGTGATGAACCCGGGGAAGGCCTGGAGGGTGCCAGGCTGGATGTGTGAGTTGATGTTTCAGATGGGCATGTGAGCTGATGATGTTATATCCGGGTTTGGGGTGGAGCTTACGGCAGGGAGTAGGGTGAGGGTTGAGTCGATCGAGCCGGGATCTACGACGAGCTTTTGGAGCAAGTCTTGCCAGGGAATGGTACTGGACATTCCCATGAGAGGAGCCTGTGGTGGGCTAACTGAGATGTGATGGTGGTCCTTGGGTGTGATCCTCTGAGAGGTGGAGCCCGGGATGAAGGTGCCGTGGTAGCATGTTAAAGATAAACCCTGATGAAGATATCCCGGTTTGGTCAAATCTAGAAACTGTTGCGCTGGTATCCGGGCCTAGAAATCTCTTGCTTTCCACTCGCTCTCCATGGGGGGGAAACGGCCGAACCGCTAGATAGGTCGATGCCACTACTGCTAGGCGAGAAGTGATAGGAAGGTATATGCATGGGATGGAGCTAACACCCTACCGAGACGATCATGGCACCCCCTTCGGAAGTGGGTACATGGCATGGCATCCTCTACGGGAGTGGATACATGCTCTCTTCACAGTTCCAGTGATCCAGTGCTGGATGGTAGTGTGGCATCGCCTATGGCAGTAGGCGCCCGGAATCTGCTTAGATGCGCGCGTGCATCGATGATGGTTATCTGGTGGATTAGTGAAACCTCTGCAGAGTGTATGGTTGATCGATCGATACATATGCCGAATCCTCGGCTATGGACCTTTCCTATGTTTCGCATGCACCGGACTAGTGAGTGGAATGTTCTACCTTCCTCTGAGTGTGATTTCCGGCCGTGAGCCAGTTTAAGGGCTGCGGGCCGTTGAGGCAAGCCAAGAGGGAGTTGGCTTGTCGACCAGAGTCTAAGAGGGTGTTGGGGGAGATGAGATGATGCTACAGATATGGATGGAGATAGATGAAGGGAATGGGTTTGTGTTTAAAACTTGTTTATTATACTATTGTTTTATATACTTGAACAATTCATAGGAAACCCCAGCCTTATAGGTTCCTTTTGAGATACCCTTATTTTTGCATCCACTTCCACAAAGCAATGCATAGGGTGGGAGTGTGGCCAGTACAAATCGTACTGAAAATTTGGTTTCAGGTTCAAGGAGTGAGTACTCATCTGGGGAGTACAGTGATTGAGGGTTTCGTGTCTACGCTCAAGTTGGAGAGAAGAAGATAGCTTCCGCACCTCAAGCTTTTACTGTTATGCTGCATGAACTCTGATTCCGCCCTGTGGCAATGTAATAAGTTATTGTAACTCCCTCTATTTGCTCTCTTTTGTTCGATGTATGGATTATGGATTCAACTGTTATCGGGTAATGTGATTTAAATGGTCATATTACACTCCGACACTGTGGATTTCCCTTCGCGGAAATCAAGGTCGTTTCAAAATTCTTCGTCATCTACTGGCACATGTGAAGGGGCATTGTCTTGCTGAATGTATATGGTTTGCCCTCTAAGTTCTCGTGTCCATCGTCAAATAATAGCTTTTAGAACTTCACCAATCAAGTACGACCTCATAGTTTTTCGATCTACATTAATAGGCTTCGTGACTTCAATGCCTCTCCTTCTATTACGGCTCCTCCTCTTTGCTTGCTCCTGGAGTCAGTGAAAAACTTTTAGGATGAAAAGTGTTAGCACAAACTAATGTTAGAAAGTGAAACAAGTTGTTGTTGTACCTTTCTAACAAATGGCCACATTCCTATCTTCCCATCAAAGATGCAATTGCCTGCATCATCGTATATAGGTCTTCCTAGTACTGTCAAGAACATAACTTTGCCAATGCGATTCTTGTTCTGCACTATCCTATGTGGGTCGTCCTCTCCAGGAACCATATAATAATTCTTGTACTTTGAAGTGTTGTTGTACCACTTCTCATCCATGTGGATGATGTTTTGCATTGACCTGAACTTTGGTTCATGTGGTAGTGTGTGGGGATCTAACATTGAAAGACACCATTTGAGCCAATCTCTTTTGTTTTGTTCTATCAATAGAGGCTTTAGCATGCTAGAGTGACGCTGTAGCAACCCTTTCTTAAACCACCTATGTAGAGTGCTCTTTTTGACACGAATGGCTTTCTCTAGAGCTCGAATAGTGGTTCTTCTATGCAACAGAACACTGAGAACCGTAGATACATCTATTTGCACCTTTTTGTGGCCACTTCTCTTAGGCTTCCTTGATCTAACATCAACTGAAATTCCTTGGGCATGACATTGTTTTGCTCGCTGCCAAATGCGCTGCACTTTATACCTGCTGACCTGGAACTTTTCTGCAACTATAGTTGTAGCGCTCTTTTGTAGTCTTCCATGATCACTTATATGTAGCAATGCTTCATAGATTTGTTGTCGTTCTGTGTCTGTCAAATTCTTCTTGGACCGGTGTGCATTGTTTCAATTTGCTTGGTGACCTTCTTCAACATCTGAGTCAACCAACTCTTCTTCATTGAAGACTATGTCCACATCGTCAGCGTACAGACTATAGTTATGCATGTCTTCCATCATTCCTGCAAAAGAATTAAATGGTGAGGTTTGGAGCAATTGGTGCAGATTCGTAAGTGCTAAGCTGATTGTTGGTACAAGTAAATAATTATTGGTATAAGGTATGAATAGCTTTTCAGAGATGATTATCTGTACAAATAAAAGAGACTTATAATTGCAACACAGATTGCAAGAACATTTTTATATGGTGCACATACATTAACTTGTTAAGAAATCTGTTGTCGTATGGGCTGTGTTAAATCTACTATAGGCTGCAGGTGTAGTAGATGTTAATTTTCTCTTTAGAAGAACTATAACTGCAGGCATGTTCATCCATTAAAAAGGAGAAGGATAGCTAGTCATTAGTTTACCGTTCATCTGCTACTGCAGATCACAAGGTGCAAAGTTTAGATCAAATTGATGTGCTGGACCATCAAAGTTGAGACATGCAACCCGTGGACACTCTTCATCTACTCCAATTACTGCAATGAGATGAGGCACAATATCTATTTCGTACTTGATTCGAGTTGTAAATAGGTAATTCAAATTGAGTTGTTCTTACTATTGTCTAGATTCAATGAAGAGAAAATGACCTTCATGGTGTTCTTGTTCTCCCTCAGAAGCATCAATATTGAGATCGATGGAAGGCAAACCAAGGCGTTCATTGTGATGAAGATGTTGGGGCAGACCTTGGTGACGAGCTTCATCTTCATAAAGTTGATCTTCCTGGAGATGACCAATGTCATCTTCTTGCTCATACGCAGGTTGTTCGTTGAGATCAGGTAAGAGCTCTCAATGTTGATCTTGGAGATGGGCTTCATCTTCATAAAGTTGATCTTACTGGAGACTCATGATTTCATCTTCTTGCACATCGATGATGATGGAAATGGCTTCCAGGCTGATGGAGTGGATGGTCTCATGTGGAATGGATGGTCTCGTCATCTCATGTGCCTGCATTTATATGGTGGAATGCTACAGGCGGGAAATCACCTGATTGGGTGATTCAAATTTTGTATTTGGCGCATTTGATTCAGATCCAGAAACTCGGTGGGGAAGCTGTCTTTAAGACACGTGTAATGGCTGTATCTAGAGTCCTCCAAAACTTTCTTATTGTTTTTTGCTGTAACACGTGTACTGGTACTAGAGTTGCCTCTGCCAGATTTTGTTTGTTTCTGATGACTATAAAATGTTAATAAATCAATTCATAGGGGTATTTTGGTAATTTTGCATTGGTTTGCGTGCTGGGCCTCCCGATCGCATTCTTTCACGGGACGGAGGGAGTATTTATAATACATTTTTAAAGTTTTTAAGAAAACTACTGAATCATTGAAATGTCAAAAAACAGACCAAAGACCGATCGAATGAAAAAAACTCATCAATAAACAATCGGAGAAACCTAAAAACTCAGTGGCGGCAGAAAACACGACCACAAAAAACCATAGAAATCGTGAGCGGAACACGAACAATGCCGATAGACAGCAGAAACATAGCATAACCGGAGTCGAACATAAACATGAAAACATAACCAGAACATAAACGCGGACGACACGAAGGTACTTGAATATTGATTTATTTTATTTGTTCTACTTGGATTCTTATTTAGAGTGCATAAAAGAGGGATCTTTTTATATTAGGATTTCTAGCTATCTAATAAGTTACCTAAATATATAAAACAAAAGGGTTGGAAAACGATCGTTTCAACATATATGGAGTTTTCTTTTTGACGAGAAACATATATGGAGTTTATTAAGAGAGGCCAGACAAAAAAATATTTTTTTCTCCTTATAATATTATTAGATATATGGATAGAGTTAATAAAAAACAATTGTTGACTATGTACAATCATAATATGTAAAATGTTCGGTGCTCAAAAAGCGACGTCTGTCTGCCAGTCGTTGCCACCAAGAAGAGGTCAAACGCGGTGCTGATGTCAAACATGTGATCGAGGAAGAGAAGAAAATTTAAAACTGGTGTATATAGGATATGTCAAGTCAAACAGCCTGCATGATCTGGCAAGCTGAAATATTCGTCCTCGATCGTGTCCAAAAACAATTTTCTAGTGTCGTCTAGCTTGCTGAATTCTCAGCGTGCAGGGCCAGTCCATCGATCTCAAAGCATATATCTGACACCCATTAGTTGCATGCATGCATATATCACACTCACAGACCACGCAGCATGCATCGATCCATCAGTAGTCCTGTCTACGTATATGTAGGCTGAAACCGACCTAGCCGTAGAGCCGACCTATCCTGCATGACATGTATAACCAAGGCATTAACACTTGAGAGGCAGAGATGTGCCAGAGCGCAGTGCGTGCGTGACAAGATGAGATCCTCCTCCTCCGTCCATGGAGATGGAGGACATCCATGAGCAAATGGCACACTTCCACTACCTCAACTACTACACAGTACGTACACAGCGACGACATACGTACGTACCTCTCTCTCTCTCTCTCTCTGCTGGGAGCTCGATCTGTGTTTAGAGAGAGAAAAGCAGCCATGTATGTGATTGGCTGCTTGGACGGTGGCTAAACTAGAAGCATCCATGACCAGCAAGCTGCAAAAAGTCTACGCCCTAGATACATACATACGTGAGCTAGATTGGGGCTTCCTCTACAACTCTACTCCTACATGAAAGGAGAGAGAGAGAGAGAGATGAAGAGTGACGATCTATAGCACTAGGCCGGCCGGCTAGCCAGCACCAGCAGCTGGTAGCTAGTAGCCAGTAGCCACACTTAGCATGATGCATATATATCATCCTGGAAAATGTATTTACTCACTAAGACGTACGATGGCTGAAGTTACGATACAATCGTCAATACCCGCCGGCCGTTCACCGTCGCATTCATGGTGCCGTGCCGTTCGAGCCAATGCAATGTTCTTCGTGACCGACGACGATACGTCCGGCCGGGTGCAAGAACGTCGAGCCCTGTGTGGCGTTTGTCCTCGATCTTGACCGTACCGCATGCAGGCGCAGGCGAGGAAGAAGATGTGTCCGGCCGGCCGGATCGAGCCGTTCTCGATCAGGGGATTCGGAGAAGGGCCTGGGCTTCGGCTTTGCGTCAAAACAGTGTTATGTTCGATCGGTGTTCTCTCAGAAGAAGGAAAGAATATATGCATATGTGTGCCAGCGTGGAACGGTGGGAAGGGACAAGCAGCGCTACAGGAAAACCTGCCTTTGCCGACTGCCTGCGGCTTTCACTATACCATAACACTTTTACAACGTCGTTATATCTTTTTTTTTACGGTTGGACGATCTGACGCTAAAGAAATTTAACAGATCATCTGACGCTATATCTCCATTTACCGAGTTGCTATCTGACCCTATAGTTATCTAGATTTAGCATTCGGCTGTCTGACGCTAAAACATTGTACAGCGTCACACGATCTGATGCCAAAAATAAATGGGCCCCACGTAGCTCCAGCGCGCCACTTACATTGAGATCGCGCGTCCAGGTTAGATTGGGCTCCCGCGCAAAAATTAGCATTGCCCGCCGAAATTTTGGGCTGGCCCATGTAAAAGTAGAAACCCTAGAGCCTAGATCTAGCTGGCCACTCCCTCCAAACGCATCCAGACTCCAGATCGAGCCGCGCCCTCCTCACTCCCACATCTCGCGCCGACCTAGCCCCCTCCGCACTGCGCCGCCGGCCATCTGCAATCGACGCAGCGCGGCCTCCCACCCTGCGCCGCCGGCCATCCTACCCTGCGCCGCCAGCCATCCCTACCCCAACGACCGGGCCCTCGCTGCCCCGCGGCCTAGAGGTCCTGTGCCGGCCCCTGCCTGGAGGTCCTTCGCCGGATGAAGACACGCCACAAGCTGCCAGCGCCTGCGTGGAGGTCCTGCACTGCATGGAGGAAGACCCGCCCACCCCTTCTCCCTTCCTACGATGGCTGGAGGTCCTACGCGCTCGAGGAAGCCCCCTGCTCCCTTCCTGTGCCAGCTGGAAGTCCTGCGCTCGAGGAAGCCTCCTGCTCCCTTCCTATGCCTTGCCTGCAGGATTGGACGGACGTACCTCAGGTTAGATAATTTTCCCCTGCATTCCCCTTCTTCCTTTCATGGGCGCTGGTGAAACTCTACACTATGCGTGTCATGTTCCTGATGTTTGAGCAATGAGGGTGTGGCAGGAGGCAATGGAAATGATTTTTGTGTTGCTTGATGTCTCCTAGTAGCAGGTGGCAATGGAAATGATTTTTGTGTTGCTTGATGTTCCTAACTGGCTGTATTGTTGTTATTTACTGACCTCTGTGCCTGCCTGCTCATCTAGATCCAGAAACATGACTTTGGTCTGAGAGGTTATACCAATCTGCTTGTCCTAACTCCTAATTAGCAACGATAAATGGAAAAAGCAAAAAGACATTGTGTCCGCATTGATTCTTTTAGAGGCCAAGCACTATGCCGGGAAGAATTTTGGTTTGTGTTTTTTCTAATGAATCAAGCTAACCATAAGTGCTGAAAGCTAAAAAAATAAGATTCTTTAATTTCTTTTAGCAGCGATTGGTGATTCTGTGCAGTAGTTATGTTCCTAGCTATTTAGTATGTATGTATGTATGTATGTATATATGTATATATGTATGTATGTATGTATGTATATATGTATGTATGTATGTATGCATGCATGCATGCATGTATGTATGCATGCATGTATGCATGCATGTATGCACATGCATGTTTGTTTGTTTGTATGTATGTATGCATGTATGTATGTATGGTAGCAATTTTCCATGGAGAAGACAAAGGGAACTTCACAAAAGAGTGCTCGGAAGCCCTTGAGACCATAGCGAGAATGAAGAATAAACAGCTGCAGCAGCAGCTCCAACAACAACCCAACAGAGAAATCAATCACACCTACGCACCGCAGTGGCACTAGCAATATAACCCATGTTTTCCAGGATACAACGCTGGACCATTTCCACAGCAAAGCCTAGCAAGTCAATACTACCCCACATCTCTGCCCACATGGAGACCAGTCCAACAACAGGCAGCACAGTTCCTGAACCACCCTGCCAATAGGACAAAGAGCAGTTTGACCTATATCAACCCAAGACCTCCGCATATCACATTCATTGAGACAATGCAAGCCCCAGTACCTCCGCTGAACCAACAAAGGCAATACGAGGCCTTGCCACCACCTCCACAGCAAACCCAAGCCTTGATCGCCGTCACAAAGACCGAACCTTCGATCGAGAACTAGATGAATCCACACTCGCCCCTGCCAACCATTGGCATGATACTGCCAATCGCCGGAGGATCTGCCTTGGAATTTGAGAACAAAAAATAGAAAAGAGATCACCTCCGCTTGGTCAACAATGTAGTAGTACAGGGAGCTTTCAGATCAACAGAATGGTCTAAGATGCCACTCAGCTTCACAGAGCAAGACCTACAGGCAGAAAGTTATCCCCATGCAGATGTAATGGTAATCAAGGCAAATATAGCAGGATGGGAGATAAACAAAATACTCGTAGACTCTGGAAGCTCAGCAGACATCATTTTCGCCAACGTCTTTGATCAGATGAAACTAAGCAAAAGTCAATTGCTACCACCAGACACACCGTTGATCGGTTTTGGAGGAAGAAAAATAGATGCACTAGGAAAGATTTCATTGCCAATATCCTTTAAGGATGGAGAAAGCGCCAAGACAGAATACATAACCTTTGACGTAGTGGATCTTTACTACCCATACAATGCAATCCTAGGAAGAGGATTTGCAAAAAAGTTCAACCTGGCTATACACATGGGATATCTCTGCATGAAGATGCCAGCCCTCCATGGAGTCATAATGGTCCATGGTAGTCAAAAAGAAGCCAAAAACATTGAGAGGGCAATCTACAAGTCGCACAGGAACATAAATACAGTGGCTACAGAAGAACCACCAGATAGGCTGTAACACCCATGGTGTTAAGCATGCATTATCTTGCATATCATGAGCATAATCATCTCTTTGCATAGTCATTGTTTACATGAAATGATAAAATAAAAAATATGCTTGCTTTGATTTGAACTAGAGCTATGTGATAGGTTGCTTGTTTGGGGTTGAGTGTTAAATGAAGTTTGTAGAGAAAATTATTTGGAGCAAAACTTACTTTTGGATCATTTCATGAAAAGGCTTGGAAGTGGGTCAAAAATGTCAAAAATATTTTATAAAAATGTTTTTCTTTTAATTCTAAATGGATTTTAAATCCTCATTTTTGAATTTCAAATTCTAGGCAGAATTGGGTTTTGATGTTTAAAAGTGAAATGTTCTACTCATTGAGAGCAACATTTCATCTTTTACATGTTTCTTCAAATTCGGATTATTTTGGAAAATATGAAGTTAACCAAGTTCTGCACGAATCTTGGCGCAATGGGACCCACCCGTTGGCCTCCTTCTAGCCTCTCTTCTTCTTCCTCGCGTCGACGGTGTCCGTGCCGACACCGGCCGTGTGGCAGCCGTACGCCGGGCGTCGTCGGTGTCTGCTGTCCGCCCCGCGCACCCGTGCGCTGCACGCCGATCCCGCTCCGCGCCTGACCGGACCCCACCGCCGCTCCACGCGCCCTTGGCCGACCCCGCATGCACGCCACGCGCTCGGCGCACCCCGACGCCGCGGCCCACCTGTCTGAGCTCGGTTGCCAGCTTCAATGCGCCACACGCGCCACGCCTTCTTTTCTCTACCACCTCGGCCAGCAAACGCCCCCTCCTCGCCCCGCATTTTCCCCTCCCAAACTCGAGCGAGCTCGAAAGCCGCCATTGCCGCTGCCCCGAGCTCGCATCGCCACCGCACATCGTAGCCTTGTCATTTTGTTCCTAGAGCTCGCCAGTAGCTCTGCCGTGGTGTGAGGCACACCCTGTGCACGTTCCCTGCCCTCGAGACCCAAGGTAGAGGTCGAATCGACCGTTTCCTCCTTCGCCGGCCATGGCCGCCCCGACCGCTGCGTGGTTCACCATGGCCAGCCTTTCCCTTCTCCTTCCTTTATCTTGCGCATCGTGGTCGCCTGCATGAGTAGAACAGGTTGGTATAGTTCATGGGATCGATTAGGGTTTGTGTTCATCGGATTTTGGTCGACCGCCGCTCGCACGGAGGTCACTCCGGTGGACCTTTGCCTTCTTTTCCTAGTGAAATCGAGTCGCCCCGACTTCAATTAGGTCACAGGATAGTTCTTTGGCTTTGATTTGGTCGGAGTTGGCTGGCAACTGTCGAACCGCCGACATGCAGAGCCGCCGCTCGCCTGCGTGCATCGTCATCGACGTTCTGTCCAGCTTTTCCTCGCGTTTTGCGGTGAACCTGAGTCTCTTGGGCTCGCTGGAGCTGGTGGGCTAGTCCTTGCACCTCGCTGTGGCTGATTCCGGCGAGTTCGCCGACATGCCGAGCCGCCGCTTGCCGCCGATCATCGCTACCGCCATTTTTCTCCGCGATAGCTTGCATCTTGTACACCAATGGGTTCGCGTCGATGAGCTGAGTCTAGTGGTGGCCGTAGTTCGGCCGGTGACCTCGCCGTCGGCGAGAAATCCCGACGCCGACGACCTGTCCTTCGGTGAGGATCGTCGGGAAGAATATGTTAATCTTTCCCAGACTTAAGTGCAAAGTGGACAGACTCAGAGAGTTTTAAAATAGGGCTCGGTTAATTACTTGAAAGTCCAGGGTTCCCGGTGCAAAACTATTTTCTATTTCGTTTTAAAGAATCTGTTTTCCAGATTTTTGGTAAAAGCTTTAAAAAATCATAACTCACTCATTTTTAGTCCAAATGAGTTAGTTCAAATTGCAATAGTTTTCTTATGAGTAATATGAAATATGATTTTTGCGATACTTTTCTGTATAGATTTATTTATCCCTATTAAATGCCTTTATCTTTGAAAATGCATAAGTAATTCTCTGTTGCTCAGAAAAATATAAATCCAAGTTTGTTAGTCTTCTTATGTCATGCTATATCTGTGAAAAATGTTGAAAAGCTATGTCATGTGTAAATATTGCCCTGTTTAATTATGATGCTTATTTCAATTAGATGATAAATAATTTATAATAAATAATATATAAGTGATTTATGCATGAAACTTTTTGGAGGATGTTTTTATGCTAATCTATAGCTAAGAATATTCTGAGATCTATTGTTTGACACTTTTCTATGTACAAAGTATTTTATGTCTATTAAATTTTGCTGCCTTGTCATTTTTGTGTAGGATAAAGTACTTACTGTTTTGACCTGAAAATTTTATGATAGTCTACATTAGGCATGCTTAAGCTTTTGTAATTTTTATAGAATTTTCTGAGTAATCTAAAGTCATGTTGCAGTTCTGCCCTGATTTCTTTGAATAATTAAAATGCTTTAAGTTATTATTTCATGTGTATAATAATGCTTTTTCTGATGTTTGTGATAGGTGAAATCTGTTATTGGTTTTGGTTCAGTAGAGGGTAGTGTGTAAAATAATAGTCGTTTATAATTCCTTTTAATGTGTAAGGTAATGTGAGGCTTGTATAAGATTTGATTGTAGAAGAGAATGCAGATGACATGTGCTTATCATATATGTTTTAAAATCATATTAATTATCTTTAACTGAGTATTCATTTACCATCAGCATATACCTTGTATTTACTATATATTCGTAGTATTCATATACATCATGCATCATACAGGATCGTCAGAGCTCGAAACGGTAGTTCTCGAAGAACAAGGAGAGGAAGGCCAGCAGGAAGCCTTGGTGCAAGGGATAGCCACAGAAGAGGATCTCGAGGTTGATCTTCCCGAGTGTCCCGACCATCAGCCAAGATCTTTCCTGAAAGGCAAGCCCTGGAGCATTCTCCCTGTGGTTTGCGAAATATCTAACTTGAGTCCTTTACTTGTTTGATGCATTAAGTTATAGACATTGTCTTATACCGTTGTTGCATTAATTATATTCCTTACCCACTTGATATAATTCTACCCTGTTAGGTTCAGGTGCGATTATCTGCTTAGCCTTGCTTAACTAGATCGGTAGAAGTCGGGTGATTTCCTGTCATCCGCGAGTTATAGGTGGTGACTCGGAATGGTTGAATACAGTGTTATTTTGGATAACCATGTGGAGATAATAAATCGAGACCGGGCGGGATTGGTGTTGGGACTGAACTGGAGGTTTGGTGAGGTTATCCCATCTGTGTCGAACTAGGACCCCGTCTGTTGTACGTCCTCAAGTCATATTGAACGCATGCCGCACATTTAGCTGGAAGGACAAGTCGTTCCGACCGCGAAGCCTGGGTTTGGTTTGGGCCGGGAGTCGACCTGTTGTATGCATCATATTGGAGAAGATGGGGGACCACGGGTTACGCGGAGAGTAAGTCCGAGGTCAGGGTCGCCTTGAATAAGGCAGCCGGACAGTTTTCGGATACGATGGTACCTGTTGATCTCGCAATTTTCTGAATCGAATTTTCGGTGATCTGTAGCTCACTTTAGCGGGTGAGTGTGGTTTGTGTAAGGAATACCCACCAGCTGGTTGGTAATCGATTATAATCACCATCGTTCCTAGACAGTGAACACTTGACTTGAGCAGCGACATCGTAGTAATAACTTGAATAAAGAGATGAGATGGTTGAGCCGTGATGTTAAAAGGCACTCAACCAAAATTGGTTACTATTCTTGTTGAATAATTATTACCATGCTTGTTTAGTACAGGTGCTAATTTAGCATGATAAGGTTAATCAAATTAAAATACAATGCTAGAAGGTTATGATCAAATCTTTCTTTAATGCAAGCTTTTACGCAAATAAATGAGTCAGATATTCCACTTATATAGCCTTGCATACTCCTTGGAGTCAATTTATTTTTAGTTTATGACGGGTAAGTCTAGCTGAGTACATTCTCGTACTCAGGGTTTTATTTCCCATGTTGTTATAGATGGTGAGATGTTTTATGGCTACTGTCAGCACTGTTTCTATCCCGCGTTGGGTGATGATTAGACCTTAGGCATGGTCACTCTACTCTACCTTATGCTTTTGCTGGATATTGACTGAGGACCTGGCACAGTATTTGAACTAAGTGTGTGTGTGTATTTAGACTTAATCGCTTCCGCTATTTCAAATTCAAACTTGGCTTGTAATAACTTTATTTGTACTCTGATTTGTAAAACTATGTGCGAACTAGGTATATTGTGAATGGTGATCGCTAAACTTATTACGATCTTGGCTATGCCAAAAAGTTTGAAATCCTTCGAGATTTTAGTATGACTACCGGGTTTATTAGGTCTCAATCATGTAAGTTTGCTATCTAATAGCGAATTACATGCTTGTGCTCTAATAAATTGGTCGGTTCTGTGACACATGCCAACTGGCAAAACAAACATGGCAAATCAAGAGGACACAATAACAGTCCCGCTAGAAGAAGAGGTCCCAAATAGGAAGGTGATCATAGGTGCAAACCTAACAAAGGAGGAAAGAAAAGAACTACTAGAGTTACTAGCAAAAAAAGGATGTATTTGCATGGTCTGCCACTGATTTGTAGGGCATTAGCCGTGATATCATTGAGCACATCTTAGGCCTAAACCCAAATGTTAAAGCAAAGAAGCAGAGGCAGAGGAAAATGTTCGAGGAACGTACCCTCGTGGCCAAGGCGGAGGTTCAAAGGTTATTGGATGCCAAAGTCATCAGAGAAGTTAAGTACTCAGAATGGCTAGCAAATGTCATCCTTGTCCCTAAGAAAAAGGGGAAAATGAGAATGTGTATAGATTTCACAGATCTGAACAAGGCCTATAAAAAGGACCCTTTCCCCTTGCCAAGAATCGATGCATCAGTCAAAAAAGCAGCATGCTGCAAATGCTTCTCCCTGTTAGATTGCTTCTCTAGATACCACCAAATATGGCTCAGAAAAGAGGATGAAGAGAAAACTAGTTTCACAACACCCTTTGGTATATACTACTTCGTGCGAATGCCAGAGGGCCTCAAAAATGCGGGCTCGACCTTTGTGAGAATGATACAAATTGTTCTCAAGTCTCAATTGCAAAGAAACATCATTGCATATGTTGATGACATAGCAGTGGTAAGCAGGGAAACCAAAGACCACTTAGCAGACCTCAAAGAGAACTTCACAAATTTTAGAGACGCAAGGCTTAAATTGAACCCAAAAAAGTGTATCTTTGGCATAAGCAAAGGCAAAATGCTAGGATGCATTGTCAGGCCAGAAGGCCTAAAGGCAAACCTAGACAAAACAAAAGCAGTACTCGCAATGCCAGAACCATCCAATAAAAGAGAAGTTCAAAGGCTAACAGGCAGAATAGCAGCACTCAACAGATTCATCTCAAAATTGGCAGAGCGTAGCTTACCATTCTTCAAGGTACTCAAAATCTCAGACAAGTTTGAGTGGGGCAAAGAGCAATCGGAAGCATTCCAACAGCTCAAAAACTACATGACAAGAGATCTGATAGCCACAGCCCCTGAGGCAGATGCCACGCTGTTGTTATATGTATCAGCTTCCGCATGTGCAATCAGTGCAGTGCTCGTCCAAGAGATAGAAATGAATGGCAAGCAAAACCAACAACTGGTGTATTATGTGTCTGAGGCATTGCAAGGCGTAAAGCTAAACTACACAGAAATTGAGAAGATAGTATATGCAGTTGTTATGACTTCAAGGAAGTTGAAACATTATTTCCAAGACCACAAAATCCTAGTACCCACCTCACAACCACTGACAGACATTCTCAACAACAAAGAAGCCTCAGGCAGAATAGGCAAGTGGGCAACTAAGCTCTCCCAGTTTAACATCAAGTTTGTCGCAAGAACATCGATCAAGTCTGAAGCGCTCGCAGATTTCTTGGCAGATTGGGTATCCCCGCCATTTGTAGAACCAAAACCAAAAGCTCTCATATGGACCCTCTACACAGATGGAGCCTGGGGTCTACATGGAGCAGGAGCCTCTGCTGCGCTTTTTTCCTCTCGAGCACAAAGTCAAAATATGCAGCAAGGCTATGCTTCAAAGCAAAAAATAACATAGCAGAATACGAAGGCATAATCCTAGGGTTGAACAAAGCAAAGTCGCTAGGAGCAAAACACGTACTCATCAAGACAGACTCTCAAGTGGTAGCCGGCCAAGTCGAGAAAGATTACGTAGCCAAAGAGCCAGAATTAGCCAGATACCTGGAAGTAGTCAGGGGCTTAGAGAAAAGGTTCCAAGGGTTCACCCTAAAACATATCCCAAGGGGGAAAATGCAGAAGCCGATGAGCTAGCAAAGGCAGCAGCAAACCAAATGGAGATGCCCTGTGGTACCTTTTACCACGAACAGACCCAGCCAGCAACCGCAAGAATAGACAAAGCCTTCACAGAGGTACTCTTAGTACAGGCAGAAGATTGGAGACAAGCCATAATAGATCAGATCAATGGAGTTCATGTAACATCAGATAAAACCAGCGCAACAAGATTAGCCGCGCGAGCAAGAAATTACACCATAATTGATGGAATCTTGTACAAAAGGGGTGTTGTCCAGCCATTGCTCAAATGCATAGCAGAGTCTGAAGGCCAAGACCTCCTACAAGAAATTCATTTCGGGGTATTGGATCACACATCGGACCAAGGGCATTGTCAGCTAAGGCAATCAGACAGGGATTCTATTGGCCTACCCACATCAAAGATGCACTACAGATAGTCAAAACTTGCAAAGCTTGCCAAACCTTCACACCACATCAAAATAGGCCAGGGGAATAACACAACTCATACCACCAACCTGGTCGCTACAAAGATGGGGAATGGACCTTGTCGGCCCACTACCACCAGCCCAAGGGGGAAACAAGTACGCAGTGGTCGCGGTAGAATACTTCACAAGGTGGATAGAAGCGAAGCCACTGGCGTCAATCACCTCTGAGACAGTAAAGAAGTTTTTGTGGCAGAATATAATTTGCAGATTTGGAGTACCAAGAACACTCACAATAGATAACAGAAAGTAGTTTGACTCTGAGAAATTCAAAGAATTTTGCAAGAGCATCGGCACCCAACTAGCTTTTGCCTCTGTCTATCACCCAGAAAGTAATGGGGTAGTCGAGAGATCAAATAGAATCATATTCTCTGCAATATCGAAGACACTCCTTAACCACAAAAAAGGGAAATGGGTCGAAGAGCTGCCGAAGGTAATCTGGTACCATAACACAAACATATCCAGGGCAACCGGCTTCACCCCATTCAAACTACTCTACGGTGAGGAAGCAATGATGCTGGAGGAAATCAAATACCAAAGCCTGCGTGTGATTAAACAAGCACTCGCAAAAGACGAAGAATATAACGAAGAGATGACTGAAGCATACAGGCTAGAAGCTGTTGAAAACATCACAAAGTACCAAAATTAGACAAGGAAATGGAGGAATGCAAAATTCATCAAAAAGGACATCAAAGATGGAGACCTAGTACTCCGAAGGAAGCCAGACGCCGCAAATGCAGGGAAATTGCAGCCAAAATGGGAAGGCTCATACATAGCAAAAGCAACAAAAAGACAGGGGCCCTTTCGTCTACAAGATGAGGCGGGCAAGACAACAACCCACACATGGAACGTCGATAGCCTCAAAAAATTCCACATATGAATGTAAGGGTGACCTACGCTGAGACAAAGCGAAGGATCCCTAGTTATCCTTTTCCTTTACAAATTTTCTTTATTTTATAGCTTTCAAGGGCCTGCACTCTTTTCCTCACAAGGGGAACTCCTAACAGAGGTGAGGTTTTTAACGAGGCAGAACCCATGTAAAAACCCTCTAGATCTATAAAGAGGAATTACCCCTAGAAAAATTAAAGATGTCGAAAGTGGCTCACATCGAAGCCACGATATTCGACAAACCGACATACATAAAAAAACAAGAGGACCTTCCGTTGTCCAAAGCTAAAAGCTTAAGGACACAGAATGACCTCACTGGCGAATAATGCCTCACCTTGAAAAAAGACCTGAAAAGAAAATTTCAGGCGTCAAGGTGTTTTGGCTCGAAAGAAGCCCAGACGCCAACAAAGTCCTGTCCTCTTCTAAACATCGAGGTCGATTTTCTATCTTTGAAGCAAAAGCACATGACAAAGCCCTGTCATACTTAGGCACAAGACCCTGATAAAGTCCTGTTCTCCTCTAGGCATCGGGGCCAACCCTCTACCTTTGAAAAAGAAAGGAAAAGGGACAAATAAACCTACTTTCAAGGTACCAAGACATCGTATCATCAAATTGAAATGGTCCATAGGAAACAAACAGACACATATAATAACTGCTACAGCTCTCGCGATGCCAAGAGCTCTCGCCATCCAAAATCCCACAATCGTAAAAAATGCAGCACAAGCTGACTTAATAAGTTTAGCCATCAAAGTAGAGTCAATCAAATCCTCAGTTAACCAGTACACTTGAAGGAAGCAAGACTGACATTGTACCACACTAAGGACATAGAAAGTAATATAAAAGCATTGGCCAGTGCAAATGATCCAAGTAGCAAAAGCCAGAACTTAAAAGGTAGATAGTCATGGGCTTTGCCTAAAGATCAATCTGCACCCTTAGATGCAACCCCGTTACAATGTCAACCAACATTAGAACCTATGTAGCAGCTTCATCTTGAACTAAGAAGAGCAAGCACCCTCCGAAGCTGGCATTGCCTCAGTAGGAAGCGTCAGAACAGGCACCACCTCAGTCTGTGCCAATGAAGGGCAAACACCCTCCGGAGCTTGAGCCTCTGCACCAACCAAAGGACCAGGCCCACTTAAAGCCTCTGCAGCCGAACCTTGGAGTGACAAGGAGCCAGTAGAAGCACTTGCACCTTCCACAACCTTCACACTTCTTTCCTTTGGTACCTATCAAGTATACAAGGCCAACCATTATTGACAACAATACAATAATCAAATCAGTAGAATATGGAATGAAAACACAAGCACGCCCATGAAAGAAAGATAGTCAGGGTCAAGCAACAAACCTGCGCATGTCTAGCCGCTATAAATTGACGGGCATGTGCCCGCCCATGTAGCCCCCAAAAACCTTTCATAAAGTGATAGTGTCGTTACCGAGGAAATGGGTACCCCAAAACCCCAGGTTTACCGAATTAAACCCCGCAAAAACGATAACTCGACCCCTCCTGTGACCTCCCGCGCGAACGTACAAAGTCTCGCAGGCTGAGACACTTCAGGCCGACCTGCGGACGACGACGGCCCAAAGCCAAAGCCCACTCGAGAAACTACCGAATGGACTAGTACTGTACACCCGAGAGGATACCGAACGGACTAGTACTGTACACCCGAGAGGCTACCGAATGGACTAGTACTGTACCCGCGAGGGTACAATTCGAGCAACCCCTCGAGGACGGAACATCATCCCCCGAACGAGCCTGCCCTCGAGGATGTAACTTCGCCCGGCGAGCGAGCCTCCCCTCGAGGACGGAACTTCACCCGGGCGAATGGGTGGCCCTCGACGAGAGTACACCCCTCGTTTTACCGACTCCCCCTTACGGATCCGAGCGCATTTAATGCGATCTATCTATCCCCGCCTAACCGCATGGCCACAGTTACGGTAACAGTTACAGGCGTGGCGGTCAAATCTGCTTTTACCGCCCATACCCCAGAATCCCGCAAGTCATATTACGCTGTTTCGCCATACCGAGCGCTGTGCCACGACCCGCACCGCCTCGAGATGTATAAACTAACGTGTTTTCCGTGTTTTCCAGGATTCGGTCTTATCCAGCGAAGCTCGACCTCCTCGGCACGACCCTCTCAGCTCCAGCCGAGACCCTCGACCGTCGCCCCTTGACTTCACCGAGCGAACCCTCGAGCTGAACTTCAACAACTCCCGACGCGACGGCTGCAGGGCCTCCCATACCGACGTACATCACTACAGCGGCACCGACGTGATCGGCCTCAACGTCGTACGTCATTAGCGTCATGCGAACTCGAAATACATGTACACCTGTGCCCCTCCTTCATCTATAAAAGGAGGCGCCAGGGCATTAGAGAGAGGGACCGGACTGAACAGAGAGAATCTAGAGCATAGAAACATTAAGGCTTTAGATCACAGAGAGACACCATGAGCCTGTGCAAGGTTGAGAGCAAGGCGTCCAAACGCCCAAACTCCACCTCACACTCCTCACACCTGCTTGTATTTTCCCCTGTACCAGCACTTCGGTGCAAGATAACACGAATCATCCTCCCCCCGCTGGACGTAGGGCCTTCTTTGCCCGAACCAGGATAAATCATCGTGTCCTTCTTGCATCACCCACCGGATTAGGGAGCACGCGAATACAATATTACTCGTTGGTGTTAACCCCTCGAGGGTCAGAACACCGACAGTTGGCGCGCCAGGTAGGGGAGCCGCGTGTCACTAACGATTTCCCGCCATTTTTCCGGATGGGCGATTTCGTTTCACCACTTCTGCACGCTACGGTGATCTGGTTCGGGAGCCTGGAGTTCATGACCCTCGGCCAGGGCTACGACATGACCCTGCTCTCGACCAGTGACCCGAACGGAGGTCGCGGTACGCCCCCACATTCATGGGGAGCCGCTCGCCAGTCTCATGACCACGCTTCCACATCCAGAAGGAGGCACGGTCGGCGCCGTCATCGCCGTCAACCCAAGTCGAGAAGGGTCCCCGCCGCTTTCTCCACGCCCCTGACCGGAGATGAGAAACCTCTTGTTGAGGGAGTATTTGACCCGAGTTTAGAGGCAGAGGGAAAACCGGCAGGATCCCAGCACAACCCTGACTCCACTTTCACCGTGCGCTTGTCGGGGAAGCGTGACGAAACCCCCGCTCGATCGAGCTCGCTTCCGCACGGGCTGTTCGAGCGTCGTCGGTGGCCTTCGTCCGACTTCAACAATCCCACGACGACGATTATGGTAGCCACCCACTCCAACACGAGCACATTGGAGGACCGCCCAGACACCCTTCTCCACGCAATGACGGACGTGGGGACTGTCACACCGGCCTCCGAGGGTTTGGCCTTCGCAAGAGCGCCCGGCCCCCGGAGGTACACCGTTGGCACACTCCGACGGCGGCTGCAGGAGGAGGCGCGGGGGCAATTCCCCGTCTTCTACTGCGGTGACCTTGACTCTGACTCTAATCATTGGGATCCTACCCATGAGTGCCTCCACATCGATGGTGGCGTCGACTCCGATCAGGAAACCGTCGATCCAGCGGCCGCGGCGTCTACCGCCGTGGCGAGAGACGCTCCCCCCAGAGCAGAGGACCAACAACCAGACGCACCCCGAGAAGCGTGCCCTTGTCCTGGCGAGCAGGACGCGCAGCTGGCACAGATTCGGGAGTTGCAGGCGAAGCTCGCAGACGAGCAGGAACGCTTGCGCTTACTCGAGCTGACCCTCGAGCAAGAGCGGCGACCGCTCGGCGGTAGAGCCTGAGCCAGGGCCTGAGAAGTCAACCGGCAGATCATCGAGGAAGGAGCACCTGAGCAACCCACCCACCGTTATCCCCGAGCAAGCCAGAACGTTGTTGCGGCAGCTATGCTCCTTCACAATATGCCCGCGCCATCCAACTCGCAAGCTCGGCGGATACAACGCGAGGTCGAGGGTCTCCTCCAAGTTGCTGCTGTCCAACAAGCCGAGAGCTCAGCCTCAAGGCATCGAGGGGCTGCCTCCGAGCCTCAGGTCGAGCCCTCCCGGCCCGAGAGGGAGGGCTCGGTCGATCAGGGGGCGGCCCCCCGACAGAAGAAGAAGCCGGCCCGAGAGCCTATCAACGATGACCGCGCTCCCCGCGACGCGCGCCTCGACATTATCGAGAACCGCAGACGCAAGCACGGGGATGCCGAGGATCGAGGGTACAGCGCCCATCGTGGAGGGCGTTACGACAGCGAAGAAAACCAACAGGCCCCGGAGCCACCGGGCCCCCAGGTCTTCAGCAGGAGGATCCGCTGCGCCCAGCTGCCCGACAAGTTTTGACCCCCCACGAGCCTCGTCAAATATAACGGTGAAACCAATCCCGAGCTCTGGCTAGCCAACTTTCGGTTGGCTTGTCAGGCGGGCGGGGCGCGTGACGATCACGTCATCATACGTCACCTTCCCCTGTTCCTGTCCGACACCGCGCGTAGGTGGCTCGAGGAGCTTCCCCCGACCAGATTCGCAGCTGGACCGACCTTGTCCGTATCTTCGAAGGGAATTTCAAAGGTACCTACGTGCGTCCAGGGAACTCCTGGGAGCTGCGCAATTGCAAGCAGAAGCCAGGGGAGTCTCTTCGTGACTTTGCTCGACGATTCTCCAAGCTCCGCACCGAGCTGCCCCACATCTCCGATCTCAACGTCGTTCTAGCGTTTGTTGCGGGTACAACCTGCAAGGACCTAGTTCGCGAGTTAGGGCGTAACCGCCCTGACACCGTCGACGAGCTCATGGATGTGGTCGCCAACTACGCGGCTGGTGAAGAGGCCGTCGGCGCCTTCTTCAGCGAGGTGAAGGACAAGGGAAAAACGCCGGTAGCCGACAACACCGGAGGCTTGAGCAAAGGGTCGAAGAGAAATAACAAGAAGAAGAAAAATCAACAAGGCAAGCGGGAGGCTGCAGAAGATGATCTCGTCGTTGCAACCGAACGCAAAAGAACTCGAGGTCCCCCCGCGCCCCCTGAGGGCGCCATCTTCGACAAGATGCTCGAGGAGCCCTGTTCTTATCACAAGGACGGGCCAAGGCACAAGCTTAAGGACTGCCGCATGCTTCGAAGGCACTTCGAGCAAGTGGGCGTGAAGAAAGGTGACGACAAGAAAGACCAAGGCGGCGGTGAGGGAGACAACGGGGAAGACGGAAAATTCCCCGAAGTATATGACTGCTACATGATCTACGGGGGTCCCTCGACCCAGCTCACGCCCCGACAGCGTAAGCGGGAGCGTCGAGAGGTCTTCTCCGCTCGTGTCGTGACGCCTCACTACCTAGACTGGTCTGATGCGCCCATCACTTTCGACCGCGATGACCATCTGGATCAAGTCCCCAACCCCGGGGCCTATCCGCTCGTCGTCGACCCGATCATCATCAACACCCGCCTCTCAAAGGTCCTCATGGACGGCGGCAGCAGCCTAAACGTCATCTACCTCGAGACCCTCGACCTCCTGGGAGTCAGGAGGCACCAACTCCGACCCAGTGCCGGGGGGTTCCATGGCGTCGTGCCAGGGAAGAAGGCTTTCCCCGTCGGCCGTATCGAACTTCCTGTCTGTTTTGGCACCCCTGCTAACTTCAGGAAAGAGACCCTCACCTTCGAGGTGGTCGGGTTTCACGGAACGTATCACGCCATCATCGGCCGAACAGGCTACGCGCAGTTCATGGCGATCCCGAACTACACCTACCGCAAACTCAAGATGCCAGGACCCAAAGGCGTCATCACTGCCGCCTCCTCCTACGAGCACGCGTACGACTGCGATGTCGAATGCGTCGAATATGGGGAGGCCATTGAGCAAAATGCCATGATAGCCACGACCCTCGAGCACCTCACCGACGAGATGCCAGATCCCAAGCGACACGCCGGCAACTTCGAGCCAGCACAAGACACCAAGAAAGTCCCCCTCGACCCGAGCTGCCCATGCGAGAAGGTGCTAACGATCAGCGCCGACCTCGAGGACAAATAGGAAGTCGTGCTCGTCGACTTTCTCTGCGCGAACGCTGATATGTTTGCGTGGAGTCCTTCGGATATGCCGGGCATACCGAGGGAAGTCGCCGAGCACGCCTTGGAAATCCGGGCCGGGTCCAGACCGATGAAGCAACGCCTGCGCCGCTTCGATGAGGAGAAGCGCAGAATCATCGGCGAGGAGGTACACAAGCTTTTGGCGGTTGGATTCATCAAGGAAGTTCATCACCCCGAATGGTTAGCTAATCCCGTGTTAGTTAAGAAAAAGAATGGAAAGATGCGGATGTGTATTGACTATACTAGTTTAAACAAAGCATGTCCCAAAGTTCCGTTTCCTTTACCACGCATTGATCAAATTGTCAACTCTACCGCGGGGTGTGAAACCCTCTCGTTCCTCGATGCTTATTCCGGCTACCACCAAATTAAGATGAAAGAGTCCGACCAGCTCGCGACTTCCTTCATCACACCTTTTGGCATGTACTGCTACGTGACAATGCCCTTCGGCCTCCGAAACACCAGGGCAACGTATCAGCGGTGTATGCTACATGTCTTCGGCGAACACATAGGAGACACGGTCGAAGCCTACGTCGATGACATCGTGGTCAAGTCCAAAAGGGCGAACAACCTCATCCGAGACCTCAAAATCGCGTTCGGGTGCCTTCGAGCCAAAAACATAAAACTCAACCCCGAGAAATGTGTCTTCGGAGTCCCTCGGGGCATGCTCCTCGGATATATCGTCTCCTAGCGCGGGATCGATGCCAACCCCGAGAAGGTGGCGGCCATCACACGAATGGGGCCGATTCAGGATCTCAAGGGCGTGCAGAGGGTCACGGGCTGTCTCGCGGCCCTCAGCCGCTTCATCTCACGTTTAGGGGAGAAGGCCATGCCTCTGTACCGTCTCTTGAAAAAATCCGAGCGATTCACGTGGACCGTAGAGGCCGAGGGGGCCCTCGATGAACTCAAAGCCAAGCTGACATCCACTCCGATCCTCGTCCCTCCTCGACCAGCAACGTCGACTGAACCGCCTGAGCCCCTCCTCCTCTATGTCGCCACAACCACCCAGGTGGTCAGCGCGGCCATAGTGGTGGAGAGGCAAGAGGAAGGACGCGCCTTGCCAGTCCAGCAGCCGGTTTATTTCGTCAGCGAAGTGCTTTCGGAAACAAAAATCCGCTACCCACAGGTGCAGAAGCTGCTCTACGCCATCGTCCTTACGTGTTGCAAGCTCCAACACTACTTCCTCAGCCACCCGGTTACTGTGGTATCCTCGTTCCCCTTGGGGGAGATCATCCATAACCGGGAGGCCGCTGGAAGGATTGCCAAGTGGTCGGTCAAGCTAATGGGCGAGACCATCACCTACGCACCACAGAAGGCCATCAAGTCTCAAGTGCTGGCGGATTTCGTCGCCGAGTGGACCGATACTCAGTTGCCACCAGTCCAAATTCAAGCCGAGCTGTGGACGATGTACTTCGACGGGTCGCTCATGAAGACAGGAGCAGGCGCGGGCTTGCTCTTCATTTCACCCCTCGGAGTCCACATGCGCTACGTCATTCGCATCCACTTTGCCGCTTCTAACAACATCGTGGAGTACGAAGCACTTGTCGCCGGATTGCGAATCGCCCTTGAACTCAGGGTCCGACGCCTTGACGTTCGAGGCGACTCGCAGCTAATCATCGACCAAGTGATGAAGGCCTCGAGCTGCCACGATGCCAAGATGGAAGCATACTGCAACGAAGTGCGCAAGTTGGAAGACAAATTCCACGTCCTCGAGCTTAGTCATATCGCTCGACGATACAACGAAGCCGCGGATGAGCTCGCAAAAATCGCATCGACTCGAGGTACAGTCCCTCCGGACGTATTCTCGAGGGACCTCTTCGAGCCCTCCATCGATTTGGGCTCGGGGGCTTGCACTACGCCCTCGAAGCTCCACCCCATGACCTCGATCGGGGCCCCCTCGACCGGGGCCCAGGTTATGGAGATCCAGGAGACATCTCCTCCGTCGAACCCGCCACCGGATTGGCGAGCCCTTTACTCAACTGCCTCATTCGGGGAGAACTTCCGGAGGACCGGACCGAAGCTCGACGGATCGCGCGACGGGCCAAGTCCTACGTCATCTACGGTGATGGCAAGGAACTCTACAGGCGAAGCCCCTCAATCGTTCTTCAGCGCTGCATTACCATCGAGGAAGGCAGGAGGCTCCTCGAGGACATACACTCGGGAGCCTACGGCCACCACGCAGCACCAAGGACCCTCGTAGGCAATGCCTTTCGACAGGGTTTCTACTGGCCGACCGCCGTTTTTGACGCCACAAACATCGTCCGCTCGTGCAAAGGGTGTCAATTCTACGCCAAGCAGACGCACCTCCCAGCTCACGCCCTACAAATGATCCCCATCACCTGGCCGTTTGCGGTCTGGGGGCTCGATCTTGTGGGGCCTCTCAAGAGGACGACCAAAGGGTACACGCACCTGCTCGTTGCCGTCGATAAGTTTACCAAATGGATCGAGGCCCGGCCCATCAGCAACATCCGCTCCGAACGGGCGGTCGAGTTCTTCACCGACATCATCCATTGCTTCGGGGTCCCAAACGTCATCATCACTGACAACGGCACGCAGTTCACCGGCAAGAAGTTCTTGGATTTCTACGATCGCCATCACATCCGTGTGAATTGATCCGCGGTTGCACATCCTCGAACTAACAGCCAGGTCGAGCGCGCCAATGGCATGATTTTGCAGGGCCTCAAGCCAAGGATCCTCAAACGCCTCAGCAAGCATGGAAAAAAATGGGCCGCGGAGTTGCCATCGGTCCTATGGAGCTTAAGGACAACACCTAGTCGAGCCACGGGGTTCACCCCATTCTTCTTGGTCTATGGGTCCGAGGCCATCCTCCCCACTGACCTCGAGTATGGTTCCCCTCGACTAAAGGCGTACAACGAGCAAACCAATGAAGAAGCCCTCGCAAACGCCATCGACCAGGTCGAGGAGGCTCAAGACATGGTGCTGCTTCACTCCGCGAGGTATCAGCAAAAACTTCGACGCTACCACGACAAGCACGTGCGCCCGAGGGACCTCCAAGTCGGAGACCTCGTCCTACGTCGACGACAGAGCAACAAAGGACGTCACAAGCTGACGCCGCCATGGGAAGGTCCATACGCCATAGCTAAGGTGCTAAAGCCCGGGACGTACAAGCTCGCTAACGACAAAGGCGAAATCCTCACCAACGCATGGAACATCGAACAACTACGTCGTTTCTACCCTTAGGGCACCAGCGCCCTTGTACATTCTCGCATGTCTTGTACATTTCCGCATGACAAATATAAGGAGTACTTTCGATTATAAGTTCAAAACTTGTTATTGTACATGCAAGAGGTAGCCTCGACCCTGTCTCACCAGAGTCGAGCCTCCCTCGGGGGCTAACGGGGGGAACCCCCTAAGTTCCTAAAAATACGAACGATTTTTTCGCACGCCTCCCTTTTCGCTTCCCAACTAAGTTGACAACGCCTCGAACTCCCTAGGGGTCGAGGGCTGTCGAGCCAGAGCTCTCCTACGCCTCCGGGCTACGGTACCTCCACTCGCTCCCCCCTCGAGGGATACGAGCTTGCGTCGGACGCTCAGTCAGAAAGCAAAAGTCAGGCGAGCAAAACTCGAGCGCTTCTTCTTTCTCACACCTCGATACGCTTCGCGACTAAGTAGAAAACGCCTCGAACTCCCTAGGGGTCGAGGGCTGTCAAGCCGGGGCTCTCCTACGCCACCGGGCTATGGTACCTCCACTCGCTCCCCCCTCGAGGGATACGAGCTTGCGTCAAAAACTTAGTCAAAAAAGCAAAGTCTAGGTGAGAAGAAAGCAGAAAAGGTTCGAAAGTAAAATGACACATCACATTACGATAGATGTATCAATGTTCAAAAAGGGCTTTCGAAGCCACAATTGAATATAAGTTACAAAAAACTAATTCATTACATGGGCACCCTCGCCCAGTCTTGCCCTACAGGCTTGCCCCGTCACCGTCCTCCTCGACATGGTACCCTCCATCCGCGGGGGGGAGGACTTCGTCCTCAAATAACTTCGCCAGCTCTTCCCCTGGCCTCTCGGCGTCGTTGATGAGCCCTTGGCAGCGCTCCTCATTCTCGGCGTCAGTCTTCGAGATGTCAGGAACAAAGTCTTGGGCCACCACGTTCATATCAAAGACGAAGCCGGAGGAGACCACTGCAAGCGCCCGCTTCACGCCAGTATGGAGCGCCTCCCGCACGTGATCGCGAAGGGTGGCGTCGAGGTAGTAGATCTGGTCCACGAGCGCGGCACCTGGGATGTCTTCTTCGGCACCCTCGACGGGCCCAACTTCCCAGGAGGCGCAGAGCCCGTCGAGGGCAACCCGGAGCCGACCAAGAAGCGCCCCCTCCGTTGCAAGGCTCTCCTGCAGCGCCTTGGCGGCGGTCTGGGTTGCAAGCAGCTCGGACTCGAGGCCTGAAACACAAAGCAAGAATTAGATAAACCATACGAAAAAAAAGATCAAAAACCCTTTAAGGAGCTCACCAGCACAGCGAGTCTCGAGGGCGTTGCGATCCCCCAGCACGGCATCGCGCTCCCCCCGAGCCTCGTCCCGCTCCCGCTGGGCCTCTTTGAAGGCTCGGGTCACCTCCATCTTCTCGAAGCGGAGGGTCTCGAGGGCGCCACCAGCTAGGATGATGGCCTGCTCCTTGTCCTGGAGGGTGGCCTTCATTGCCCCGAGTTGGGTTTCCAGGCCGGCGGCACGGCTCTTCTCCTCCTGGACCAAGGCGGAGAGGGCGTTGCGCGTGGCGGAGACTTCAGCGAAGCTGGCCTCGAGCGAGCGGATGCGCTCCACGGAGCTCTGAGCCTCCGCCATGAGCAGCTCGACGCGCTCCTGGGCTCGGACGCTCTCGACCCTGGCCTTCTCTGATTCGGCCTTTGCCGCCTCTGCCTCCTCCCTGGCATGCTCGAGCTCCTCCTCGAGGCGGGCGGCTTCCCCTCGAGCGGCGTCAGAGTCCGCCCTCGCCCGGGCGGCCTCCTCTTTGGCCTTGGCGGCCTCCTCCCTCATCCGCTTCAGCTCCTCCTCGATCTCGGCCATCCTGCCCTGCGCAGAGCGGCCGGCTTCGAGTTGGCGAAGCACTTCCTCCCGGCTGTTGTGCGTTTTGTGGAGGAAGTCTGACTTGGAGAAGGACCGCCTCCGCGCCTCCTGGGGACAGGAAATCGAGGGTTAAGGCATCCCATACGAAAGAACTTCAAAAACTACATACGGCTTAACACTGCGACTCACCGCGAGGTTCTGGTCAAGGCCTTCGGCGAGCTCGACGCCCAGTTTCAACAAGTGCCGCAGCCACGCCCGGGACCGCTTGGCCTCCTCCCAGCACTTGACCTCCGCCGGGTCATTCATCTCAATCCCCGGAGCGCTGGAATCGCCGAGTTCCCGGAGCACGATGCGCTCCTTGCCCCAATGTGGAAGGACCATCTTGACCTTGGTTCGCGCCAAGGACTCGATCTCCTCCACCACATCGCCCAGAACGCCGTAGCCCACGGCCAACTCCCCCGGGATGCGGAACTCCGATGCGGCGCGGGCACTCCTCAGCCCGGGGTCAGACGTCGACCTCCTCAGCATGCCAGAAGCCGCCGTCTCCTCCGGCTGCTCCGTCGACGGTTGCGGCGCCTGATCCGGTGCTGCTTCTGGCGCCGTCGGGGGCAGCGGAGGTGTGGAGGCCGTCGCTTCACCCAACGCCATGACTTGTAGCACCGGTGGGACCACCGTCGGCGCGTCTTCCGCCAGGCTCAGTACCAAGGCACCCTCCGGTTGCGCCCACGGCATCCGCGGGACCGTCGACGCCTTCGACGCCGCTTCTCCTGCGGCCAGCAACTCGTCCAAAGTAATCACGGACACCCATTGTTTGAGCAGCCCGAAAGTCGCTTCCGCCTCCGACGTTTCGGGCGGTTACTGCGCCGGCGGGTCCAGCAGCGCCGCGTCCCCCGGCGGTGTCTGCTGCGCCCACTGATGCTAGGGCAGGCCCCTAGTTTCCCCCTCTCCCCACCGCTCCGACGGCTCCTTCTCCTCCTCCTGCTGTGGCCGTGGCAGCTCCGCTTCTTGCAGGGCCCCCTGCTCCTGCTCCCTCCGGGCCTCGAGCTCGCGCAGCCCCGCCGGCCAGGGCCGCCGCTCTCCCGTCGAGGGGGAAGGGCCGCGGTCTCCTCACCCTCGAGGTCCACGATGACGACATCCTCTCCTGGCTCGTGGCCCTCGGGGGCTCCCACCTTGGGTGCGGGGATCGAGGCCTCCGGCCTGCCAGGAGCGGAAGCTCCCGACGTCGGAGCACCACCTCCTGGTGCCGGGTCGAGCTCGAGGGCCATAGGCGACGACGTCAAGGAGGCGCTCCCTCCCTCATGCGTCCTCCCCGGCTCAGAGTCGCCACCCGCCGCGGCCCCCGGGACTCTCGACCCTGCAGCAGGAGTGGAACCCGTCAGCCTACCGCGCGCCATAGCACCAAGGGCTGAGGACAACCACTTGGCTTCCCACGAGGCCAAGGGCCTCGACGACGCACCTATAGCCAGGGCCTCCATCTTCGCGGCTACATCCATCTTGAGCCGCTTAGTGGGCGTGAGAGACGCCTCCTCGATCTGGCGCTTGGGCCTGAATGGAAAGCAGAACGGCAAAAAGTTTATTAAAGCGCACAAAGAAGACGCAACGAAAAGAAAACGATTCAACGACACTTACCCGAAGGGTATAGAGGCCTTTCGGGTACCCCTCGAACTGCCCGCAGATTTCGAGACCCCTCCCGAAGCTGAGCTCTTCGCAGGGCTGGGGCTGCTCGGGGCCGTCGGTGGGGTCGACGTGCTTCCCTGCTTCGACGGGGCCTCCCGGGCACGCCTTTGCTCCGCCCGCGCCGACGACCGGGACCGAGTCTCCCGGATCGAAGTGGGTGGGCTCCCACCTCGAGTACGACACGAGGGGGTGATCCCCCTCGAGGCGAGGCCTCGGTCGTCGACGCTCCGAGGCCGACGCCGCCGACTGAGGGGCGCGCTGCTCCGCCACCTCCTCCTGCACGAAGGGGCGGTCAGCATGGGAGGAATCCGACAGGATGTGGTCGAGGCGCCCCTCCACCCCCTCGACGTCATCACTGTCATCATCATCATCTTCATCTCCATCAGAGGGAGACTCCTCCTCTGGGAGCCCGTCGCGCCTTTGCTCAGCGCGGCGCTTCGCGAGCCTTTCGCGCTCCCGGAGCTTCTTGGCTTTCTTTTTCTCCTCCTCGTCTTACTCCGCTTCTCTTGCTGGGCGGTGAAGCGTCTTACCTGACGATCGGGAGCGTCCTCCCTCAGTGGAGGCCTCGATCTCTGGTAGTCGATTCTCCCCTGCGCAAAGACGTTTAGTCACAGGGACAAGAAAAAAAAGGGGGAGAACTCGAAGGGCACGAATCGGGGCACTCACCAGGTCGAGGCAACCCTCCTCCGGTCGCATGGGGAGGCGGTTGACGTCTTCCACCCTGAACGAGCCAGCCACCATCCCCTTTACCTGCGCGATGACTTTCGAGGCGGACGGCCTCTCGCCGGACATCCGGCACCTCCTGAGAAGCTCGGGCGCCGCCGAGGGGAGCATCTCGTCCAACCGCAACAGGCGCTCCATCAGAGGGAGCACCCGTCGACTGTGAAAGGCCGAGACGACCATCCCCGCCATTAGGCCCGCTTCTCAAAGGGTCCTCATCACGACGACGAGGGGGTGAAGTCGACGCTGAAGGTCTCCCGTGACACCGAACGGCCAATTGTATGGACGCTCGGCGATGAGCCGCCCGGTATACGGTGGGAGATAGCCGCCGTCGTTGTGAAGATAGAACCACTGCTCGTCCCACCGGGAGTGGTTGGACGTCAACCCGGTGGGGATGTACTCGCGTGGCTCCTCCGACCTCCCGGTCTTCAACGCGAAGTTGAGGCACCCCGCTCTGACGATTCGCCTTACTCCGGCCGACACCGGGGAGGCAAACCACTCCCCCTTGTAGAGGTGGAGCCATAGCTCCCAATGTGGCTCCATTCTGAGATAGCCCTCACAGACGGCTGCGAAGATGGCAGCGTTGGAGATGGCGTTGGGGGAGAAATGGTGGAGCTCGACGCCGTAGAAGTTCGTCAGCCCCCGCATGAACTCACTTGGGGGCACACCGAACCCATGCCGATGGAACTTGAGGAAGCTCACCACATACCCCTCCGGCAGATTTGGCTCTTCGTGGTCCCTGGGCGGCGCAATCCACTCCGGCCGATTCGAATCGGTGACGGGGCAGAGAAGTCCTTCCCTCACCAGCTCGAGCAGCCTTTGCCACGTCACGGTCGATGGGCGCCAGGGCTCGGCGGGCTGGAGGACGGGGGCCACGGCGGCAGCGGCAGCACAGATCTGCTCGGTGGACGCGGCGGCGGCAACAACAGCACGAATCTCCTCGGCGGACGGTTGACCAGGAAGGTTCCCAATCGCGACTTCTCGCTCTAAGTTTTTATCCTCACGCGCGCAGGAAAGCAGGAGATCGGCAGAATGGCGAAAGTAGGGGCGAACAGCGCCTGTCCCCCTCCGTTTTTATACTCGGGAAGAGCAACGGGCGGAGCCCGGCGGCAGGGAAAAGGTAACTTCCTGCAATTAATGCGTTTGCCTGACCGTTCCCCCCTCGACCCTCGACCGGACGCACGCATCACATCTCTGACAGAGAGCCGTTGCTCAGGCCCGCCACGATCGCGCCGCTAAGCCCTTCTCCTCAAAAGGCGTGCCCAACGGTAAGAAAAAAGAACCGTCACTCGCTAACGGAGTTTTCTACATAAGGTAAAACGCTCTGGCCCCGCTCGAAGTCTCGAGGGAGCGAAGGCCGATCCTCGAGTGAGGGCTTAACGGCCGCCCTTGAGCACCACAAAAGAGCGGGCTCTGACCCCGCCTCGAAGTCTCGAGGGAGCGAAGG
>CM041629.1:22945107-23010377 GCA_023333625.1 Bothriochloa decipiens
GAAGGCCGGTCCTCGAGTGAGGGCTTAACGGCCGCCCTTGAGCACCAAAAATCGGGCTCCGGCCCTAAGTCTCGAAGGAGCGAAGGCTGACCCCACGAACAGGGTTCGACAGCCGCCCTCGAGCACCCGAGTCAGGTGTGACCAAGGGGGAGCCAACATGAGGCCCTGCTCGAGAACGAACTCTCAAGACCCCTTTGGATGCATCCAAGGCGAAACGCTATGGACTTTATGGAATCCCCCCGAAGGGAGGCATCGAGCCGCCGAGACCTATCGAATGGAATCGGTATCCGTAGGACCATTGCGTTTTGCTTTAATGAGACCGCCTTCGGGCCTCCTGCCGACCTCTATCGAACGAGGAACGGGCTCTCGCTTGGATTTTCCCGTTACCAGCTCATTGAGAACTTCGCGGCTCGCCCTATCGGGGGTAGTCCGATGCTTCTCGCCTCACATCCGATCAAAAGGACTCGTGAGAAGAATGCCGAGGCCAGCAACGCCCCAGCCGCACGAGGCTCGGGGGCTCGTCTGTGCCCGGCGCCCCTCGACGAAAGAGGGTCGAAAATCCCCCGGGGGCTCCCTCGGTAAAGCGCTACGACTCCAGTTCAGGCCTGTATCCGACTGGACAAGCACCCTTTAACTAAATATAAATAAAGCCCTCACAGGAGTCTTTTGACTCCTACGAGGCCTCGGGGTCTACCCCCGCGGGGGTCGCTCGCGCGCCCCCCACGAGAAAATCCAAATCACGTCCCATTTCCAAATTCCTGACCCCCTACCCGAATGCCATCACTCGAGCAGGGGCTCGGGGGCTACTGTCGTTACCGAGGAAATGGGTACCCCAAAACCCCAGGTTTACCGAATTAAACCCCGCAAAAACGATAACTCGACCCCTCCTGTGACCTCCCGCGCGAACGTACAAAGTCCTGCAGGCTGAGACACTTCGGGCCGACCCGCGAACGACGACGGCCCAAAGCCAAAGCCCACTCGAGAAACTACCAAACGGACTAGTACTGTACACCCGAGAGGATACCGAACGGACTAGTACTGTACACCCGAGAGGCTACCGAACGGACTAGTACTGTACCCGCGAGGGTACAATTTGAGCAACCCCTCGAGGACGGAACTTCATCCCCCGAACGAGCCTGCCCTCGAGGATGTAACTTCGCCCGGCGAGCGAGCCTCCCCTCGAGGACGAAACTTCACCCGGGCGAATGGGTGGCCCTCGATGAGAGTACACCCCTCGTTTTACCGACTCCCCCGTACGGATCCAAGCGCATTTAATGCGATCTATCTACCCCCGCCTAACCGCATGGCCACAGTTACGGTAACAGTTACAGGTGTGGTGGTCAAATCTGCTTTTACCGCCCATACCCCAGAATCCCGCAAGTCATATTACGCTGTTGCGCCATATCGAGCGCTGTGCCACGACCCGCACCGCCTCGAGACGTATAAACTAACGTGTTTTCCGTGTTTTCCGGGATTCGGTCTTATCCAGCGAAGCTCGACCTCCTCGGCACGACCCCCTCGGCTCCGACCAAGACCCTCGACCGTCGCCCCTCGACTTCACCGAGCGAACCCTCGAGCTGAACTTCAACAACTCCCGACGCGACGGCTGCAGGGCCTCCCATACCGACGTACATCACTACAGCGGCACCGACGTGATTGGTCTCAACGTCGTACGTCATTAGCGTCATGCGAACTCAAAATACATGTACACCTGTGCCCCTCCTTCGTCTATAAAAGGAGGCGCCAGGGCATTAGAGAGAGGGACCGGACTGAACAGAGAGAATCTAGAGCATAGAAACATTAAGGCTTTATATCACAGAGAGACACCGTGAGCCTGTGCAAGGTTGAGAGCAAGGCGTCCGAACGCCCAAACTCCACCTCACACTCCTCACACCTGCTTGTATTTTCCCCTGTACCAGCACTTCGGTGCAAGATAACACGAATCATCCTCCCCCCGCTGGACGTAGGGCCTTCTTTGCCCGAACCAGGATAAATCATCGTGTCCTTCTTGCATCACCCACCGGATTAGGGAGCACGCGAATACAATATTACTCGTTGGTGTTAACCCCTCGAGGGTCAGAACACCGACAGATAGCTAGCAAGATGAACATTCTTAGAGGGTTCTCCCAATTCAGAGAGTGATGGAAAACTGAAGCCCCTCAAACGAAAGTCCTCTAAAGGCTTGCACCCCTTTTTCTCCATGAGCGACAGCAAAGTTATAACCCCAGAAAGAGCCGCAAAATCACCAACTTTCGTAATAAAGTCTTGGAGGGTCAAAAAGCTAGTGGAAAACCACTTCATGACATCAGAGACCTCAGACCCAGGAAGCTCCCAGGCGACCCCGCTAAAGGCTTTCATGATACTCGCATACTTCTGCGCCGCGGACAATCCCAAATGGCTTGTTGTGGCCACTCGATCCTCTAGAGTTTTCATAGCACTCTGAAGCTCATCACTTAATAGACAACCCTTCTCGACCTCTAGGTGAAGACCCTCCACAACACTTTGTTATTCTCGAAGCTGTCGCTCGACTGAATCCTTAGAAGTTTTAGAAGATTTCAATAAACCCTCAAGCTCCACAATCCTTCGATCAGCATCAGCCTTTGCACTAGCAAGCTCAGTAACCTTTGCATGGGCTTCAATACCTTCGGTAACCAGATCAGCATTCTTTGCTCGAAGATCATTAACTTCCTTTAACAAAGCCTCCTTCTCTTTACCAAGTTCAACAACTTGGTCCTTTAGCCCATCTGCACGACCTTGGACAGTTCGAGACTCGTGAACCTTGTCCCAAATCACCTCTAAACAATGAAATTGCTAAAAAAAATTATTATTACAAAAATATCAGTAATCGATAAAGGGTTTGTTGAAGACCAAAAAAATAAAGCACACTAACCTCGTAGGACCTGTGAAAAACCACATCCATGCACTCGTCAGCATCAAGCTTGGCAAAGTCCTCCAAATACGCCTCTGTAGCGGAAAACAAGTCTAAGATGAGTGAATTCTCAAAAGAGAAAGGGAGAGGAAGCAAACTGGGGGTCGGAACAACCTAGCAGCGAGGTCAGGCCATGCACCCCCTCTCTTCCACCCTCTTCACTGCTACCCTTTGCATCCTCAGCACCAGCTTTTCAATATATACACATATATAAATTATTAATAATGATAAGTAAATAAATAAATAAATAAATAGAGAGAAAAATCAACAAAAGAAGCCATAGCAGGAATACTCACCATTTGGCAAGGGGGGAAGGCATGAAGAAAGACCAGCATGAATAGTAGACGTAGCAGTCGGAGCAAGAGCAAATGTACGCAACGGCTCCTTAGAACCACTCACACCTTGGGCCTCTGCAGTCTTTGCCTCCCTAGGTCCATCTTGGCACCCAGCAGTATCTGTAACTCCTTCAAAAATAATAATAATTAAACCGAAACAAGTCACAAAAAAAGAGAAGAAAGGCAAAGAGACAAGTCCAATACCTGCTGCAGACGAATTCAGTCCCATGCAAAGACTCTTAGAAATAGAAGTTGTTTCTTCCATAGTATTGAGACCATCAGTAGCAGTATCTGTCACATAGCCTGGCGCTTCAACGTTCTCCTCATTTCTTGATCAAACATCATCAGTAAAGTCAAATTCCATATCATCATCAAAGAGAGGAGGAAGATTTGCCATAACTTCCTCAACCCCCTCAGTGGCTTCGCTAGCAGCACCCGAAAGTTGAGCTCGAGCAGCACCAGCACTCATAGAATCTACCTCACCAAGCAAAGACTCTACTACGTGACCTCCTAAGTCCTCATTAACGATAGCAGCATCAACTTCGACCTCGTCAGCCAGATCTTGCTCTAAAGTATCACCGCAAGAGAGCCCATCCACAGAAACCTTAGCCTTCTTACGTGGCAACTCAGTTTTGGAAATGTTCTTCCGCTTTGAAGCCTCAACCTTTGAACTTGCCCATGCAATTGCCTTCGAACCCTTAGCCTTTATAGTGCTTGCTTCGGCCACCCCAGATACCTCAGCCTCTTTGCACGACTCTGGAGGAGTCCTTTCATCATATTGAACTTTAAGCTCATCAAAAACATGGTTCAGGCGAGGCGCTTTGCCAGCGATAGCCAACCTAGAATTGTATTCTGTTTTCCTCATAGGACCAAGAATATCCCTAGCCCTAGCTTCAACCTTTGCAACAAATTTCTTACTTCCCTTGCCCTTGGGTCTTTTTAACCCAAATTTAGGAAAATACACAAGCTCATTAGGCTTAAACAAAGGAAGAGTGACTTTCTTGAATTTGCAATCCTTCCAGCTGCCCTTACCAAGAGGCCAAATGTCAGCCGCCAAGGATTCCTCCACTAAGTCTCGACCGCTGCTAAAACGGCAAGCTTGCTCGTAAGCCCTCTCGCAAACCTTTCGATCATCAGTCATCTTAGAACGCATAGACCTCTCATAAGCAAGCAGACTCATCTCAGATGCAAGAGGATAAACAATAGTTTCTTTCCCACCCCTGGTAACAGGCGACCTAGGAACCGTTGCGTAAAAAAAGTGACAAGTCCATTGATTTGTCCAATGGAACTTCTGAGCATAGGAGATCTTCAAAGTCTCTTGGCCTTTGGAATGAAGCTTCAGAATGAAAATACAACTACCAAACTGAGCATGCCTTGGCTCACCACCAACCATAACAGCCTTTGGCTGGTATGCCAAATCATAGTGCCTGAAGAAGTAGTCCACATTCGATTTTGATTTGTAGCTAAGGCAGGCCCAAACATACTTGGAAAGGGCGCAAACACCATTAGGCGTCAGATGATGCAACTGAATACCAAAAGCGGACAAAACAAGCCGAACAAAAGAAATGCATGGAAGCCGAAGACCGCAAATATAGAAATCTCGAAAGACAACAGCCTCATGAGGTTTCAAATCTGGAACAGTCTCTGCCCCCGGACAATGAACCTTTTCAAGATCAAACCACCCCTTAGCGGTATACTCTTCAAGCAAAGCGGGTGTAGTCAGAGAGCACCCAAAATCACATGCGGGAGGCAGCGAAGATATATTGATGCCATGCCCATCGGCACCAACCAAACCACCAGCATCAACAAGAACCTCATCCATATCCTCACCCTCTGAGTCAAGAGCGCCCTGAGCCCTTGCACTTGCCATCAATGACTCAAAAATAGCATCCAAGTAACCTTCCTTTGGAATGTCAACCACAGCTTCCCAAGGTCCGTAACAATAGTAAGGAGCCACGGCCGAAAAGCTGCAAAAAAAGAGGAGAGGCATACACACATAAATAAATAGTCAAAAACAACAATATCAATAATAATAGCAAACAGAAAAGTAGAAAGCGCAAGACGCCACAGCTCGGTCAAAGCAAAGGAAGAAGGAATAAGTTACGAGAGTGACAGATACCTTTGCGAGTTGCACCAGCAAAGGTAGCTCACAGCTTTTGAGCAAACAGCACGCGCAAACTTGTCTGCTTCCCGGCAACACCTCCTACCTGTCGGACTTCCGGGGGCCTCTCCTTTTTATAGCTCAAACAATGTACGGGCAATCAATAGGCCATCTAAAAAAACAACAGTAATATTAATAATAAGAAGGGAGGCTCAACGATGTAACAGCCCTCTCTGGTGCGGGTCTTTCTAAAAAGCAATCTCAACATAAAACACTAAACTAAATACTTCGATGAAGTCAAGCATAAACCGTTCACCACATCTCCAGCACTGAAAAAAAAGGCACATATACATATAAACCTAGCACATGCACTTTTCATATGAGCGTTCAGGTTTCCAAATTTTAAATTTTTCCCCAACGCATGTGTCACAAAGCAAACCAGATTTAAAATTCTAGCAAAGACCTATTCATTAAACTAGTTCTCACATCTCGAGAAGACACAAAGCAAAAGATGCTAGAGGAAAATAAAAAATAAAAAATAAGAACAAGAACCACTTCCATGAAAATGCCTCATTCGAACTAAGAAGAAAGAACAAAATCTAACCTTTAGAAACCAGGGTAGCACGCAATGACTCATCGTGGCGCATCCAATGCTCCAGCCAGCAGCATCGAATACCTAGGCGGCGGCCTGCGCTCACGCCAAGTTCACAGCGCTGCTGGCAGCACCCGCCAAAAACACCGACCGCCAGATCCTGATGAGAGCAGCAGCACCAACTCGCCTCCTTCCGGACACGCCAGGCGCCCGGGCACGCAGACCATCGGTTGCTGACCAACCCCCGCCAAACCTCCCAACTCACACCGGACCGGAATCTCGAGTTCAAGAACCGGCGGCGGCGGCCTCCAGCAGCACCGACTGCTAGGGTTGAACAGGAAGGAGGCGGAGTGTTTGGCTGCTCGCAACGTTGCCGGGCCTGGTAGGCCGGCCAGAAATAAAAAGGACGCAGAAGTTGCTGGTAGGCGGGGAATCGGCCACTCATCGATGTTGCATATACTGTGCAGCGTATATAGGCACGTACGCCAAGAGATAATCATCGGCCTACAAAAATAATAGAAACATAAAAAAGGGGGGCAAATTCACTCGTTGCACATAGGCTCCCGAGAAAAAACGTGATCCTTTTTTGGTCTTTGTACAAGAGATAAAAACAATATTATTACTAATATACATACATACATATAAATAAATAAGTAAATAAAGAATAAAATTAATGAGAGAAAGAAGGATGAGAGATATGCATCTACGGAAGAGATCAAATTTTGAAACGGTCTGACACGAACCTCAGGGGGGGGACAGGATCCTTTCGAGCTGCAAGGGCACCGCCGGGCTCGAGGTTTAGGCTCGCCTGCATCAAACACTCAAACCTAACCCTCAAAGGGGAAACTGTTGGGGGTGTGGCCTCGCACTCGAAGGTCTCACTGACGAAACTAACGGCCGCAAAGGCTTTTGTGCTCATTGCAGGTGGAGATGTGCTTAGGGACGTGGTGAAGAAGCTGACTTAGCACCAAGTCTGAAGGAGAGCTGCCAAGGCCCTAAAGGGAACTAGGGAAGAGATAGCGAAGTCACGGAAGTCAGAACACCAACAGTGAAGTGCAAAGGTAGCAAAGCCCCCAAAGCTAGTGCCTGATGAAGGGCGCGCAAAGGATATGAAGATACGGAACCTGCTTCCCAAGTAGAAGTCATGCAAAGGCTGCGAAGCTCCAGGGGGCAAGATGAGAAGCTGATCAGTTTGAGAGCAAGTCACTGGGCTAATACTGGGCCGAAATGACCATGTCACCAGAGGCTCATTTGAGAAAAGAGAAAAGACTTCGGTGCTCACGGGACGACATGTAGCTGCATAGTCTGTTCTAGAAGTATGCCACAGGGGCATTTCTGTACTTTAGATTTAGGGTCATCGGGTCACTATAAAAGGTGGCGACCTCCAGCCGTTGTAATGGTGACTGTCCTTTGGTAGTTGAGATCTCACCCGCTCGAGGGTCCGCTTTGTAAATCTTACTCACTATCCTCACAAAGATCCAACCCTTTGTCCCACTATTCCTAAACCTGCTGGAACCGAGTTCCAACACGTTGTTAATTTTATAATTATTACCAAATTGGTAAAAGATATTTATCGAATTGTACATGAAATTTTTTTGCGGACATACCCTAAGCTAAAATTCTAGATTCACCACTACAAACCATATATATCACCCATTAATTACCAGAAAAAATAAGCTACAGTGGTTAAATATAGTTTCTACATATAAGTGGTTGATGAACTGACGCTGCACCAAAAAAAAATCACTAGTGTAAGTTTAAGCTGACCGTTGTAGCGAACATGCATGCTCATATATATACTCTATGTACTTTGTGGTTTTGGGGGATTCAAGTGATAACATGATCGCAGTGACTAACATATATGTGTGCTTTGACGTGAATCATATGTTTATTTACGCCCTAAAGATACAAGAGAACAAGTTGTTGAGCAAAGTCAAGCGATAGATGAAATCGAAGCCAAAAATAAAGAAAACAGCGAAAAAAATTATATAAGCGTCATACGCTCCACCGCCAGTGTATCAAAACCCACTTCAATTGGGAACGAGCGGTAGCTCGTTTGGCAAGTACTCCAGGTGCTGGAGCTGCCGACCGGCGTTCGAACCCCCACGGGGGCAAGAATTTCGGTACCTGTCGGAGACAGTAGGTTCCCTAAATAATTTCGTTGTCTCTCACGCGTGAAGTCATAAAAGGAATGTGACGCGTCCGTCGTCTACTGAGTCATAGATGGATCCGGTGATCTCACTAAGATACGATCTCGTGATCTGAGTGTAGTTGTAGGTTTGCTTATATACTCGTGGTGTGTGTGGCGTGCGTGAGTTAGGTTGGTGTAAGTTATATATGAACAGATACTACAGTTGTATCTAAATAAGAGACGTCAAAAAAAAAACACCCACTTCAATTCGGATTCTTCTTCGTGCTTGCCGTGATGAATCCAAATTGCGTAGTCCTTCTTGTTTTTGTAACCCTGTAAAACTCTGTGTTTCTTTAATTCAATAAATTTCTGCAGGGGCCTAGGCACCTCCAGCTCAGTCAAAAAATGATCTGATAGCATTCACAACTTTACGTGCGAGCATGTTCTTGCAGTCACTGCATGGACAGCAATTTTCATTGAATTCTAGGTCATTGCTAGCTGAAGGGATATGTTTAGGCGGGTTCACTTGTAATTGGGTTCAGGATATATACGGACAAAACTTTGACTTTGGTGTTCATCAAGACTATATTCATCTAGAGCATCAGCGGCGTCGAGGAAAGGCACTAAGAATAGTAGAAGAATCTGGATAGAATATTGTATCTTTTCTATTTCAGTTTGTTTCATGTATAATTTGGAGACATCCTACGCTGAGTTTATGTATATTCTCCTCCCTTCGGAAAAACAATTTGATGTAGAGTATAATACATGGTCATAACCAAGTTTCTGTGAGATACAAGGAATCAATTTCAAGAAGCTGCCCGGGAGATAATAAGAGATACAAGAATGAACCTTTTAGAGTTACTTCCCCCCAAAAAAAACTTTTATAGTCATTGCCCGTATGGGCAGGAAGGATGACAGGTGAAACATCCTCAATTTTTCATGAAAAAAAAATACATAGAATGAAGGATATAATGATAGCCCAGGAGATCAAATCATCAATTATTCAATGACAGTTGATTACGAAGCCATACATCGAATAAAAGAATACAATAGAGGGGTTTACATAATTTATTACATCGCCACATGGCGGAATCATCAGAGTATCTAGCATCCATAACAGCTACTTCAGTAGAAGGGATATTGCGAAAGCATCGTCTTGCACCATCTTGAGCGTAGGCACGAGACCATCTAATCCTTGAGCCCTTCGTCATCGTCGACGAAGTTAGGCTCACCTGCCAAATAAGTTTCAGTACAATTTGTACTGATCACCGGCTCCCACCCTATGCTTTGTTTATGCTTTGTGGAAAGTGGATGCATAGGGTTATATCAAGAGGGCCTAGATATGGCTGTGGTTTTCCTATGCGAGTATCATTAATATTATATAATAACAGTTCATCAAATTTTTAGACCATTCCCACCCCACATCCCATACCACCAACCATCAACCTCTCAGCTCACTCAACTAACCACGCTCACACATGGCGGCAATGGACAACTCCCTCTCATCCATGCCTAAACGGCTAACATGCCATAGGGTAACAACAACAACAACCACTCAGAGGGAGGTAGAAAGGACTCATCTCACTACTCAAGTGAAGCGTAGGTCATGGAATAGCCATACCGAGGCTACGGACTATATATAAATTCGAATCAACTCTGTAGAGTGTGTACACCTATAACCGGTTAATGCCAGACCATCCACAAGATAACCGTCATTGGCACTCACGAACGCCTAGGCTGATATCAAAATGACCATCTAACTATGATGATTCCACCCTACCTCTCAGCCCTGGAACACCCCAAGTCTAGTCTGGAGTGGCTGAAACTATGAAGTCATGAACCTGCGCTCGGAGGGGCCGATGCTCGGAGGAGGATACATGAACATCTTAGAAGGGTGTAAGCTCTACCCGTACCTTCCTACACTACATACGCCAAGTAGTAGTGGCACCGCCCTAGGTAGCTGAAATCATCCGTCCCCTTCGTGTTTTCGGTTCTCAAGGGACAACAGGTCCTAGGGGGGACTAGACAGGATATCTCCTCAAATGGGGCCTTAATACCCCTTCCTTCCCGGGGCATCGTTCCACAAAGGCTCTCGACCCCGGGATCTCCTCAAGTCATAATGTACCTCACCAGACAACCCTCCCATGTTATATTACCCAGAGACACCCATACAATCACCAAATCCGGCATCCCGAGCCGAATCCACCCAAGGTCCACCATCAGCATCAAATCACCAATATAATGCAAGTGGAGTATAAGTAGCAAGTAACAAGCATTGCATGGCGTGTCTATCCTATAAGCGGGTGAGTAGGGTAAAGGCTACGACATGGAAATAGGCATACAAGTAATCTACCATACAATCCTAACATAGCATATCATAGCATTATAGCATAAAGTAGAGCACTAGCATTCTATTATGTTGCATGCGTAATAGGATCTATGAGGTTGGGAGGGATGTGGCACCTGAACAGCTGTCACTCAAGTCCTTGGCGCGCTCCTAGTCCTCCCCCTCGGGTAACTCCTTCACAGGATCTGAAATCGAGACATAATGGTCGCGGGAGCGACCCCTATAAATTAACACAAAGAACCAAATGTAATCCAATAACTCCAAATACAATCATACATAAGCCTATGTCATAGAGCTCATTTTTATAAAAATTTAGACACTTGGTTCATATTTTTCGGAGTTCGTATGAATATAGGATATGCATTTTACAAGATTTATTCATATTCTGAAAAAGAAAAAGGAAGGGATAAAACCAGAGGCTGACATGTGGCAAGTGCTGACTGGTCCAAATCAGTCAAGCCAGTGACAAGTGGGTCCGGCCAAGCTTGGTCAATGACAGGTGGGTCCAGAGTCAACGGGCGATGTCAACGGTCAACGCTGATCGGGCCTGACCAGGGCCTCGGAGGGCCTGGGCAGGGCCGGTCTTAGGCCGGGTTGGGCCTATCCGGCATGGACACGTGTCGGTCTATGGGGCTGGCCTTGTGGCGGGTTGGATCTCTGGTGGGCCAGAGCTAGGGCTCATGCTCTGTGGGCGCGGTCCACGGTAGTCCAGCGGCAGAGAGGCCATGTGACGTCTATCTATTGGTCCAGGCTAGCCGCGGTGGACTTGGTCCACACTAGAGGGGAAATTCCCCTTTCTTTCCCACGCGGCTAGTCACGGCAGCCTGCTGTCGGCGGCGAGCGACGCGGTGGGTGTGGCCGGCTTGGCTGGCAAGGCTGTGGCTACGACACCGCAAGAGCAGGGCGGACTCGATGGCGGAGGCGTGGCGAGCTCAAGGCGTCTCGGCTCGCCGGCGCACGTGACGCGGCGGTGTGGGACGGCGGTGCCGCGGCCACGGGTACTGTGGTGCTTCGGAGTAGGCTTGGGCGGCGGGTACGGCATCGCGAGAGCGAGGCGGTTGTGGCTGCGGGGTCCAAGCGGGCTCACGGTGCCCTGGCTCATCGGCGCACGCACTGCGGCGGAGGCGGACAGTGAGGTCATGGCAGCGGGGCTCTGTGGCACAGGGGAGGCTGCTTGGGCGTACGTTATGGCTTCACGGACTCAAGGCGAGAGAGGCAAGCGCTTCAATTTGGGAAAAGGGGACTCCTAGCCCGGTGGTCGACGGCGAGGCGCTCGGCGGCGGTCGGCGGCGGCGGCGACGAAATTCTCCAGCGAGGCTTTATCTTGCCCTTCATCTTCTCGTCTGGAGTAGCTAGGAGCTCCAATATCCTGGCTATCGTCGCTAACGGAGGCACGGCGGAGGCGCACGCGGCCTTGCTCCGGCGGCCGGAGTCTGGGGAGACCGGGACCTGCAAAAGCGTGCGAGTCCCTATGGTGGTCCGTGCCGGCTCCAAGAGGTTGCTAAAGACGCGTTCTAGACTATGGCGAACACGATGGTTGAGCTAAAGAAGTAAACGGAGCAGCAGGCATCGAGAACGTGAGAGGTGAGCTGGCCGGCGGCCATGGAAGTTGAGCTCACCGAGCTGTTCCGATGGCGGCGGCCGATGCGGTGGCGAGGTGGTGGCTTGGTGGGGGAGTGGCAGAGCCACAACATCGAGGAAGCGAGTCGAGGTCGCCGGGGCTCCTACTGCGCACGCGGACGTCAACGCTGGTGATGCTCTGCTCCGACTTTGGCTCCTCCCCGCCTTCTTCCTCTCCTCCCTCTCCAACTCCTTGACGCGACCAGACAGGGCATCGGTGATGGCCTGAAAGGCGGCTGGCTCAAGGGAAAACCCTAAAAGCACCAAGCTCCCTCTTTTATAGCCATGGCGCGAACGAGTGGCGAGGATGCCGCGGGGCGCATCGGGCGGCCAGGGGCGCATGCGAGCTAGGGTTAGGGTTTCGGAGGTCATGGTCGAGCTACGGACAACCACGGGAGCGCGGCACGTGGCGCGGGCACGGATGACGGGGGCTCGCCGTTCCATTTCTAGTGCGGCCGATGTGACCGCGCGTCGGCCAAATGTGGGAAAAGGTGGGGCATGACAGGCGGGCCCCACTGGTCAGTGGGAGCAGGCGGGCATGCGGCGCTGGCGTGGGCAGCATCGGCCTTGCTGGGCCGCGAGGCCGCGCGGCAAGGGATCGAGCGGCGCTGGCGCGGTGCCAGGCCCATGCTGGGCCGCTTGGCCAGCTGGGCCGTTTGGCTTGGCTGGGCCGCTGTGGTAGCAAGCTAGGCGGGCGCGGGGGAGCAAGCCGCGATTGCGGGCCTTGCTGGGTCATGGTGGCCGGCTGGGCCACTTGTCCTTCTCCATTTCTTCCTTTTCCTTTCTCCTTCCTATCTCTATTCCTTAACCACACAACTAAAAAAGCTATTATCTTATGTAAAGGATATTAGTGACCATGGTGCACACACCATGGTAGGTCCACTAAGGTCTCATGGGTGTTAGAAGCCATGTCCAAGGTTAGTGATATATATACACCTATATATTTACACGCATACATGTTAGCACATGTGATATAAATGGTTATTGATTTTATTATCAACACATAAAATTAATAAGAAGCAAATCATACTTTGTCATTAAAATGCAAATGCTTCAACTAACTTTAGGTGCTACTTGTGCATCAACTAGTGGAGTTCTTACATGACACTCGCCAACCATAGATTATTTTAGAAAAAATTTTGTTGATTGTGATTTTTTATGTTTGGATTTTTAGGGATGTTATAAAGGTGCTAGGATCATTGTTCTTTGAGAAATGGATTTGATTGTTGTAGCGAAGTGGCCCATACTAGCTTTCCTTCTTTTATTTTTTTGAGAAACACTAGCAAATGAATTAGTCAGTCCAGCAAAGCAAGCCCATTGGAAACTCGGCCCAATTCAACTGTATGTATCACTCAAGGAAAGTGGAAACAACCACCCCCCAGTTTCATCAGCCCATAATTTGCAGCCAAGCATGAATGCATGATGATCCCCACAATTCCCCCACCCAATTAATTTCGTTCGAGTAGGGGAACAGACTGAAAGCAAAACCCAGGGGTGTGAAGTTTTTGGAAACAGAAATAAAGGCTCAAGCAGGTCACGGCAGCCTTTTTGTCAAAGACTCAACTTTACGTGCATCGCAGCGCTCGATGCGTCCCAAAAGCAAAAAGGAGCGCGCACACGTTCGAAGGAACACGTCGTCTCGCCCCAGCTGAAAAGCATGCAGATGCGCAGCGCAGAGCACCGGCCTGGCCTCGAACGGCGATCGTCGTCGTCGGCATAGACGCGCGCGTGGCGTGCAGCAATGTACTATACCTGCCGACACAGCGGAGGGATCCGATGCCGGTGCGCACGCGGCACGCCGGACGCCGCCATGAAAAGACGTGCGCGTGAGAGCGCAACAAACACCTGCATGGCGAGGCGAGGCGGAGAGGGAGCAGGAGTATCCTCCCCTCGAGTCTGTCAGCCTAAATTCCGTACTTATTTAAAAAAATTTATTATTTACATAAATATTTTAAATAAGACTATGGTCAAATATGAAGTTAAAAAGTCAAAAACGATATTCTCCACCTTACTGTGCTGTGGACGGATGTGCCATGGCTCGTCCAAATGGCTGGGACGAGATCGTGCGTGTGAAGCACAAAAAATTGCATGAATCCGCGGTAGCAGTTGGACAAGTTTGACGTATATTCCTTCATTCAGTCGTTGCCCCCATCCTGCTGCTCTGCTACTCATGATTGATGTGCAGCACATAGGAGAGTATACCAGGGCCTTGTTTAGATACTAAAGTAGTAAATTTTATTAAACACCGTAGTAATTTTATTTTTATTTAGTAATAATTATTTAAACATTGATTAATTAGGCTTAAAATATTCGTCTCGTAAAGTACAACAAAACTGTGTAATTAATTTTTTATTTCATTTATATTTAATATTCTATACATATGCCAGCATTTTGATGTGACGAGAAATCTTCTTTTTGTATAGTAAAATTTAGAGATAAAATCTGAAATCTAAACAACGCCTAGTACTCTACTGATAGTATTGTAGTGGTATGTATGTAATGACAAACACTAACACTAGCCTCGACTGCAATCAACTCGTGGATCGGAGGAGCTATAGCTTCATAGTTAATGGCGGTTGTGACGCGCAAGGCAGGATAGAATAAGGCCTTGTTGTATGAAAGCAAGACACAGCTCCACCATGCAAATCACCACCAGCTCCCCATAAGCCATCATGAGACCAGCTGAATTGATTAGTCTCCAGTAGTCTTTTGACCATCATTTTTTTTAGATAATGGATGATCTGGTGACCATCATATGTATGCAGCGATCACGTACAAATTTCAGTGCACCACTCGGCCTCTCTATTCTATATATTGTTCTGCTGACACATTGATCTAATCCCGTACAAAGATTATTACACCGCCATAGCTCTGTAAACATAGAAACAGGAGGACAAGATTGGGACATACAACATAAACACTCGCTTTGTTCGTTTGATCTACCAGCACTTATCAGCCAACGATTTAACAGCGTTTTTTCTCATAATAAATTAACAGCAGCGAAAATTAGCCTAAAAACAACTAAACGAACAGGACGAGTAACAAAAGTCGTGCAAGTGGAAATCTTAAACCGATCAGCGTCCCAAACAAGTGTTACGCGTGTACTATGATTTTATTTCCCGGAAGGGGATTTATTGCCATTTGTTTTCCAATGCTACGTATGTCCGTCAGCAGATTTGATCTGCTAAGGAGATCGGGAGGGCTGAGTAGGGTGCGTTTGTTTCAACTTCAGAATCAGATAAATCAGGTGAATCAGGTGAGGAATAGTGAGAGAGGAATAGTGAATAATCAGTAGAATCAGAGCGAGCTGGAGCTGAAACAAACGAAGCCTCAAATAATCATTGAGCTTATTCCCACTTCACCAGTTGGACTCCAACAATAAGTATAAGTATTTATAATTTATAATCAGGTCGCAAATCAATGGGACATCCAAAAAATCTAAAAAAAAAAATGGGGCTATCAATTGACCCTTATTCAATTGAGAGCATCGATCAGTACCTGGTTTTGTTTGCAAAGTGGCAACAGATCAATCCGCGTCCAGCATATAATCTAGAGAAAAAGCATAGCACAAACCAAAAGCTTTGTGTTGGGATACCTAAAGATAATCAAAATTATAAAAGGAAGGAAAAGATGCCACCCAATACAATGAATACAATCATGGCGATCGACTCTCCAATCGCTATCGGTACTTTATTTGTGCTAACTAAACCCGAACCGTATCAATAGGGATTCAGTCCAAAAGCGCAGAGCATATAATATATGCTTAATTGCTTATCATCAACTGAGACAGGTAAATAATTCGTGGACTCGTCACCAGTGTGCCACTAGTTAGTGGTTTCGTTGCACCTTTGTTTCTAGAGTAACTCTTGTTTCTACGCAAGTATGGAGTGAAATTCATTTCAGTGATGTGTTCTGTTTGTTTGGCCTTTAATTTTACTACTCACCTTCAAGCCGGCTCAGTGGACACTGCTTGGAACGCTAGCGTTAGTAAGCTAATATAAGATTGGGCTTCCTTGGTAGAGCTTTGCTATGGCTGCAGCAGCCAAACAGCAAAGCTACGGTGGTAGACGCATGTTGTTCATCGTCCGACAACGTAGGATACAAAGGATTGCAGGTTGATCCCGTGGAATCCCAGGCTTGGCCTGCAACTCCTTTGTAACAGGCTCAGAAGTGGTGTCTTCCCAACTCCGTTGTAATAGGCTCAGAGTGGCATAGCAGCTAGCAGTAGTATATAGCAATATAAAGAGAGGAAAATTAGAGAAGTCAGGGAGGAAGATCCCTGCACGCAGCACGCAGCACGCAGCACGCATCAGCTCATCTGCCTGCTCTTCCTCGTCTTCTCCTTGCTCGGGGTCATCCACTAGACTCTTGAGGTTGGACTCATTAATACAGGAAGACCGAGCAAGTGGAGCGAGGCGTTGTCTTGTTCATCGACGACGCCTGAGGTCGGCACAATGTGTGCAGGAAGACAGGCCTGATTATAAGGCATGTACTAGTACTAGTACTAGTAGTATATTTCTAAGTGAAGCAGTCAACAACACATTGTTTTACAAAATGTGTAGTAGTATTAGTTTCCCACTTCCGAGATGTGTATCTCTGTGTGAATCAGTGAACAGTACAATGTTTTATAATCAATCAATTCAGAGGCATTTCACACACAGGTTCCCAAACTCGACAAACACTTTCAACCAGTTTTTTCTTTCACAGCTCACGCCTCACAGTCACTCACCCCATTATTAACCACTTTAACGAGTAGACTCAGCAGTCTATCCCAAGAAATTGGTCGTGGTGGGGTGTTCCGTTGAGAGTTGAGGTCTTGAATAACTCTCTTGCTCGCAAAAAGAGAAACTGCGTGCACTTTTTGATCAATACTAGGACTAGGATAGTAAGAGAAATAGGGCCGAAGTATATCCAGATGAGATTTGTTTCAGCGGCAATTGACCGTTTGCTCTTGGTAACGGCATCACTGAAGTGCACTAATCGGCCCACTGTACACTGGTAGCGACGGTACACAATGACTGAAACGACTGCATCCTGTTCCAGATCCATTTAATACGTTGTCTGAGCCAAATCAATTCATCCTTGACAGAACGTCAGAACCTCTTAATATCTTTGCCTCAGCGTCACTCTCTCCATCCTCAAATTATTGCTTATTGCTAATTGGCTACTTATATTCTGATGGTGACGACGGCTAATTGGCTACCTACGCGTGCAACTTACTAGTATCGTTGCGGACAGAAAAATGAATAAAAGAGGCGACGAGGTCCCGGTGACAGAGAACACAGGAGAATACTACGAGTATATTATGACTCCCTGTACGTGTAGCGGAGTCCACGGATTTGATCTGTCGATTGCGAGATACAGTGTGCGTCTATTTTTCTTGGGTTTACTTACATTAAAAAAAAAATGTGCAAAGCGATGGAGTATTATGCAGTTCTCAGAGCAGCAGCGCCCTGTACCGGTGGGCGGAACGGGAATCCAGGAACCCGGGGAGGAGGAAACCAAAGCAAAGCGGGTATTCCCGTCCACTCTCGATTCTTCTCACAAGCCTTGCCGCGCCAAAACCGCCGTCATCATCATCCAATCTCCAGCCGGGCGAAAGCAAGCAAGGGGACAACGGCGACACCATCACCGAGGGGAATAAAAGTGGAAGGGCCCCACTATGCTCCCTCATCAGCTCAAAAAAAAAAAAAGAGAGAGAGAGCCGGCCCTACGCGCGGCGCAGGCGGGCCCACCGCGCGGGCAGCGCAGCGTACGGTCCGAGCGGTACGTGGCTCGTCGGCACGCCTTCCCAGGAACCCCCGCGTGGCAGCCCGGATCCGTGCATGCGATGCGATGCGATGCCGTGTGCGCACGGCCGGGGGGACACGAGCCCCCGCCCGCCTCCGCGTGTCCTCGCACGCGTCCCCCCCAGCCACACCCACACGGGGGGTGCGGTGCAGTGGCTGCCACGGCTCCGACTTCCACCCGAGGTGCATCAGCATCGGGCCTGATTGGCCGGCGCCGCTGCTTGCGAGTCAGTGCGCGGGGCCCACCTGCCAGACACAGTCTCTATAACTTTTTTTTTTTTTAAAGACACAGACTCGGTTCAATGGTGGTGTAGTCTATCACACTCTAGAGGGTTCAATGGTGGTGTCAGCGACCTGATTGTATTCTAACCGTGGGTTTAGCTGGTCCACTAGGATTTGTTTAGTCGCAAGTAAAAGTGATTGGCGAGGCTAGGTGCATGGATGCCGGAGTATTTTCAATTGACAGCCGGAAAGGGACACGTTTATCTTTCTTTTTTTTTTTTTACGGCTACTCCTAGGAGTACCGCCCCGCAGATATTTTGCTTTGTTTACCGCGCCTTGATGGCATTCAGCGGAGGCGGCCCACTGGGCACACTGGGCTGAGCTCAGGCCCGCTCTCAGCTGGGTGGTTTTGGTGGACGCACTGCACGACTGAACTGGATGTTCTGTGTTGGACTACTCCTACCAGTCAGTCGTTTGATTCCTAGGATTGGTCCAAACCTCGTTTCATTGAGCTTTTTCGTCCACCGATCATCATGGGTGGATCGAAATCGCACTAACCGGTGCTGGAAATTTCGCCAATTTCTTTTTAGGAAAATAAGCACACGATAACGGGCTACAAGTAGGACTAGTACGTAGTAATATCGACGCCCGATAATTTTGATTTGGATCTCGCTCATTCACCAAACAGATCCGCCCAGCCCCTGCATCCCAAGTCACCAAGTGGCAGGAACTGGGAGGAAAAGAGGAAAAAGACACGACGTGATGTGATGTAATTGGCCGTGGCAGACTCCCTCCTACAGTAACGCCAGCCAGCACACCATTTCAGTCCATGGTTTTCATTCAGCGAACAGATCGTCCTATCCCCGTCGCCTTCCGCCCCAAGGCCCACCCTCCCCACCACAGCTGGTTGCTGCTACTCGCACACTTGTATCCTACACACGCTTTTCTTCTTCTCCTACCTTTTCTTCTCCGTATGTATCTATGCTTCGATTGTCCTAAGATATATACATGTTGATAATCTTCGTAGAAAAAAGATTCTTTAAAATGATTATTAGAGACTTACTCCGTGCAACGGAACGTGTTGGTAAAACTAAATACAACAAAAAGACTACATCATTCGATATACACCAGTTACACTTTTTCACCAATTTCTCTATTATTTCCACTAAAGTTTTGTTAATCACATTAAAATGTATAAGGTGACAAACCGACAAAAAAAAAATCTAATGTAAAAGTGGTATATATCTAAACATAATCTTTTGTAGCGGTATTGAAGTGCACTTGGTCAATTTGGTGGTATATATTTCAAGAATCAGGTTATTAGAACATCCAAGATTATGAAATTTAACAGCTGGTTCTACAAGCTGGCGTACAGATAATGCAACCGTCCGTGTTCCTCTAGCCGCAGAGGGATGCCAACAAAACCGCCATTTATTGAAAATAGAAATATTAGCGCACACACGCCAAACAAAAAAGAATACAAGCAGGAAAAGAAAAGAAAAGAAAAGCCCCACAGCAAGGCCGGAAACCGCCGTTGCAGGGGCTACAAATACAGGAAACCACACCCCCTCTATCCCACTTCCTCGCCTTCCTCTTCTCCTCTTCTGGTCTCTGGTTTGGACAACCACCACCAAGCCAGGGAGGAGCAGCAAGAGCCAGCCAGGGACTCCGGAGCACGCACGGGCGCGGCCAGCGAGAACGTCCTCTTCTTCCGCGTCCAACCGCGAGGCATGGTGGAGAAGGCGAGGACCGTGATGGCGCGCAAGCTAGAGATCCCGCAGTGGAAGGCCGACGGCCTGCTGCCGTCGCCGACGAGCCCGCTGGACCGCGCGTCTCCGTCGCCCCGCGGGTGGCGCCACCGCGACGCCGTCGGCGGCGTCGGGCTCGGGATCCTCGCGGCGCTGGAGGCCGAGGGGCCCGCGGCGGTGCCGAGGGTGTCCATCCCGCGGCGCGCGGCGCGGCTGGAGGTGTCGGAGCTCGGGTGCAGCGGGCGCTGCGCCACCAGCCTGTGCGGCGGCCGCCCCGGCAGCCCGGCCTCCGCCCGGCCCGGAGGCGGCGGTGCAGGAGCGGCGTTCCGCGTGGCGGAGTTCCTGTCATGCTGCGACATGTGCCGGCGGCCGCTGGACGGCAAGGACATCTTCATGTACCGCGGCGAGCGCGCCTTCTGCAGCATGGAGTGCCGGTACCACACCATCGTGAGCGACGAGTTCCAGGAGGAGAAGGAGCGGAAGCGCCGCGCCGCCGCCGCTATGTCGTCCGCCACCGCCGTGCCCAAGAAGTCGGCCGCCGCCGAGATGGCCGGGTCGCCGTGCACCGGCGGCGGGCAGATCTTCTTCACCACCGGCATCGTCGCCGCCTGATGATGGGTGAGCGGACGGACGGACGGACGGATCCATCGTTCCTTCTAGTCTAGCGATGAAGGAAAAAAACCCAGCTAGAGGAACCGGCGGCCGCTGTAACATAAACATGACAAGAACCAAAAAGAAAAAAAAACTATAAAAAAAACAAGAAGAGAAATAAGGGTGGGTGGGTGCGTGTGTTCGTGTAGAGAAATGGGTGGGTGGGGGAAATTTTGTTCTTCCTCTGTTCCTGCTCGAGGAGGCAGGGGGGTTTATTTGATGCTGGATTTTTTTTTTTTGTATTATTAGTAATTATTACTACTATCATGAAGATGAAGAGACGATGACGGGCGACATGAGATGTTTTTGTAGCAGCAAGAGGGATGATGACAAGTTTTCCAAGGATTGTTTGTTTCTCCTCTGCTCTGCTCTGCCAAAGGAATAACATTTGAGATCTGCCCTCCTTTGTTCAATCCGAGTACGTACATTTGATGAATCGACTTGCACTCTGTTTCTGGTTGCACGTCCTATTCGTAGCATGAGCTGAGCCTTTGCTTTGCTCATATGGTAAAAGCACTGAAAAAGGTGCTCAGCTCATCTAGAAACTTTGTCCAAAAATGTTTCATCAATCAAGAATACAAAACAAAAGGGGATGCCTCATCGTCGTTGTAAATAAATCACCAGCACCAACAGAAAGGCTTGAAGCACTCCTATCTAACTCAGCTTCAGATGAACTCTTGTGATACTGCTTGTTCAAAGAGTAACAAGAAACAGATTTCAGAGGTACTACCAATGCACCGAGGGTGCCCGGTCCTGGGTTCTCCTCTCCTGGATGCCCAACCACAAAGAAACAGAAAGAGCTGCCAGGAAGCAGTGCATATGCTTTGTTAATCGGGAGCATAATGGCTGGCTGGTCCTGGTCCTGCCGCTGCCCGTCCGTGTCCGTCGGTCCTAGCAAAAGCACCAAGAAGAAGCTGGAGTTGGAGAGGAGGAGAGTTCAGACCAACCAATAATTGGGAGTAGATGCATCTATCATGCCACACACTGCAAGTCTGCGTCTACTCTGTAGTACTGGCCGATGGCGTATCCATGGATCCATTGACGCTTCTAGTTGTAGCTCGGCCTAGCCCTGATCTGAGCCTCAGGATGGGGGAGCAACGAGCAATTGAGGCATGCGAGCTGGATGTGGATCAGTGGATGTGCAACCGGATTCAGCTGGGCTGGCTTCTGTTCGCTGCAAACGGACAATGGAGATGAGGACCCACGCGCGCAGGAATAGAATCCTTCTGGGAGCTTCTTCGTCGTTCTACCTCGGTTGCTCCCTCTCCGTTTCGTCCCGTGCCACGGTCCAAGCTGCCAGCTGTGTGTGTGTGCGCGCCTGCAGATGGTCTTTGGGCTCAATGTGGTTTCAGTTTCAGTCTCGTGAACTGACGGTGGGGCACGTAGATGTTGCATTTGCAGTGTGCGTAGCTGCCGCACTCCTTCCTGCACTGCTCCAGCTTGGCGGTCGCTGATTGATGCCGTTTGGGGATATACGCTTCCAATTCAGGTAATTCAGGTGTGCGTTTATCCTTGATGAAAACTTGTTCGGCATACAGGGTCCTTAGTTAGGGATGCAATGAAAAGATTGATTATGATCTGAGTCGAAACAAAGAGAAACGACAGCGTAGATTTCCAAGGATTAGTGACACTGTGGCAGTATAGACAGAGCCCAGGGGGTGATTACCATGATAGCCATCAAGGGTGAAGAAGGCCATACGGAGTATGATCGAGCATACGCTGCACATCAATCAATAAGGTGTTCGAATGAAACAAGGCATATATGCACAGGGCCAATAGATCATATGACACTGCTTGGTGAAGTTGAAGGCTGCGGTGGATCATCCAATCCAGTGGTGATTGCTCAACAGCTGCCAATTGCACTTCATTAGCACAACTGTCTGATATACTCCCAGCAGGAGCTAACAAGTTCATTTCAGACTTTCAGTACTACTACCTTCAACTATCTACTATTCAGTTCTAGCAGTTGGGATTTGGCAATGAGAACTCATCAGCTCCATGCTTCACGGAGGCTACAGTTATGGTCACTATCAGACTAGCTTAGCTAGCATCATGATACCAGTGGAAGAAGAAAAAGTCTTACCTTTCATGATCGTGAGAGAGAAACCAGCACTCCAGCACGCTGCTGGGTTACACACTCCCTACTACACGGCTAACCATCACTAAAAGCAGAATGCTGACTTGACACAACACCCTTAAGTTCAACCACGTCGCTTTAGCTTGTCCCGTCATTGTTATTGTCATTGTCATTAAACTTTTATTACCCCATTGAATAGCCACGATATATACATGTGCCTTTATATATCCAGGAAGATTGAATAACTGATTATGATTAGAGGATCGGATGCCTTCACGACCCAGAACATATTAGTATTATACATTCATACATATAACAATGGAAGAACAATCTGTCAGCAGTGCTGGAATTGGTCAATAATCCTGTCCTGTCAAACCATCATATACTAATCGCCACTACTGGTGCAGAGTAATCGTGAAACAGCGACGGCCTACATTGCTATCAAATGGACCTGAACTTCTTGTACTAGTCATTGGTTATACAGCTGCATGGTTGCAACTTGGAAGAAAGAAAAAATACAGTGTCGCCGTGTGGATGCCATGATAGCAACACCGGTTTATATCTCATTCTTATTCTTATTATCTTATATATATATCATCAGGGCGCCCCTTGTTTTCTCGATCGTCTGAATGGGAAATATACGGCGTCGTCGAAGGTGAAGTAGTGTCCCAGACGCCATGCGCTCCTGGACAGAGACGCCGGCTATTTTGTATAGTTATTATATAATTTTTTTTCCTGCAAACCAGTGTTCCAGGCTGATTTTGCTGTGAGTAACTTGTTGGGCCTTGGCTCCTTGGGGTCAGATAATGTATACACGCATATGTGAAGTATAGCAATGAAGCCGATAGACGGCAGACGCTCACAACGCATCATCGCACTCGCACAGTCCCATGTGTCATGTGTCCCCAGGCACGGCCCAGCCCATGGAAGGAAGGAACGGTAGGGGAGTCCAACAATACCATGGGCCTGGGAGCCCAGTTCAGGAAACAAACACTGGAATACCATGGGCCTGGGAAGAGCCTACCTCAGGAAGGAATGGTAGGGCAGTCCAGCAAAACCATGGGCCTGGGAGCATAGCTCAGCAGGCCGCAAAGGAACTCAAGAACTTCTAAGAAAAAAGTCTACTTTGCCTCCCCCAACTATCACCAAAGTCTGATTTTACTCTCTCAACTCCAAAACCGGACAAACCATCTCCTCAACTTTTCAAACCATGTACTTTACCTCCCTGGAGTGGTTTTAAAGACGATTTTGCTACAATACATGGCGGTTTGCTATTGGTTTTGTTTTTTTCATTTTTTATTTATTTTGGGTGATTTTTTAAAGAATCAGCCGAAATACATAAAAAAGACAAAAGACAAAACCGCAACCACTATAGCAAACCGCCATGTACCGTAGCAAAACCGCCTTCAAAACCGCTCCAGGAAGATAAAGTGTATGGTTTAAAAAGTTAGGAAAGGTGGTTTGTCCGGTTTTAGAGTTGAAGGAGCAAAATCAGACTTTGGTGATAATTGGGGGAGGCAAATTAGACTTTTTCCAACTTCTAAAACTATAAGTAGTGGGCCATGAACTAGTTTTTAATCAAATTCAAAGTGTAATTATACTTTCCTATCATGCCTATGAAATGATTAGTGGGAGTTTGCTCTAAACTCTCATCCTCCTTTCCACTAAAACTTTCACTTCCATGAAACAAACACAAGATTTCTAAACTCCTAACTATAAATTACATTCCCTTTTTCAATTACCTCCAACGAAATGTGCCGACAGTGACAAATACACTTAATATAATTAGTTAAATTTAATTTGATGATCAACATCTGGTAGTATTTGTTTAAGGAGAACCATAACAATTTTCTTTATTTAAATGTTTTTTAGATTAAGAAATCAAAACATTCCGGTCTCCAACATCCAACAGGTGAATGAGTGCAGCCGTCCAATACAAGTTCCAGGTACTAAAACCGATCCCCTTACATGGAACAAATACTCTGACACAAAGTTTAACCATGAGCCGAAGCAACCACTAGGATAAACCTAAGCTTGGGATCCTATAATGGTGACTCAATCCAAACTTTCAAAGGACTTCCAGTAGACGACATCCTTCCACCTTCCTTCATCTATATTCTCTTTTCCTCTTTAGATAGCTGTCACCAATATATGCCTGATCCAGTGTGCCTCTCTAAAATCACCTGCAAGAAAGAATTAGTTGCTGTTCTGGGAAACACAACGTCTTTTCTACAGAACCACACCGCCCGACACATCGCTACTAAGCCTACTTGGTTCCCAACCAGAAGATACCGAGTGTTAACATAAAAATAAAAATAAAACAATCATACTGGATGTATCTGTGACAATAAATAGCTTTGTGGCACACACCAGTGCCAAAGCCAAACAACACAGAACATCCCAAAATATGAACTAGTTCTAGCAACTACATTACAGTTTCGTCTTTCTAAAATGGCCATTTGAGTCAGGCCACCAGAGGCTGATCAGCCAAACCTGCCCCCAGCACCAGTAATCCTTACTCAAGTCCATCATTAGCTACGTCCTTTACATTCGTACAACCTATGTATCCACGCGAAAAACACATGGAACGATAGGCCCAAAACAGAACACTTTGACACACGATTGTTGAGTCTCTATGATCATTTACTCTGGTCCCAGGAGTATTGCAGTTTTGACGATGGTGATGCTGGTCATTTGCCCCCCTCCTTGCACAAGCTCAGATCAGGATTGGCGATCTGAGGTCCCAGCCCGAACCATGGCTGACCCTCCGCCATCTTCTTCTTCACAGGTGTAGCATCTGAAGGGGAACCTTGGTATGGTGCTTTCGCGGTAAGGCTGAAATAGGGAATATCACAGATTAGATCCTCCTCAAAGAGTTGTATCATTTGAACAACAATTGTGTCATCCCAACAGCAAGGATAACCTACCGATCCTTTCTCTTCTCAAGGAACCGGCGAAGAGATGCCTTGGGAGCCTGTGGCATTTCTGCAACACATACATTTTGGAAGCAGTGAGCAAGACAGAAATGAATCATTCAGAGAAATGCCACGTGCATATGAACAAGGGGTGCACAAGTTAGTTACCTGCTGCACTCTTCTTGGCATTGACCAAGGCAATTGGTGCAGCTGGCGCTGCTGCGATCTTGGTGCCGTCAGTAACGGTTGCAACTGCAGGGGAAGGCAGCAAGCCAGGGTTCTGAGCTACAGATGAACCCTTGCTGGCCATTTGCATCAGGTCTTTTGCCTTCTCAGCAGGGAAGTCATCGAACACAAGGACCCTCCCACCATAGAAGATAGTCAGCTGGCGCTTCTCTGGCTCCCTGAGAATAAGGATGTTTCCAGCTGTCAGATTTGGTAGCCAACTTATACTACACAAGAACAACTTCTATCAATTAAAAATTTGAAGCTTCAGAACTTGCGTGGCACCAATTTTTCATTGATTAATTTTGGAGTGCCAGGTTTTACATATTCATGGATGGATTTTCTACCATTCAACCACTACTTCATAGCAAGAAAGTTTTGGCGCAGATCACAGAAACTGTGCTCTGGCACACTTGACCATAGATGGCTAGATTGTTTGGTAGAGGCTGCCTAGCAATCTCTTAAAATATTCAGTTTCAGATCGTAAATTAACTTCTCACTATTTTCTGCAGACAAAGATCTGTGCGGTGTGTGATGAACGAATCATCTATATCGCACAAAGGATTAGAGCCATGATCCAAACCACTGCTCTTTGGGGGAAAAAATCCTGGCCGAAAAGAACTGCTTCTAGCAGTTGATTGTTTCGTTTACGTTTTCACTTCAGTCATCAACTGACTACAGCTATAGTATCATACTATCATGTATGAACAAGAATGGCTGTGAACCGAAACTGAAATGGAACAGAGAGGTGTCTGTTTCGTCAAGTACCTCGCATCAGAGGCTTCCTTCATGGCGGCCTCCGAGCTGAACCCAGCGTTCTGGGGGAAGAGATCCATGGTCTCCTTCGTCGTCTCCCCCTTTTCCGTGTCAGCCGACGTCCTCTTTGCATCGGCTTCAGCTGAAATCGGAATAGAGCACTCTTCTTCAGTACAAGTAAAGTCATAATTTTCAGACAGTCTGTCCAGAGTGGACAGGAAGCTATCAGATTCGGATGCTAGAGCTGACAGAAGCCGAAATTCTTTGATCCAAATCAAACAAAAGTGACATTTTTGTTTCCAGATCAAGACTTTGGGACCAGATCTGGCATGAGACGACTACGGGAGCACCTTAAAATAGCAACTTTTAGCATGAATCGCACCCCAATTCACCACTTCTCCGTTAACAGAGACTGCTATACTCCCAACCGATAAAGAACACCTACTGCGCCCCTCAACGTTAACAAGAGAAGAGAGCTCACCTCTGATAGCGAGGCCGAGATCGCCGGCGGCGGCGCCGTTCTGCCTGACGTAGCGGCTGAGCAGGCTGCAGGCCATGGCGAAGCTGGTCGCCTTCTCCCCGGATTTCGCAGTTGCCATCGTCGCCGCAGACCTCAAATCTCCACCGGAAACAGAAGCGAGAGCCTCCCAATCAACACGAAACCGGCTTCAATTTGCTCTACTCCCTCGCCTCGAGGTGCAGTTGTTGATCTCCTTCTCTTTCCCCTTCCTTTGGTCGTCGTCGTCGTCGTCTGGGCGTGCATATGAAGAGGCAGGCACTGGGCTTATCTTTTATTCCGGTTCAGCAATTGCGAGTTGGATTCTTTCTCCATTTTTCCTGCTTAGTTTTATGTTTTGAGCACGTTCTTCTCGTGGTGGCTGGGCGAGCTACTGTTGGCTCGGAGATGCCCCAGGTGGCAGAATCCTGATGGTTTTGGGATGGCTGGTCCTCGCTGTGTGGAGCAGCACGCCGGATCGTGGTCGCGATCGGATCGCCGTCGCCATCTCGTCTTTACCAGCAGAATCCGGATTTCCTGCGGCGGCAGCAGAATAGTACAGAATACTAGCTGCGCTCCCTTCGTGGAACAAAAAAATCGGGGAAGACTTAAAAAAAAAAAGGTAAAGACTCCACACATACACGCCACCTAGTGGACAATAAAATCATTATTGAAGGAAAAACGTAGGCTAAATCTCTGTCTCTATCTCTATATAACGAAATCAGGACCAAGATCTGGCCAGGGATTGGGCCACGTCAGCAAGAATTTCTCAGCCATTAGATCTCTGTTGAACGACTTCTACAACAACTTAGATCATGGTACGTAAAGAGCCTTCCAGAACAAGCTACCTTCCTCGTGCCGATACGCTCACGGTCACGGAGGAGGTCAGCCACGCACTGGCCAATCTACGCGGCCCCCGCAGGCTTAGCCCACGGTCGAAGCCTCTTCTGGCTCTGGAGCTGCCCGGCGCTTGCGGATGCGTGGCCGCCGCCGACGTCGTGCTCGCTGCCTACCTATACGTGCGCTGCTCCAACGAGTGGTGCAGACACTCCCTGCAGATGCCCCCACTTGACCCGTCATCGTGATCTCTCGCTCCGTGCCTCCGTCGCCGCCGCCGAGTGTACTCTGTGCAATATTTCGAACAGGATGATGCTGAACCAAAATGCAAGGTTTCAGCTTTGATGTGGGCTGGAGTTCTTTTAGTCAGTTGAAATTTCTACAAAGTCTCAAGGAATTAGAACATATATAATAATATAAATGTTTATGAATCAAATCTCTTATTTATATTTGGAAGAAAATGTAGGTACTACCATCAGAACATTTTCGTAAACATCCTCATTGCAATTATACTGTTGTAACTCTCAAGCACTGCACTGTACAATAGCATGACGAAGCCTAATTTAAACAGTCTGGACTCAGTGTTTAATTAAGTCAACGACAAAACGTCATTCAGTTACAATACTTGCTACTTTCACCAAAATCATAAATTAGGAGAGGCCGAGAGGGTAGAGGATCGGAGTAGTATATTGTACCTTATCAGTTTGCTGAAATCGATGGCTTTGCAGTTGAGTGTGTCTGTATATGTCAATTGGCGTTAAACTATGAATGTCCGTGCACATCTACAGTAACAATCATAGCATTCTGCTCTAGATTTTCAAATATGAAAATCTCACAGTAAGCGTCCTCAGATGCTTTAGTTTACTGCAGGCATCTCATGTTCACTCTCAACATGCTAAGATTAATCTAGGCTCGATCAACAAAATTCGAACTATCTTAAACAGTACCTCACCAATATGGCTTTACAACTTTTGAGCATGTCGAAAACTGCTGATTAGACTTGTCAAAAAAACATAATAGGCACTCAAGAAGGGCGCGGCAAAGCCGCGCCTGGTTTTCTAGTGTTGAGGTGAAGTAGAAAGAGACCGATCATGTGCTTACATTTGGCTTAGATGGGCTCAAAGATACTTATAGCTAGCTACTTCCTCTGTCCTAGATTAAAGTACATTCTGCATATTTTTTCCTTAATAAAAATAGTGCCTGATTATTATTTCCTTCTTATTTTGTATAAGAAAACTTAAATTGCTCCCTTTAATCATGTGAAATCGGATCAGATTTAATTATATTAGTAAGTTTAGTGAGGGGTACATGTATCTATTATCATCTCTCTTATTTTGTAGCCAGAATGCACTTTAATCCAGTACGGAGGGTGTAACATCTCGAGTGTTATTAGCCAAATTGCATTCCATAACATGTGCATAAGCATCATGCATCCAAATTTTGTCATTACTTCATGAATGTGTTGAAGTGTTTAAATTCAAATTCAAATTTAAATTTTGAAAATCTTAGTTTCAAAAATATTGAGAATTTGAATATGGTTCAAAAAGCAAAAATGTAATTCAGTTGATTTTGAACAACTTTTATTTTGTAAGAATTTTAAGTTTCAATATGGAAATTGGAGCAATTGAAAAAGGAGAAAAATCCCCTTTACTGCTACAGTACCCGACACCTGCCCTTTTCTTCTTCGCCGGCGTCCGCCGTGGCCATCACGGTCCTTCTCGCTCTCGGTCGCGCGAGCCGCCTGCGTGGTTGAAGTCGCGAAGCTCCCGCCACCTCACCGCGCCGACCAAAGCCGAGGCCGGCCACTCCATCTTCTCTTCTTCCTCTTTTCTCTCCCTCCGTTGCCACCGGCCGCCAACACGTCGCCCCGAAATTCGCCCACACCGCGCGGTCATTTTCTAATTCACCTAGCCCCTAGCTTCGCCTCAACCTGCTCTTCCTCCCCGACCCCACCGTGCCTTGTGCCGTCACAAGGTGAGCCCCCCCAGCCACGCCGCCGCCATGGCCGCGAGTTCGGTCTCACGTGGCTAGCTCTCTCCTGCCTCCCTTCCCTTCTCCTCTCTAGTATTTTGGAGTCGCCCAGCCAAGTAGAAGCTAGGACCGAAGACCGTGTTGGCGGTAGCGCCTCGACCTCGCCGGAACGCGGCATGCCACCGGGTGCTCTGTGCGCCACCACCGCCGCGTGTCACCGCTATAGCCCGGAACCCTAACTAGTGTCATTAGCCAACCTATTGTGTGCGGGAGGTCAAGAGGAGCACCGTGGTGCCGGTATCGTCGCCGGAGACCTCGTCGTCGGCAAGTTTCACCGCCGGCCGAGCGTCCGCCGGTCGCGCTCTGTTCGAGAGCCGTCCAGGGACATCGTGTTGTAAATAGGAATAAGTTTAGGGGTCTTGATGCAAAGTTTGTGACTCGTGTGAATAGTGCCAAATAATGGATAGGACCTGTTTGCAATATCTGTAAAACACAAGGGCCTTTTTGCAAGTCAGGCCGCGCCGCGTTGGCCTGCTCACGCGCGGTGTTGACGCCGTGCTGGGCCGGCCAGCCTTGCTTCTGGGCCGCTCGCGCGCGCTGCTGCCGCCGCGCCGGGCCGGCCTGCTGCTGCTGGGCCTCGCGCAGCTGCACTGCCGCCGCTAGGCCGCTCGCCCGTGCTTGAGCCACGGGCACGCGCACGCCGCAGGCCGAGCCGGGCCGAGCTGGTCAAATCGGCCTGTGTGCCGGTTTTCCTTTAAAAAAATGTTTTTCAATTTAGTTTTTGAATTCAAACTTTGGGAATTTATATCTTGAGCTAGGGAGGTCAAAAAATGGTGAAACTAGTTTTATTAGTTTTGTTTTATTGTGATCTACTTAATGAAGTCATAAAAATTTTAGTTTGATAAACTTTTATTTATAGCTTTTATTTATTAAAAGAAAAGTCTTTTTAACTTGTAAAATTAATAACTAGAGGTTTATTTATTCAAAAATTATGAAACCAAGTTTATTAATTTTGTTTTAGTATTCTCTAGATAATAGGAAAGTTAACTTTGATGTTTAATCATTTTTTTATGTATATCATATTCTTTTAATACATGAAATGATATGTTTAATTGTATTCCTTATATAAGACTGTAACACCTCTGGTGTTATATTAACTAAAACCTGCCATGTCATCATATGCACTGCAAAGCATTCATGATTAGGTTAACCTTGATGTGCATTAACTAAAACAAGTTTATATTTCATAGGTTGATTGTGTTTATGGAATGTGTTGTCACATGAAATAATAAAACCCTACTTTCGAATGTCATTTCAAATGCTTGATTTATATTCTATGTACTTGAGGTGTAAACCGTGTTTACACTAGTGTCAATCATAGTGTATAAATCTAAGTCCAACCCTAAAAATGATTTCCATATTTGAAGTTGAATTTGGATTTTAAAGCTTATTCCCAAGTCTTGCAATTCAAATTTAAATTAAAATTGGAAAGCTATAAAAGGTTTTTCAAAAGTCAACTTGGTCAACCAAGGGTGTCATTGGGTCATTGACCTAAAAATGTCCTTGGATGATGTATGTGATCACTAATAACCAACCAATTAAATTAGAAACTAAATCGAGTTTGAGTTCGGTTTTAAAAACCCTTTATTTCAAAACCTAGTTTTATCCCCTTTTCTGTAATTCAGAATCTATAAGGAATTTGGGGATACTCTAAAAATATAGTTTGTATATCTTGACAAGAGCTACAAAGTTGGTATATAAAGTTTTTCAAGTTTCCACAGATAATTTCAAATAAATTTGAAAATACAATTTTCTAGCGTTTGTCTCCTTTTGATTTTAAAACTATAATTCAAAAATTATGCATAATTTGGGAAACCTTTGTATATGAAAAAGGTTTGGTTTGAAAAGTTAAACATTTCATAGTTTTGAAGATTTTCAAGTTTTATTGAAAAATCAAAAGTAATTTCAAATGTTTATTTCTAGGGTTTTATTCCCCTTTTGAATTTGAATTCAAATTTCAAAATCCAGATAGAATTTGTGGATTCTAGTTAAATGAAAATATACCTCTTGAAAAGTTATGCAAATGATATTTTTGGAGATTTTCAAATTCTTATATAAATTTTGGAGTAATTTGTAATTTCAAATGAGTGGCAATTGTGTAATTTTTTGGAACAGCACCGAGACCTATCGTCGGCCGCCATCGCCGGCTTCTCAAGCCACGCCGCCGTCCACCGCTGCACATGCCCGGCCACCAGCGCGCTCCTGGACGCACGAAGCTTCATCGTCGTCGTGTCGCCCGTACATACATCGCCCATGCCCTATAAATAGGTCGGCCGTGGACGACTTCTTCTTCTTCTCCCTGCCGCCGCCGACGATGACCTTGCTCCACCGTCCAAATTCGCCACCGTCGCTCCATCTCTGCTCGCTTCATCATGCCTAAAGCTTCGCCTTGACCTTGCGCTTCGATTGAGCTTGTTCGTGCCCGCTCTCCCCGCCCGAGCCGCCCGCACGACGTCGTCTTCCTCGCGACCGGTCGCCGAGCCGCCGTGAGCTTCCTCACCGTCCACTGCCGCCAAGGTGGAAAATATTTTACCTTTAACCCTCTCATCATGTTCTCCGTGCTTCGTTGCCCCTTATGCGCCTCTTGGTCGGACTGATGGTGCACAGGAAGCGCCGGAACGCCGTCCTTGCCGCTGGAGCGCCGCCGCCGCCATCAGCGCCGCCGTCCACAGCTCGACTCAAGCACTCCGAGCTTCCATTAGCGTGTGCAATAGACCCGTGGTGAGCTCCTGCACCTGTCCATGCCCTCAATTTTACCTCCCTTGCGCCGTAGACACCGGTCACCGTGCCTCGCCGTCGGCGCGACCTTGCCGCTTCGCCGTGCGCGTAGCCATCCGAGCTAGAAGCCAGGGGTAGCTCCATCTTCTGGCCCAACGCGTCTGAGTCAATGTCCTGCATCTGTCTGTGTCCTCGCCGTCGCCGAAAATTGCTCCGGTGAGCCCTGCCGCCGCACCCGAGCTCCGCCGCGCCGCCATGGCCGCCGGCGAGGGTGCCGCCGTCGCTCCGCCGCCGCGTTACCTAGCCCAGGAGCTTTATCTTGATGTGCTGAGTCCGTAGAGCCCAAGCTCGTTGCCGGAGACCTCGCCGTCGGCGAGCAATTGTCGGTCAAATTGTCGCCGCCGTCGGTCAGCGCGGGTACACTGTGCTGATTTTTCTTTTTTTCCACAAAATGATTTAAATGCTATTTTCTTTAGAAAATCATACTAATTCATATACAGCTCCAAAAATTCGAAAAAGTTTTATATGTGTTCTTTATGATGTCATCTACCTAGGAAAAATATGAAATGCCAAATTTGAGTACTTTTTGCATAAGTTAAAATTAGCTCTTTTAATTAAAAAATGCATCTTCAATGAATTTTAATAAATAAAATAATTGACTTTTCAAAATAAAATTTTGAGCCTAATTAGATAACTTTAATTTTTATGCCTTTATTTTATGCTTTTAAATAATTAATTAACCCCTTTAATTAAGTTAATCATTATAGAAATTATTTGACTTTGGGATTGATTGATGACCTTGGGTCATTAACCCTAATGACCTTTGGCACTTTAATTAATTGTTTGCGCTTACCTGGATCATGTCATTAGGGCTTAATTAACGTTATTTCATGTGTTTAATAATTTTTGCAAATAATGTAGTTAACCCTAATGGTCTTAGTAAATATGTTTGGGTTGACTTGCAACTTTATCGTGAGGAAAGTTGTACTCAAGCCATTAATCTGATCATGCATCCATCGAGCATCATGTCTATTATTCCATCATGTTGAAGCATATGCTTGTATCATATAGTTGACGAATAGGATATCTCGCTCTTGGGCAGAGCTTATAATCAAGGTGGATGTAATAAATTATATTGTATTCCACTGCTATATGGTTTGTAAAAGATTTATAAACTTATGTTATTGTAATCCTTCCGCTCTTTTACTCTGATGTATATTATTTATATAAAACTATTGTAATACTGCAATATCTCTTTATAATGATTGATCCTGCTCGAAGAATCGTGGATGATTCAGGATTTACCCAACAGACCTTTTAAGTTTTATGGAACACATTCATGGTTATTTGGAGTCTGTTTAGACAATAATCATGCGTGTGGGCCATAGGATTTAGGAGGTTCTGCCACAGCTGGTATCGGAGCCGGATCATTTTTAAAAAGAGTTGTTGTAGTATTTCTTTACGAAAACTTTAAAAGTTTTGAGTCAAATAATTTTAACTTGACTATTTTGGGTCCAAATTGCTTATTCCTTACCTATAAACCTTTCAATCGACCCTTATTCTGATTTCTAAAGGTGTGGTGGTGGAATAGCATACTATATTGCCCTATGTTATAAAAGTTATTTATATACATGTATTGCTTAAAAACCTTATATGCTTAGATCGTAAGTTCGTTCATGCATCATGTTCAATTAACTTGTTTAATTACCTTCCCCTTTAAAGTGGTTTGGGTTAAGTAGTGCCAATCCTTTTCATGCTAACCTTCAGATTTCTCCCTATCTATCCTTATCTCTTATGACCTACCTTTCTTCAGGATGGCCCTTACCAAGCAAACTCCTCGTAAGAGTACTGCACCAAAGGGGGTACCTCGACATCAATTAGCCCCCAGATACGAGATTGGCGAGAGCAGTAACAACCCTAATCTAGATCCGCAAGCTGAAATAGCAAGACTTAGAGCTGAGTTGGAGAGGGCTGAAGCTGATAGGATCGAAGAGGCCGCTGAGATTACTCAGTTAAGACGATCTCGGAGGTATATGAAGCATCAAAGGAATGATGCTTGGGCACGAGAAGATGTAGCGAATGGTCGTGTGCAAGAACTTGAGGATTACGTGAAAGAGTTGGAGGAGTATGCTGAGGAAGCTGATGATGAGTGTGTAAGGCTGAATAACTTGTTGGATCCTAAATATCAACGCCAGGCAGCCCAAGATGATCTTGGTCTTGTGATGGGTCACGATGAGGAAGAGGAAGACCCTGAAGAAATGGAGTCCGTTGATGATGATATCATCGATGAGGATGAAGAAAACCAGATGGGTGTAGTAAATGAAAATAAAGAGGATCTTATCGAGGAAGAAGATCCTGAGATAGTAGAAGAAGAACCTGAGGAGGAAGAGGATCCCGAAGAGAAGGAGTTAATCCCAGTGGAAGATAGTGAGGAGGAGGAGTAAAAAATTTGAAAAGTGAGATGTGTAATATATCTTTTCCCTGCTTTCTGAAACCTAGTAGGTGTGGAAAGTCTTGCCGGAGTGCAGACGGTTGTAACAAAAATAATGTATTATAAGTGTGTTGCACGTCTGTAATATCTGCTTATGAAATCCAATAAGGTTTTATGAGTAAAGTATAGTTTGTTTATCAACAGATGCCTGCTCACACTCGCTCCCGTGATGCTGCCGGTCCATCTCATGATGGAGATGATGTCCCAAATCCTCCCCCAGTTCCACCAACTCTGGCCGATGCAGTTGCGGCCTTAGTCAATGCAACCACCATGATGGCCCAGAATCAGAACCAAAATGCACATCAGGGGAATCATGGTCGGAATAACAGGAATGAGACCACCTATGTGGATTTTACCGACACACGTCCTCCTGTCTTCACCAGAGTGGATGAACCAATGGAGGTAAATGATTGGCTCCGTACTATGGAGCAAAAGTTTGGACCAATTGAGTGCACCGAATACCAGAAGCCCATGTTTGCAGCTCAACAGTTGAGAGGCATTGCAGGAGCCTGGTGGGTTAACTTTGTCGCTGCTCAGCCTGAAGGTCACTGTATTACTTGGGCTGAGTTTTGCGAAGCTTTTTGTGCACATTTTATTCCTGAGGGAATCATAACTATAAAACTTGAAGAATTTCTTTCCCTGCGATAAGGTGATATGTCAATGATGCAATATTTTGGCAAGTTTAATCACTTGTCCCAATATGCATCTGACCATGTTAGTACTGACTGCAAGAAAAAGGAGTGCTTCCTCAGAGGTCTGAATAGCAAGATTCAGAGAATGATGACTGAGAACCCAAATGCTACCTTCCATGAGACGGTAAATATTGCCATATCTTATGAAGAAAAGAACCGTCAACACATGGAAGCTAAGAAGAAGAAAACGGTAACCTCGGGGTTTTCTGGAGGCAATCAAAAGCGCCAGAAGATAATCTATCATCCCCAAAATCATTTCCGTCCTTCTTACCGTCCACCACAATACCAAGCCTAGCAACAGATATTCGTTCGTCCTGCTGCTGCTCTTCCTTATCCACGATAGCCGAATGCCCCTGGTATTCGTAACCCTACTTCTCAGTCACAAAGTTATCCATGTTACAATTGTGGGAAGACTGGTCATTTTGCAAATACTGCCGCATCCAAGGCAGTACAATTCCTATGTTCCCAGGGCTTTTGCACCACAACAGCAACCACAAAATCAAAATAAAGCAGGAAATCAGAATGTGCAGAAGAATAAAAATGAGAAGAAGGTTGGTAAGGTGTTTTACACTCAAGTTGGAGAAATTCCAGAAGGAGAACCAGTTATGATGGGTAAGTTCCCTGTTGCCGATCATCCTGTAATTCTGCTTTTTGATTCTGGTGCATCTCATACATTTATCAATGGTACATTTGTTAAGACACATGAAATACCAACAATGGGGACAAAAGAATAATTCTTTATACAATCGCCTGGGGGGCGTATGTGTACTAAAGAAATGGTACATGATGTGCCAGTAAGTTTGGGTGGATATATTTTTCCCACCGATATGATAATATTAAAGGATCAGGATATAGATGTGATCCTAGGTATGAATTGGATGAAACGGCATGGTGCTGTGATAGACATCCTGAATAGAACTGTGAGAATGAACATACCTAATTGCAAATCTCAACTTCTTATCCAGCTTCCAACTCTTAAGAGGACTGTTGAAAAGGTATGTGCCACTTCTGTGAAAGGGATCGAAGATATACCCGTGGTCTGTGAGTTTCCAGATGTGTTTCCTGATGAGTTACCGGGTTTACCTCCTGATAGAAAAGTGGAGTTTAGAATTGATTTGAAACCTGGTACTGCTCCAATATCCAGAAGAGCTTATCGGATGGCACCACCTGAGTTAGCAGAACTCAAAACTCAATGACAAGAGTTACGGGATAAAGGTTTTATCCAACCTAGTTCATCACCTTGGGGATGTCCTGCCCTATTTGTGAAAAAGAAAGATAAAAGCTTGAGGTTATGTGTGGATTATCGTCCCTTGAATGAAGTAACCATCAAGAATAAGTACCCTCTACCCCGCATTGATCTGCTTTTTGATCAATTAGCGGAGGCGAAGGTGTTTTCTAAGATTGATCTTCGATCCAGGTATCATCAAATTAAGATTCGCCCAAAAGACATTCCAAAGACTGTCTTTACTACTCGATATGGTCTGTATGAGTATTTGGTTATGTCTTTTGGACTTACCAATGCACCAGCTTATTTCATGTATTTGATGAACTCAGTGTTTATGCTAGAACTTGATAAGTTCGTGGTAGTCTTCATTGATGATATTTTAATATATTCGAAGAGTGAAGAAGAACATGCTGAACACCTCAGAATTGTCCTGCAACGCCTGCGAGAACATCAACTGTATGCCAAGTTTAGCAAATGTGAGTTCTGGCTGAAGGAAGTGAAATTTCTTGGACATGTTTTATCAGACAAAGGTGTTGCTATTGACCCCAGCAAGGTACAGGATATACTTGATTGGGAACCACCGAAAACAGTGCATCAAGTTTGTAGTTTTTCTTGGAATGGCGGGTTATTACCGTTGTTTCATACCGTATTTCTCAAAGATATCCAAGCCTATAACCGAGTTGTTAAAGAATGATGTCAAGTTTGTTTGGTCACCTGAATGTGAAAAGGCATTTCAGAAATTGAAGGAATTAATGACCACTGCTCCAGTCTTAGCACAACTGAATATTGAGAAACCTTTTGATGTTTATTGTGATGCTTCTGGCATTGGTATTGGATGTGTGTTGATGCAAGAGGGGAGAGTTGTTGCTTATGCTTCTCAACAGTTGAAGAAACATGAGGAACATTATCCCACACATGATTTGGAATTAGCAGCTGTTGTCCATGCATTGAAGATATGGCGACATTATATGTGGGGTAATAAATGTAATATTTACAGTGATCACAAGAGTTTGAAATATATTTTTACTCAAGATGAGTTGAATATGAGACAGAGGAGGTGGTTAGAACTAATCAATGATTATGATTTAGAAATATATTATCATCCTGGTAAAGCAAATGTAGTTGCTGATGCTCTTAGTTGAAAGAGTCATTGCCATTACTTGACAATAAAACCTCTAGATATTTCTCTATGTCATGAAATAGAAAAATTAGGTATAGTAATGGTGTAACATGGTAGTTTGTCCAACATTATGGTTGAATCAACACTCAAAGATCAAATTATTGCTGCTCAGAGAAGCAATAAGGGAATTAAGCATACCAAAAAGAAAGTTAGAAAAGAAAAGGTTTCTTGTTTCACAATTGATGAAGCAGATGTCCTATGGTATAAGAATCATCTGGTCATACCAAAAGTTTCAGAGTTACGCCAAAGGATCCTTGATGAAGCACATAATTCAAAATTTTCTATTCATCCAGGAAGTAATAAGATGTATCATGATTTGAAACAGAAATTTTGGTGGACTAAAATGAAGATAGAAATTGCTAAGTATGTGGCTCAATGTGATACCTGTCAGAAAGTTAAGGCTGTACATTTGAAATCAACAGGAGAACTTCAGCCATTGCCTATTCCAGCTTGGAGATGGGAAGATATCAGTATGGACTTTATAGTGGGTCTACCCAGACAGCAAGAGGTTTCGATTCTATTTGGGTCATAGTGGATCGACTCACAAAGTTCACACATTTTCTTCTAGTTCGAAGTACAAATTCAGCCTCCCAATATGCTAAATTATATATTGAGCGTATCATTAATCTTCATGGTGTACCAAAGACTATTGTGTCAGACCGAGGCACACAGTTCATCAGCAAATTCTAGAAACGATTGCATAATTCACTAGGTACTGATCTTTTGCAAAGTACAGCTTACCATCCACAAACAGGAGGTCAGACTGAAAGAGTGAACCAAATACTTGAAGATATGTTGAGAGCATGTGTTCTTAATTTTTCAGAAAAATGGGATGAATGTTTGCCCTTAGCAGAGTTTTCTTATAACAATAGTTATCAAGAAAGTATCAAGATGGCACCATTTGAAGCACTATATGGTCGCAGATGTAGAACTCCGTTAAGTTGGTCTGAACCTGGAGAAAGAAGGTTCTTCGGAGTTGATCTAGTGAAAGAAACAGAAGAAAAGGTTAAACAAATACAACAAAACTTGAAAGTGGCACAGTCTCATCAAAAGAGTTATGCCGACAAAAGGCGTCAACCATTGTGGTTCAATAAAGGAGATTATGTGTATTTAAAGGTGTCATCCATGAAGGGAGTTACTCGATTTGGAGTTAAAGGCAAGTTAGCACCTCGTTACATTGGACCATTTCAAATCTCGGCACAAATTGGGAAGGTATCATATTGTCTGCAACTGCCTGAGCAGTTATCGGCTGTACACAATGTGTTCCATATGTCCCAACTTAAGAGGTGTCTTCGAGTGCCGGATAAGGTTATTGATGTGGAAGGAATTGAACTTGAGCCTAATTTGACTTACTCTGAGTATCCAATTCGAGTATTGGATCAAAAAGACCGTGTCACAAGAAGCAGAACTATTAAGTGGTACAAGATACAATGGGATCAACATTCAGAAGAAGAAGCTATGTGGGAATCGGAAGATTACCTGCTGGAGAATTTTCCAGAGTTCTATGCTTCTATCTAAGTTATAATTCCCTCTATGAGTTGTAACTTCATTAGTGTGAGTTGTAAAGACCCTTTTCTCTTATGTACTTAGTTGAAGTGTGTTTTCCTGGCACATTTCCTTTTCCATTACTTTACCTACATCTTTAAATCTCGGGACGAGATTTCTTTAAGGGGGAAAGGCTGTAACACCTCTGGTGTTATATTAACTAAAACCTGCCATGTCATCATATGCACTGCAAAGCATTCATGATTAGGTCAACCTTGATGTGCATTAACTAAAACAAGTTTACATTTCATAGGTTGATTGTGTTCCTGGAATGTGTTGTCACATGAAATAATAAAACCCTACTTTCGAATGTCATTTCAAATGCTTGATTTATATTCTATGTACTTGAGGTGTAAACCGTGTTTACACTAGTATCAAGCATAGTGTATAAATCTAAGTCCAACCCTAAAAATGATTTCCATATTTGAAGTTGAATTTGGATTTTAAAGCTTATTCCCAAGTCTTGCAATTCAAATTTAAATTCAAATTGGAAAGCTATAACAGGTTTTCAAAAGTCAACTTGGTCAACCAAGGGTGTCATTGGGTCATTAACCTAAAAATGTCCTTGGATGATGTATGTGATCACTAATAACCAACCAATTAAATTAGAAACTAAATCGAGTTTGAGTTCGGTTTCAAAAACCCTTTATTTCAAAACCTAGTTTTATCCCTTTTTCTGTAATTCAAAATCTATAAGGAATTTGGGGATACTCTAAAAATATAGTTTGTAGATCTTGACTAGATCTACAAAGTTGGTGTATAAAGTTTTTCAAGTTTCCACAAATAATTTCACATAAATTTGAAAATACAGTTTTCTAGCATTTGTCTCCTTTTGATTTTAAAACCATAATTCAAAAATTATGCATAATTTGGGAAAACTTTGTATATGAAAAAGGTTTAGTTTGAAAAGTTAAACATTTCATAGTTTTGAAGATTTTCAAGTTTTATTGAAAAATCAAAAATAATTTCAAATGTTTATTTCTAGGGTTTTATTCCCCTTTTGAATTTGAATTCAAATTTCAAAATCCAGACAGAATTTTTGGATTCTAGTTAAATGAAAAGTATAGCTCTTGAAAATTTATGCAAATGATATTTTTGGAGATTTTCAAGTTCTTATATAAATTTTGAAGTAATTTGTAATTTCAAACGAGTGGTAATTCTATAATTTTCTGGAACAGCACCGAGACCTATCGTCGGCCGCCATCGCCGGCTTCTCAAGCCACGCCGCCGTCCACCGCCGCACATGCCCGGCCGCCAGCGCACTCCTGGATGCGCGAAGCTTAATCGTCGTCGTGTCGCCCGTACATACATCGCCCCTGCCCTATAAATAGGTCGGCCGTGGCCGACTTCTTCTTCTTCTTCTCCCTGCCGCCGCCGCCGACGACCTTGCTCCGCCATCCAAATTCGCCACCGTCGCTCCATCTCTGCTCGCTTCATCTTGCCTGAAGCTCTGCCTTGACCTTGCGCTTCGATTGAGCTAGTTCGTGCCCGCTCTCCCCGCCCGAGCCGCTGGCACGACGTCGTCTTCCTCACGACCGGTCGCAGAGCCGCCGCGAGCTTCCTCGTCGTCCACCACCGCCAAGGTGGAAAACATTTTACCTTTAACCCTCTCATCATGTTCTCCGTGCTTCGTTGCCCCTTATGCACCTCTTGGTCGGACTGATGGTGCACAGGAAGCGCCGGAACGACGTCCTTGCCGCCGGAACGCCGCCGCCGCCATCAGTGCCGCCGTCCACAGCTTGACTCAACCACTCCGAGCTTCCATTAGCATGCGCAATAGACTCGTGGTGAGCTCCTGCACCTGTCCATGCCCTCAATTTTACCTCCCTTGCACCGTAGACGCCGGTCACCGTGGCTCGCCGTCGGCGCGACCTTGCCGCTCCGCCGTGCGCGTAGCCATCCGAGCTAGAAGCCAGGGGTAGCTCCATCTTCTGGCCCAACACGTCCGAGTCGATGTCCTACATCTGTCTGTGTCCTCGCCGTCGCCGAAAATTGCTCCGGTGAGCCCTGCCGTCGCACCCGAGCTCCGCCGCGCCGCTATGGCCGCCGGCGAGGGTGCCGCCGTCGCTCCGCCGCCGCGTTACCAAGCCCAGGAGCTTTGTCTTGATGTGCTGAGTCCGTAGAGCCCAAGCTTGTCACCGGAGACCTCGCCATCGGCGAGCAATCGCCGGTCAAATCGTCGCCGCCGTCGGTCAGCGCGGGTACACTGTGCTGATTTTTCTTTTTTTCCACAAAATGATTTAAATGCTATTTTCTTTAGAAAATCATAGTAATTCATATACAGCTCCAAAAATTTTGAAAATTTTTTTATGTGTTCTTTGTGATGTCGTCTACCTAGAAAAAATATGAAATGCTAAATTTGAGTACTTTTGCATAAGTTAAAATTAGCTCTTTTAATTAAAAATACATCTTCAATGAATTTTAATAAATAAAATAATTGGCTTTTAATTCTGAAATTGGTTTTGCCATCTAGTTAGACCAAGAGCTTTTCAAAATAAAATTTTAAGCCTAATTAGACAACTTTAATTTTTATGCCTTTATTTTATGCTTTTAAATAATTAATTAACCCCCTTAATTAAGTTAATCATTGTTGGAATTGTTTGACTTTGGGATTGATTGATGACCTTGGGTCATTAACCCTAATGACCTTTGGCACTTTAATTAATTGTTTGCGCTTACCTGGATCATGTCATTAGGGCTTAATTAACGTTATTTCATGTGTTTAATAACTTTCGTAAATAATGTAGTTAACCCTAATGAACTTAGTAAGTATATTTTGGTTGGCTTGTAACTTTACCGTGAAGGAAAGTTGTACTCAAGCCATTAATCTGATCATGCATCCATTGAGCATCATGTCTATTATTCCATCATGTTGAAGCATATGCTTGTATCGTATAGTTTTCGATAACGGAGAGTTTAACGTTGTCACCCCAGATCCGAAGGAAGAGCAAGCTCAGGAGTTGGGAGTTGATCCGGAACTCAAAACCATCTACCCCGACCACCAAGGCAAGCCCCAGATGCATTCAAACCCTATTCTATTTTATAAAAGTTTTACCGCTTCAGTTATGATATGTTGTATTAAGTAATAGAAGTTGAGTGAAAACCCACCAACTGCATTACCTGTCTGACTTCCATAATTCCTTGTTACCTGTTCTAAAAGATGCGTAGTGATGCTTAGCCCTGCTTAATTAATTAAGTGTTCAGAGGTAAAAGAATGAAAAAGATAAGATTGGTTTATCTGTTGAAATCATGATGATAGTTAATAAATCGAGTCCGGATGGCTAACTTGCATTGGGAATGGAGTCTCTCTGTAGTGTTTCCGTCTGTTGATGCCCTAGGTCCCGTGTCGATGGTGAACTGGTGACATTGAGAAATTAGAAAATCCACATGCATGAAGTGATATATTGATGGTTGAAGCCGGGTATATCATGGAGTGACTTATAGTGGGCTAGAGACCCACATATGTCATAGTGTGTTATACTATGGGTTTAAGTTCCCATGTATATCGGTACACTGGGTCGAAGTGCTCATGTGTATCATGTGGTGATATATGGCTGCGGTTGTTATCCCGATATATCGGTTCACCTGCTATGCTTAGGAGTTAGAGTCTCCTGCATATCAGTAACCTAGGTCCCAGCTGGGTATGAAAATAGATTCGAATCACCGTTGCTTCTCGAAGAAGAAGACTCGATCGGTGTTCATCGTCGTAGTAACAACTTGAATAATGAGTAAGGTTTAAGAATGAAGTTGGTTGGTAATTGTGATCTTGAACAAAATAACTTTTCTTTCTTTCAAGCTTTTCTGCAAAATTTCTTATCTCCTGCAAGCCTTACCTTGTCCCTCTAGCCTGCATTTCCTGAGTCTTCACCCCTCTTTTTAGTTGGGTCAGTCTTGTTGAGTACTTTTGTACTCAGGGTTTGTTGAACCCTTGTTGCAGGTGAGCATCATGGGCAGGAATGCTTCGCATCCTGCTGCATGACCGTCGTCGAGGAAAGTGAGGACGAATAGGATATCTCGCTCTTGGGCAGAGCTTATAATCAAGGTGGATGTAATAAGTTATAGTGTATTCCACTGCTATATGGTTTGTAAAAGATTTGTAAACTTATGTTATTGTAATCCTTCCGCTCTTTTACTCTGATGTATATTATTTATATAAAACTGTTGTAATACTGTAATATCTCTTTGTAATGATTGATCCTGCTCGGAGAATCATGGATGATTCGGGATTTATCCGACAGACCTTTTAAGTTTTGTGGAACACATTCATGATTATTCGGAGTCTGTTTAGACAATAATCATGCGTATGGGCCATAAGATTTAGGAGGTTCTGCCATAAAGACTTGTCATGCATAATGTCTTATATACTTAAACTCATTAAGGTAAGATCTTAGATGCAGGTGTTAGGTCCTTAACTGAGGACGAATTGTTATATGTTATGTAGTTTTGGTAAGTGTGAGTACTTTCTATAAGAAAAGTAAAGTGCTTTTGTTTTAATGATTCGAATAGGACTGAAAAACTCGGTAAACGAGTGTCCAGTGATATGATCAGATCAACTTGTCATTATAAGCATCATATCATCATCACCATCATAACTTTTGCACCCATGGTTCTCATCCTATGCATATGCATGCAATAGGTGCGCCGACAGGAGTGATCCTGTTGGAGTTCGAGGGAACGTGTCCACAAGAGCCGGAGAATCCTCAGGAGCAGAAGGTTCAGGTGGTCGAACCTGACGCCAAAGAGGTGGTCGTTCTTGAGTGCCCACTGCACGAACCCGCAACATTCGTGAAAGGCAAGCCCCGGAGCATTAATTATGTTATGCTTGTTGCATTAAGTTCTAGGGTTTGAATTGGAACCTTTGTTGCATTTACATCCTTCCTTGTCCAGTTTATTACCCTTGAAATCCTAATGATATGACGCCGTAGTATTGCTTAGCTATGCTTAAACGGTAGAAGTCGAGTGATTATTAATCACTTGCGAGAATTAGGATGATGGTTCACGGTTGGCTATATGTGCTATCGTGCAAATAACCATATGGATGTAAATCGACGGTAAGGCGGAACATGGAAGTTACAAGATCGACGGACCTTGTTAAATGAAGTGTACCGTCATGCCGATTAATCACCTACAAGGAATGGAGCCTTTCTTTGTCATGTTGAACAGTGCCTAGCACTTAGCTGGCTGGATCCGAGGTTATCCGCCGCGAAGCCTAGTAGCTCAACTCAGGCCGGAAATCGAGGAGTATCAAGTGCTCACTACTGGGGTGGTATATACATACTAGCCGTCATGTCTGTAAGTCCAGCGGCACGGTGGTATCCAGATGAGTACCATGTCCGTAAGTCCCGTATCAGGTGAGTTAAAATTCCTGACCTGGCTTGGTGACCTCCATGTGAGTGAGGCGCTGTTCGGATCCGCGATTCCTGAGTTGTACGAATGGTGTTCTACGGCTACCCTTAGCGGGGCTTGCCGGGAGAGTGTTAGGAATATTTTCCCAGCTGGGTTGTAATCGATTCGAATCGCCATCGTCTCCTGGATAGTGAGAAGCTTGACGGGAGTATCTTTATACTTGAAAATATTAAATTGCTTGGATGGTTAATGATGTTTCACAAGAAAGCTGATGATGAACCTGATATGGTTATGTAATTCTTTTTTCTTTTGCTTGATTAGTACAGGTACAAACATAGATGACAGGTTATTGAACATTAACTTGATGCTAATAATAATATAGTTACTCTCCTCACTTAAGGCTTTTTATGCAAAATGAGTAAGCCAACTCCACCTATAATAGCCTTGCATAATCCTTGGAGTCTTTATTTCTGGTTTACGACGGGTAAGTCTTGTTGAGTACAATTGAGTACTCAGGGTTATTCCCTCTTGTTGCAGATGACATCTTCTATAATGGTTGCTACAAATACTGCCTTCTCCCAGCCGGGAATAAAGACTAGACCACTGGGCATGGTCTCTACTAGACTCCTTATCTTATATTGCTTTTGTAGGATGTGAACTAAAACTGGCAATGTAATCCTTAAAACTATAGATTTGATTTTAAAAAAACTATATTGCTTCCGCTACCTTATATTTTGGTTTGTAATAACTAAAATATACTCCGATGTATGTAATCTATGTAGATTATTTTTGAAATGTTGTAACAGATGATGTGGTTATGCTGAATTACTACGATCTTGGTTTGTTGCGAGTTGGTTTGAAATCCTTCGTGATTTCATTGGACTACCGAGACATCCGTACTTGATCTTGTATAAATTAGATGGTTCTGTGACAGAGGGAGTATATTATTAGCCTTCTTTTAATATTTTTCGTTTCAAATAAATCCGCATCTCGTTTGTTTTAGAAGAAGTTTGACTAAAGTAAATAGTATCATTATTTGCATCCCAAACTAATTTTATTACCAAATATACTCTAAGCTTAGTTTAATGATAATTATTATACATGATAAATTACATAAATTTGGACAAACTTAAATAAATTCTTGAGAATGTATTATGAGCACTGAGACGAACGAGCAAATATATCCGTTCAAAGGCCACAAACCCAAAACAGTGACATAGCCTTGGCCCACACGAACGCCCTGCCCACAAGCTCACAAGGCCACACGCCACGTAGCCATAACCCACGAGGCCAGCCCACACGCTCGGAAGTTGCATGCGGACTCTCACAAAGCCCAGCAGGAGCTAGCGGGCTACCGCAGAGCAGAACAACAAAACTTTGCATGCTAATGATGCGGCGGCCCGCAGGATACCTGCAATCGGCCCCACTTGCAACCTCCTGCACGATTAGGTGCCTGTCAATGCCGTGTGGCCCATGGCCCGTGGCATATGGGTCCTCTGCCGTGCAATTCTTCCTTATACGATTTCTGGGTGCGTTTGGTTTAGGTGCAGAACTTGCCGCGTCGCGTTTTAGGCATGCCAAACCAAGTTAGTCAGTTGTTTGGTTTATCACCGTACATTAGGCTGCCAAACAATCTCTGGCGCCTCTCCAGTGCTTTGCCACATATTTTTCTACCGAAAGTGCGGCGAACGAATCGTTCGCAGCAATTCTGGCATGCCGACGAAAATGGCGCAAAACTTTGGCGCGTGTACGTGCAGATGGCGCGAAGGGTTCCTTCCTCTGGATATTCCTCACCGCTTATCCCTTATCTATTCACTGTTGGGAGGGGAAAGACTACCGAAATCCCCGTCCTCGCTACCGCCGCGGCGCTCCATTGGGGCGCGTCTCTCTCTGAAATCCCCGTCCCCCGCTGCCGCCCGGCGCGTCTCTAAGAAATCCCCGTCCCCGCCGTCGCCGCCGCCGTCGCCACGGCGGCGGGTCTCCACGGGGTCGCGCCTCTCTCCGATTCCACCACGGGGCCGGCATCTGACGCTGCGCGGTTCGACGTTCGGCGCTACGCGGCTCGTCGTTGGCCTGGCGTCGAGGTTCTGCCTCCGGCATCGCTTGCCTCCGTGTTGTGGCGTCACGTCCCTCCGCATCGCTGCCACAAGGCTTCCGCGTCGAGTGTATGCTGGTACGTGCGTCTGCACATCTCCCATCTGAAAAGTTTTTCTCGGTAGCTGATTGCAAAAGCCTGTGTGCGGATGTGTGCTACTACATGGGGAAAGTTTGGTTTATGCATGCTGATACTTTCATTTGCAAACTAGAACGTACTGTGTTGCTTGTTATTCCTATCAAAGCCAGCAGGTTAGTGCAGCGGCTGTTCTCTGAAATATACTGATCATTAGTTATGGCTTTTTTTGCTAAACAAATGCATTTGTGTTGAGTTAATACAACATTCAAAAATGCCTTTTCTTACAAGTTTTTGTTACGGATCATCTAGCAAAAGTGAGTACTATTTGTCAAAATTATTTCCCCACTCCCGATCTGATTTGTGTTGCTTTTTAATTTTTATTTTTGGGGAATAATCGTTAACCAGATGGATCAAAGGATGAGTCAGTTCATATATCATTACTTGAGTTACTACTACCAGTACAACATCTGGAGGAGAAGCTTGATAGTTGCCCTTGCTTTGTGTCTAGCTAGTTACACTTATTTGCTAAACATGCAAAGACAAGACAGAGGTGTGACATATGGACTCATGTTGGACAGAGATATATCTAGAGAAATCCGTTTAAATCGTTTGTATAATGGTACGGAGGCCCATTGTATTTCTGAGCTGCGCATGCGAAAGAATGTTTTCCATATGCTCTGTCAAAATCTCAGATCACGTGGCCTTTTGAAGGACTCATTGAATGTGACTGTGGAAGAACAAGTTGCAATGTTTATGCATGCAGTGGGTCATAATTGGTCTAATAGAGATATTGCTTTTGAGTTCAACCGATCAGGTGAAACTGTTAGTAGGTACTTTAATGAGGTTTTAGATGCGTGTGTTATATTTTCTAGAGAACTCATATGCATCAGGACCACTGAAACACACCCAAAGATCACTACTAACCCAGGAAGGTTCCACCCTTACTTTGAGGTACAGTTATGAAACACCTTTAGCTACGATTTTGAATGGAGAGGCATGCTAATTAGTCTAACAAAACATCATTTGTCTTCCTTAGGGATGCATAGGAGCTTTGGATGGTACTCATATACCAGCTTTTGTCCCTGCACACATGCAAGACAGGTTTAGGGGTAGAAAGAAAATCCCCACTCAAAATGTTCTCGCAGCTGTTGATTTCAACCTGCGATTCACATACGTCTTAGCTGGATGGGAGGGATCAGCTCATGACTCTCATGTACTTGAAGATGCTCTAAGACGCCCCACCAGCCTAAAAATACCTGAAGGTAGGAGTTCTTTTTGTCACAAATTAAACAATGTACATAGATCAACTCTAAACTTAAGCAATATGTTCAAATTTTAGGAAAATTTTTTCTGGCAGATGCTGGATATGCAGCAAGACCCGGTATACTCCCTCCATATCGTGGTGTCCATTATCACCTAAAAGAGTATAAAGGTGGTAGAGAACCTCAAGATTATAAGGAGCTATACAATCACCGCCACTCCTCTCTTAGGACAACAATTGAGCGAGCTTTTGGTACCTTGAAGCGTCGATTTCAAATCCTTAAAAGTCAAACAAAATTTCCTTTGAAAATACAAGTTAAGATTGTTCTCGCATGCTGTGGGCTTCACAACTGGATACTAGACCATGGTGTTGATGATGAGTATGTCTACGACGACGAATCATGGTACAGGGCTTTGCCAAGGAGCAAGAGGAGATATCGTGACTTACGCGCTGAGAGTCAGACTTGGGCACTTAAAAGAGATCAGATAGCACGTAGGATGTGGAGAGATAAAGTAGGTGAATCAGGCTCTGAGATGAATCACCCTACTGAGAATATGAGTGGCATGTAATAATTGGCATGTAATGAAGAATGCAATATTCCTTAATATGTGTGGCGTGTACTGTGACTTTTGTGCTGTGATGATTGATTCTAATGTTGTGTGTTCTAGCATACAATTGTTAAATATTTTATATTTTTTCCCTATTGAATGATTGACTGCAGCCTGTGGATTCCTGTAGCTGCAGCTTCTTTGTAGCAACTGGCAAGATGTTGAAGAAAAAAGGAAAACTGGATGTTGATGGGCCTATCCGTGGGAGAACCATAACTTGGGAGGAGGACCAAACTAAGTTTATGCTGAATTGGTATATTGAGTATAAGAAAGACCAGCATGCGGGCTTTATGTGGAAGAAGGCACACCATGCAAAGTGTGCTGATGCCTTAAACAAAGAGTTTGCCATGGGTGTAACCGTTGAACAGGTTAATCATCACTATAGGGACTACAAGGACAAGTGGAGGATAGTTGAGAGAGCTTTAAGTAATAGTGGAAATGGATTTGATGCCATCAGGTGCAAGGTAACTATTTTTGAATCTGAAAAGGAAAAGCTGAAGGTATGTCTCATAATCTTTCTTCGCATTACAGATTCAAAATTTACATGGTCACGGTCTTAAATATTATCTTGTATTGAAATGCAGGACGTACAGAGGCGCTTGCTTTCTAAGCCCATCAAATTCTACCATGAGATGGAAGAGCTTTTCAGAGGTAGTCATGCAGATGGTTCTCTTGCCATGGATCAAGAAACATGCGTGGATGCTGATAAGGGATGTGATAGTGATGATAGTGGAGGGCTTAATGACACATCTGGTTATGCACATCCAATTGACCTTGAAGGTGATGACTCGGACACATTACCCTCACCTGAAGGCCCCAAATGTAGACCTTTGAGCCCCCGTCGAACTGGAAAGAAGCGAGCAAGAGGGGTTAAGTCCCCTCGTAAGAAGCCAACAAAGCTGAAGAATCGTTTGTCAGAGGCCACTCAAGACATTAGCACAACTATGAAAGTCATTGCAAGCTCTCTTACCCAGCCACCTCCACCACCAGTCCCAATTTCCGTGGATCCACATGCTGAATTATGAAAGAGGTTAGAAGCTTTGCCTATCCATACAGATGACAAAATCGCTGTTGGTATGTACTTGGCAAGAGCTGAAAATGAAGGTATGCGTGGTTGGCTCAATGGTTCCAGTGACAAAACTTTGGAGACTTGGGTGTACAAGTTCTTGTGTGACGTAGTTGGTAAGCAATTATAGTCGGACTTTACTAAAGGGTGTTTTGGTGAACTTCTTTTGCTTCTTTTGCACATGGAACTAGGAAGTGCTCATCGTCTAAGCAGACTGAGCACTGAAGCTGAGCACTAAAGCTTCTGTCAATTATGTGCTGATGCTTAGGGTAGACTCAAATGGTCATTTGCAGCTGTTATTGGTAGTAGTTGATGGTTATGTATGACTGTTTATAGCTCAAATGTAACAGCTGCTGATGCTTTTGTATAGGACAGACTGAAGTAGTCCTTTGCACTCATCATGCTTTTGTGTATACTAATATAGCTATGGACTATAATGAGTACGACAAGTTGTCATGCTCTTGTTAACTATTGCTCAGTATGTTCACTGGTGCTAATTACTTTAGTAGTATTAGTAAGAATGCAATATTTTATACTGAGTTGGAGTGAAACTTGTCGACATGCTCGTGTGATGAAGTAAAAAATATTGACATGCTGGTGTGATGACTTCAAGTGGTAAGCTCATCTCTTCTTATAATAAGATAACTTTAATAAACCGTGACTGTGAACCAAACACCTACCACATGTATTTGCCAAACTTGCGGTAGCTTATATGGCCATGAACCAAACAGTTACCAGAGTTAAATATGCCACATCTAAAGTTTGGCATGGTAATGAACGAAACACTATATTTTTACCGCAAAGTTGGCATGCCACTACTCTGACATATGCCTTACCTTAGTTATGGCAACCTTAGGCTATAAACCAAACAGGGCCTCTACAACAAAAACGGACTAACGGATGGGGCCACGTCACCAGTTAGACCGCTGGCCGTCCGATCTAGCAAACTTGCGATGGTGTCCGTTCGATTGCGAATCGGTGGGTCCCTGCCCGTTACCTTGCCAACCCGAAACCTTGGGAACTTTCTCGGCCTCCTCCGTCGACCGAGTGGCGGCGCGAGTGCCGGCCATCGGCGAGGCGGCGCAGCCCCGCGGATAGCCGGACAAGGCCACCACCACGCACAAGTGCGGGCGCCGCCCAGGTCCACCTCTCAAGCCGCCGCCGCCGGCCGTATCTGGGACGTGTCGCCCTGCACTCGAGATCCACTGCCCGGTAACAACGCTTGCCATCTCCTTCTCCGCCTCGGCCTCCAGAGCCACTTTCTACCACCTGCAGCAAGCCCTGAATAGGTGAATATATGCGTTTACCGTACCGCTCGGCGCCCGCCTGCCGCAACGCCCGGGGCGAGAAGCACCAGCCTGAGCCGTCCCATGCCATTCACTAACTAGTGTGGTCGATGTCCTCTACCAGTACCAAGCCATCCCCAATACTCGACCATCCCTTGCCGGGCCACGTCCCACGGCGCTCTTCCCCTGAACTCTGTCGTGCAGCTAGACTGCATGCTGATACTATGGTGGCTGTTGGCTGCGCTTGTGCCCACCATCACCTCCCCCCGATGATATGGTTACGGCTGCGCACAACGTATTCGACCATATGCCTTTGAGGTATATCCTGATTGAATGCTATTTTTTCTTTTTCTCTTCTCTTTGAAATTTTATATAAGAAAAGAAATAAGACATGTTAATCTGCGCTACGCTCTGATTATTGATAGATTTATTCCACATTGGAGTAGCATTAATTTCAATAGGACTTGCATGTCTTCTTAGCACCCTTTTTCTGTCACACTGCAGGTCCAAGCTAAGGTCGAGATCAGGATATGATTGCTTGTAACTGTTACAACCTATTGGCAATCACTCGTATTGGGCACTGTGATTTGTTCTAGGTGAGTTTGCAGCTGCAATGCCTACAGGTTGCAGTGGAGTCTCACTACCATGCTGCTTAATAATATTCCAAGTTATAGATAAAATTGAAACTGGTTTCGTCAATGCAACTTAATCGTAAATATAGCAACTGGATGCCTACATTCTACTTATGTACTGATTCATGGTAAGTCGTGTGATGGAATCAAAGCTTCAGACTTAGTCATCTGTTCATGTCTATCCTGTTGGAGTGCCAATTCTAAATTTGTTAGATGCAAATCAAGCTTTCTAAAATAATTCAGTATAAATAGATATCAGTTTCCCTTTTATTAAAATTGTATTATATTTTTGTATATTCTATTTTATCTTTTCATATTGCAACGAGTAAAGCTTAGATGATAAGATGGTGAATTACATGGTTGGTTGGACAGCAAATCAGTTTCCTTTTTTGTCTACCAGGATGCTTTATCAACTGGAACTATGCCATTGGTACCTTTTCTGTTTCTCATATATGGATTAAATTGGGTCATTATATGTTGTGGAATGTTGTGGAACTCTTGAGGCTGAACGGGCTGAGCTTGGTGTAGACCGACATTCACTAGAAGCTGTTGCTATCGTTTTTCAACCTCAACTAGCTGACAACACATTGCTTTGAGCAACATGTTGAAGACTGACATGGTCTCTGGCTCCAAAAATCTAAAGATACTCGCAAGACATTTAAGGAGGCAATGTGCATGTGCGGAGCAAATATCAAAGCACATCATCAAAGAATTAGGAAATTTTGAAATGCTTTTACTGTTAATCCAAGCTACAAATATCAGTTGTGCTCTTTGGTTTGAATACAGAGTTTGATCTGTTGAAAGTGCCTCAGATCTAGATTATATGTTGTGAAGCTCATGATTTACATTTTGACTTTTATTTAAATGAATGAAAATGGAAGTTGATGTTATTTTTATTATTTCCTGCGTGCTGCTCTATGTTTTTCAATGCAATTGGTTCATGTGCTGAAGCATCTTTTGTTTTACCCTCTCTTCCATAGGACAATGCACTCCAAATATAAGAATTGCTAGACAAAATAAGTGTCTCATTAACTGGCGAGGAGCTTGAGCTTGAGATTATTGGCAAGCTCTACCAGCAAGCTATGAAAGTGGAAACTTGCAAATTCTAGGGTTGTCGACTCTGGTGTATTGAGGGGAATGAATGTAGAAGACATCATCTTCAATCTATCTTATAAATTTGGAATCTCATATCTTCTTCCTTGATCAATCTAGCTAGGGCTGGCTGCCAAAACCAAATTTATTGGGGAGCTATACCTTTTCAACTTTTGCCATCTTTTTGTACCTGCAAACTGAAATTAGTGTTGTCTAATGTGTGAAGATTGTCATCTCTGATATAAAAGTCACTATCAGATTCGGAATCAAAGGAATCGTAGAGCTGTTCATATGATTTTAACGTGTATATGTAAATTTCAAGTTTCATCAACGGTGTGAAGCTTGACTTTTGGATTAATATGTGTATATATAATATATATTTTTTTCTTCTAACTGTGTTAACTTTTATAAATTCATAATTTGTTACTTTCATGCGCAGTCCTTAAAATGTCACATGTTAGCACGGGCATTATACTTGTCCACACACTGGGCACAAAGCGGCAACGCCGCGAGCATTTCTAGTGGTGATACTAAACCACATTTCAAGTGCCATGGATCATTAGCATGCTTCTAATTTCGAAAAGGAAAAACTCTACTTTTCATTACTCAATTATTTCAAAAGTCTAACTTCCTTATGTCAATTTCAAAACCGGATATCCGACGTCCTCTGACTTTGCAAACCATGCAGTTTACCTCCGGCTGTTTTGTGGGTGGGTTGTGTGATGTAGCAATGTGGGCCCCATAGAAATTGAGAGTGAGTCCGTGACCTCCATGGCCTGGCAGCTCCGTCTCAGTCAGCTCCCCGCCGACTGCTCCACCTTCTATTTCCCCTACACTACACGGGCAGCGCATGAGAGATTGAGAGGCGAGCGGCTCTTCAGTAGCTGCATGCCGCACGACGGCGAGCACCATGGGCACTGCCTGCTTGTGGATGGCGACGAGCAGGCAGCTGGTGGCAGTGGCGACAACAAAGGCACAAGCTCCTGGTGGTCAGCGGCGAGAGGAGCAGCGAGCACTAGCTGCTGGCTCCCGCAAGCGCCGCTCCTACGCGTGCGGTGTGTATGGAACTCCATCCCACCGACGCCCTAGTGCGATGGCGTGCACGTCGAGGCTCTTGGTCCTTATGTACCAAGCGCGGAGGGCGACACCACAAGCTTAGTCCTCGTCTCCGCGCGGACGTGCCACCTTGGTCCTCGTCTTTGCACGGACGCGCCGCCGTGGGACGCACCCCCGCCGAGCGCCGCCGCCATGGGACGCGCCCCTGGCCACGAGCGGATGCGCCCCAGCTAAGGGCTCATCGCAGGGCTAAGGGCTGCTCCCCGGCCGAACGGCTCCGCCGCTGCATGAGCTCGCCCCTGCCGCACGCGACCGCCATGGGACGCGCCCTATCAGAGCCCCGCCACCACGGGGATGCGCCCCTGGTCGCGCGAGCGCGCCTGCGGCCATAGCCGTGTTGCCGTGATACTCTGCTTCGCGAGCAGGCCGATGGGAGGTGGTGGAAGGCCGTGGCCATGGGGGCGCGGAACGCGGACCATGGCCTTCTTTTGTTGCGCCGAGTGCCGCTGCCGACCGCTGCTGCTGTTGCATCGCCAGCTGCTGCACCCTGCGCCTCCCCGCGCGGCCGCGCCACCAACTGCGACGGCGGGCGCGATGGCCTACAGGTCTTTTGTCTCTCTCTTTCTCCTTGTGGTGTCCATATTGCCACGTCATCAAAACCAGTTGTAAAACAGCTCAGGGAGGTAAATCAGACGGTTTGGATAGTTGGGGAAGGTTCAGTACTGAATCCAGCAGTTAATCAAAGCCTGGACAAGTCTCATTACGCCAGTCAGGTCGCTTGTTTTGGAGCTCTAGGCAAAGCATATTGCAATGGAGATCCAAACGTACACCGGCGTCGGAGCCCGGGCAGGTGCCCAGGGTCGCCGGGCCCTGGGTCCGCCAGTACTGAGGTTGGGTTTCCGGTTTCACAATTAAGGGACTAGAATCGAACTTTTGAAATAATTAAGGGATAAAAAATAGACTATTTCCTTTTGAAAATTCTATCGCGCAGCCGGTCGCGCGATTTGCGTTCAGCGCGGTGCAGGCCGGCTCATGTGCGCAGTCCATCAGATCCCGCGCGCGGCGCGCCGCTCCCATGCATCCCACGCGGCCACCAGCGCTGTGACAGTGCTTCGTTTCAGTTCCGAACCCACAGGCCACGCCGCCACGACACATCTTCCACGTCTACAATATCCTTTTTCTTATTTCATTCAGTAATCAATTTCTTTTTTATTTTGATTACTGTATTTTAATTTGTATTTTCAGGATTTTATTTTTTATATCGTTATTTATTTTACTTTAGTTTTCAGTTTTTAAATTACTTTCTATTTAAGTTTTCAGTCGAGCTTTTGTCTTATATGTGGCAGAACCTCCTAAATTATATGGCCCACACGCACCTGTCATTATCCCGAAGACCTCTGATAACTATGCATGTGTTCCATACAACCTAAAAAGCCTTGTCGGGAGTCCTCAAAGAACCCCAATTAAACCATGTTTTACGACTCATATCAGGATCAACAAAGGAGTAGCTCCAACATTACAACATTTGTTATAAAATATACATCAGAGTGTGAAAGAATAATACAATTAAATTTACAAAATATATAAATAAGTTATAATTAAATTTATAAAATATATGAATAAGTTAACTTTTATAAACTTAACTTAAATTACGGAAGCAGAGTAGAACTACAGAAGACAACTTAGGTAGAGCACCTAAGTCGGGAGAGGACAACCAGATCACATCGAGCCCACCGATATGAACTTGGTTCGAACACCAATTAGCACCTGCAACAGGGGTTCAACAAACCCTGAGTACAAAAGTACTCAACAAGACTGACCCGAAAAAACGAAAGGTGAAGACTCAGGAATGCAGGCCAGAGGGACGAGGAGAGGCTCACAAGAATCAAGGATTTTTACAGAAAAGCTCTTATGGATTAGGTTTTAACCGATCATTAGTTATAACAGAAGTAAAGTGGTCTTGCTCTTAGCTCAAGATTACCAACCAACTTTATTCTTATTCCTTAACTATTATTTCAGTTGTTACTACGATGATGAACAAAGATCGAGTCTTCTTCTTCGAGAAGCAACGACGATTCAAATCGTTTTTACCCAGCTGGGACCTAGATCACCGATATACCGGAGACTCTAACTCCGCTGCATACCAGATCATATGATATACCGGGATAACAACCGCAGCCATATATCAACCACATGATACATATGTGACCTCTGACCTACAGTGTACCGATATACGTGGGAACTCAAACCCACAAGTATATCACACCATGCATGTGGTTATCTAGTCTTGATACACGCAGTTCAACAATGAACGGGACCTAGGGCATCAACAGACGGAAACACTGCAAAGGGACTCATTTCTCAATCCAAGTTACCCGTCCGGACTCGATTTATTAACTATCATCATGATTCCAACAGATGAAACCAAGCTCATCTTTTTTATTCTTTTACTTTTTAAAAATTTATCTAATTAAGCAAGGCTAAGCATTACTACGTATTTTCCAAATAAACAAAAAAATAGGTAACAAGGAATATGGAAGTAAGGCAGGTAATGCAAATGGTAGGGTATCACTCAACTCCTATTACCTAATACAACATTTCATAACTGAAGTGATAAAATTTTTATAAAAAACAAGGATAGGTTTAAATGCATCCGGGGCTTTCCTTTGTTGCAGCGGTGGTTAGTTCTTGTCGAGATCACATGTGTTACTCTTGACACCAGCTCCAGGGATGGATGACACCAATCATCGTGGATCCACGTCTCCATCTCCAGAGGTGAATGGTACCTTTCGAAGATTGTGTACCATGATCCACTCTACTTTCCTGATACTACTACATGTATTAATGATGCATGTTTTAGTATGATGAGATCATGGCATGATGCATTACGATGCATTGGTGAAAGCATAACAGGATTAGTTAACTAACTAATCATAAACCATTTAAAAAGCATTGAACAAAATAAATCATTTATTAGCAAGAGAAACTCATAACTAAATCATACAGCATCCAACATTCTTAAAAATTAAACTATAGCCTAAACATAGCATTAGCAACACACCATCAAAATTTCAAGTCATTTGGAGCTACACAGCAAGAGATATGAATTTTCTTTTCTTTTTAAACATAAAATAAAAGGCATAAAACATAACTAATTATTTTTCTCCAAAACATGACATGTTTCATGTTTTTAATAAAAACTAGACATCACAAGGAGAACAACAAAATTTACTTCACCGAAAACAGAGTTACGAAACTCCAGATATAAATTTTTAAAGATTCAAAAAAGTATTCACAAACAGGTCCTTTGATACTATTCACCTAAGTCACAGTCTTCGCAGTAAACCTCCTGACCTTTGTCAAATTCTTATATGAGGTCCTTCACGCGATTCATGTACAGAGGACGCTCGGGGAACGTCGTTTCCTGCGGGGAAGGTGCTCACCAGCGGCAAAGGAGGGCTGATGGAGCATGCCTGGACTCGTGCGCATCTGTTTGTGCCCTCGGCTTGATCGGAGGTGGCCCGTAAAGGCGTGGCCACGTGAGCCCGCGACACCAGCGACACACAGCACGTTGTCGCAGCAGTGGGCTTGATGCTCCGGCGCGCGACTGACCAAATCGATAGGTTAATGAGCATCACGGTTGTACAGAGAAACCAAAACAAGAGAGAGGAGGGAGAGAGGAGCACTGGAGCGAGCTGGCCACGGCGAGGTGGAGCTCAGCAGCCACGGTGGGTGACGGCGGTGGAAACGACGATGCGGGCGCTCCAGGCTGTGAGGGTGGACGCGAGGGAGCTCGCCGTGTGCGCGAAAAGATGATGAAGCTGGGGGGCAAGAGCAAGTGAGTGAAGATGGCACGGCAGCAGTGAATTTCATGCCGACGACAGGAACTCGGCGGCGGCGGCAAGGAGGAGAAAAGAGAGAAGGAGAGGACCGGCACGACTTTAAAGAAGAGGAGGCGAACACGGGCACGGAAGTAGCTTCGCGGCCTCGTCCATGCGCCCAAGGCTCGGACACGCGTGCGAAGGCGCTCGGCGTCTACGGCGGACATTGGCGACAGTGAGAGCAGAGGACAAATCGAATATGGCGGTACTGTTCATGAAAATTACAGAACTACCACTCGTCGAAAATTGCAAATTACTCCAAGATTTTGAATGGAACTTGAAAAACTCTCAATCTTTGGAATGATCAGAATTTCATGATCTACACTTTTCTCAAAATAAAGTTTTTCGGAATCAGCCAGGAAAATCGAGTTTTGAAAGTAAATTTGAAAAGGGGACAAAAAGGGACAAAACCCTATAAACAAATATTTTAAATATCTTTTGATTTTGTGAAATAACTTGAAAATATTCCAATGTATGGAATGCTAAACTTTTCAAACCAAACATTTTTATTATACAAAGTTTTCCTAAATTATGAATAAATTTTGAAATATGGATTTAAAATCAAAAGGGGACAAGTGTTGAAAATCTGTATTTTCAAATTCATTTAAAATTATTTATTGAAACTTGAAAATTTTAAATACCACTATTGTAGGTCTCAACAAGATCTACAAAAGTGCTTTTTGAACGAACCCAAAATTCTTTGTAGATTTTAAAATATAGAAAGGGGGTAAAACAGGTTTTTGAATGTAGTTTTTAAATTATCAACCAACTTATCATTTCAATAGCACAACCAACCTACAAATGTAAACTTGTCTTATTTGAGACATATCATAGTTGACCTAATACACGAGATTGAAAAGTACCAGAAGACAAAGCAAGATTTTAGTTTGTTTTAACTTCTTGCAGAAACACATAAAATGATAAAGGAACTTTAAATAACCCTAAGCATCATCATTTCATGTATAAAACGAAACACCACATAAAAGACATTATTAAAACATGAATGCATTTATGCCATGATGCTCAATGATTATGCCTGATAATGCATTTAATTAATATTTTAATTACGTATTAACATCTTAGATGTTACGTTATACTTCTTTAAGTTTCAGTTTTGAGTCATCTTTTTAGTTTAAATTTCTATTTAAATTCTGTTGCCTCACTTACAAAAAAATATAGCAATATAATTAATTTTTTTAGAGGAAATCTAATTAATTCAGTAATTAATTTTGTTTCCGTGCCGCTTGAACCATTCGTTGGGACTTTGGGAGAGCGCGGGCCGCGCATGCAGCATTTTTGCGGCCGCCAGCAGATGGCGTTGTCGGGGGTGCCGGTGGCGCATGCAACATGGTAGTGTGGGTCGCGCTTTTCGATCTGCGCGACGGGTTGGAAAATATGGTTAATATCCGTACCATTTTTATCCATAGGGCGTCAAAACACATGAATGTTACCTAGACATCCCGTTGTTTTTTGTTTGGTCATTTGATGTAAATCAGAGATGAGATTCATATGTTTTCTTTTGTTTGATCAACTGATTTTGCTTTCTGATAGAATTCGGTTGATTTAGCCTTATGTATCAACCGGATGACGATAGAATAGGCCAAATCAATCAGGTGATAGAATAGGCCTTCTGGAAATTTCTTTCATGCTATTCCGTCCATCTTCTGGAAATGCACTCCCCTTCCTTTATCCCTATCCTCTCTCTTATCCCTAGCGTAACCATGAATTACAAAGACGAGCGCCCTAGGCCGCTCAGGCGCACGGGGACACCACGCGCTCGTGAAGAGCCACCATGCGCCCGCGTCAGGCGTGGTGAATTAGGACTCTCCCTCCGTGCCGTGCGCCGCATAGAACTCTACCTCGGTGGCCGGGTGCTCGACGGATGACAAGCACGCCATGCTACCGGACGAGGGCGCGACGGCGAGAGAGAAGGCATGACCCGCAAGCTCCGCGCGTGCCTGGTCCGCCGCAAGCTTGGGTTTCGGATGGTCGGGTGGAGCTTCGTACCGGTGGCCACGGCGAGCTCCACGGGCGCTGGGCGGCCGCAACGATGGCACTGGGCCGCCACGGAGGGCTCTGCGGGCCCTAGGAGTCCAGCATGCTGGCGGAGCTCGTGGCGTGGCGTTGCTTGGGCATAGCGCACTCGCTGCGGTGTTCGTGGGACGGGGCACGTGAGCGGATCGCGCGGGGCGGCAAAGCTCGCCGTAGGGCGGCGGACCGCGCGTGCGCTGAGCTCATGGCGCGGTGGCGCATGGGAGGAGCGCACGGTGGTTTGCAGAGAGCAAGTCCTTGCGGCCACAGCGCAGAGGACCGACCATGAGGCAAAGCAGCATCGGCACCGCCATTGCTGCGGCAGCCACCCAGTCATGATGTGCCGACCGGTCACCTTGTGTCACCCACGGGGCACTGATATGCTCACTGTCAGTTGGTAACACTACCCGGCATTGATGTGTATCTTCAGTGTCGGTTCTTCGTCAGCCTGGATCATTTTTCATTTTTTTTTTGACATTTGGAGCCGGCACTGAAGGGTATCAGTGGCGGTTCAATCATTTCTGCCACTGATGTCGCCGGTGGTGATCCGATAATCTATAGTAGTGCATGAACTAGACGGTTCTCCAATAATAAAAGGAAAACACAAAAAAGGTGAATATGACCTAAACCTAAGGTGTGAATTGGATGCACGTGTACGACTATGTATTTCACTTTCATCACTCAACAAGTTAAACTAAGTTCAGCTCCTAAATAAATAAAACTGAAATTCTTCACATCAGGGAAGGCCCCCGTTATCCCTAACGCCCTCTCTATCGTCTAAAGAAGCTTATCGTCGTCTGAGTTACCATAAATAATGTTCACAAAAATAATGCTTGTCTCCTTCCCTGGGCAGTCCTTCACTTGTCTCTAATACATGCATGGCCAACGGCGTCCAAAGCTTCCTACAGCTCCGTGGGTGGGCGGTGGCTCACCCACATCACAACAACTGTACATACTCCGTGAGTAATAAGCTAGCAGCCCTATGTACATACTCCGTGATGGCCGTGCCGTCTATGCCTCGGTTGTTGTCTGCAACCTAGAGCAACTTATCAAAGGTGATGCGTATATCTTACTGGATACTTTTACGTATATAATATACGGTCTCCCATTTTATTCAGTGCCATGTGCCGTATATTCATCATCAATTTTCATCTATCTACGCGCTAGATCAACGGCCATTTGATTGAAAATGTTTAATTAAGTTCTTTCGAGTGGGAAATGTATAACTAAAAGGTGTCGCACGATATCTGGCTCCTTCCGCATCGTCAACCTATACAAATTTTGCTTCGAATAAAACTTGGCGGTTAGTTTCATGAAAATCTACTGAGTTTCCTTTATGAGGTTGAATCCATGACATGGAACATCACCTAATTTAGGAGACAAACAATTATAAGTTAGTGATTGCTTATAGTTGCATCTCCTCCCAATTTGCATCCTCCATATTGTTTGACTTCGATCTTTTGCAAACCTTCACGATTACTTGTTGATCCTTATTTTCTACAAAATTAAGTTGCCACTGCCACCAAACTCTGCCATACCTCAAACCTGGTACTCCCTCAATTCCAAATTATTAGTTATTGAGAGTCAAAATATTTTAAATTTAACTAAATTTACATAATAAGATAATAATAATTATGATGAAAACTAAGTATTAATAAATTCTTTATTATTATACTAGGTGGATACCTCACGTGTTGATGTGGGTATTTAGATAATTTAAAAAGAAATAAAATTATTAGTTATACAAATAAAATTATCTTAAACTTATTTTGTTGATTGGTTTGACACATGTTTATGGACAACTAAATGCAGTGGATGAAAAGAATCTATCATAATTATATGTGCTAGTTGCCATAATTACAAATTTATAGTGGATTGTTAGGTGAACTGATGATCTGAATAGCTTGCATGTTAAGAGAAATCCCTAATGTTGTTTATTTTTATAAGAGATATAGATATAGATATATATATATCATATATATATATTTTCATAGTATCTCTATTTAATATCATAAATCTTTATAATTTTCTCTATAATTTTGATCAAACTTTAAATACTTTCTCTTTAAAATTTTTAAAATAACTTATAATTTAGAATAGAAGAAGTACCAATTCGTGCCATCTTGCTAACCCAAGTTTGATGACATCTTGATGACCTCACCACCTGCCTTGTCGACCAACTCAAACGGATTGACGCCTGCTCTTACCATCTCATTGGTTGCCAGACTGCATGCCAACGATCACTCTGAGCACTACAAAAAAAAAGCAGCTAGACACGTCAACAGTTACTTATGTGCTGTGTGGTTATCGTTTTAAGCCCGTCAACAGTTACAGTGTCGTCTACAGTTAACTTTTTTTTCCGAAAACGTTCATTATGCCCGTATTGCTTTAAGAGAAGAGAAATGGTCAATAGATCTACACATAGTTGATATAAAAGGATTCATTGGTAATCCAAGGATTACCCATGAAATCCTCAACACAAACACAAAACAAGAAACATGAGGGGGGACCCTCCATCTAACAACCCCAATAAACTGAACCTAATACAAAGATCTCTACACCCAGGTAACCAGTAGTGAGCGGAGCCGAAAATAAACTCCCGACGGCAAAGCATCCGTCTAACCCAACCTCGGCAACAAAGCATCTGCCAGAAAGACGACGACCTCGGTGGCAAAGCATCTACCGGAAATCACTAGGCGGCCAAGCATCCACCGAACACACCTCGGTGGCAAAGCATCCACCGGAACCAATCCGCTCCTCTGAGTCACTAAGGGTCATCGCCTTGCAGGACCACGGTCGAGGACGTACCTGAAGAGAACACAGGCGGCAAAGCATCCGCCCAAGCAGCGAAGATCCCCTCGGTGGCAAAGCATCCGCCGGAAATACCTCGGTGGCAAAGCATCCGCCGGAAACGACTACGGCTACAACGAACACCAACTAGACATACCTAGGTGAGGAGGAACATGAGACACAAAAAGGTTCAGCATGATGACTAGAGCGACCGTGTGGTAGGAGCGGCAGGCGACAGATTCTTCAGCAACGCTTTCATGAAGGAAGTGACACAGAGACGCCATCATCGCTGGCCTTAGAGAAACTAAGGCAGAGCTTTCGCCCAGGATCCGTTGCCGATGGCAGGAGCATGAGACTCGAAGAACGACGCCGCCCGGAAGGAAGTGGCACCCAAAGACGTCACCGTCGTCCGCCCGACCAATGTCAGGCTAAGATTTCGCCCGGAGCTCCATGCATCCCAGCCATGGGGCGCTGCTCGGGCCCGGTCGCTGCAGAGGAGGTGTGCCCATTCCGCCGACATCAGCCTCGCCACCATGACGCTGCAGATGAGCAAAAGGACACCATCCACGCCACCACAGCGTCGATGACACACCACTAGAGCGTCCCGACAACACCAAGCCTGGCCGGCTGCCCCACCCCGCGTCACGCCGCCCCGGCCAAGCAGTGGGAAGACGAGGGTAACATGGGGCCGGCCACCACATGCGCAGGGCATACGGCGACCAAGCTATGAAGCCACCAACACCACATCCCACAGTCCATGGACGGGCGGGTGGCACCGCACGCCGGATCCGGCCCCAAGGGTGCGACTCCAGCTAGCCACCAGCGTCCCCGACCGCCTGGAGGGTCGCCAATGCCGAGTACAGTCCCCGGGCCAGACCACCGCGACCGCGGCCGAGAGGGGGGAGGTGGCACCGCTCGCCGGATCCGGCCCTAAGGGCGCGAATCCGGCCGGCCGCCAGCGCCCCCGGCCGCCAGGAGGCGCGACCCTGAGCCGGCAGGTCAGACGACCGCACCGACGCGGCAGGAGCCCGACCCCCAGGCGAGGCCGAAGCAATGAGGGGAGAGAGAGAAGATCCAGCCACTAGGGGCATGGATCTGCCCTACCGCCGACCCGCAGGCCCGCCGGTCGTCGGAGCTAGGGTTGGGTGAAGGGAGGGAGGAGCGGGGGGATGGAGGGGGAGGCAGCGAGCGGCACCGGCTACCCTTGTTGAGGGCCGGAGCAGGCCGCCGCAGCGCAGGAGGCGGCGACGGCGGCCAGGGAGGCGGCGAGGGGGAGGGTTGGTGGGCGGCGCCGGCAAGCCCCCCGAGTCGCCCGCCCGAAGGGAGCGTTCGGGGGTCGGGAGAGCGTTTGAATGATCTCACTTGAAAGGGGAGATTTGAAAACACTTTTGCTATCATCGTTTACAGTTTATAGTGCCGTTAATAATTTATTTGCGTTTGGATGGACCAGGATATTAGTGTTAACAGCAGCGGATCCCGCCATGGAGTAGCAAAGTAAAACTAACACCACCGCTACCGTCCTTTGCTTCGAAGCTGCGTTCGGTTCAATCTCTCCTGCCCCTGCCCCGCTGAATCTCCCACCCCAGTGGCGACTGCCAGGGCCGCGAGCTCGCGAGTTGCAGCCACGTGCTGCCCCTCACGAGCGCCTCCTCCTCCACCGCCATGGCTATGCCACCCGGCCCAGGCGAGGCCATCGGGCCATCCGTGCCTGGGTCCAACGAGGCCGCGGGGCCGCCTGTGCTCAACCTGTCCCGCCGCCCCACCGTGCCCCGTGTCTGTCTCGTTGACAAGGAGAAGCTATCCTCTTCCAGTCTTCCTCCAAGGGTACTGTTCATGCCGCGGACTAAACAAATAGCATCCATGGTTCCCTGCAACAGCTTGCGCCGGTAACTGATTTCCATTAGGGCCCCTTTGCTTCACGGGGCAAACACAGAAATTTCGTAGGATAGGGAATTCGTAGGAACTTTTTCTTTCCTAGCCTTTGGATGACACAAAATCAAAGGAATTTTTCCATAGGAATACAATCCTATGCCTGGATTCCAGAGGAAAAAAAACCAAGAGCTCGGACTTCTTGAAAACTTTCCTGCGGACGGAGGGAGAGAGAGTAGAGCGGAAGGAGACGACGCTCCCTCCCCGCTTGTTTGACATGCCTAAGCTGGTTCATAGGCAAGGTGCGAGGGCCAGCCACGAAACAACGCTGAAGTATTAAAATAGATCCAAAAATTATTCAGTCTAAATCTTTTACCGTCTCACATATATATTTTTTTGATCTCACACTTACGGTCTAAAATATACATTATTATTTTAGTTGAAGTGGATACAAAAAGGATTGCACTAACCACTTGATTACAGGCTAACTTTGAGTTGGAGCTTTAAGCAAAAATGGTGTGAGGTT